>CM034542.1:41870369-42272984 GCA_020002185.1 Paraescarpia echinospica
ACTCAGCCTAATCCTAAGGCTAAACCTAAACAAAGTGGAAGAAGTGTTGCAGCTGGGGGGGGGGGCATGGGTGTCATGCAAGTGTCAGTCAGTGACACTGACAGTGTCGGTGAACACGCTAGAGCCTAGGCTCTAGCCCTAGGCTATCCGTGTGTAGGCCACAGAATGACAGATAAGATGGGTACAGCGACCACTTCCAACCATAACTCTAACCCTGCAGGTGGACATGTAAAAATACATTAGTCCAATGCAAATGGTAATTCCAATATCATTCGGAACTTATAGTCACCTGGGCACACTGCAACATCCAACGACCGAATATTTCAGTAAGCTTGCCGGGAAATTTGCACGACTCAATACGACCCATATAGGGCACCGCGCATGCGCACAATTGAAAATCTACCATATATTTCAAGACGAAATGTTTCAGTACACCGGCGTGTTGCTACATCGGAATACCGCAACGTCTACATCTACGAGTCTATGTTATCGACTTAGTTGCTGGTGGGGAAATATGGGGAAAATAACCTTCAAAATAATATTTAAAAAAAATGTCAGCTACCGTAGCCGGTATAACGTTTTACGAAATAATGTCGTCATATATTAGTCAACATTAGTCACAGTTAGGACCAAGCCCTGTCAATCATGTATTGTAGGAATTGCCATTGGAATTATTAAATAAGTGACATTACAAGTATTTAAATCCTTAAAAATATATGTTTACGATACAGTCAATAGCATACAACATAACGCTATAGTCATATCTGATATAATTAGTTATTGGCATAGATAGTAGGTTCACATCAGTCAAGTAAAGTTGATCACCATGTAGGCCTAATACAGCAACAGAATGCTGGAATATCTTAAAGAATGAAATAGAGTGCATCGTAGATAAATTTGTTCCCTTCAAAAAACAAGGGAAACGGACCAGAAAGAAATACTTATCGAAAGAAGCCATTATAAAAATTAAGTATAAACAAATGATGTGGAAGTCATATAGACGTACTGGCAATGACGAAGACTACAACATTTATAAAGAAGCACTAAACCAAGCTACAGCTGAAATTAGAAATTCAAAGAGAAGCTATGAACATAAATTAGCTTGTAATATAAAACATGACAGCAAGAGTTTTTATGCGTATGTTCGAAGCAAACAGAAAGTTCAGGATAAGGTCGGTCCTCTAGAAGATAGTGCTGGAAATATAATATCAGAAGGATTCTTAATGGCAGAAGACCTAAATGAGTATTTTAGTTCAGTGTTTACCAGAGAAGACACTAGTTCACTGCCAGTACCAGAGGCTAAGTTCAAGGGGGCAGAATCAGACTATTTAAGACAGTTAATTGTAACCCCAGAAATGGTAGCTAAGAAAATTAGGGCTATGAAGGAAAATAAATCACCTGGAGTGGATGGTATTCCACCCAAACTACTAGTGGAAATTGTAGAACAAATTAGCATACCGCTTGCAACAGTTTTCAACTTGTCATTAGAAGAGGGAGTGGTTCCTTTAAAATGGAAAGAAGCAAACATTATACCGTTATTTAAAAAAGGTTCGAGAAACAAGTCAGAGAACTATAGACCAGTAAGTTTAACATCAGTGATTTGTAAATTATTAGAAAGACTAATTAAAGATCACATGGTGGATTTTCTTGTTAAACATAACTTGATAAACCCATCTCAACATGGGTTTCTAAAAGCGAGGTCATGCTTAACAAATATGTTATGTTTTTTGGAAGATATCACTAAGTGGGTAGATGATGGATCACCAGTAGATATCATCTACTTAGATTTTCAAAAAGCTTTCGACAAAGTGCCACATCAGAGATTACTGCTTAAACTAAAAGCCCTTGGCATAGGAAATGGTATAATTAACTGGATAGAAAAATGGCTGATTGACAGAAGACAACGGGTAGTTGTTGATGGGGAGGCTTCAAACTGGAAATCAGTTTTGAGTGGGGTTCCACAGGGATCAGTACTGGGACCTATATTATTCTTAATATATATAAACGATTTGGACGATGCTATAGCTAGCAAGGTGTTGAAATTTGCAGATGATACAAAAGTGTTTAGAAGGATTAAAAGTGATGGGGATAGACAGCATTTACAAGATGATCTTGACAGGTTGATCAAATGGTCTGAAAAGTGGCAAATGTTGTTCAATTTTTGGAAATGTAAATGCCTTCACACAGGACATGGGAACGAATATGTAGAATATACAATGGGGGGAACTGTACTAAGTACTACTGTAAAAGAAAAAGACTTAGGGCTGACAATTAGTGCTGACATGAAGGTTTCAGAGCAGTGTGGAATTGCAGCTTCAAAGGGAAATCAAATCCTTGGATTGATTAGGCGAAATATAGCATATAAAGAAAAAGAATTAATAATACCGCTGTACAAAACAATAGTTAGGCCTCATTTAGAATATTGTATACAAGCGTGGAGGCCATACCGCAAGAAGGACATAGATATGCTAGAAAGAGTACAGAGGAGAGCGACTAAAATGATACCAAAACTGAGGGATCTTAGTTATGAAAAACGCCTAAAAGAATGTGGTTTAACAACACTAGAGACCAGGAGATTGAGAGGAGATCAGATAGAAGTGTTTAAAATATTGAATGGTTATGAAAATATTGATAGAAATATGTTTTTTTCAGTTAAGAAAGATAGAAAGACTAGAGGACATGAAGTTACATTAGTAAAGGAGCAGTGTAGATTAGACGTGAGAAAGTTCTAATTTTCACAAAGGACTGTGAATGAATGGAACAGATTATCTGATGATTGTGTGGGTGCTAGTAGTGTGAATATGTTTAAAAATAAAATCGACACATACCTCAGAAGGGCTGGATATATGTAGATAAAAGGGTTGGACTCTCGATAAGCCAAAGGGCTTCCTTGTCCACCTGAAATCTAGAGTAAATTCTCTGGATGGCAATCTTGTTAAATCTTGTTAAATCTTGTTAAATGTTTGCTATGTATGTACATTGGTGTACATTATCTCCCGTTGGTTGCATTCGATATAATTATTCTGAAAACGAGCCCAGGGCCAAGCTCGGCGAAACCTAGTCGACTTCTAGACTCATTCGCATTCATTGTTTTGAATAAAATTGAATTAATGTGCCAAATGCAAGACTGCTTTCTGCGTTACTCCCCACGGGAGTCAAGTCATGAAGAAGAAGTCTGGTGTGCTCACAATGCAGTCTTTTTGTAATATTGGCAGTTGATTGTCTCATAATTTAATGCCAGTAGACTGCAAGATCTGTGCAGCAAGGTTCATATTTCAGTATCTTGTAAAATAACATTGTGTTCTTCGACATGATGTCTATAAGTAATGTTCATGTCACTGTCATGTTGATTGGACAGTGTTCAATGTAGATATCAGATATATTATCAGCCACATTAAATGTGTACCTATGCAGGCAGGTGATAGGTGTCATATTCAGACGACTCTGTGGCTTGGTACCTTCACAGTTCACTGTCAGACACAGTTTTGCACAACGGATTCAAGTTGTTCGGACAGGTGAAGTGCGTCACAGTACTATGACCAGATCTATCATGAGCCAATATGTATGAAAAGGTAGTTTACCTTAGGAAGGAGAGCACATACCATGGATGGTCTATTTCAGCAAGTTCAAGATGTGCAAGCAGCTGCAGCAAAGGTATTCACCATTGACATAGGAACAAATGATCCAGGCAGGATTATTGTAACTAAAGTTATAGTATGCTAGATATCAAGACGTATACCAGTAGTTTTTTTTTAAAGATTTTTTAAGAGAAAATATTTGGTTATAAGTAGGAATTTGCAGTTAACAAAATTGTAGTTATAACAAAATTACATAGAAAAATAGGTCGAGAAATGTTGTACATGAGTAACACAAGGAAAGTAGCCAACCACTACTGTAAGTATCGCTTACCAGCAGCTACAGCCGCTCCCCTCATATTACCTACATACCTGGCCATGCCAGATGCACTCATGTGCACACCATCTCTCGCGTAATTTTTCTCGTTCAACAACTTAATATGATGGTAGAAAATTATGTTTTCCGAGTCAGCGATCAATGCCCGCACCTTATTTGTCACAATCTGACGAGCACGATCAAAATCAGGCCGTACTCTAAACCGGCCAAACTGTACAGGTATACGTGTCAATATCTCGCAAACTACTACCTGCGCCACAGAAGGTATTGTGAGCAGTTCGTGTGCGAATGTCACAATGCCCTCTGCCAGCTTCCCAGGGTCACAACTATTGCCCAGATCATTTGTCCCGATGTCAATCAGAACAACAGTTGGCGCAACTGCTCGCACCACTCTCAGTTGCCGAAAAAGGCCACTCAAAGTAAGGCCCCCTATCCCGTAGAAAACGACCTTTCCAAACATATCAGCCAAGTCAAGATCAGGTCGATAGTATCTGCGACTATCTCCACCTATCCAACCAACTTGACACACACGGTCCATCCGTCGCACAAAACTGTGCCCAACAATGAGAAGAGTTGGTTTCTCCATCGTGTCCTGGAAAGAAAGATGAATCTTATTGCATACTACACATAATGGTTTTTGGACATGGTTTCTCTTGGTAAAAGCTGTGCAACGACGTCAACGTGGAAACCTGATGCACAGTTTCTTGTAACACTTAACTACATTCTGCTAGTGTCACATCACAACTTTGGGAACTCTCACAAATTTGAAGACTATTTAATGAAGAGATGCAATGTAAGATAATCATGAGGATAGGTGACAACATTGTATGTAATTCCTTGTCAAATTAACCAATGGGCATAATATAAGTTTAACCAATATACATATGTATATACATGTAAAGCAGATTTGGAAGGAAAACAAATACGCAGAACAGACCCAGGTTTGCACGTGACACAAACATTAAACCCAGGAAGAACCATACATGGGACAACCCAATGCCCCATGTATGTAAGAAAACTGGGTGGTGTTAATTTGAACAAAATTGAGGGACAAATAATACAAGTAGATGGAGGAGGCTTATCACAGAGTTACTATAGGAAATATATACCGACCTCCAAGACCTTTAACTGAAAGCTATAACGAATTTATACATGAATTTACAAGTTAGTATACAAAAAACAATTAAAAATAACAAATCCTGAATCTTCCGAATATGGCATATTATTAATACAAAAACATACAACACTATTTTGAGAAAAAAAATACACTGCTCTGGTTTTCTTTCCGGTAACATTGTTTTATTATACATTTTATTATGTACAATTTTTTTTTGTCTAAGTACGTGTGTGTATGTTGAACCAGTTACTCACTGGTTCATGGGTCAAACTGAAACCGAGTAAGTCACATAATATAAATAACACAACATTTTTGTTTTACTTTATTTCTTTGTAAGCTGTGGCCGTGTGTGTCTGAACTAATCTAGTAACCACAAGTCCTTGAAGATGACATCTACAATAACTTCAACAAGCATAACAATTGAGTCTTCACCATCAGTTTCACTCTCGTCGTTTCTCCAGTACGTAATTTCAAATGCTTTCCCCTTTGCCTTCGTGCACTTAAGTCGGACGATCTTCCCATGATAAGTGACATCTTTTCCATTATCATCCCAAATGTGATCCAAGTACTTTCCTACAAAGCTAGCCGGGTTGGAGATCAGTGCTGTGATTATCTCTGTCATATCCTCAGTCATCTCCGGTTCATTCATTTGTTCCAGTTCTAATGTTCCATCCAGGATCTGCTTTACCTTCTTCTGTAATGTGTTCCTCTTTGTTTTGTCTCTCCTCTGCTCCTTCTGTCTTTGTCTCTCTGAAAGGGCTTGCATGATGATTCCATCTCATTTCTTGAGTAAGGCCCGCATGTCACGGCCGCGACCTACAGCAAACTCTACAACTTTCCTCTGTTCCTCTTCGGGCTGACCATCTAGCCATGTGGCAATTCCATTCTTGATGAACTTCACCTTGCCGTCTATAAAACCGAATGTGGCATTAGGTGCGCGTCGGAACTGGTGGTCTACCATGCCAAGTGTCTGTTCCGAAAAAATGTTGTGCGTTGGTGCGGATTCTCCTTGGGTGATGACTTCTGATGATGGGTTTGCAAGGTCTCCTGACAGGTAGCGCTTCAGCTGTTTGCTAAACAGCTCCTCGGCACCAACCAGTAATGATCGCATGATTGATGCCAGCATCTCCTTGTCTTTGACGTCAGTGATTGGTGCTTGAAGTGATGTGAGGACAGAATCTGGGCTCATCTGGTTCTCGAAGACATCTTTCGTTGAAGTGAGCATCTGCAGGGGGTCGTCTTGAAAGTCTGTGAGGCTGCTCATGCATTTGCGCATCTGGGGAATCATCTGCAAATTTGTTCTCTTTGAAGCATTGGCGTAAAACTCGCGCATCCATGGTCCTGTGAGGAATTTCCCTATCAATCCCAGACATCTGAGCTGCATCATGATAATGGGATGCCTCAAATCCTTTTGCAGTGCTGTTCTCAAGCTGGTCGTGTTCCTGCAGTACTTGTCCAAGTAGAGCTGTAACTGGCCATGCAAGAAGAAGAAAATGCCTGCCAGATGAAAGATGACGTGCAACCTGTTTCCTACGTATCTCACGATGAGGCATGGGCTGATGTTCTCTTTCTTCATGAAGAACTTGAATCCGGATGGATCTCCCTTTCCCTGCTTGTACCTAATCTTTGATAAGGAGTAGATGACGTTAGCTGCCTTGCAGTCGTTTCCAAATAACTCGCTCTTGACTTCCAAGTTGGCATCGACTTTCTTCAGAACTTGTCTAGACTAAGTTATGAGCTAGACCATCCAAGGGGTGAACATTGCAGTTGATGTACCTGTTCTTTCTGAAAATTGAATGTACGGATGCTATTTTCAATCAATTTACATTCCTTATTAGTATTCATATTAACACTGCAACAATAACTAGCGTAACTTTGTAAACTTAAAAACAACATAAAATAAATGCATTGCTAAAAGTAATTCATACAATCAATGCCACTGAAGGGAATGAAGAATGAAATCATTGCACCTTTTTATACATCAGCCTCGAGTGTATCTGTTGGAAGAGCTCCACCGAGGGAGTTTTATGTTTGGGACATAAAAAACATCCTCCTCCTCCTCCATCCTGCCGACGTTGCACTTACACGCTCGATGACAAGGACGTCTATTTGTAGCAGTTTCGTTTTGTTTTGTTTCGCTTGCTCTGATGTTTCCGTGGTTCCGATTGGTTACAATTAAAGGCATGCCTTTAATTATTTACGTACGCGTATTTAATGTTAACCAATCAGAACAAAAGAAAGCGTGTTAACATAATTATTTCGCTGGTTCCGATTGGTTACAATTAAATACGCGTACTTAAATAATTAAAGGCACGCATTTAATTATTTAAAGGCATGCCTTTAATTATTTACCTACACGTATTTAATTGTAACCAATCGGAAACAGCGATACATACTTATGTTAATATACATCGCTGGTTCTGATTGTTTACAATTAAATAGGCGTACTTAATTAATTAAATGCATGCCTTTAATTTTACATAGGCGTACTTTATTAATTAAAGGCATTAACTTTATACACGCGTACTTAAATAATTAAAGGCATGCCTTTAATTAATTAAAGGCATGACTTTAAATATTTAAAGGTGAGCCTAATATGCTGTCATAGCCACCTAGCGAGTAATACATATATTAAATCTGATCTATTTGATAGGTGGCGCCAATGTAGCGAGTTTTCCTCACGATGGTTTGGACGATCATAATTATCACCAGTTCACTTACCAATAAGTACTGCTGTACGTTTTTGGGGCTCTGCTAACCTATGCGATCACACCAACGTTACTAGCAAGACTTTTTGTTTGAATGTAACGTGTACTAAACGTGGCAATAACGTGATGTCTCCGTGTGAAATGTCCACGTGGTGACCACGTAATTGCGACCATGCAAAATCATGTCGCTTCTACGTAGAAAATACCACGTTGTGACACCATCAACGTGTTCTAGAGGTTGTGGTAACGTGAAATTGCACATGAAAACCACGTTGTGACCACGTAACTGCGACCCAACAAAACCACATAGTTTCTACGTAAAATGCAACGTTATCACAACGTAAGCGCAACGTGGCTGCCACGTGGTAACTACGTAGATAATGCCACGTTATGACGGCATCAACGTGTTCTAAAGGTTGTGGTAACGTGAAATTGCACAATAAAACCACGTTGTGACCACGTAACTGCGACCCAACAAAACCACGTAGTTTCTCCGTAAAATGCAACGTTGTCACAACGTCAACGTGACTGCCACGTGGTATCTACGTAGATGTGCTAGCTGGGTCTATGTGTATGCGCGTACGTGTGTTTGTTTACGTGTGCATGCGTATGTGTGCGTGTGTTTCGTTGCGCGTGTGTACGTGCGTGCGTGCATGCGTGCATGTCATGCGCCCAGTTGCGAAGCAGTCGGTCGGGCCTTCTCAATCGGAGAGAGAAGGGAGTGTAAAGTCCATTCTCTAAAAACTCCGTCATTTTTTTGTTACAGACAGGTTGACGACATATACACATGTATGGACAACGATTGTAATCAAGAAGTAATTTACCACTTGTATTAGGCACATACGCTATATGTAATTGTCATATTCTGCCGTGCGTGCGGGCCATTCCTTTGTGTCACTGGTCACGAAAACTCGGGCTTTTAGCCTTTCCCCAGGGGGAAAGGCTAAAAGTAAAAGCCCGACCATTCGGAACCATTTCCCTAGTGCATGTATAGAATGCGTTATAATGTATTAATTTACTATAAACAACAATTTAACAATATTACATTAGTATCCTACTGTATGGCCGGATAGTAATGTAGTATTGTTAAATTGTGCAACATCTGTGAAAATATAACCGTCATTCCCGTGTGTCACTGTTCATGAAAACTCGGGCTTTTAGCTAATCTCGCTTAGCCGACTCTCGGCTGGCTGCGTGACTTCGCCAGAACGACAGACTGGCTCTGAAAGGCGCCTCAAAATTGTATCCGCTAGATGGCAACACTGGTATACTCATGAATTAAATCAATATATGAAGTTATGTGACGTATTGTCAGGATTTGCTGTGTATTAATAATTATTAGTCTCGCTTAACCGACTCTCGCCTGGCTGCGTGACTTCGCCAGGAAGATAGTCTGGCTGAGAATCGCGTTTTGACTGCTCACTTAGCACGTCTATCCCCCAGAATGTTTATATATTATGTATGTTTTCGATAGCCAAATGAAATTACGAAATAGTGCCCGAAACAGTATTATACAAAATAAAATTAATCTTAAACTAAATGGACACAAACCGAAATTTCAAGTACTCTATGGGATTCGAAACGAGGCCCCTAAAATAGCAGCTTGATACGCTACCAATTTTGTTGTAGGCCTACTTTCGCGACTACATATATTAGTTAGCAGTCCGACCATTGCGCGAGACATCGATTGCACTTTGTTTAGTTAAATTTGTCCTTGTTTGGTATTTATATCATGCTTATTCACACTTAGTCTTTTGTTTCTGCGCGAGCATAAGCAAAGAAAGTCAATACGGAATCTTCGACATGCAGCCACGAGAGTCGAGAGCTGCCACCTAGTGAATATGCATGCGATTAAAAGGCACTAAACTACGAACAAAGTTTAATGTGGGTTTATTTTGTGTGTGACATGTTTCAATATAAGTTTAATGCTGAATAGTTGTTATAGTATAGTATTATCTGATAAAAGTGTATCCGTATTGAATTTGTTATTTCATAGTTGGCCTGAGAGCCAATCATCGTCTCTACCCGAATCTGGGGTAAAGCTCCCTATCGGTAACAATGGCTGGAGCTTAATAATCAAGGCCGTTGTGACGGGCCAGTGCTGCCACCTCACGGCGGCTGGATAATTGAGGCTAAAGCGAATGCGGCCACCTCACTGCGCCTGGATAATCGAGACTAACTCATAACATACTCATTGTAAATACAAAGAATTGTAAATTTAAACTTGAGCACAAATGAGATTTATATGTGATTTTTATCAAACTTAGGCACTAATTTGTTGATCTCTTAGGGTAATTTTGATTATTAAAATTAATTAACTTTATTTAATATTTCCACTATACAAAGAACTTTTTTTCCTGTGATTTTATTTCCTGTGACTTTTTCTGTGACTTGCTGTGAATTTATTTCCTACATTCTTCAAAGCATTCCATTGTTATATATATAATGTGTTAGTATTTTGATATCACTCCATCTTTTGTTGACCAGCTATAGGATGCGGTCAATCGTCTAAATCCAGTTAAAAAAATATTCTTGCTTAAATAGCCTTGAATTTTCCTTTCATTAGCCTTGAATTTGGTGTCTGTCATTGTGTACGGAGACTTACTACACAAATATCCACCACTGTCAGTGAACTGGAGCAATGCATCCTCGCAAGCCAGGGCTGTTTGCCACGCAAAACTAGCCCCGGCTGATCCCCTACGCGAAGTGTGGAAGTTGGCCGAGTCCAACCAGTAATTGACTTCGTCAGTCGCGACTGCATCACCCGTGAGAACAGCGCACATACCCGCCCCCAATTTGAAGATGGATAAACGACTTCTGGGAATCCCAATATAATTAATGACCCGTTCGCCCATTAGCACGAGCAGCTGAGCGGTATTGTGTATTCGAATAATTGCTTCTACTTCCTAAACATTGCATGTAACACGAGCCATGGTTGGTTGAAATTAGTTTTATTATGATCGACCACCTAACCTGCCGAGATCCACTGATCTAGTGAGCGATTTCATAGGCTGAGCTTAATTTCAGAGTTTCGCAAAGCAATCAGCCAGGTGTACTGCTGGCTGGCACTAACGTAATTATAGAATTCGTAAGTGAGTCTTTTTTGACAGACGCTGAACCATCTTTATTCAACACAAACTTGACATTGCCATCACATGTCGTATCCCATCATGCTTTGGGATAAATGCAAACATGAAGTATGGTGGCCGATATTGGCTGTTGCTACACCTCCCACCGAGTATTTTGAACATCATATACGTAGAAACAATAACACTGAAAGTCAGAATGAATTACGTGTGTATGACATAACCGTTGTCTGATTAGTAGTTAACATTAAAAGTGAACTTTAATTAAATGTCTGAACAGCTATTAGTTCTCCCCGACCGAGTCACCCTTTCAGGTGTCGCTGGTTCAGAGAGTGAAGATGTCTCTCTAGCAGAACGTGAAGCACTCTTCGCTGGTGTAGCTGACAGCTGCATCTCAGCAGCGGGTGTCGCGAGGACAGCAGTTGTAGCGAAGTGTGCAGGCAGTGTCCGCTGACCGTCGGAGTCGTCACCAGCGCGAGACCCTGTAGTCTGCATCAGCGCTCTACGGTTGCGACGCACAGTGCCGAGGTCGGTCTTCACCAAGTACGATCGCGGCTCAGGTGTTCGACTCACAACTAGACCTTGGCGATTTTGGTCTCGGATCCAAACTGGATCGCTTGGCTGTAGCGTCGGCAAGTCACGCGCTTTGTGTCGCAAGTTGAAGGTATGCTGCTGGTCGGAACGACGCAAGCTCTCCTTCTTTTGCAGGGATTCGTCGCCAGGACCCCTCTGTTTCAGTGTGCTGGGAAGGACGGGTAGCAGAATGCGAAGTCGTCGTCCCATGAGCATTTCTGCCGGAGACAGGCCATTCTGAAGCGGCGTCGATCTGTACGCCATGAGAGCGACGTGTACGTCTTCGTTCCTCTTCAGAAGCCCCTTCATCGTGCGCACTGCCTGTTCTGCCTCTCCATTCGATTGAGGGTATCGCGGAGAGCTCGTCACATGCACAAACCCGTAATGCATTGCGAACTGGCGAAAGGTCGCTGCACTGAATTGAGGGCTATTGTCCGAAATGATGATGTCGGGAATACCATGTGTTGCGAAGATCTCCTTCAGCACGTGCACTACGCTCTCCGACGACATGTCGTCGAGACATTTGCTCTCGATCCACCGCGAGTAGTAGTCGATCACGATGAGACTCACTTTCCCACGGAGTTCGAACAAGTCCATCGCAAGCCTCTCCCAAGGACGAGATGGGAATGACGAAGTCATCAATGGTTCAGTTGGCACCGGTCGATCTTTCGCACACGTTACGCACTTTGAGACCATTGCCTCGATCATCGTCGACAGACCCGGCCACCACACAGATGCACGCGCTCTGGTCCGACATTTCGCTATGCCCTGATGCCCTTGGTGGAGACAGTCAAGGACGTCGAGTCTCAATGCTCGAGGAATGACGATGCGTTCGTCATATAGGAGAATGTCATCAACGATCGCCAGATGGCTCCTGCTCTCACAGTATTGACGTAGTAGCGGCTGGTTTGGCATATATGCAGGCCATCCATGAAGACAGCATTCTCGGATTTTACTGCATTCCTCGTCTACTTTCTGCTCGTCGACTATTTCCCGTAGGCGTTTGTTCGTTGACGGGAGAATGTTCACCGTCTGTTGTGCGAACGCTTCGACTTCTGCGACAAACAGTTTGTCCTCTGATGCGGGCGCTTCTACCGGCGCACGCGAGAGTGCATCGAGTGTTGTTTGATGCTTTCCCGGCACGTACCGGACGTACGGTGCGAATCGCATCAGCCGTAGGCGAAACCTTTATATCCTTGGCGGCATTTTGCATAGTTCGGTGGTGTTCAACAATGGCACTAACGGACGATGATCTGTCTCGAGTGTGAGCCGTAACCCAAGCACGTACTCGCTGAACTTTTCACATGCCCAAGTCGCTGCCAAGACCTCCTTCTCGATTACCGCGTAGCGTTTCTCAGCGTCACTCAGCGTTCGCGACGCATAGCAAACTGGACGACGCTTGGTGTCATCTTGCACTTGTAGCAGGACCGCCCCAATGCCTGTCGACAATTGTGGGACGTTTTGGGTCGTAGTGGGCGAGTGTCTCGGGCGCGACCAGGGCGTCTTTCACTCGCTGGAATGACTTCTCCTCTGCGTCACCCCACAACCAGACATTGTCGCTGCACAGTAGTGCATCATTGTACTCAGCCAGCCCTGGGATGAACTTTCCCATCTGATTTACCATGCCCATGAAACGTTGCAGTTCTTTGACCGTCGTTGGAGTCGGAAAATGTGTGACTGCTGTCGTTTTCCGCGGGTCGGCCTGAATGCCGGAGCCATCGACAATGTGACCAAGGAACGTTATAGAGCTCCTGAAGAACTCGCACTCGTTTGCGTTCAGTGTGAGTCCAGCCTCCTGAAGGCGACCAAGAACGGCTCTCACACGTTTGTTATGCTCTGTTTGATCTGTGGCGTGAATGAGAATGTCGTACATGTGACATATGACCCCCTCGAGTCCTTCCAGAATGATCGACATTGTTCGTTGGAAAATCTCCGGAGCGGAGCTGATCCCGAATGGTAGCCGGTTGAAGCAGTAGCGACCATGTGGTGTGATGAAAGTCGTCAGCAGCCGCGACTCGTCGTCAAGCGGAAGCTGCGAAAAGCCGCTGTTGGCGTCAAGCTTCGAGAAGACTTTGCTGCTGCCCAACTTTGCAAGGCTTTCGTCCACTGATGACATCGGGTGTATATCTCGCTGTACTGACTTGTTCAGTTGCGTCAGATCTACGCAGATCCGCACGGAGCCGTTTGCTTTCTGGACAGGAACCATGCCGGAGTACCATCTTGTCGGCACGGTCACCGCCGATATGATCTCCTGTCGCACCATCGACTCAATCTCAGATTTTATTTGTGGAAGTAGAGGATGGGCGATTTTTCTTGCGGTGTACAAACAGACTGGTGTGGCGTCTGCGCACAGCATGATGTGATGTTCGGTTCTCAGTTTACCGATGCCTTTGAAGAGAGAGCTGTACTTGGCACGGTAGTTTGGTTTCTGACTCGTTGTTTCTTGGACGTTGTCGACACGTGCGACCAAGTCAAGACCAACACACGCTCGCCGATTGAGTAGAGAATACTCTTGGTGTCTAATGACGTACACCAATTCATCGAGTGATTTGTTACGATAGCGCAGTTTTGCCTTGATCACTCCCATTACTGGTAGAAGTGTGCCACCCGGACCACGTAGTGCTTGCTTTGTCGGTAGCAGCTTTTTGTATTAAGCCACGCTTCTTGATCGCTGACCACAGAGACAGCTGCACCCGTGTCTAGTTTGAACTTTGTGGCGTGACCATTGACCTCCACCTCAGCTGACCAGTGTTCTGTGTCGTCTCGTGCCCCAACATAACCGAGGTACGGCAAGTCGACACACTCGAGCTGTTGCACTTCGTTGACCCGGTTTGACGGTTGTTTCACACCTCGACAGACGAGCGAAAGTGTCCTTTCTTTTGGCATTTGCGACAAATAGCTTCTCTTGCAGGGCATTGTTGTCGACTGTGGCCACACCATTTGCATGTGTTGTGTGTGCCTGTTGGGGTAAGACCACATTAAGGATTCGTCCGCCATTACCCTCCGAGAGAGTTCCCAATAGAAATGGCATTATGCAGGTTGTGTGAATTTCTGAGAGTACTTGTATAATGTTGATTGAGTAGAAATTATGTTTTTCTGCAGCGTGGTACCAGAGCTGTCAAATTATGACAGTTGTCAAATTGTGCTTTTCTGCGTATAGATACAGGTGTCATTTGGCTGTATGATGTCATTAAGGCAAATCACTGTCTGGTTCTAGCAGAAATGAAGGGGTGTCAGGTTTGAAAGTGGTTTATGGAAAATTGAGGTATGAGAATTTTACGAATTTTGCACAGCATGTGTATGAATAGAGAGTAAATATGGTGTAGAAATTTAAAGAAAACTGTTGGTTAAAATTTACAATAAAATGAAGGAAACGTTATAATGGCCGCCTATGGGGAAATCTAATGTGGTCTCACCCCTGTTGTAGCAGAATTTGTTTTTGCGTTGTTGTAGTTCTTGGGTTTGTGCTTTGTACCGGCTTTGAGATAGTTTATTGGGTGAGACGATTTGACAAAATCAACAGTTTTGCTAGCAACAGTGTTCTCTCTAACAAATTCTCTTGTCTGCTAATTTCTATCGCTTTTTTCAGCGACAGATCGGACTTCCCTTGTAGCGTATCAGATAAAGCATCACTGAACACGCCTACGACGATTCGATCCCTGATTAGATCCTCTCGCAGATTGCCGTAGTCGCAGAATTCTGACAGCTTGTACAAGTCTTGTATAAAGGTGTCAATCGATTCACTCGGTGACTGAGTTCTTTTATTGAACCTCGCACGCTCACAAATGATGTTTCGTCTTACCTTGAAGTATTCGTTCAGCGCCATCTTCACATCGTCATACGCATCGGTTTCTTCGTTTACCGTCAGCGTAGACAGTATATCGTCTGCACAGCCCCCCATACTGTAGAGTAGGATGCTGACTTGATCTGCATTTGGCTTATTTTTCAGCCCTGATGCTACTCTATACCGTTCGAACCGCTTTAGCCACTTAGGCCAAAGTTCAGCCTGTTGAGGGCTATTTGCGCCATCGAACTTTCCCGGCAGTGGAATGTCAAGCTGGATGCCAGTGGGCGCAATATTCTGCGCTGGCTGAACCGTAGGATTCTCCCCTGGTATGTTCATGTTTACGAACAGAAGTCATGCAAAACAGAAAGTCACTGAAAGGAACGAACGTGTATCTCAATGACCATCTCTCACGCCTGAACAATGAACTCTTCCACCACGCCCGCACACTGCGCAGAGACAAGAAAATCCACAGCACATGGACAACCAACAGCATCATCTACGTCAAGAAAACAGAAACATCCTCTCCAATTCAAATCCGTGGACAAGCTGACTTCAACAAACTATAAACAATGACTGACAACAATAACAGGGATATAAATCCAACATATGATGTGGATATAAATCCAGTATATGATGCCAATAATGGTAAGAATACACTACGTCTACAACATGATCTTAGCCTGACAGATGATGTTGATTTATTAGGACATGATGTTAATCTAAATGTATTTCAACTCCAAGAAGACAATGCACATGAGCTTGGTCCAATAATTGATCCCAATAATAACTTTTGTAATGATAACTCACCTTGTCAATATTATTCAAATCCACGATGGAGAGGTATCTCCAATAATATTAATGATAAACAACGGTTTAAATTAATTCATTTCAATGCAAGAAGTCTAAATGCAAATTTCAAACAAATTGAGAGCTACATTCATGCTTCTGATATAGTATTTGATGTAATTGCCATCTCGGAAACTTGGAATGATACTAAAGCAATGCAACACCATAACCTACCTATGTATAAGTCTTTTCATGTCTGTAGAGAAAATGTTAGAGGAGGTGGTGTTGCTATTTACGTACATACCAGTATTAACTGCACTCAAATTGAAAGTAAATCTTTATCAATAAATGATATCCTTGAAAGTGTCACAGTGGAATTGATAATAGAAAACCAAAAAAATATAACAGTAGGTTGTATCTACCGCAAACCAGGATCTAACATAGACATCTTCTGTGAAAACATCACAAACATCTTTGGAAACACGCACACCAACAAGACACTGTTTCTATGTGGAGATTTTAATGTAGACATCTTAAAACATGACAACCATTTAGGTACAAAACATTTTATTGACACCATGTATAGCTTAGGCCTGTATCCTCTTATCACTAAGCCAACAAGAATTACTCGAGATTCAACCACTCTGATTGACAACATTTTTACAAATGCCATAAACAAGCGAACTACAAATGGTATTTTAATCAGCGACATAACTGACCATTTTCCAATATTTACACTATGTGAATATGAAATAACTAAAAGGAAAACAGAAATGCACAAAAAAGTACGAAATCATAAAAATTAAAACACAAATTCTTTTATAGCAGATTTAAGAAGTGAAACATGGGAAAATGTATTTAGCACAAAAGATGTTGAAGTAGCTTATGGTATATTTATTGATACATTTATGGAAAAATATGATAAACATTGCCCAGTCAGAAAAATAACCAAACAACATGTAATCAGTGATAAGCCATGGTTCACAACTGGATTGAAAAATGCTTGTCACAAGAAAAACCACTTGTATAGAAAATTTCTAAAAAAATAGATCACAAGAAACGGAACATTGTTACAAAAATTATAAAAATAAACTAACTACAATACTAAGAAATGCAGAAAAAGAATACTATAGAAAACTATTGGATGACCAAAAACAAAACAGTAAAGAAACTTGGAACATCTTAAATACGCTTATTAATAAAAGGCAAAATGAATCTACTTATCCTGAATATTTTGTAATGGAGGGTAGAAAAATTACCAACAAGAAAGACATTGCAGATGGATTTAACATTTTCTTTTCAAACATTGGCAAAAAACTAGCTGCTAAAATAGATCCACCGGTAAATGGTGCCTCATTTCATGACTATCTTCAAAATAAAAATAGCATGTTCTTAAATCCAGTAAGTGAAGAAGAAGTCAGTAGGATCATCGGAGCATGTAAAAACAAAACCTCAACAGACAGTAATGATATAAGTATGAATATCATAAAGAAAGTTATGCAATCAATTATTATGCCATTAACAGCAATATTTAACATGTCGTTTGAAAATGGAGTTTTTCCTTCTAGAATGAAAGTAGCCAAAGTCATACCTATATTTAAAAATGGTTCAAAAACAGAATTTAACAACTACAGACCAATATCCTTGTTGTGTCAATTTTCCAAAATACTTGAAAAACTCTATAATAAAAGACTCGAAGAATTTATTGATAAAAATGATATCTTATCCAACAGTCAATACGGCTTCCGATCCTCAATGTCCACCTCACATGCATTGATTGACCTGGTTGAAGAAATTAGTACATCATTAGATAAAAAAAAATACACACTTGGCGTTTTTGTTGATTTAAAGAAAGCATTTGACACCGTAAATCATTCAATACTAATAAAAAAACTAAATTTCTATGGTGTTCGTGGTGTGGCTGAGAAATGGGTAGAAAGTTATCTACGCAACAGAAGTCAATTTGTCAAAATAGATGAATGTTCATCTAATCTCCTAAATGTGTCATGTGGAGTACCACAGGGGTCTGTGCTAGGCCCAAGACTGTTCATTTTATATATTAATGACATATGTAATGTATCAGAACTTCTTAAATTTGTGCTGTTTGCAGATGATACCAACATATTATATTCTGACACGGATGTACATAGACTAAAACATGTTGTTAATTGTGAACTAGATAAACTATATACATGGTTCACCGTTAACAAATTGTCTCTGAATATATCAAAAACCAACTACATTATCTTTGGTAACCGTAAGATAAATATTGACTTAGATATAAAATTTTGCAATCACAGAATTAATAGAGTTAACATGACAAAATTCCTTGGAGTAAACATTGATGAAAAACTTACCTGGAAATATCATATAAACAGTGTGAAGACTAAGCTATCTAGAATAGTTGGAGTAATGTATAGAGCAAGTCATATCCTAGGAAACAAAAGTTTACTTACTTTATATTATTCACTCTTCTTACCAATAATGAGTTACTGTTGTGAAGTTTGGGGAACTACATATATCACCAATGTACATTGTATTACAATCTTACAAAAGAGGGTGATTAGACTGATATATGGTGTTGATAGGCTTCATCATACCAATACGTTATTTAATAGATGTAGAGTACTAAGATTTCAAGACTTAATAGATTTTAAGATCTTGTCAATTATGTATAAAGTGTATAACAATTTACTAGTACCTGTCAATGTGCAGTGTTTGTTTACTAAACAAACTTCCTCACACTCCTCCCGAGTTCAATATCAATATGTCCGACAATGTGTTCGAACTAACGTTAAACTAAAGTGTTTAGCAATCTATGGTGTAAAACGCTGGAATTCATTACCTTCCAGTACTACAATGGTGTCAACATTTCAGGCATTTGTTTGTAAATTAAAAAGGAACATGATCGAGAAATATAACTAAAAATAGGTCATTGGTCAAAAACTGTATATTCAATTCTAACTTGCACTAAACTGTTATCAATAAGTGAGCATATCGCAACTAAAAATATAAATTATTAATTGTCAAATAAATACTACTATCAATGTGTTATTTTTTTTATTTATATTATAATAGCCAATAATAACTAACATTGTACTATTATGTAATATCTGCCATATTCCACGTGTTGTATGTAAATAATTCTTAGGGGTATACAAATACAAGAGTTTCTTCAGTATACCCCTTTTTTCTGACATACTCATTCTGATATACCATATACACTGTATGTATCTTTTGTTGGAAAAATAAACATTTACTACTACTACTACTACCTTATTGTATTAGCGTCGACTGTGGGTGTTTTAAAACCCGCTGCCACCATATAGAATTCGTAAGTGAGTCTTTTTTGACAGACGCTGAACCATCTTTATTCAACACAAACTTGACATTGTCATCACATGTCGTATCCCATCATGCTTTGGGATAAATGCAAACATGAAGTATGGTGGCCGATATTGGCTGTTGCTACAGTAATCAGCAGCAGCGTCCCCTGGCGCGCGAGGATGGAGCAATGCAGAGTGAATGAACTTGCCCAAGGTTCGACACCACAGCACAGGATTCAAACCCGGGTTTTCTCGGTTGAGAGTCCAAAGCTCTATAGTCACTGCACCACTGCGCTCCTACCATGATATGGACAAGTGTCTGCTATGATGTCAATTAGTGAAATGTGTCGGTGTACAGTATTTGTCAATTTTTGTTTTTAAACATTCATGCAGCTAGTGTTAGTCTAGTTCTAGTTGTTTCCAGCGCTCGGCAACGTTCTATTAACTGAATTGATCTTCATCTTTGCTTTCTACCTCAGATTCAGTACTAGAGTCTGTAATACTTAACTGCTGGTACATGTTTTTGGTTACCCATGTTTTGTTGATGAGGACACCCAGGTCCTCATCCACAAAATAAAAATGGTCCAAAGACGGGCAGCTCGCTTTTGCTTTTGCCTTAACGACTATACACAACTAACAACCAGACGAACAAACAGACGCCTCACTATATTAGCTTTTTACAGAGTTGTCATTATGTGTGATTCCTTCCTGCATTGTCGGTGATTTTAACATCAAATATGATGTTGAAACTAAAAAACGACCACTACTTGAGCTACGTACTCAATTCTTTCAACCTTGTCCAGCATGTCAGTGAAGCCACATATTCAGTTGGTCACACACTGGATTTCGTAATTACGCACAATGATGATAATCTTGCCACTGCTGTGCAAGTCGTTCCGTTATCAATATCTGATCATCACATAGTGCGCTGTATCATTGATGCCAGTAGACCACCCAAGACATCAACAGAAATACGTAACTACCGCTCTGTTGACGCTGACACATTCAACGACGACGTAAGAACAACATGTGATTTGCTAGGCGCTGCTGCATTAACATCAAACGCTGCGGAACTTGTGTCAAGCTACAACACTGACTTAATGAAAGTCATATATCTATAAGCACGCGCCGGTGCGCCCGACTATCGTCCGAGGCCACAAACCCAATCCATGGTATAACAGTGACATTGACGATGCGAGAAGACAAAGGCGTAAGATGGAGTTGTTGTGGAGGCGTTCCAAACTGGAAGTTCATCGCCAAATATCTCTCACAACGACGAAGTACTACCAGGACAAGTTGCTAAATGCTGACAACAAGAACCTCTTTAAAATCGTCAGTTCTCTCAGTGGGAAGCCACCACTTGCGTACCCAGAACATACCTGCGCTTTTGATTGCTGCAATGCATTTTCCGCCTATTTGAAACTAAGATTGCCGGAATTCGCAGTGAGTTACACGTTGCCCGACAGCGCATCACGCCGCCGCACGAACCGCGTTGCTACGTGACGCCGGTTGATAGTTTCACACCAACAACAGTTTGTGAAGTAACATCTATCATCAGAGCGAAGTGTAAAACGTCCACACCTGATCCTCTGTCCTCTGTTCATGTAAAACAGAACATTGACACACTTAAAATTGCTATCACTGTTGCCAGTATAACAAACGCGTGCATAACGGAAAGAGAAATGCCGCTTGAATTGAAGCGTGCTCTTGTGCACCCATTTTTAAGAAACCATCTCTGTGCAAAGACACGATAAGCAACTACCGCCCAGTCAGCCATCTATCGCAACTCTCAAAGATAATTGAAAAGGTGGTGGCCATCAGACTGGACATTCATTTGGTCAATCAAGCACTGACTGATCCTCTTCAATCTGCATACAAACGGCCCTTGACCGTAGACAAGGCACTGGCGTCATGCTCATTGACCTAAGCGCTGATTTCGATACGATCGACCACACAATACTTCTCAATCGTCTACAACGGCGGTATGGCCTCGCCGGAGTTGTATTACGCTGGGTTGAGTCGTACCTTTGCGATCGCAGGCAAAGTGTTGTTGTCGGTAGCGCAACTTCAAGCGAAACGACTCTGCACACTGGTGTACCGCAAGGATCAGTGTTAGGTCCACTGCTGTTTTCTTTATGTGTGCAGCCGATCGGTGACATCATTCGTAACCATAATTTCATGTATCACCATTATGCCGATGACTTACAATTGTTATGTAATTTTGACTTGAATGTAAGTTCTCTTACCACCGCTGTGCATCGTATCGAGTAGTGCATCGACGACATCAAATCCTGGATGACGTTCAACTACTTGCTGATGAATGATGCAAAAACCGAGGTTCTACCGGTTGTACTCAGGTCGGCATCTGATTTGGTTACTGGACTGCATGTGCGCCTTGGATCTGAAGTCGTCTATGCCGCCGAATGTGTGAGAGATCTTGGTGTCTACTTAGATAAACATCTTGACATGACGGTGCAGGTTTCTCGTACCATTAGTACCTGTTCACTGTATTTACGTAACATCGGCCAAATTCACCGTTACGTGCCACAGTCGACAACAGTGCGTGTTGTAAATGCAATGATAACATCACGCTTAGGTTATTGCAATTCGCTTCTGTTTGGCACTTCTGCCAAGAACATCGGCAGGTTGCAGCGACTGCAGAATTGTGCTGTTCGTATAACTCGGCGTGCGCGATGCGACAGTACGTTACCACTACTGCGCCAACTCCACTGGGTGACTGTCCAGCAACGCATTACCTACAAAATAGCAGAACTTACATATAAGGTGTGAAATGCTGAACTATCACCACCACATATGCAGTCACTTGTGGCAGTTTATAAACCAGCCAGACATCTTCGTTCTGCTGAGGATAACAATCTTGTCGTTGCGAGAGCCCGAACCAAAGCTGGTGAATGCGCATTCGTCCCGCTGCCGTTACAATATGGAATGGTCTACCAACTACTGATACTTCCAAAAAATCCCTGCATTCCTTCAAGGCAGCCTTTAAAAATCACCTTTTCATTACGGCGTACACTGCTTGAAAGACCACAGACACATTTTCATTCTAAGTTATTCACATTTTTATCTTTATCTTTTTTAACAGCCGAAAAAACATTTTAAGTACTTAC
Source organism: Paraescarpia echinospica (assembly GCA_020002185.1). Classification (NCBI taxonomy): domain Eukaryota; kingdom Metazoa; phylum Annelida; class Polychaeta; order Sabellida; family Siboglinidae; genus Paraescarpia; species Paraescarpia echinospica. Next base: position 41,892,793 of record CM034542.1, read on the forward strand.
TTTACCATGAGATTTGTTTTAATCTACTGATGTTTACACAGCATTACTATCTTAATTTGTTTATTTTTATATTTAAATTTGTTTAATTTTTAATATTTATATTTTAGTTTTATGTAAAGCGCTATGAACATTATGTATATGGCGCTATATAAAATAAAGATTATTATTACACAAAGCCATCTATGGTCGCCTGTCCTTACCTGTTGAAAACCTCCTCCAGCCTGTACAACGCCTATCACGGCATCTAAATAGCAGAGCATTTAACACTATCCACGCCAGCAAGAACTGTTATAAATTTTAGTATTTCCCTCAAACAATAAAATATTGGAATTCCCTACCAGATGCAATAGTCAACATTACGGAGCTACAGAAATTCAGACAAGCCTTAAAGGTGCTCAATCATTTCGATTTTTGTGCTCCTCACGTGTCAGACTAATTTCACAAAACTTAATCGTATCAGGTATTCATTATTGATATACTGGTTCATTTGTACGTAGGCTTTACTTCGTTTTAGTGAAATTAACAGACAAACAATAAAATTATTTTCGGTTAGTCCTAACCGAATATCAAGACACATATCTGAACTTGAATGTGGTCTGAGATAGACCTCTCGTGTAATAGTCACGTGAACGGGAATATGCGGCGACATCGGCCTTTGAGCCCCACCTGTCGGTGCCTGGATTCAGTCAATATTGCGTATTTACGAGTCGCCATCCATTTTTCGTACAAGTGATAGCGCGATAATTTTATCTGCGACGAAGGGAAGCCCACGGATATATGTCACCGACTCGGCTAAAAAGAGGGTGAGAGCGGAAAGACAAAGAGAGTATCCGCGTACAAAGGTGTAAATTGGAAAGGTTATGGATTTGTGAAACCGAACGAAAGAAACGGCATTATTGTGTGAATACATGTGAAAACAGATTGAGATCTGTCTGGATAAATAAAATTTAGAAACATCGTTATATAATGACCATATTTTCATTTTTGTGGCGAATAAATAGTTACTACAAAAATAACAATTATTTACAAACAGTGCATTATAGTATAAAGTGATTTTGTTTATAAATTATTACTTCGTGAAAACATAAACAAAAAAATGTAAAGAAAATCAAAGGTTTGCATGCTGTCAGGATTGAACCGGCGTCGCCCGATTATAAAATAAGTGACAAGTAACCAACGCGCCTGCCCACTGAGCTAGCGGGACCAACGGAAACTCTATGACTGATTTAAGTTGTTATCATAAATTGTACAACTCCTTCATATATCGATATTCTAGTGATATTATGAGATTATACACGTTACTTTATGTAACTGGATACAATATATCATCATCATCATCATCCTTTTGGCGGCCACAATCAACTTGCTGATTATTCTGCCGCTCTTTGGGGGTTGCGAGGAGGTAGAATTTGATTTTGTTAAGAGAAGAATATCTAGAGTGACAGACCTATGGAGAACATTCGATCGCTATAAAAGTTTTAAATTAATAATAAAATAAACCCAAATAAAACAAATTATAAGAAAAAAAAACAAAAAACAAACAAACGCAAGTGAAATCAAATGTAAAACAATTAAATAAATAATGAAATGAAAATTAAAATCCATACCCCTATACCTAGTCTAACTATATATCTATTTTTGTGGCACCCTTGCTTTGAAAGTGTCAAGGGTGCTGGCAGCTACCGCTGTTTCAGGCAGATCGTTCCAGTCTTTGATGGTATTGGGGAGGAAAGAATGTTGTCTGTACTTGGTTCTGCACTGGATATGGCAGAGCTGCTGTGAGTGCCCTCTTCTTTGTCTGATCGGAGCAGGATGGAGTTTGGAGCGATCGACTACAGCTTGGTTCTTAATGATTTTATGTAACATGGTCAATCATGCCACCTTTCTGCGGTACTGGAGGGAAGGCCATTTGAGTCTGTTGATCATTGTGGTGACGCTAGATGTCTTCTGGTACTGGTTGACCACAAACCGAGCGGCTCTTCTCTGGACTGCCTCGATCTTGTCAATGTTGCGCTGTGTGTAAGGGTCCCAGACTGAGCAGGCATACTCCAGTATGGGACGAACGAAGGTCTTGTATGCTGTCTCCTTCAGCTTGGTGGCGCTGATCTTGATGTTGCGACGTAAGAAACCTAGGGTCTTGTTGGCTTTAGCACAGATGTTGTCAATGTGCTGGTCCCAGCTGAGGTCTCGGGTGATGGTAACTCCGACGTACTTGGCAGAGGTGACCGTTGCCAATGTACGGCCATGGAGTACGTATTGACACTCCGCTATGGTCCTCTTGCGGGTGACATGGAGAGTCATACATTTCCATGGGTGGAAAGCCATGTCCCATCGTTGTTCCCAGTTTTCCAGTCGGTGGAGGTCGAGTTTTAGCTGGTGTTGGTCGTGGTCAGTGGAGGAGAGGCGATAGACAGCGGTGTCATCAGCAAATAGGCGTGTCCGCGAAGTGAGTTGTTCTGGGAGGTCATTGATGTAGGCCAGGAATAGTGTTGGGCCGACAACTGACCCCTGTGGTACGCCTGAGCGCACACTGACGTAGCCTGAGGTAGCATCGTTAACCACTACTGCTTGCCGCCGATTCCTGAGGAAAGCCCCGAGCCTCTGGTTGACTTTGCCTTGGACTCCATAGTGGTGTAGCTTATGTAGTAGGAGACTATGGTTAACCCGGTCGAAGGCTTTCGCAAAGTCCATTATTATGATGTCGGCTTGGTGGCCTTGTTCCAAGTTCTCGCTGAGTTCTTCAGTGAAGTCCAGTAGTTGTGTTTCACAGGATCTTAATTTGCGGAAGCCGTGTTGTTCTGGCCTGAGGATTCCATTGCTTTCGAGGTGATTCATCAGAGCGCTGACGATGACATGTTCTAGGATCTTGCATGGAACGCTTGTGATGGATATGGGGCGGTAGTTTGCTGGATCATAGTGCTCGCCTTTCTTAAAAACGGGCGTTATGTTGGCTTCTCTCCAATCCAATGGGACTTCGCCTGTGTTGATAGAGGACTGGAAGATAGTATTTAAAATCGGGGCCGCTTCAGTTGCCAGTTCTCTGAGTACCCGTGGACTGATGTGGTCCGGGCCACAGGCCTTGTAGGGATCTAGTTTGGTGAGAATCTTGTAAATGCCCTCCTCTGAGATGACGAGGTCAGTCAGCGTGGATGAATGTTCACCATAACTCATCTGGCACCTGGCTTGGAATTCTTCATCAGTATACTCCGTCCCTTCACTGAAGACGGCCTGGAAGTGGTTGTTCAGAGCTTGTGCTTGGGCCATAGGGTATGTTATGAGCTGTCCACTGACCTTCAAGGGGGAGATGCTAGCCTTGGAAGATCTCTGGTGTTTGATGAAGGTCCAAAAACGCTTCAGAGAGTGGGAGCCTTCTGCTGACTCGGGGTCAACTGTGATCGCATCATTGATGTATTCCCAGTAGGAGCGGCGTATCTTGCGCTGGATCTGGCTGCGTAGGCTCCTAGACTCCTTCCTTAGTTCTTCCGAGTCCTGCTTCTTCATCATCTTGTACACCCGGTCGCGTCTCTTCACCAGTTTACGGATGTCTGGAGTGATCCATGGCTTGCTGATCTTTTGGCGTGCTTCCTTGTGTGGGACGAAGGATGATACTGCCTTAGTGAGGGTATCTCTAAACCTACTCCACAATTCCTCTGTAGTGAGACTGACTCTCTCTCTCTCTCTCTAGTTCAGCTTGAAGGTCCTTCAATGCCATCTTCATACTCTCCCAGTCGGCTTTCTTGTACAGTGGTATCTTCCGTGGAGATTGCCTGATTTTCTGTGTTGCAATATTGATTTCGCAGTATGGGATGTTGTGGTCTGATAGTCCTGGGATCACTTCGACTCTTGGGATCAGTTGTGGGCTGTTAGTCAGGAAGAGATCCAGGGTGTTTTTTAATCTTGTTGATTCCATGACAAGCTGTTCCAACCCATGGTCGTGGATCATATCGATGAAACTGTTGTGGAGACGAGGATGGACAGGTTTAGGTTTCAGGGACATAGTAGCCCAATCCCAGTCGGGGAAGTTGAAATCCCCTCCAATGAAGAAGTGTGCATTCGGGAACTTTGTGGCTTTGTCAAGCGACTCACTGAGCTTCCTAAGGCTGTCTTCATCCGCGACGTTTGGCCGGTAGTAGGAGCACAGGTAAAGGGTTTTCCTGCCATGCAGTTTCACCCCCACCCATATCATCTCGCAATCAATGGACAGCTCGGGTACCAAGTAGCTCTTCAGACTGTTACGAACCGCAATCAGTACTCCACCTCCTTTCCTGCCTCTATCCTTCCTGTAGATGGTGAATATGTCTGGGAATACGTTGTCGGTAACTGCGTCAGACAGCCAGGTCTCAGTGCCTATCAAAATGTCAGGCTTCATGGTATCAAGCAAGTGGAGTGTTTCAGCCCGTTTCCCCACCAAAGACTGGAAGTTCACGTTCAAGACTCGCAGTGGTCTATTCTTCCATTTGTTTTGCTGATTTGCCCTAGTGGGAGTGGAGGCGTGATGAGGTTGAAAGCTGGTCTCAGCTGGTGTTGGACTTGAGATGTCAGAGGCTGAGATTTCGCATGCTGAAGGATGAGAGCTGCCAGACCAGTCGACTCCATGAAGATCAAAAGCTGTTGCACTATTGGGGTTGCCACAGATAGCGCAGTGCCATTGGATGTCTTCCAAGTGCAACTTCTCATAGCTGAGAGTAGGGATACTCTGGCAGCGGGCATGAAACCACATCCCGCAAGTGTCGCATACTACGCCTTTCTCTGACTAGCTGACGGATATGTCACAGGTACCGCAGGGATAGTGGCTGTCGCTTAGTTCGGAACGGTGGGATGGACCAGGGTTAGGTTCAGGGGCGTAAGAGGTGAGAAGTAGCAGGAGGGATAGGTACAGAAGTACCAGCCTCTTCCTGTGATGAGTGGCAAATTTACCATGGCGTTTGCACCAGTTGTCTGCTAAAGCCTGTGTGAACAGACAGAGTCCGGTGCCAAAGGTACGAAACAATGACTTCTCATTGAATTTTACTTGGTTCACATTGTGATAGTCAGATGGTTTGTGAGCATCATATACTGTTAACTTGTGCACCAGAGCAATGAGCACAAGTGTAAATAGAGTGATATTCAATCTGAACATGCTGACTGGGATCCTGATGAGTGAATTTAGCTACATGGTCAATATTCAGTGTTGTAAGGGGGGAAGTGGAAACCATTTACATTCACATACCTGGCAGAGGGAGCAGATTCCTGATCCTACTAACCAATGTGGTGTTCACACAAAAAAGAAGACTGTACTCACATCAGTGCTGGCATGTACGAGACTTGTGTTATTCAGCGTGCTATAACCACAGTGGAGTCTAATATGTGAAAAGTATGTCAATATCAAATCCAGTGGTGCGTATACGAGGCTGCCCTGATCATGGTAGTAACTCTGTTTTTCTGGAGCCAAAACAACTAAAAAGGTCTCAAGACAATAAAAGGAGAATCCTGGAACCTTATAATACAAAATTGTTCAAGAAATAAACTGCTCCAAGTATAATCTTTTATGCAAGTACAAAAATTAGAACGAAAATCCACAGCGGAAAAAAAATTGCGACCGGAAACGGAAGTCCACAACCCCCCCATCAATGTTTACTATGTATGTTTATTGGTGTAGATTATCTCCCGTTGGTTGCATTCGATATAATTATTCTGAAAACGAGCCCAAGCTCGGCGAAACCTAGTCGACTTGTAGGCCCATTCGCATTCGTTGTTTTGAATAAAATTCGATTCATGTGGAACCGTAAGATAACTGCTTGTTCCTCTATAATGACTAGTGTTTGTATTACGTCGGAATATTGCACAATAACTCGTTCTGACGCTCGTTTCGACCCAAAAGCTATACTTGTAAACATGCTCTGAATGCATGGAAAGGGTCGGCCTGATGCGAGTTTGAGTCATAAGTGACGTCACATCTCGGCATCCCGAAAAGCGCGCCAAAAATATGCATATTCGAAAATGTCCGGATGCACACCATAAAATGTGGAATTTCTAATTCATTTAATTTTTTTGATTTTTTTGGCTTGGTGGACGTGGAAATAGATAGCAGGATGTAATATAACATGAATTCGAGCAATAGATGTCTTATTCCCTTTAATAAACGACGAATCTAGCATGCGCACCCAACCCTGACCGTATGACTCCTAAGTACTCAACCAAGATCAAGAAGAAGATTTTGTTCATGTTAATTAATGTTTTTAGTGTATATAGGCATTAGTTTTAAATCTCCCTCCTATTACATACAGTATTCTATATATTTTGCTGAAGGGTAAGAGTCCTTCTCTCTCTCCCTCTTTATCTCCATCCTTCGCCCCTACCCTCCATCTCGCCTTTCACCGCTCTCTATACCCATCTCACGATTAGTTGCGCCTCACAGGGAATGAAGCAAGAACTTTTCCCTGTCATACCAGTAACCGTCCGCTAGGCGCGCCAGGGTCGAGTGTAATAAATCCTTGTCGGCTTTGTTTTGTGATGCTGGTTTCCGAGGATTTTATCAGTAGAAAATGATATAGATCAACATTATTTCATCGTCTTAATATAAGCAGAATAAAGACAGACTGTGCAGCTATTGTTTACGGTAAGTGAAAGTTACTGTATGTGTTTTATAGGGTATTTGATCTAAGCAGATGCTGTGTGTCTGTTAGTCGCGATAACGCCAGTACACACACTCGCAGTCACTCAGTGTACTGTAGACGTGGTCTGTAGAGTCTAGACTGTCCCTGGAGTGTAGGAACCAACCAGGCTCTGTCCCTGGCGTTTCCAGTCATCGGGACTGGTCATTATACTGACTATGGACAATTAGTGTTCTAAGCTCTATACAATGATGATAAAATTCGAACCAGTAGAAGGACATTTTTGTCAGATGTAGATGTTCTGTCTTCTGATACCAGTTTACTAACCCAGTTACTACAGTCTAGTACAGAGTATTTTATTTGTGACTGTATGACATCACTCACTCATCACTCACTAAACTACAACCACCCGCACGTCGCCTTCGGCCTCAAGACTCGTATTTGTAGTATATAACAATCGGTCTAGATGTGGTTTTACTCGTCATAAAAAGTAGATGCTATAAGTAGCAAGGTAGTGTTTTTAAAATAATCCAGTTATAGTTACATTCTGAGTTTTAAGCTACCTACGTTTTAACCGTTTTAATCCGCAATTAATGACGTGTATTTACACATGATTCATGAACAATATTTATTTATTTGATCATACTTGCTAAGTGTATTTAGGTCACTTTGGTATTTGATGTTATTCAATAGGCCTAAATTATGCTTTTGCAAACCATTACCAGTCTACAGGTTCAGCCAGCAGAAAAACAAATGCACAATTTAACTGGAAAATGGTTAAAACCGGTCAACACACTGTAACCATGCGTATGTTATATATGATACATTATAGGCCGTTGCTATTGGTCCGGACCCGGACATACTGTAAAGTAGCTATAGCTCCGGCACTTCATTTGCGCATGCGCAATGCGAAACTACCGGTAAACAATAGCAACAGTGTCGACTACCGGACAGTGATTGTAGCTCCGGCAGACTGCCGGGAAACGTATAAATCGACTACAGCTCCAGCACTGATTGTCGGACGCCGTACGAACCTGCTATAGCTCAGGCACTAATTGACTGCCGGACGCCGTGCGAATCTACTATAGGTCCGGCACTGACTGACTGCCGGACGTATCTACTATACAGTTCAGGCACTGCCTGTCGGACGCCGTATGGTTTGGCTATAGCTCCGGCGATGACTATAATATAAGTAACAGTGGCTCTGCTACTACTAAGTCTAAGAGGACACCGTAAGATAATTCGCTATATGGGTGATTCCATGTGAACGCAACAAAAGTTCCTGAAATTTGTTCCCCTCATCTCTTAGATTTTTGAATAAATCATTTTGGTGAAAGTCTTTGGTAAGAAAAGCAAGAATCCAAAATTTGAACAAAATCACTCCAAGTTAAGACACATCTCATGAGGCCTCGCAGCGACTACAAAACCAGTAGGTAACAAGTAGTAAAGCAACATCATCGTATATTATAACGGTATAACATTCGTAAAATAAACATTGTATATTATAGGCCAAAAGTTCTAAATCATAATGACTACTAAATGCTTCCCCGACAGCAACCTTACAATACATTGCCGTTACCATTACCGCTTACTGCGCATACATTGCGGAAAAGTGCTGGACCAATAGCTGAGCAATTACGCTTACGGATCCGGAGCGCTAGCCACTTCGTACATTATAATTAAACTTTATGGAAACAAAAGACATCTTTTTGGATCATCACTTTTTTGCATCTGAAAGATTTAATAAAAACTAACCATTAGCAATTACAATCAAGAATAGTAAACCAGCAGCTACAAACTAGAAATAGAATAACCTTGTTGAAGACACAATTTTAATTGCACCCATTCACAATAGGGCCTGAACATAATATATCTTTTGCCCATCTTAATTCTTGTTAATGTATAGCTTTAAATCTCCCGTGGCTGGAACTCCACGGAATTGTTGCAGTGTATTGTTTGCCAGAAATAGCACACACCCATGGGGCTGATGCTGAGGATTTTCAAATGTCAATAACTTAAAAACTATTCAAAATTTCTGCATACATCCAGCAACATATTTGTAGATGACATAATTATCTTTACAATGATATAGAAAAACATTAAATTCTGTGACTGGAACTCCACATACAGCCTTTTGAAATATTGAGTCCCCCAACTTCTCCACCCCCCTGGACGAATAAAAAAAATGTCTAAATCTACGAACCATCTCAGTGGGCCCGGTAGATCACATGCAAAATGTCATCCCAATACATGCAAAACTGACGGAGGTGTGGGTGCACATACAAACAGAGAACGAACTGTTTTATAATACAGATTTTATGTTTTTTGCTAAGGGGTAAGAGTCCCTTCTCTGTTTCCCTTCTTTTGCCCTCTCTGTCTCCACATTTCCTTTCCCTCTGTTTCTGACCCCGCTTCATCTCGCCTTTGCCCGATCTATACCCATCTCCTCCCATGAGTCCCATCAATGATTAGTTGCGCCTCACAGAGAATGAAGCAGGAACTCCCAGTACCAGTAACCGTCCAATAGGCACGCCAGGGTTGAGTGTAATAAATCCTTGTCAGCTTTGTTTTGTGAAGCTGGTTTTCAAGGATTTTCATAGAAAGCCTGACATCACCAGTGCCTAACTCTTCCCAATCAGCCAGTCGCCAAACTGCAATTATTACTCTAGAGATAGTTTGCATCACTAAATTTGTTTTGGCGCAGTACCTACTAAAAATGTTATGTGTGCATGGACATTGGTGCACTGTATGGCATTATAACAGTTATTATTGCAAATGTTACTCTGAATCGAAGGGAATAAGAGAAATTTATGTCAAAGCAAATTTGACGCATTACCGCAGCATTGTGATCAAAGAAGGTCTACTGTTGCATTCCAAATAAGTGCACAGTTCAGAATAACAGTATAGGGTGGAAATGTCTTGGAAACTATTTTATAATAACAATGTATGGTGGAATAACATATATGGCCAATGGAAATTTCTCCAAATGATAATAAGAGTATAGGTCAGAATACTAGTGTATATGGAAAATGATTGGAATTACAATAACTTAAGAATGTCTAGGTTGGAATACAATTGTAGGGTGAACATTTCTCAGAAAGAACACAAGGCAGAATAACAGTACAGGTTGGAAGTTTTATATTAATTCTGGTCCCCCTATTAATCAACATATTTTTTGTATTTAGCCAAATTAAAGTATAATTTGCCAAGTAATTCAGGGGCACTATATTTTAAAGAGAAATGTGTCATGATTTAGGTGGATTACCAAGGTATAGGTGGTAATTTAGGTAATTTATCTGTCCAAAATATGGTAATCCATAAAATAAATACTAATTTCTTAAACATGGATTGTGGCATTATGTAAAATGTTGCAATGGCATAGGCATATTACAGAAATAAAAAATATACATACACCTGTATTCAGAATGTGTAATACTAAACCCTACTAATTTATATACGGTAGTCCCCCTCTTATAATCTACCCTTCAGCAAATCTAAAGTGGCCTTATAAGGTGGGTGGCCTCTGGTGAATGTAGCATGTGAAAAGAAAACATATGAATAGTGAACATCATTTATTTGTGAACAACAAAAGCATCGAGAGTGATCTGACATTGGCTATCAATTGCCTTATGGCAATCCTGCTGTATTAGCTCTCTGGCCTGTGACAACAGCGCGATCAGAGCAGGGTTGTTTGTGGCCAGTGCATAGTCCAGCAAACTCTGTGCTGTGTGACCACGCAGTAGCCAACAGAATCATCGGGCTGTCCTCGGCTTCATCCCGACCGCCGCCATCCTTGATAGTTCTGGCACTGGTGACAAGCTCACTCTCCCAGTTGTCACTGATGGTTGTTTGCATAGCGACTTTGCTGTCACTGGCGACATAGTCCTTGAAGGTGATGCCAGGCGGTAGAAGAGGAAGCAGATCCGCATCGTCCCACCCATCATCATCGTCCCACCCATCATCATCGATGGTCGCTGCGTCAAGAAGAGCGTCATAAAACCTGCACTTCTGGAAACACTTGCTGATCGTTTCCGGCTTGACGTTGTCAAGGTTGTTTGATTTAAATAATTATATTTAAATCACTCCAAAAAATCATTGATTTGCAATTTTTTTACTTGCTGATTTATATGAATCTGGGTGGAATGCTTTGACTGCCTCATGCATCTATAGTTCTAAGTATGTAACACCCATACCCATAAAAAGTGATTGGTCAAGGAAGATCAATTTGAATTAACATGAAGCCTTGCATCATAAAAGGGGGTCCATAGGCAACTGTTGTGCAATATAAGCTGATGGGCAGCAGAAGTGCTCCCCAGCTGAAACACCTCCCCAGCCAGAGGGGAGGGGAGGGGTACTGACAAACAAAAGCTACCACTGGTACCAGGGTCAGTGGGCAATTATAACCAGTAGCAGTGCCATGGATTATGCAAAATAAGCAGATAAGGCAATGTAGGTCTCAGGCTGAGATCAACAGGGAATGCACTGAACAAAGGCCAGATGCAGAGCCTAATCAAGGTTGCAAGTCAGAATTCAAGGATATCACGGCCATGAATTGTGATTGTTCAAGGTTTTCAATGATTTAAGGGTCCAGTACTGAGTAACTGTGGCTGGCCAACACAGCATTAGAGACCTAGGACTATTGACTTACGAATACCATCTATTGATCACTGCCAAATTATAGAAGTTCTACTGCTTCTGTGTGTTTATTCGCAATGTCTGGAAGAAAAAAAGATTCTGTGTGGCTTTATTTTGAAAAGACTGTGGTTCCAGGAAAGACTAGGTGTTAAGCCAAATGAACATATGAAGACACACTGTTTGTGACATTGTGCAAGTTGAGAATATAATGTTTGTGTGCATTATTTCAATTAAGCACATTTTGTAAATACATTGATTCCATTCTGGATCCATTTAGTACAATAAAAGTATTGAAATAATATGTTGTTTCCTCATTTCCAGATGTTTGAGCTATTCCATTTCTGAATGCAGTTAAGCTTCCAAAACTTCTCTTCAAAAGGAAGCATCTTTTCAAGTCAGAAGCCCGAAGTTAAAGTATAAATAAAAAAATCAAATAAATATGATTTTTTAAAAAGGATCACAATTTTTGTCAACCCTGGATGTTGCCCCAGGCAGATGTCAGCCACAGGATAGCATCCAACACAGTGACTTTCTTCACAATGTCGGATGCCGTGCTCGCTGTGTCCATTAAGAATGATGTGTTGCAGAAGCTTCTTTCGGTACACCATCTTCAGGTTCTGGATGATGCCAGTGTCCATTGGTTGCAATTTTGAGGTCGTGTTTGGTGGCAGAAAAACGACTTTGGCATTCTCTGATTCCATATAGGGATGGGCGCCGCAGTTATCGATGAAGAGCAGAATGTGTCGATTTTGCGCATCTGATTATCAACCCTGCCCGTACACGCACTCTCCCGTCATCCAGGCCTTATTGTTCGACTCGTAGGTTACGCACAGTGATGTCATGTGGCAGCTTTTGAAGCACTCCGGGTTGGCTGATCTGCCTATCATGCATAGGCAGATCAGCCAACTTTCGTGAACTATCGCCCTTCTTGTGCAATCTAATTACTTTGACTTTGTTGTCGAGATAGAAAACAACTCGCTTTCTAGTCTTTGAAACATGTGATTGCGGTCACATGCACATGCCCCTGTTTCATGGCAAACTGGCCGCTCTTTTACAAGTACACATGTACTTTGTCAACATTCAAGACTTCTAGCCGATTGGCCGCTGCCGAGTGGTAGACTCTTCCTGTAACCCGGCGGTTGGCCGCGTTATCTGGGTGGCTGCTAGTGAGGGGTGGGTTGTATTAGACAATGCTAATGCAATGAAAATATGGCTGCATAAACCGGGTGGCTGTTGGTGAGGGGGGGGGGCGTTATATGAGGGGGACTACTGTATATAAAAAATGGTACTGCTTTGTCCTTAAGTAATCGTAATCAATTGTAATCGATTACACTCACAGTTGTAATTGTAAACAACTTTTTTCTAAGGCAGTGTATTTGTAATCGTGTCCTGTAATTGTGTAGTCAGACTCGTTTACACATGATTATACTTAATATATTTTTTCAAACAGTGATTAAACATGTCATAATACTTTTGATTCCAGTATACATGCTGCATGCAACCATTCATGAATAGAAACCATTTGTAAGTCAATAATCACAGAAACTCTGGTGCACCAGTCAGTGATCCCAGCACATGGGCCATGGCTAATGGCAATTTACTTTTATTGGTATCTCACTGCTCACTGGCCAGTCACTGCTAGTGTTTGCACAGATCCTTCTGAAGGATTAAATCCTTTGGTTTTATTCACAATTTGTCAGATGAGTCTTCATGTGTCTGGTTCAGATCTGGCCTGGTCATACCTGGACAATGGCTAATTGCAATTTATTTTTATTGGTATCTCACTGCTAGTGTTTGCACAGAATCATACAAATCCTTCTAAAGGATTCAATCTTTTGGTTGTATTCAGTCATGCGGGCAATCTACCTTTTGAAATACAATTGTGAAGTGCCTACAGTTGGTCAACTGCACCATTTGTCAAAAGAGTTGATATGCCTGGCCCAAAAATGTAAGCGTAATCCTTTTTTTAAGTGTGTAATCATAATCGACTTTTCCCAAGGCAGTGTAATCGACTAATCGTAATTGTAATCATGAGTGTGTAATCGACTGTCACATTCCTAGTACAACTTATTGGAAACCCGTAGCACTGGGTCTAGTTTTGTGTTATTAGTGTAGATAGTTGGAGGTTCCAGACACCTTCCAATAAAGAGGACACACCTAATTGAGGGGGCTATTTGTAAGAATTTAGTAAACTGCTTTGATGGTCTCTGAAGGGCATAGTATACATATCTACAGAAACGGAAAACCTATGAAGCCAAAGCGGCAAACCACAAGCAGAGCCTAGTACACATAGTGCGGTAATCTTCAATGGCATATGCAAATTGATCACATAAGCAGTTTGTGGACACTATAAAAGATGGCAGTCCAAAGAAGCAATTGAGAAGAGAAAGTCACAAAGCAAAGGCAACAGAACCATTGAAGACGAAAGCTATATTTATACTAACATCAACACTTTTGTTGCATTATTTCTATAAATTATCACTTACAGTCATGTCCAGCTTGGCCACTATGACCTCCCAAATGGCCAACTTCTATAATCTGGATGGGATGGAGCATATAACAAGTCTTGTGCCTCCACCTCAAGGATCAGTTTCTCTGCTGACATCTTAGATTTTGTAAGGGTTGTCAACAGAAGGCGCCGCTAATTAAGTTGTACATGAGTCTGTTACGATTTTACCTTGCATCCATGTAAATATGCATTGTTCACATATTTTTTTATGTTGGAATAACATGATAAAAAACAGTTTTGCTGAGCTCCTAATTAAACATGGTATTCACTGGATTACTCAACTTTCCTCAAAATAAAATTACATCAATTTCAACAAAAATATAAAACAATGAATCTGCAATTTTATTTTGTGATTACAACACTATATTGGAACATGTGCAATTTGACGTCACACCAAAACAACAGCGCTAATTTTTCAAAGAGTAAATTTGCAGCGCTGCCATTTTTTGAAAATCAATTTTGTTTCGATTCTCAACAGTTTGCTGTCAAATGGTTTACCACCATTTGTGTACCATGGACATGTGTACTAGGCCCTTAACACAGTTGGCTCTGTGATGTAGCAACAATGTTCCCAAGTTGAAAGTGTGTAAGCTGCTTTTTCCAGGCTAGTCGGCAATGCTACAATATATACAGTTCAGTGACATTAGCTGCTAGTATAGGAACAGAGCTCTACATTTCATCAGCATGGGCCCACTGTTCAAAAACTTAATAAACTGCACACTTATCCATAAAGACCCTAATAAAATATAAGATGGAACTGCCAACATTAAATAAACTGTACATACCCAATGAAAAAACTTAGGGTAGAACCAAGAAGCCTATGTTTAGACAGGGGGCATCACTGAGCGAGAACATGAATGAATAACCAGAATGGCAGACTAATAGTGGTTAGATTTAGCGTTCGTTGCCATCATATGCAGCCGTTCGCATGACAAGATCCACGATTGTGATACCTGTTTTCGTCAAGACTGGTAGAAACCGTCATAAACCTTTTTTTTGCCAGTTTACGCCAGTGGAATGTATATATATATATATATAAAATGATAAATTCCTGTGGAATGTTCCAGGATTTAAGGTGTGTGTGAACTTGTGTTTTGCAGAGTCTGTTATCTGTGAAACTGGCAACCAGCACCAACAATGACTGTGCAGGATCAGTGCGAGAGTGCTGGAGCGGCTGACTCTAAGAGGAACTCTGACTCTTCCATGGGCAGTGGAGGCGCCAGTGACAGGCCTGGGGAAAGCAACATGCAGACAAAGGAGGCAGAACAAGGGGCAATGAACAACATTACATCGATAGAGATGGAGAATGGGAAGAAAAGGGATGCAGAGGAGAGTGACAGTGACTGTGCTGCAGCTGAGACACAGCCGTTGAAGGTTTGTGCAGGCGCATAACATTCTCTTTCCTAGCAATGTGTATCTAAGTGTAGCGTGTGCATTTCATTGATTGCATTATCTTTGTGTATTTCAACTTGTCACCTACAGTCTGTGAGAATTGTCATTACTTGTCATTACTTGCCATTACTTGCCATTGCTAAGTTATTTGTTGAAAACAGTTGTAATTGATTTATCGTCATGTAATAATGATAAGATTCCTACTGAGTTGAGTATGGTTCTAATAAATATAAGTTATAATAACCGTACAATCGCATGCATGCCCTAATTAGTGGACACCCCCCTTTTTAGCTATGTCGGACACCGTGATGATAACAATTTCCAAGGCCAATTTTGACTGTTGAGAATTCATCATTTTAATTTAATTTAATTTCTACCATTGTCTCATTACATTCTAAAGCTGGGTCACTGAGTGATGACAAAAGATAGAGAGTTTCACCTAAATTATCACTCTTCTGATACCCTTTTGCTCATACATAGGTCATCTAATCTGATATTATATTTTGGAAATTGAACAAAATCGAACTGTAGTATTTATAATATTATGATATGGTTCTTGTATAACAAAAAACCCAATGCTTTAAAATTCCAAATATTACCTTCCATAATCCGTTATAGCTTGTATTCAATTTTTATACACACATTTTAATTGTATATAAAAATTGGGATTCCACATTAAATATGTTTGCTAATTTGTCATAATTTTGTTAGTAATTTTGCAACTTGTGGCAATTAAATGTGTCTTAATGAAACAACTTACATACGCTATATTGTAAGTGGTACTAAAATGTGAATCATATGCTTTGAAAACAAATATACATACAAATTATAATTCTCGTTAAGTATGGCTGGCATTTTGTAATATGCTAATTATGTGACAAATTATGTAAATTTGTAGCAGTAAAATCTGAAAGCTCTGATGAAACATTGTATATTGCACTTTGTAAAACACTTATACGTTAAACAATTAATGACATGTCTCTTGTTACTTTCTAGGATCCAATATGGCTGCCATATTATGCTAATTAGGTCATTAAATGTGCAAATTACACAAGCAAAAAAATTGAAATAATTACGATTGCACAAATACTGATTTAGCTGTTGTGACGACAATTGTATAATAGGGGTACATCAGGTGAATTTTTTCTATTCTTTCTGTGTTAATTTCCAAGCACGCCGTTCCAATGAAAACACCTTGGGCAGGTATTGTTATAACTTAATATCTTTGTTATTAATTTATTAAATTTTCATGAAATAAAAACATTTACTTTAGAAGAAGTAGCTCCTTATAGCCACAAGAACAAAAGTTTACATAATGCAGTTTTTTATTTTCAATGCTAATAGATCTATGCATAAATCACTTGCAAGTCTCATCTGATGAGATGGCTGTACCCAGTGTATGCAATTTGCCGGCTGGCATGTATCATTTGCATACTATAGTAGATTGCACACAATACATTTGTTTGCCCCTTCACTATTGATGTTATCTACAATGGTTTTAAACTCAATGTAACCACAAATATTTTATCAAAAGTGAATATTCAACTACCACACTGGATGCCTCGTATTTCTTCTGTTTTGTCACTAGGTGAATGAAAACGAAAGTATCACCATGTAGCATGAAACAGTGAAGTCGTTTTGGAAACTAAAGAAAAAGGGTGTACACTACAGCACTCTTATTATCTTCAGTGTATTGTACGGTTAATAGAACAAATATGGTAATAGATCTAGTTTGACAATAGTATAGATCTAGTTTGACCATACTTGTAATGTTGTTTTACTTCTGTCACTATGTTTGTTAGCAATTAGGTGCTATGAAATGTTATTATTATTTAATATTATATAATAATTGATTGTGCTTCAAACTCCTTCCTCAGTTTATTTACCCCATTGTCAATCAGCATCCTCTCCCCGGAGCAAAAATTAATGTAAAAAAATCTTGCACAAGCTGTTTCTCATTGCCTTCAATTTCAAAGCACACTAAGTTGACAATATTACAAAACATGACTTTTATGTGTTTTGCTAAGTCTATATTCATGGCTTTATGCCATGTGATTGTGAAACATGTACAGATTAACAGTGCTGTGTTTTGAATCAAAACAGACAGTTGAATTGTGTACAATAATTATTTAGCATGTCGAAACATGCTACAATTTCAATATCGTGCTCCTCATTGAAAAATGCCCTTTTTGCTAAACTTCAACGCCATTGATGGCATAAATAGTTTATTTATGCTGATACAATAATCCAGTGTTCCAGTTAGGCCCTTTCCAAAGGGCGCTGAGCCCTGCTCTCATTTTTGATGCACCCTGCGCCTTTTATTTTGCACCCTGTGCTTTTTTAAGTGCCCTCCAAAGTGCCACCATCGCACTTGTCCTGCTGATCATCACCATCAGGGTTAGTACATTTCTGCCCTCACGATAAAAACTGTGTGGCAGAAATACTTTCTGCCTGTGTGGCAGAAATACCTTTCTCCCCTAGTTTCTGCCATTAGGGCAGAAACTCCAAAAATAGTCATATTTTATATACATATTTTTTAAAATATGGATTATATATATCACTGTTCAAATTTCCTTCTTACACCATTACTGTGTCATCTTGTGGTGCCAACCCCAACAAGTTATTAAAACACACACAGCTTACTTATCAGCTCACCCAACCACTCAAACAATAGCAAGCTCTTGCAGCTACCACCAGTATTCTAGTTAGTTGGATACAGTGGCCAGGTTCTTAAAAACCAGGCTTTCAACTGACCACAAGATGACTAGGTGATAATTAGTTTTAATTACCAACACATTTTTATGCTGGTAATAAGACTGGGGTACACAGGGACTGAGAAAGAATAGGTAAGAGTAATACCTGTACTGAACAAAGGAATGCTGCAGCCCATGTGTTGTGACTGTACACAAATGAATGGTCAGGTCCTGTACTGAATAAAAGTGGTGGAATTTAGCCCCTAAGAATTATGTCTGGCTACTGTGCACTCTAGATCAGTGACTTGACTATATTACAAGAAAGTAAGCACACATCTAACAGAATACTGTATTAAAACTGGGGAATCACCAAAAAAATGCAAGCACTGCAAGGCCGAGGCAAAAATATGTTATTATGTAAATGTACTTGAGCTCATGTGAATATACTCATACTTTTAGTTTTACTTAGATTACACATACTATTGACATAGACAGATGTATAAAGATATTGACAACATGTATTATATAAGAAAAGTTGCACTTTCCTATCAGTGGCATGTATTCCATGTTTGTTACATTTTTGCCGGGCAGAAACAGTTTCTGCCTGGCATAAATACCTTTCTCCCTATTTCTGCCCTGGGCACGGCAGAAATACCTTTCTGCCCGGCAGAAAACCAACCCTGATCATCATCATGTCGTATGATCGCCAAACTCGATCTAACACGCCTTCTCAAGGTTACGGGAATATGTTATGCACATACGTCTTGACCAATCAAAATGCTCGATCAAATCACATCGAAGCATGCTACTTTGTTAAAATACATTGTCGGCGGAAAAAAATACCAACAAGAAAAAGAAAACTGGTTCATCTTAAGAAAGCAGCAAATGGCACAAAGACCTTGGCCAGTATTTTGTTCAGTTAGGTGAGTAAAAATAAATTGTCATGTTCGAAATTAGTCCAAATTATCAACTGAGAGTGGTCGCAGTCTGCGGGTTTGTAATTTATATAGGTGTTCCCAAATTTCACTGTACGCATTAGGAACAATCGTTTTTAATAAAAAACCTGGACAAACTCATCCATAACATATTCATATTCTGAATCTATATCATATATTTAATCAAATTTGTGCAAAAAAATGTTTTGGAAAGTTGTTTTAAGTGAAATAATTACAATTTTAAAACTGCGAAATTGCATTACCGCAAAGTGTTCTTTTTATAACAGCATACATGTGAATGTGGTTGATATATATTGTTATAACTCAATAATGTTATAGTGACATTTATGACCGACATCTTCATGGTTACTTATATTTTTTGTATGTTCACAGGGTTTGTGTCGCCTGCTGTTTGGTTAGCCTATATACAATGATACAATCCAATAAACCACCTTGCAACCATCTAGTGTCAATGTAACTGTGTAGTATTGCTACGATACACGACATTACATTGTCCTAACAACTAGGCCAGTGACCAATTGCCTTTTTTCCCAGGGCAACGACGAGTAACTCAGCTAGTAGTAACTAGTAATTCTGATACTGCCAGGAGCTTGATTTCATGAATATTGGCTAAATGCTCAAGTTGACTATCTGAAAATTTATTTCCATGATATACCTTCAAAAACGTCATTGACGCGTAAAAGTGCCTTCCTTCTGCCATGTGCACCCTGTCCTTTTCAAAACCTAACTGGAAAACTGTTATCTGTTCTGTGTCTTCTTGCCTAATCTCTATAAAAAATATACCAAGCTATCTTTAAAAATAGTTTGTAAGCTGAGTGAAGTGTGGTTAATACTGGTTATAGTGTTTTGAAGCAAGAGCAAAATTGATCCTGGCAAAATCTGTTGATGAACTCGACAGATTCACTTTCGTTTCAACTATACAACATTCCTGTTGTTCCAGTGAGACATATCTTTTATGTTTTTAAACGACCCATTAGTTGCTCAGGTGATATTTGAATACTTTGATGAACACCCAAAGTGATGCAGAAAAAAATGTGGACACAAGAAATAGCTACCAGGCAGCAATTTAGATAATGTTGGTCGAGACAGCTGAAAAACAGAGACTAGTCACATACCAGGGGAAATACTGAGATACGTTGTACTTCAATAGTTTAAAGCTTTAAGTAATATGTGCAATCAGTTTAATAAAAAGTGTATACAGTGTAGTCTTGTTAAAACCACAGAAAGAATAGGCTTTGGTCTTAAAATCAGATATGGCAAATGTGTGAGTTGACTTGTTATAGTATGTACATAGAGTCAGACCACCTTTGTCCTTTTTACAAGGTCTGCTAAAAAAATTATTTACAATACTCTTTTATTTCACCAAAACCAAATAAATAAAAAAAAATTATACAAACAGGCTAGCAAATCATAATTTAACAAGATTCAGCAGTAACCAGCACACATACCTAAAATGGGACAGTGTTCACTTTTTATTCATTGCTTTTTGTGTTTCATTTTGTGTGACAAAGTGTTTTGTTATTGTTGAAAATACAATGAAGAAATGAAAGACTGGCATCAGCAGCTCTGACAGACTAAACCTTCCATGACAAATCCACGATCAGTTTTCGTCATAATACATTTCAGGAGTGCTATTATTATATAATCAAGACTTTTTAGTTATTGAACCAACATTACTGTCAACGGTGACATTGATAGCCAGCCTATCATCAGCCCACATCGGTGGCTGGATGCAGATATTCAGTATATGTGCAGTGCACTGTGACATTTGCTTATAAAATAACCTGATTGTGCATGTCCTGTGTACATCCACAGAACCTTATTGCTTAAGAGAAGTTTTTGTATGGTGATTTATATTAATGGCTGCTAACACTGTTTTCCCATCTGTATTCATAAGTGTGTTGGGGAGAAAATAATGACATTTCCAAAGGGTGCTTTGACCCATAGAGTACGACAAATGTCTGTCAGACTTGTGGAAGAGCATTGCTTAACATTAAAGCAAGACCAATTTCTCTCAGACTTTAGTTGGGGCACTGTTTAACATTAGAGCAAGACAAATTTATGTCATACTTGTAGAAGAGCAATGTTTAACATTAGAGCAAGACATATTTCTGTAAGATTTTAGTAAGAACACTGCCTAATATTAGAGCAAGATGAATGTCAGTCAGACTTGTGATGGAACACTGCTTAACATCAGAGCAGGACAAATGTCAGTCAGACTTGTGATGGAACACTGCTTAACATCAGAGCAGGACAAATGTCAGTCAGACTTGTGGTGGAACATTGTTAACATTAGAATAAGACAAATGTCTGTCAGACTTTAATTGGAGCACTGCTTAACATTAGAGCAATATAAATGTATGTCAGACTTATGGTGGAGCACTGCTTAACATTAGAGCAAGACAACTGTCTGTCAGACTACCATGGTAGTTGGAACACTGCCTAACATTTAGAGCAAGGCAAATGTCTGTCAGACTTATAGAGGAACACTGCTTAGCATTAGAGCAAATTTGTACTTGACATTTAGAATAGGGAGTGTATTTGGAACTTGTAAGATACTTACATTTGATGATGATGCATTATGCACCACAGTTTTAGCAATATAAAGTATAATTGATTTAACTAGCTATATTTTGCATTCATGTATTAATGTATTATAATATCTCTGAATGGACTTTTGTCTAGATTTAAGGTACTCTACACGTTGTGTTATTATTATTATGTGTCTGCATGGTGACATGGTGTGTTTGGTGCAGGAGGCCAGGAAGGAGGAGGGAGGTGTGGAGGATCTGGAGGATGACGACAGTCCGGACGTCTTCACCAAAGACTGTGA
This sequence comes from Paraescarpia echinospica, assembly GCA_020002185.1. Taxonomy (NCBI): domain Eukaryota; kingdom Metazoa; phylum Annelida; class Polychaeta; order Sabellida; family Siboglinidae; genus Paraescarpia; species Paraescarpia echinospica. Next base: position 41,914,404 of record CM034542.1, read on the forward strand.
GAGTATGACGGGCAAGAAGGGCTTGTGGGACAAGCGATGTATGACTGTGGGCATCGTTGTGCTCGTCCTCATTGTGTGTGGAGCCATTGCTGCTATACTCATGCACCGGTTCACAGGTAAGGGCCACCCATGTATTACATCATGTCTACGGTGTGGGGGTCAATGGGCTAGGACGACATATTGATCCATGGGGGTGGGGGTCTCTGGGCCAGCGTTACATACATACATTTCAACGACAAGCTCGCTATGTACTGTAGCAATATTAAAACTCTAGATGCATTTCTACAACATTTTTAACAGCAGAAATCCATGTACAGCAATACTAAGAAATTCAGCACTGTGGTCAAGTACATAATCATTGGAACCAGTGTGTCTGATTGGAGCTGTTGACAAGGATCTTGCTTTTTTCTGCACTGACTTCCATTCCATAAGCCCCTGATGTTGTCTTGTCTGGTGGTGAGGTCCTGGAGTTCTGCTTTGCTACCTCCGATAAGGTCGATGTCATGTTGCATAGAGGTCTTCCTCCGATGGATATGGTGGTGTTGAAGTCACTTAATGCCTCTTCCATGATGTTCTCCAGGTATACATTGAATAGAACAGGAGGGGACAGCAGGCAACCCTGACGAACTCCGATTGTCGTCTTGAAGAAGTCTCCAAGGTTGTTGTTCATGAGAACTGCGCTGCCCTCATGCCAGACACGGTCGAAGGCTTTCTTGAAGTCGATGAAATTGTGGTAGAGGTCATGTTGGTGTTGTAGGTGTTTTTCTATCAGCATCCTGACTTTGAAGATTTGCTCTGTTGGTCTTCTCTTTGGCATAAAGCCTGCTTGCTCTTCTGCCAGGATTTCTTCTGCCTTGCCTTTTAGTCTGTTCAGAATGACTCTCAGCATGATTTTATTGGGATGGCTGATCAGACTGATCGTTCTGTAGTTCTGGCATAGTCTGAGATTGCCTTTCTTTGGAAGGGGTATTATTAAGGATTGTGTCCATTTTCTCGGCCATTCATTGGTTTCCCATATTCTCTGACAGATGGTTGTCATGGCCTTTACAATTTCTGGTCTACAATATTTCAGGAGTTCTGCTGGGACGTTGTCTACTCCAGGTGCCTTGCCTCCCTTCAGTGTGCGCACTGCTTCTTCCACATGTATTTGAAGTATTGGTGCATCTCCCATTTCTCCATTGGTGTTGATTGCATTGTCCAATATGCTGGTATCCAGTCTCAGCTGGCATCTTCCAAGCACCACTGCAACTTCTGGTAAGAGAGAACCCTTTTTTAGTCCCGAGTCAATCTGGGCACACTGGTTTGTTATCCATTGTTCTTTCGCTTCTTTCATTCTCTTCCTAAAGGTCTTGTTGGCAATGCGGTATTGCTGTGCTGTCTCTGGGTCCATTTTCTTGGTTTTCTTGAGGTCCCTTCATATGTCACACAGGTCTAAGATATCATTGGTGACCCATGGCTGGTTCTTCTTTCTTTCCTTCCCAAGCACCTCTGTTGCTGCCTCATCAAATGCTTCTTTCATGTTCTCCATGACGGTGTTGATGTTGTCCTCAAGAAGATTGAGAGCTGCAAACCTGCCCCTGATGTTTGCCTCAAATGCAGCTGCCACCGCAGGATCTCTTAGTTTCTCAATGTTGAATCTTATTTGTGGGTTACGCTGTTATGCCAGGTTGTTCTCCTTGAGGTCTTGTGTGGGAAGAGTGTGTTGGCCAGGGTTAGCTTGTGACTGCTGGCGAACTCTACGAGTCTCAGTCCTCTTTTGTTTGTTTCTCCTGTTCCAAAACGACCCACTGTGCCTGCTCACTGGTCGTATGAATCTGGACCGACCTTTGCGTTCCAGTCCCCATGTATGATGAGGACGTCTTTCCTTGGAGTTTTCTTGATGGTGTTTCTCTAGTTCCTCATAAAACTCTCCAACTATATCATCATCATAGTCCATCGTTGGAGCATATACTTGCATGATAGTGATATTCCGTGGTCTTGCGGTGAATTCCGGAGATGCGTATAGCAATGAGCCTGTTGGATATCGGCATGCAACTGAAGACAGAGCTTAGTCTGTTTTTGTTCACAATAAAGCCAACTCTGTGTTGGTGTTTGGAGTCCGCTATACTATATCTTATGTCCTTCTTCTGTGGTGGTTTCGCCAAACCCAGTCCATCTGACTACAGCAAGCCCCAAGGATGTCCCATTGGTATAATGGGTCAATTTTGTACTCAGTATTAAATAGTTAATTAAAATAATATGTTAACCTGGTTCAGCTGAAACACCATCATTGTGTTTGGCTCATTTGAGGGTGCGACTGAGCAGTCAAACTTCTGTGATTAGCTACCACCTACTTGATCATAATATCGTTGTTACAAGCGCAGGTCTGTGTTGTTCAGTATAATTAATTAATTCCTGATAAATAACCATGTGTTTTACTGTTAGTGTATCATTCTAGTCAGTGCAGTCTATATATTGGGATACGTGTCATATCGTCACCTCTGTATCACAATACATATCATATCATGATCTCTGTATCGCGATACGTATCATATCGTGATCTCTGTATCATGATATGTATCATATCATGACATCTGTATTGCGATACACATCGTATCGTGATCTCTGTATCATGATATGTATCATATCATGATCTCTGTATCGCGATACGTATCATATCGTGATCTCTGTATCATGATATGTATCATATCATGATCTCTGTATCGCGATACGTATCATATCGTGATCTCTGTATCATGATATGTATCATATCATGACATCTGTATCGCGATACGTATCATATCGTGATCTCTGTATCATGATATGTATCATATCATGACATCTGTATCGCGATACGTATCATATCGTGATCTCTGTATCATGATCTCTGTATCGCGATACGTATCATATCGTGATCTCTGTATCATGATATGTATCATATCATGACATCTGTATCGCGATACGTATCATATCGTGATCTCTGTATCATGATATGTATCGATATCGTATCGTGACATCATGATATCTGTATCGCGATACGCATCGTATCGTGATCTCTGTATCATGATATATATCATATCATGATCTCTGTATCGCGATACGCATCGTATCGTGATCTCTGTATCATGATATATATCATATCATGATCTCTGTATCGCGATACGCATCGTATTGTGATCTCTGTATATATCATATCATGAAGTGGAGTATATATCTTTCTGGTTGGTCAAAATAATCAGACTGTATACAGATTGTTTCTTGAGAAGTAATCATGTCAAATATCACATTCCAAGAAACTGGAATCCAGTATAATCAAGTATTGATATTATATACTGCAACAATATGTATATAGAAACTATGTTTAAAAACTATCACCAAAATACACCATCATCAATAAGAAATTATTCAAATCATGGCTTTATATATGCGTTGACATAAACACACATATTCATCTTTGCTGCAGTAATGAAAACAGAAGTATGAACATATGACACATACACACACACATGCATGCACATACCGACATACACGCACGAATGCCACATTCCCAGATCTAAATTGGCCAGACGATATTTTGATGCAGTAATGCTTATGGAAAATGTAAAGGAAGACGGAACAGACAGGAAAAAAATACATGCCAAGTGCAAGTTGAAATGAGTTGAAATAAGATATCCCTGAAGCTGAGGCATCAGACAGCGTCACGACATCAGAAGGTAAAAATAACACTCATACAGGCAACATCATGACAGCCGGCTGGGGTGGCAAGTAACACGCACTAACATCTGTGGCGGTTACAGATTGAAAAGACTCCAGAAACATGGAGAATCTTCAACTTAAATGTTGTTTTTGTGCTGATGCAAGAGAGAGTCAAACATCAGTTAAACAGAACATTGAAATGAACAGTTGTCGCTGTCAGTTGAAATGGGAGTGTAATTATAACATGTAAACCAAAAGGTACATGTGATTTGACTCTGAACTTTTTGTAATACTTTCAGAACTTGGTAAATAACACATTGTAAGATTGAGATTGTACACTTTTAAGAAAGATGTTTGAAGATGTATGAAAACACGTTAAGAATGTTTTGTGTCTTTGGCAGAATGTTTATGGTAAGAATAACAGATGGTCATGCCTAAAAAAAATGTTTCAGGTAATGGGCCCAAAAAAGTTAGATATGGTAGGATGATCTGAAATTGTTTTTACATTTCTTTGATAACACTACAGAAATATTCTACAATGATTCCTAACCTGCCATAAGGAGCTTCTTGCAAGGCATCCATGCTAGTCAGTGTTCTCCATATGTATCAGTAAGTCAGTTTTATTAAAACAAAGAATACTGCTAATGATGCAACACCCTGTTGCCAGAAATGTACTGTGGTTGACACCTTGCCATGTAAGCAGCTTGGTGCAAGCCACGGGCAGATCCAGAGAAGGTAGTCTGGGGGGCCCAAAAACCTCCACTGGCCATTGATGCAAATTAATATTCGCCATATTCGGTGGTCTGAGCTGGACCTTCAGCATGACTGCTGGTGTCACGCTGTCCGATCATAACATTGGAAGTCGGGGGTGATCCTGTTGAAAACATTTCTCCACCATATCTTCAGCTTCTCTGTCTGCTGTCTCGGCAAGCTCAACTGATTATATCAGAAGACGGGTTGGTGGGGAGTTTTGAAAAATGTTGTTGCTGTGTTGCCGTAATTTTGATTTATTGTAACCTAAACGGGGGCACATTCCAAAGTTCTAGTGGCAACCACGGTAACGGAAGCCCATTTAAAAAGGTTTGGGGGCATGCCATGTTCCGAAGATTTAGGGGGCATGTGCCTCCCTAGATCCACCTGTGCAGGCTATCCCTGCTAATCATTATGATATTATGTGCCTGCTACTGAATCCTATTAAATCATTAAATGTTGCTGTGTACAAATCTTGTAATTTACTCGGGTTGCATGAAAGCATAAATATAAAATATAATAAATATAAAGTTTTCATCTGATTGAAATTAAATTTGTACTTGTACATTTAAAAATAAAATTCCTGAAGTAACTACCCAAATATGTGGCAGATGTGTCAAATTACTAACAAAATATGATTTGTTAAAGTTCGACAAAAATAAAATTATGGTAATGTTCATTGTTCTAAAAATGTTAGTGACATTTTATTTTCTGTGACATTGTAGGATAAACATTTCTCCTGGCCTCTTCCCATTTACATATTCTCCAGTTACCTTTTTAGTCCTTTGACCGAAGGTCCAAGGGACTATTGCCATCACTCTGCGTCCGCCGTCCGCCGTTAGCTGCCGTATCTCAGAAACCATTCAGCAACTTTTTCTCTAATTTTGCATATACATTTCATATGGTAGTGCCACTATACACAAGAAATCTGTATTTGATTCAATCATTCTAAGGGCTCCAAATGTCCCCTAAAATGCTAAATTTGTTAACTAAATGGTCTACTGTAGCAGTAGCTCTAGAAGGCTTCCAGTCCTTTTGTTCAACTAATCCCTTTTCCCACAACATCTGTCACACCTCACTGTGGCTGGCTGGTTAATGTGTGACTAATCTGTAATTGCTCACTGGCAGAGGCTTGGGTCACTGTGGTTGGTGGTAGGAAGTATGACTAATCTGTAATTGGTCACTGGCAGAGGCTTGGGTCAACAAACACAAGGCCTTGTACCAGAAATAGAACACTATTCCCCTTCCCAAAACATCTGTCACATGCGGAGTCTGTGTCTTGTATGGATATATATTTTATGCAGTTGTTTTATATAAGCAGAAAGTTAATTGAAATTAGTTATTCTTAGTCCACAGAAAAGTAATTCCCGGTTTCTCATCGATGCATGTATTTAAAAATATGTGCCACATTTTATTTTCTATTATAATTATTCATCTAAATGCAAGACGTGGTGCAATAAGTGAACAGTAAACATGTAAAAATTTTACTTCCATCATAACCCTTAATGATCTGTAACTATGATTCACCAAAAAACATTTGATTAATAATTACCTACAGGGTTGTTTGATTTATGCCGGGCAGAAACTGTTTCTGCCCGGCAGAAACGGCAACAATAGAAAATACATGCCATTGATAGGCAAACGTGTTCTTTTTATAGAAAATGTCAGTTTCTTTCTGTACCTGTCTACGTATGATAACCATTTGTCCGCCATGCTCACAATAAACACCACATGAATGATAAAAGGAAGATCAGCCACTTAACGTGTGGATTATTATTATTATAAAACTGCTCTGCTACTGCTTGGTGGACAGTAAGCTGCAACTGTCTTTGAGTTTGTTTACATTTTGACAAACTACTATTATATAGCACTAATTTTTGAATGACTCACATTTTGAGAATGCATGTCATTGTTTGCGGTGTAACTTTTGTATGCTTCATTTTCTGCTGCTACAAGTTGCATTCATCTGAAAGATTATTCAATTACCTATCCAATGATAATACATGTTGTGGAGTTGGAAATATATAGCTTTGGTATATTGTACACGAGGGTTGTGATAGGAAACTATTGGACATTGCGACAGTCCAGAAAGACTGTACGAGATGTGTCACTCAATATATGAAGTGTGACTTTCAGATACTTCATTTTGTAGTGCTATGGATTATGATGGGCCTCTCCATTAGCTCCCTATATAATTATGTGAAATATATCATTATGTCATTAAAATATTTCAGAACAGGCTAACGCTAAGCTGCAACTGTCTTTGAGTTTGTTTACTTTTTGACAAACTACTATTATATAACACTATTTTTTGAATTGGCACGACTAATGCTAATATATTGCACAAAATGACTTCTACGGGAAACAACGTTGGTGTAAATTATCATCCCATTATTCTTACTGACAAAGACCTGTAAGTTAGGTGAGTAACACCTTCGAAGTTCTGACAGCAGGACACTGCCTTCGGTGAAGTCGAGACAAAAGTTTGATAAAGGCTTCAAGTTCAAACAGTCTATCACTGTCCAGCTGACCCATTTTTTATTTTCGTTAGACTACCTATTGCTCTCAAATAATCTGTCCTCTTAATTTTATACATAAAGACATAATCTGGCATAACTTTATACATTTTTGTAGCAGCACATTTGTATTTCAAGTGTATCATATATTTATTACTTGTTGTGTAATACACCCAGCTGTGGAGCTAAGATTCTCTGCCTGCTATTGTTTGATGGAAACTGTAACTAATCTGTAATTGGTCACTGGCAGTAGCTTGTGTCAACAGACAGCATTAAACCACTAGACCCCTGTTAAACTGGACAGTTGCCTGTAGGTTTTAAACTGTGTCAAACAGTGAGTCTACCTTTTGCTCTCAAATAATCTGTCCTCTTAGTTTTACACATAAATACATAATCTGGCATAACTTGATAAGTCTTTGTAGCAGCACATTTGTACTTACAGTGTATCATTGCAACATAACATACATATTACATACTGTGTGCCACATTTGAATGTTGTGCATGTAATATTTCCATGCAATCCATTTGCATATATAATGTTAAACTTCAACAACCGTTTTCTTCATTTTCACTTTTTGACCCCTACCATGTTCAATGCTCCATAACTTCGCCAATTTTTGTAGCAGTCATAATTTTTGAAACTGTGTAAAGCACCCTACCAAACCTTTACAAGGATGTAAGAAAACAATGTTACAATTTTTCCAACTTATCACTCATTTGGTCAGCCGGGGTCACATATAGACGTATTAGTCCAAAGGACTTCAGGGCCACTTGGCCCATTTTTGTATGGTAATTTTTTTTTTTAAAGTCCCAGGTGAACGAAAAATCTTCAGTGTGTTCTGAACTGAACATGCATTGTTGGTTGTGGTATTTGATCATTAGATAAGATGTTTTTTAGGAAGAAATGTCATGTTCAGACCTGGGTTTAATTCAGTTTGATCAATTCCAATTCAATTCCAATTCAGTTAAATTCAGTGTACTCACAAAAAGGATCAATTCAAATTCAATTAATGTTTATTCAATCCTAATTCAATTAACAAATTAAATAGGCAGCATAAGCAGTTTTGTTGTGACCTTTGTCTAAATAATGTAATTTGTTTTAAATACATTATGTATAAATAGTCTATGTTTGTTCTGTGCTGCTAATAAACTGGGGTACATAGACAGTGAGAGATTTAACATAATATATTTAATTTAACATATATTTTGTAGTTTATACAAGTAAATTTATACATCATATATAGTAGTATCTCGCTTTACGGTTACCTCAGCAGTATACCCACCTTGCAATTAAGGTCACCCAAGAACAGTCCCAAATTATTCCACATACAGAAAAGTGCAAGATATTAGTCCTGCTAATACGGTCATCTTGGTATCCAGGTCACTTTTGTTTGGTCCCAATGCTGACTTTAATAGTGAGGTTCCACTCCAGAGGAGGTTGGCAGGCTCCACGCATGCATGAAAATCAGATCATATTACTGTTTGCCAGTCATTCTGTTTACAACGTTCAAGAGAGATGGTTGCTCTGTTGGAGCCGGCTTTCATTCCATAAACCCACAATATAACCAGTTGTCTGACGTGATGAAATCATCAGTGCATTATACAAATAAAACAACGCTTTGCTGGGAATCATCGCTGTTGTCATTTGTAATAAAGTTTATAAACGTGCGTTTCTCATATCCAACACGAGCGTAACAAAACTTTTCATCGACTCGACATCAACTGAATGACTGAAGGACCTACGCTGCTAGTGCTAGTAGTGTATGGCAATGTTCGCTAAGTAAACATTCCCATCAGAAACTTCTATGTCAAAACTTCTATATATTAGGTATTGCTATTCCATTACCATAAACATAACTGTTTACATTTTGAATATGGTCTGGTACATCTTGACAGCAAAACATCCTGTATAATAATAAAATTTAAAAATCATAAATGTTACTTGAAACAGATAAAACAATTTATTAATAATGTAAATTAGTTCTATAGTGCAAGATAAGAATTTTTGTTTAACTGCAGATTGTATTTTGTGTTACGGCAATGTTTTGCGAATGCTACGACGATGAGTGACTGTGACTTTTACAAAACTCATTGCGAACACTTCCCGTGTAAATTGTAATAACTTGGTTGTTTTCCGATGTCGAAAATTCTGGGTCATGGGGAGCGTGCGCTCACAGGGATTGGTATTGCCAATCGGATCACTAATAAAACGTATCAGTTTCCAGACCAGTGTTCACAAAACGTCACCCGCTATCATAATTTTTCTGACGCGGCAAACCCTGACTGCATGCACCAGGGCAGGTAAAAACATCTGTCACTGCCAATGCATAGGTTAATGCAATGGTGTCCAAAATAATGCGTGAAATGCCAAAAATCTTGCATATATACGCATGATATAACGGGAGCCCTGTTAATTGTGCCATGCCCATCACTTGGTCTCAATTTTTCCTTTTGATGTGTTCACGCATCATTAATTAATTGACACAATAATCGGCTCTGCATGGTTTATTAACTCAACTTTGCTTTCAGTTAATACTGATCCTGTAAATCCATGTGCACAATATCTAATCCTGTGGTCAATGATGATGCAATTGGTTTCAACATATCTTGACAGCCTGAAAACATACATACATATACAGTAGTAGAAGAATTGTTAGAAACTTAAATTGTGTGTCAAAGTGAATTGTAACGATAACTGTATTATCATATATTATCATATATTGAAACATTTAGTTTCGATGAGCGCAGTGGTGCTGTGGCTACAGCATCGGACTCTCAATCGAGAGAACCCAGGTTCGAATCCTGGGCTGCAGTGTCGAACCACGGGCAAGTTCATCCACACTACATTGCTCCAGTTCACTCAGCTGTATGAATGAATAAGATGATCAAAATGTACACTTTTATGAATATTTCATATATAATTGTGGGAACATGTGTGTTGAACCAATGCACGGTAAAACTAAGCCACTTATTCGATGACATGATTACTTTTACCAAAAACAATATGGTTTTAAAAGAATGCTCCTTTATGGAACATCTGAAAAAATTCCATACTGTTGCCTACTGGCCCAATAATCACAACTAATCTGCTGTATCATTCCTCAATAAAGATCCAGTCCTTTGGACTGCTCAAACTGCTTTACACTTTACTCCTTGGCTGACCTGTTCAGTCGAACACCATCTCAGCTTCTCTGGTAAGCATCCAGCCTTGCTGCAGTTACTACATGACGACTATTTGTACACAAATATCAACCACTGCCTATAGCCAGGTACTCATTCATACAAATGAATGAACTGGAGCAACGTGGAGTGAATGAACATGGCCAAGGTTCGACATGGCAGCAAGAGGAATTAAATCAGGAATCTCTTGACAGAGAGTCTGATGCTCTAACCAGTGCACCACCACGCTCAGTACATCACTACATGTCACAGTAGGAGTAGCTGATAAGTGGAATTAAATCAGGAATCTCTTGACAGAGAGTCTGACACTCTAACCAGTGCACCACCACGCTCAGTACATCACTACATGTCACAGTAGGAGTAGCTGATAAGTGGAATTAAATCAGGAATCTCTTGACGGGGAGTCTGACACTCTAACCAGTGCACCACCACGCTCAGTACATCACTACATGTCACAGTAGGAGTAGCTGATAAGTGGAATTAAATCAGGAATCTCTTGACGGGGAGTCTGACGGTCTAACCAGTGCACCACCACGCTCAGTACATCACTACATGTCACAGTAGGAGTAGCTGATAAGTGGAATTAAATCAGGAATCTCTTGACGGAGAGTCTGACACTCTAACCAGTGCACCACCACGCTCAGTACATCACTACATGTCACAGTAGGAGTAGCTGATAAGTGGAATTAAATCAGGAATCTCTTGACGGGGAGTCTGACGATCTAACCAGTGCATCACCACGCTCAGTACATCACTACATTCACAGTAGGAGTAGCTGATAAGTGGAATTAAATCAGGAATCTCTTGACGGAGAGTCTGACACTCTAACCAGTGCACCACCACGCTCAGTACATCACTATATTTCACAGTAGGAGTAGCTGATAAGTGGAATTAAATCAGGAATCTCTTGACAGAGAGTCTGACACTCTAACCAGTGCACCACCACGCTCAGTACATCACTACATGTCACAGTAGGAGTAGCTGATAAGTGGAATTAAATCAGGAATCTCTTGACGGAGAGTCTGACACTCTAACCAGTGCACCACCACGCTCAGTACATCACTATATTTCACAGTAGGAGTAGCTGATAAGTGGAATTAAATCAGGAATCTCTTGACAGAGAGTCTGACACTCTAACCAGTGCATCACCACGCTCAGTACATCACTACATGTCACAGTAGGAGTAGCTGATAAGTGGAATTAAATCAGGAATCTCTTGACTGAGAGTCTGACACTCTAACCAGTGCATCACCACGCTCAGTACATCACTACATGTCACAGTAGGAGTAGCTGATAAGTGGAATTAAATCAGGAATCTCTTGACGGGGAGTCTGACGATCTAACCAGTGCATCACCACGCTCAGTACATCACTACATGTCACAGTAGGAGTAGCTGATAAGTGGAATTAAATCAGGAATCTCTTGACAGAGAGTCTGACACTCTAACCAGTGCACCACCACGCTCAGTACATCACTACATGTCACAGTAGGAGTAGCTGATAAGTGGAATTAAATCAGGAATCTCTTAGTCTGATAACCAGTGTGCTCAGACATTAAATCAGGAATCTCTTGACGGGGAGTCTGACGATCTAACCAGTGCATCACCACGCTCAGTACATCACTACATTCACAGTAGGAGTAGCTGATAAGTGGAATTAAATCAGGAATCTCTTGACGGAGAGTCTGACACTCTAACCAGTGCACCACCACGCTCAGTACATCACTATATTTCACAGTAGGAGTAGCTGATAAGTGGAATTAAATCAGGAATCTCTTGACAGAGAGTCTGACACTCTAACCAGTGCACTGCCACACTCAGTACATCACTACATGTCACAGTAGGAGTAGCTGATAAGTGGAATTAAATCAGGAATCTCTTGACGGAGAGTCTGACACTCTAACCAGTGCACCACCACGCTCAGTACATCACTACATGTCACAGTAGGAGTAGCTGATAAGTGGAATTAAATCAGGAATCTCTTGACGGGGAGTCTGACGGTCTAACCAGTGCACCACCACGCTCAGTACATCACTACATTCACAGTAGGAGTAGCTGATAAGTGGAATTAAATCAGGAATCTCTTGACGGGGAGTCTGACGGTCTAACCAGTGCATCACCACGCTCAGTACATCATTACATTCACAGTAGGAGTAGCTGATAAGTGGAATTAAATCAGGAATCTCTTGACAGAGAGTCTGACACTCTAACCAGTGCACCGCCACGCTCAGTACATCACTACATGTCACAGTAGGAGTAGCTGATAAGTGGAATTAAATCAGGAATCTCTTGACAGAGAGTCTGACACTCTAACCAGTGCACCACCACGCTCAGTACATCACTACATGTCACAGTAGGAGTAGCTGATAAGTGGAATTAAATCAGGAATTTCTTGACGGGGAGTATGACGGTCTAACCAGTGCACCACCACACTCAGTACATCACTACATTCACAGTAGGAGTAGCTGATAAGTGGAATTAAATCAGGAATTTCTTGACGGGGAGTCTGACGGTCTAACCAGTGCACCACCACACTCAGTACATCACTACATGTCACAGTAGGAGTAGCTGATAAGTGGAATTAAATCAGGAATCTCTTGACAGAGAGTCTGACACTCTAACCAGTGCACCACCACGCTCAGTACATCACTACATGTCACAGTAGGAGTAGCTGATAAGTGGAATTAAATCAGGAATCTCTTGTCTGACATCTAACCAGTGCACCACCACGCTCAGTACATCACTAATCACAGTAGGAGTAGCTGATTGGAATTAAATCAGGAAGAGAGTCTGACACTCTAACCAGTGCACCACCACGCTCAGTACATCACTACATGTCACAGTAGGAGTAGCTGATAAGTGGAATTAAATCAGGAATCTCTTGACAGGAGTCTGACACTCTAACCAGTGCACCACCACACTCAGTACATCACTACATGTCACAGTAGGAGTAGCTGATAAGTGGAATTAAATCAGGAATTTCTTGACGGGGAGTCTGACGGTCTAACCAGTGCACCACCACACTCAGTACATCACTACATGTCACAGTAGGAGTAGCTGATAAGTGGAATTAAATCAGGAATTTCTTGACGGGGAGTCTGACGGTCTAACCAGTGCATCACCACGCTCAGTACATCATTACATTCACAGTAGGAGTAGCTGATAAGTGGAATTAAATCAGGAATTTCTTGACGGGGAGTCTGACGGTCTAACCAGTGCACCACCACACTCAGTACATCACTACATGTCACAGTAGGAGTAGCTGATAAGTGGAATTAAATCAGGAATTTCTTGACGGGGAGTCTGACGGTCTAACCAGTGCACCACCACACTCAGTACATCACTACATGTCACAGTAGGAGTAGCTGATAAGTGGAATTAAATCAGGAATCTCTTGACAGAGAGTCTGACACTCTAACCAGTGCACCGCCACGCTCAGTACATCACTACATGTCACAGTAGGAGTAGCTGATAAGTGGAATTAAATCAGGAATCTCTTGACAGAGAGTCTGACACTCTAACCAGTGCACCACCACACTCAGTACATCACTACATGTCACAGTAGGAGTAGCTGATAAGTGGAATTAAATCAGGAATTTCTTGACGGGGAGTCTGACGGTCTAACCAGTGCACCACCACACTCAGTACATCACTACATTCACAGTAGGAGTAGCTGATAAGTGGAATTAAATCAGGAATTTCTTGACGGGGAGTCTGACGGTCTAACCAGTGCACCACCACACTCAGTACATCACTACATGTCACAGTAGGAGTAGCTGATAAGTGGAATTAAATCAGGAATCTCTTGACGGAGAGTCTGACACTCTAACCAGTGCACCACCACGCTCAGTACATCACTACATGTCACAGTAGGAGTAGCTGATAAGTGGAATTAAATCAGGAATCTCTTGACGGGGAGTCTGACGGTCTAACCAGTGCACCACCACACTCAGTACATCACTACATGTCACAGTAGGAGTAGCTGATAAGTGGAATTAAATCAGGAATCTCTTGACTGGGAGTCTGACAGTCTAACCAGTGCATCACCACGCTCAGTACATCACTACATGTCACAGTAGGAATAGCTGATAAGTGGAATTAAATCAGGAATCTCTTGACGGGGAGTCTGACAGTCTAACCAGTGCATCACCACGCTCAGTACATCATTACATTCACAGTAGGAGTAGCTGATAAGCAAACAGTCCAATTTTGGTAGCTGTTAGGGAATTTTATATTTTACTTTTTTAATTATTATTTGTATAATATAACTTTAACATGTTGTTTATTTTAAAATTATTTTCCAATTTAAAACAGTAATAAATATTTTATTAGAAAACTTTTCCCAATCATGTGCTGCATAAAAATGTGGGCAGCATTAAAAATATGCAATATGTATCGAATATGATTTATTAAAACCAATCATGAAAAAAAATGAATTCACATACATGAACTTACATGCGAATTAACTTTAACATTACATTACTGTGATGTTTTGGTGTTTATGTATCCATTCCGTACAACGGATACATTCTGGGTGCCTGGCAACTTCGACAGGCCTTCAACTTAAATTCATGTACTGTATGTGTACCGGCGTTATGGTGTTGAGGCTGCACTCATGCTAGGTTCAAGTTCACTTTCATGAATGACATTTATAAATTCGTTTTGAAATGTCATTGCGCATAGTGAGACATATACATTCTAATGTCAGCCACATGAAAACACTGACTATTACTTGCGACAGTAATCATAAAACAGATATTTCCATACACGAAATGCAGCGCTAGTGTACGTGGGAGATAAAGGGGAAAAGCCCACGGTGCACTTTACAAATTAATAACCAAAAGTTCTGGTTTATTTTGGTTCTTTTTATAACTTAAATTCTAATGTTTATAATGAATGTGAGGATGCCTAAATGATGTTGAAATATCTAATAATTGATGAGCAGTTTTTTTTAACATGTGCATTCTCTCACGTCACGCAAGTTCGACTTTCGAAAATTACTTACTCAGATCCTTAAAAACATGATGATTGCAATGGTTCGCTCACTTGGTTGTTAATAAATGAATATGTCACCACGTATCAATAAAAAATTACATAAATGTATAGCATGCAGCAGTTAAAAAACAGCCTTACAAACCTATCGAGTGGGCGGAGCTTAACATATAAACATTTAGTGCGCATGACCAGACCCTGCCAGTCTCCTCTGGTTCCAACATATATATTCATATTCAAAGTCACATGGTTTGTGGAGAAATGCACGTTTGAGTATGCAATTTTGTGTTTGTACGTCAGCGCGGGAGTACCACGAGCTGCAGTTTGCATCGTACTACAATGACCACATGGTGCTGCAGCGGGCTCCCAGTCGAGCTGTGCTGTGGGGCTACAGCTCCATCACACAGGATAACATCACCATCACACTTGAGTTGAAGGGCAACAACATCAACAGGGTCTACAAGACTTCAGTTCATGCCACAGGTTTGTTACTGTCTATCTCTTGGTCAGACTTTCAGATTAAAAACCCAAAATTTTGGTTTTTAATCTGAATGTCTAACCAAGCAAAACTATTTTGGCCAAATAGTTTTGCTGTATTATATGAAATGAAGTGTCTACAAAGTTTGACGCAAGCCAAATGATCCATGCAAAAACCAGCAATAGAAGAAATGATGTAAAATCATACTTAAATCCTCAAACACTAAGAATTAAATGATGCTGGAGTGGCAGAACTAAACTTTCTTTTTTGTATCATGAATAGTGGCACAAGTTAACTTGTGAATTAATTCTGTCAAGTTTACATAATTTGTTAATTGATCCTGTCAAGTTTGCTTTATGAATTGATTCTGTCAAGTTGGTATGGGTTATGAATTAATTGTGTCAAGGTGACATTGGTTGTGAATTAATTGTATCAAATTGACATGGGTTGTGAATTAACTGTGTCAAGGTGACATTGGTTGTGAATTAATTGTATCAAATTGACATGGGTTGTGAATTAACTGTGTCAAGGTGACATTGGTTGTGAATTAATTGTATCAAATTGACATGGGTTGTGAATTAACTGTGTCAAATTGACATGGGTTGTGAATTAACTGTGTCAAGTTGGCATAGGTTGTGAATTAATTGTGTGATGTTGGCATGGGTTGTGAATTAGTTTTGTCAAGTTGGCATAGGTTGTGAATTAATTGTGTCACGTTGGCATGGCTTGTGAATTAATTGTGTCACGTTGGCATGGGTGTGTCAAGTTGGCATGAGTTTTGAATTGACCCTGTCCCGTAGTTTATCTGACCAGTGAGTGGACAGTGACTGCAGTACATGTTGTTTTACTTGGCAGATGGCAACCCGGTCTGGCGAGTCGTCCTTGACCCGGTCAGCGACCCTGGGCCATTTGTCATCACAGTGACCATCGACAACCAGCCCGGCAGCACACTGGAGCTGACCGACATCTTGTTTGGTGATGTGTGGCTATGTGCTGGACAGTACAACATGCAGTACCCAGTCAGCATGGTAAGTGTACAGGCCATGCAAAACCCAGTCAACATGGTAAATGTACAGACCAATATGCAGTACCCAGTCTGTAAATAAGTGGACAGACCAACACGCAGTACCCAGTCAGTATGGTAAATGTACAGACCAACATACACTACCCAGTCAGTATGGGAAGTGTACAGACCAACATGCAGTATCCAGTCGGCATGGGAAGTGTACA
Source organism: Paraescarpia echinospica (assembly GCA_020002185.1). Taxonomy (NCBI): domain Eukaryota; kingdom Metazoa; phylum Annelida; class Polychaeta; order Sabellida; family Siboglinidae; genus Paraescarpia; species Paraescarpia echinospica. The sequence goes on from CM034542.1 coordinate 41,931,223, forward strand.
GACCAACATGCAGTACCCAGTCAGTGTGGTAAGTGTACTGACCAACATACAGAACCCAGTCAGTATGGTAAGTGTACAGACCAACATACAGTACCTGTCACAAAATCGAGTGTAAATATTAATAAATTGACGGTACCCGATTTGACATGGCAAGTTATAGGTTCAGGTGCACTAAGATTTGGAGTGAACGAATAGCAAAACGTAACACCAGATATGTATGTACGAGAAGCCAACTGGCGTTCCCATTTAATACAACAACATAAACATATTTGGTTCAGTAATAGTTGGCCAACCGTTACTCTGCTATGTCATTATAACACCATACATTGAGCTCAACAATTACGCATCCAAATACGGATTTACATGGGAGACAACTTAAACAGCTGGTCACTTACGTGAAGACGGGTATATACCATTGTAAAGTCAATAAGCTGTAACCAATGTCTCGTGATGTGCGAATGTCAGCGTTCGGCCGCGTTTGGTGAGATGTCAGGACGAAAGCCGCTCGGCGTTCAGCGAACGAATTCACGTAGACGAAAGCAGGCGACTCGGGCGATAAAGTAGACGGTAGATTTGTCTTGTCGATCCCACGCAAAAAACCAGGCAACCACACGGAAAAGATGTCACGACGTCGACGATGTCGAGAAGGTCTGTCACGGAGTCCGAGTTACGTCAGATGAGCTATAGCCCAGCGGAATGGCTATGCCTCGCTGACAGTCGCTAGCAGATGAAACAGTGGTGGCTTCGCATTCGAAGATCACGTCAAAATGGAGTTGCAGATGATTATCACTCAGATTTCTTCAACACTTGAAAAGTGCAGTGACTCACATCTAATCAGTACCATTCGAATCGTAGAAGTATTTACCTCAGGCGTTGGGCGGACACACATTTCGGCCCAATTCCTGGAGACGAGAGTGCAACACTTTCTTCTGCTCAAATGTTCGTCTGACCTCGATTGGCCGTTCGCTCCCTATATAGCCCTATGGCCAGAAGTCAGTCTGACCAACCACTACTCTTGACACAAACCAATGTCATCCCAGAAATCTGCTCCCGAAACCTTTCATACTTCGAACCAATCCATTCAACTAGCTGAGTTTAAAATAGATTTTGCTACCTAAACGTCTGGCTATATCGGTGCACATAATCTTTAATTTACGTGAATTACTTGTAAAATTAATATCACTAGATTCCCTGTATCGAGCCGACTCTCACGAATTAATCCATAATTTTAATAAAACACGTACTCTATTCATAAGCTAGGTGTGACCCCGGTGTTTTTCACACCTACATTTCTGTAAACAACTATTATAAGTTCATAACATAATCTTCTTATAACCACAACATAAGTAGTTTGCAAGGTCACCATATTACCAGTCACATTAAATAATTTCTACTGATACCAAATGTGGTATACCTAACCGTAAGATTAATGGTGAACGCTACAAATGAAATTAGTTAAATCTAACTCGTCGGTAGTTAAATCGTTACACGCCTTAATCGCCAGAGGGCGCCAGCACATACCTCAGCGACAATACATACCAGAGATGGCAGCACCATCCCGTCAACAATACTTTGTAAACAAAACCACTGTTCTAAAGCCTGATTAAATTCTATACAAACCACTTTGTGACAGTACCCAGTCAGCATGGTAAATGGACAGACCAACATACAGTACCCAGTCAGTACGGGAAGTGTACAGACCAACATGCAGTACCCATCTAGCATGGGAAGTGTACAGACCAACATGCAGTACCCAGTCAGTATGGTAAGTGTACAGACCAACATACAGTACCCAGTCAGCATGGTAAGTGTACAGACCAACATGCAGTACCCAGTCAGCATGGTAAATGGACAGACCAACATGCAGTACCCAGTCAGTATGGTAAATGGACAGACCAACATGCAGTACCCAATCAGCATGGCAAGTGTACATACCAACACGCAATACCCAGTCAGCATGGCAAGTGTACAGAACCAGTCAGTATGGTAAGTGTACAGATCAACATGCAGTACCCAGTCAGCATGGTAAATGAAGTGTACAGACCAACATGCAGTACCCAGTCAGCATGGTAAATGAACAGACCAACATGCAATACCTAGTCAGCATGATAAGTGAAGTGTACAGACCAACATGCAGTACCCAGTCAGCATGGCAAGTGTACATACCAACACGCAATACCCAGTCAGCATGGCAAGTGTACAGAACCAGTCAGTATGGTAAGTATACAGACAAACATGCAGTACCCAGTCAGCATGATAAGTGAAGTGTACAGACCAACATGCAGTACCCAGTCTGTATGGTAAGTGTACAGACCAACATACAGTACCCAGCCGGCATGGTGAGTGTACAGACCAACATACAGTACCCAGTCAGCATAGTAAGTGTACAGACCAACATGCAGTATGCAGTTAGCATGGTAAATGGACAGACCAACATGCAGTACCCAGTCAGCATGGTAAGTGTACAGACCAACACACTAACTTGGAGACATATATGTAAGATGAAGAAAACATAGATTTGTTTGTACTAACCTAAAATGTTTCTAGAATATTGTTATGTTAGTTTCCAGTCATTAGTCAATAGCAGAGTTAAAAAAAAAAAAGCTGACTTATGAATCTTACCACCATTTAAGTTGTATTCTGTTTGTTCTTGCAGCTGCCTAATAGCAGCCAGGAGCTTGCCAACTTGGAGCAGTTCTCCACTGTGCGTCTGTTTGTCGTTGGCTCACACAAGTCTCCCTTCAGTAACTATGACTTGCAGAAGATACAACTACCTTGGTCAATACCCAGCAAGGGTAAGTGACAGTTTAGTAGCTTTATGCCTTCCTCTTGAGGCTTTTTAAGGAGGGCACTTTGCTGTATCAAAACACTATCACTAGATTCACAATTACACAAGTTGTAAGTCTTAGGAATCTGTTTCCCGATGAACAGTTGTTTGAGTCATGCGGACTTAGTTACACATGTTGTTGTATTAATAGTTTTTGAAAATGTTTGCATTGTACAGGACTGGTGTATATCATGACAGATTCCATTATGCCAGATAATTACCATCAGAAACAATGAATGAAATGTCATTTCTAACACTAGCTTTGAAAACACCATCCAAATTTATATGGGTGAACAATAAGGGTATGACACCACCCCCATCACATGCTTTCCGCTCTACATGAGAACATCAATTTCATTATTTTGATAATTATGTTTACACATTTTTTTGCAAACGAATGTAGTTTTCATCTTAAATTACCAGCCTACTGTATTTGGGGAGAATAATAGACGATGCTGACACTTTCTCTGCCTCTTTTCCTGTCTTGCAAAGTTGGCAGACAGGAGTTGGCAGATAGAAGCACCAAAATGGTGATGGCAGTTTCTATTCCTGCTCTCACTAAAATCTTGTGAGTGGACATGTAAGATGATCTTCTGTTATCTTTTCAACCTAACACAAAAGGAATTTCAGTTACCCTATATAGATGAATACATAATTTATCTTATTGTTCCATCTGGAATGTGCAAAATATGTTTTACTTCATACATCCTATCAGTAAGAATGTTAGGAACTTCTTTTACCTTCAGACAGGCTGCCAGTGACATATCTTCTAACTAACTTCTAAAAGCTGCCCAACACTAGGGTCTTCTTTGAAGGACACAACTATTCTGAAAAGTCAGTTATCTCATCATGTGACTACTGGAGTTAAATTGATGTGAGACATTGTCTCTTGCCAAACTCTTGAATCATTTAAGGTTGCCAGTGGTAATTATCTAGCGTAATGAAATTTAAATTTTTAGTATTAAATTATATTTCCATTAGCCTAGATACTTACCATTGGAACTTCTAGGACCCACCATCCCTTCCTGACATATGATTCCTCACTTTACATTGATGTTGGAAATCATGAAATTGAGTTTATCACATAGAGAGCAAAGCATGTGATAAGGGTGGTGGCACACCCTTGTTCACCCATATAAATTTGGGTGGCATGTTCAAGGCTAGGCACAGAAATTATGTGTCATTCAATGTTTCCAATGATAAGTATTTAGGCTAATGGAAATATATTTTAATGATAAAAATTTAATTTTGTTATGACTTCAGCCACCATTTGCCATGTGTACAGGATAGATCATTTTTATTGTCTTTGAAATCACATAAATTTGTTATCATCATCGATGTTTTACATTACACTTTATAGCAAAATTAACATGGTTATGGCATGGTTTTCTGTCCTTACTGTATTTTGTAAACTATATTAATGCTATGTTGCATTATTATAGTTTTTCTGATTTTGTCTATACCCCAAACATGGATTTGTCAAAGCAGATAATATAATGGGCATAGAGCATATTGCAGCAAGGTTTCAAAGACTGACATATTGTAGTGATGCACTGTCTTGTTGTTTGTCTGACAGAGTCACTGATGGATAACTACATGCCTCAGGAACAGTTCAACATCTTGTAGACTTGTAGTAGTGCATTGTCTTGTTGTTTGTCTGACAGAGTCACTGATGGATAACTACATGCCTCAGGGACAGTTCAACATCTTGTAGACTTGTAGTAGTGCATTGTCTTGTTGTTTGTCTGACAGAGTCACTGATGGATAACTACATGCCTCAGGGACAGTTCAACATATTGTAGACTTGTAGTAGTGCATTGTCCTGTTGTTTGTCTGACAGAGTCACTGATGGATAACTACATGCCTCAGGGACAATTCAACATATTGTAGACTTGTAATAGTGCATTGTCATGTTGTTTGTCTAACAGAGTCACTGATGGATAACTACATGCCTCAGGGACAGTTCAACATCTTGTAGACTTGTAGTAGTGCATTGTCCTGTTGTTTGTCTGACAGAGTCACTGATGAATAACTACATGTCTCAGGGACAGTTCAACATATTGTAGACTTGTAGTAGTGCATTGTCCTGTTGTTTGTCTGACAGAGTCACTGATGGATAACTACATGTCTCAGGGACAGTTCAACATCTTGTAGACTTGTAGTAGTGCATTGTCCTGTTGTTTGTCTGACAGAGTCACTGATGGATAACTACATGCCTCAGGGACAATTCAACATATTGTAGACTTGTAATAGTGCATTGTCATGTTGTTTGTCTAACAGAGTCACTGATGGATAACTACATGCCTCAGGGACAGTTCAACATCTTGTAGACTTGTAGTAGTGCATTGTCCTGTTGTTTGTCTGACAGAGTCACTGATGAATAACTACATGTCTCAGGGACAGTTCAACATATTGTAGACTTGTAGTAGTGCATTGTCCTGTTGTTTGTCTGACAGAGTCACTGATGGATAACTACATGTCTCAGGGACAGTTCAACATCTTGTAGACTTGTAGTAGTGCATTGTCCTGTTGTTTGTCTGACAGAGTCACTGATGGATAACTACATGCCTCAGGGACCGTTCAACATCTTGTAGACTTGTAGTAGTGCATTGTCCTGTTGTTTGTCTGACAGAGACACTGATGGGGAGCTACGTGCCTCAGGGACAGTTCAGTTCCCACTTCTCTGCACTGTGCTGGCTGTATGGTAAGCAGCTGCAACAGCGACTGCACTACCCTATAGGACTGATAGAGGCGACCTACAGCTCAAGCAACATCGACGAATGGGCTCCTCTCAATGTGCTCGAGGACTGCGGTGTGGCTGCTGGAAGGTAGCTCTACTCTAGTTGTTGCCAACAGTAGTTACCAGTCTGTTTATATGTTGTGGTTACAGTAATCTAATATATTTATAAGGTGTCTTTAAAAAAGTTGGCATTTTTCAGAACATTATCACCAGGCCAACCTATCTATGCTGGGACTGAGGGTGATCTCTGCCAGGATGCATGTCGTCCTCAGGGGTTATTTTTCATCCCCATTTACCAAGACAGGACCACCATTAATGTCATCATGTCACAGTCATCTTAATGTCGAGAGTTAAATGTTTACACTAACAATATCATAACCCAATGCGAGTCTTGAACCCAGAACTCTGGCAAAGTGGATGTACTCTGGCAAAGTGGATGTACTAAGTACTGCACTACCACGTCTCTCTGTTGTAGAGAGTGCAACTAGAACACTGGCAAAGTGGATGTACTAAGTACTGCACTACTACGACTCTGTTGTAGAGAGTGCAACTAGAACTCTGGCAAAGTGGATGTACTAAGTACTGCACTACCACGTCTTTCTGTTGTAGGGAGTGCAACTAGAACACTGGCAAAGTGGATGTACTAAGTACTGCACTACCACGTCTCTCTGTTGTAGAGAGTGCAACTAGAACTCTGGCAAAGTGGATGTACTAAGTACTGCACTACCACGTCTCTCTGTTGTAGAGAGTGCAACTAGAACACTGGCAAAGTGGATGTACTAAGTACTGCACTATCACGACTCTCTGTTGTAGAGAGTGCAGCTAGAACTCTGGCAAAGTGGATGTACTAAGTACTGCACTACCACATCTCTCTGTTGAAGAGAGGGCAACTAGAACTCTGGCAAAGTGGATGTACTAAGTACTGCACTACCACATCTCTCTGTTGTAGAGAGTGCAACCAGAACTCTGGCAAAGTGGTTGTACTAAGTACTGCACTACCACGTCTCTCTGTTGTAGAGAGTGCAACTAGAACTTGGGCTCTTGCTATGTCTTAGCAATCATCCAACAGCAGGCTGCATGCAGAACAATAATTGTGAATCTATGGTAATGCATGCCAAATCATCTAGTCCAGACATGTTTGTACGTACAGTAATTACTAATTTTCACTATGTGGCTGTATTAGTGAGATGACTGTAAAATGCAAGGTTTCATTGTACTGTTAAACAAAAATGATGTTACTATCAGAATGCAAAAATCAGTTGATCTGTCATTTAGAAATGCAATCATTTCATGTGTTTCAGTACGTCTGCCGTGTGGAACGCCATGGTCAGTCCTCTACTTCACCTCTCTCTCTACGGCGTCATCTGGTACCAAGGTCAGTCGCCTTGAACACACATCAGGCACTTTCCACAGTACAACTTTGACACACTCAAACTGGATATGTTTCCCAATTTCACAATTATATGTGAATTAGCATGTGTTTGATAATTTCTATTAAAATGTATATGAAGAATTCATTACCTGCACCGAGATGGTGAAGACACAAGGTTATAATAGACAAGACAGTGAAGTGGTTTACTTTGTGCACTCCTGTTATGATTGCAGTTTTCTGTAAAACACCCACACACTGGTGGATTGATCCCCTCTTGTGTGAATTTTATTTGAATTCAGTGTCAGGTTACAATGCTGCATGGTCAACGCGATATCAGAAATAACTTTTGTAAAGTGATAATAGAATATATTTATCAAACTGGCTAATTGTTTAATTCATACATTTATTTTGAATTACATAATTTATTTATAAAAAAAACCTGGACAATCCATGTTTGTACTTCAAAATGTACATAAACATGGCATATAAAACAATTAAACAAAGATTATAAATTCCACTAAAATTCTATAAGCAGAGGATTAGTTTTAAGAAGCTTTCTTCTCAACCCTTTAAGGTAGCAGGATCCCATTAAAAATGTGATTTTTCAGAATTTGTACATATTTTTTTAAATGCACTATAGTTGTAGCTTAATTATTGCTAAACAAGTATAAAATGACAAAAACCCTAATTAGAAGAAAAAACCCTAATTAGTGAAGCTGGAATTTGTTTATGTTCCGTATTGCAGTGCAAAACTTTAAACGCATTTTACTCAACTATCATTTTTGTGTGAATGTGTTCTACCTTCAAACATGTTATCTCCAACACCATTAAAGATATTGCTCTGATTTTTTCAGCATTGTTTCTTTATATAATTGGCTATGGAATGATGGAACGATTTTGTGTTTAAATGGTGGAATGTGATTTTTTTATTAAGCACGAATATTTAATTAGGCACTAGAATATAAGAAAAAAATGTATAAATGTTGTACAAATATTTAAATTTCTTTTTTGTAATATCTATTTCCCTCAGAATATGCCTTTATGTGTTATCTTTGACTTGTTAATTTCATATCCCTGCTGTGTATAGTTAAAGTTTTATTATGTTTGAAAATTGAGCCCCTTTCGACTGTCGCGGCAGCCATATTGTCAGCTAATTAGCATAATTTATGCAAAAAAAATAATTTCCTACCAAATTTAAACCATGTGCTATTTTATGGTACATCAAGTTAATGACAATATTATATGGTGTTAAAAGTAGTTCAAAAGGGATCCTGCTACCTTAATGAAAGATGAAAAGCTCTCATGTAGTATATATATGCTCCAGGGGAGTCTGATGCTCTTGCACAGTCTCGCAACTACAACTGTACGTTTGTGAAGATGGTGTCGTCATGGCGACAGAAACTGTACGACGGCACAAACGGAGCAACTGATCTCACCTTTCCCTTTGGCTTCGTGCAGGTGAGCATGTGGGGTCAGACTACTATTTATTCCCGCACAGGCAGTGTTGTCAAAAGGAAACAAAATACATTTTTGGAGGGATACACACCTAAGACTAATACAGACTAACTATGTGCAACTATAATCAAGAATATCACATCAGTAGATTACTAGAAAAACTTTGTTGGACACTCATAATCTGTATTTCACGGTTGCCTCATTCTCATTTCTGGGAGATAGTCTAATATGACGAGAGTTTAAAATAAGATAATCAACCAATCACATTAACGTTTATCTTAGTCGATTCCTCAAGTGCCAAAACAATATTATAGCATTTTAAATCACAAAAAAATTAAATCGAAGTAAAAGATACACCCAAATAAATGTATTTCGGCCATTTCTAAAATGGTGCCTCATCCCTTTAAAATGCAGATTTAATTGGAATTCACCAGTTATATGTCTTGTAATCTGTCATAGCATGTGTGATTTGGTGCTTTCATCACAATCTAAACAGTCCATCTGCTAAGAAGTCCTATGATGTGTCCTAAAGCTGGACTTATCAACAAAAGACCCAGATTAACTGTTTCTTAATCCACCAGGTTGCATTTGTGGTATTTGCAGTACTCTCAATCATGGAGTTGTGTGTATTTTGAAATTTTGGAACATGATATAACTGACAATTATGGCAAAGTGAGAGGTTACCAAGCCAAAAAGTACAAGCAGTGAAATTACATACTATATATGCATGAATGCACATACACTACCATTCATGAAAGCACCGAAACAATATACGCACCCACACAAACACCCACAGGAGCACCCACGCAAGCAGACAAGCATGCATGCAAGCACCCATTCAAGCACCCCCTCACCCACAGAGCTGACTGTGGTATGTGTGTAGCTGGGAGCGAACCGTCGAGGAGATCATCTCACCTATGGATACACGGACATCCGATGGCGACAGACAGCCAACTATGGCTTCGTCCCCAATCCACACCTCAAGAAAGTCTTCATGGCAGTTGCAATGGACCTGCCTGACTTCAACGCTACTCACAAAAGGTAGACAGTTCTCCACATACAGAATAAATAACCTGAGATTCTTTCAGCAATAATAAAATGATGAAGGTCTCATTAGTAGATAGTAGTCGAAGGAAGCTGTAGAGACGAGGATAACAAACTTGATGAATTTTACCTTAACTTATATATGCAGCCAATTCTTAACTTTCTCTGCCTAATACAATCATTCTGAAACTGTTGACATTGTTTGTTGTGTGCAGCATACACTCTTTGTTACGTGCATCATATATCCTTTGTAACGTGCAGCATGCATCCTTTGTTACGTGCAATTTACATCCTTTGTTACATGCAGCATACACCCTTTGTTATGTGTATCATATATCCGTTGTTACATGCAGCATACACCCTTTGTTATGTGCAGAATACACTCTTTCTTATGTGCATCGTGTAGCCTTTGTTACGTGCAGCATACACTCTGTTACGTGCATCATATATCCTTTGTAACGTGCAGCATGCATCCTTTGTTACGTGCAATATACATCCTTTGTTACGTGCAGCGTACACTCTTTATTACGTGCAGCATATATCCTTTGTTACATGCAACATACACCCTTTGTTACGTGCAGCATACATCCTTTGTTACATGCAACATACTCACTTTGTTACGTGCGACATGCATCCTGTGTTACGGGCAGCATATACCCTTTGTTACGGGCAGCATGCATCCTGTGTTACGGGCAGCATACACCCATTGTTATGTGCAGCATACACACTTTATTACGTGCAGCATACATCCTTTATTACATGCAGTATACATCCTTTGTTACGTGCAGTATACATCCTTTGTTACGTGCAGCATACACCCTTTGTTACGTGCAGTATACATCCTTTGTTACGTGCAGCATACATCCTTTGTTACCGGCAGCATACATCCTTTGTTAGGTGCAGCATACATTTGTTACATGCGGCATACACCCTTTGTTATGTGCAGTATACACCCTTTGTTATGTGCAGCATACACCCTTTGTTACATGCAGCATACATCCTTTGTTACATGCAGTATACATCCTTTGTTACGTGCAGCATACACCCTTTGTTACGGGCAGAATGCATCCTGTGTTGCGGGCAACATAACCCTTTGTTATGTGCAGCATACATCCTTTGTTACATGCAACATACACCCTTTGTTACGTGCAGCATACATCCTCGGTACAAGAGAGTTGTTGCGTCAAGACTGGTAAAGGGAGCGCTGTCAGTGGCGTACCGTCAAAGAAACGTTACATTCGCTGGACCGTCCCCGACCAAGTACGCTGCCTTCAAACACAACCACACTCTTGTCCTTCACCTTGACTCAACGCATATAGATGTCCGTGACAAGAATGGATTTGAGGTAAGAAAAATGTCGGTAGAAAAAAGGAAAGTTTTCATATAGCATGTAATCCTGTCCATGACTGCTCAAAGTGCTTTACACTTCACTCCCTGGCAGACCTGTTTATTCAAGCACCATCTCGACTTTTCTGGGAAGCACCTAGCCACACTGCAATTTTTCTATGAAGACTTTGTTTACCAGGTCTTGATTTTAGAGGAGCACCTAATTTCCATTTTGGGAATATTTATTTGTTATGTTTATTAGAAGAAAAACATTGGTCTATTCGTTTTGACATATCAGTGATCCAAATTGTTTCGGCATGTATTTAGCAATGTCATGTTTTAGTGTATTATTATAATCAGAGTAGCATTCAGAATTGTATCACTTTCCATTGTTATGGCCCAGCAAGCAGAGCAATAACAATGTTCTTAGCCCAATATGCCTTCTATTTTTAGTTAGACCACCGATAATTTAACGATTAAAATAAAAATAATTGTTATTGTGATTTGTTGTAGGTGTGCTGTTCTGATGATGTGAATCTCTTTTGCCCGTCGTCGTTCATTAAAACGAGCTATGCACCGGGGCGGGAGTGGGTCGCAGCACCAGTGGTGGCACACTCTGGTGGTGTGGTGATGCTGTCCTGGGCGGCATGTGCTGCCGACCAACACATGGTGGGGCTGCGGTATGCATGGCGCGAGACACCATGCCGCTACAACCAATGTGCCATCTACGATGCCGCCTCAAGTCTGCCAATGCCACCCTACATTCACCTTGGACTGGTGGACACTGGCACAACTACAACACTGCCCCGCACGCAACTCAACATTCTGTGAGTTGACACATGGTATCACATCCACTGCCAACATGAGATTCCTGCATTGTGTCACTTGCTTTGTCAGTCTGGTGACACAGATTGATATTGTCAGTGTCACCAGCCTGGTTACACAAACTAACATTGTCAGTGTCACCAGCCTGGTCATAGACTGGCATTGTTAGTGTCACCAGCCTGGTCATTGATTGGCATTGTTAGTTAGTGGGGTCTGGTGACTTTTCCATGCATGACTGACCAAAGACAGTTTAAGTTGCTGTAAACCAAAGGTAGCTTGATTTTGCATAGCTAGAGCAGTGCTGTGACAGTGCTGTGACAGTGCTGGGATAGTGCTGGGACAGTGCTGTGGCAGTGCTGGGAAAGTGCTGTGACAGTGCTAGGTGTTGTAAATTTGTCATGGCGAGTTGAGTCAATGCACTGCTACATTTGGTGATAAAGAGTAGGATAAGACAAGTATTGTAAACGTAAACATCAGATAGATATGCGTAGTTGGGACGTATAAGCAACGTTATTATAATAATGTTTATTTATGTACAGGAGACACACTAACCTCCAGGACATTGTGTAAGTTTGCTAAAAACAAGTTATTTGCACACAAGTGCGAGTGATTTTCCTTGCTTCTGTCTCACAGACAAACTTGTGCAAATGTTTGCTAGGTTCGATATAACGTTCTCACACAAAAGTGATTGTGTCACTTATGCTATAATTTTTGTTGTATACATGCATAATAATTATTTTACAAAGCACATTATTTGTGCTGGAGGTTTTTAAACTTTATGTTTTATAAGCATTCATTTTGTCGTTGGACAACGGAGATGGTTTACTTGGTCCCCTCTTGGGGATACTTGTTGCTAGTGGCCAAGCCACACACATCCACTTTTTATATCAAACATCCAAACACTGGATATTTACACAGATGCAGCAGGTGTGATTTTGTATTTTCGCATAGAATGTTAGTATAGTTTTGATTCTTTGCAACACTAGGCTGTGAATTGTAGAGAATAATGTTTATATACTGTATGACAGTCTGTCGTTGAGGATATATTTATATACTGTATCACAGTCTGTCGTTGAGGATATATTTATATACTGTATGAGTCTTTATTGAGGATATATTTATATACTGTATGACAGTCTGTTATTGAGGATATATTTATATACTGTATGACAGTCTGTCGTTGAGGATATATTTATATACTGTATGACAGTCTGTTGTTGAGGATATATTTATATACTGTATGACAGTCTGCCATTGATGATATATTTATATACTGTATGACAGTCTGTCGTTGAGGATATATTTATATACTGTATGACAGTCTGTTGTTGAGGATATACTTATCGTAGTTCTTATCATGATGTGATTTGATTACTATTTATAAGGGAAAGATTACTCACTGTAGAGCTTTATTCTGATCGTTTAGGTTACTAGGTAGTATGTTAGTACTCAAAGCATGCACACTTTGTACTTGTTACAACACAGAATACATTAGTGTGTTGAAAGGAGGTATTGCATTGGTTAGTTAAGATCTGAGTTTTGCTTCACTGAAATTCACACAAGAATAGAACAAGAAAAAGATTCTGTTATCCTACCATTAAGGTTATGCGTTTGTGAAACATGCCCCAGCTCTAACACACCATATATGCTTATTAGAGTGGCATATTTTGGGGGTATTGTCCAGTTTTTAGTAGTGGTTTTTAGTATTTAAAAGAGAAACTATATATGCATCTATCAGACATACTTTATTTAACAAATTAATTTCATCAGAAACAAGTTGGCTTAACAACTATTGTTGAAACGTGAAGTTAATTAAACTGAACAGCTTGACTTAATTATTAACATATATGTCTTAATTAACCTTCCAAGTGCATGGCATTATAAGCAGGCATGTATGTGTGCTGAATACAGCTATGGAAAAGAAAGTTATTAATACAAAAACTATTTATATTCTAGTAGAGCTTTACATGTTTTATATAACCATGCTATGTAAGTGTAGGTTGAATGTTACATGTACTGGTGTAGACACTCATGTATATCCATTTACACAAGTATTCTCTGGAAACCATGTAACAATACAGTATAAATCTGTGGCAATTTTTATCATGTTATGTAACAGTTGTAACACAGAATGACATGCCAGGGTACAATGTGACACACCAGGGCAATATGTACTGTGAGGTACAATGTGACACACCAGGGCAGTACGTACTGTGAGGTACAATGCGACACACCAGAGCAGTACGTACTATGAGGTACAATGTGACACACCAAGGCAGTACGTACTGTGAGGTAGAGTGTGACACACTGGAGCAGTATGTACCATGAGGTACAGTGTGACATGCCAGGGCAGTATATACTGTGAGGTACAGTGTGACATGCCAGGGCAGTACGTACTGTGAGGTACAGTGTGACATGCCAGGGCAGTACGTATTGTGAGGTACAACGTGACATGCCACGGCAGTATGTACTGAGGTACAGTGTGACATGCCAGGGCAGTATGTACTGAGGTACAGTGTGACATGCCAGGGTAGTACATAATGTGAGGTACAGTGTGACATGCTAGGGCAGTACGTACTGTGAGGTACAGTGTGACATGCCAGGGCAGTACGTATTGTGAGGTACAATGTGACATGCCAGGATAGTAAGAACTGTGAGGTACAGTGTGACATGCCAGGGCAGTATGCATTGAGGTACAGTGTGACATGCCAGGGTAGTACATACTGTGAGGTACAGTGTGACATGCCAGGGTAGTACATGCTGTGAGGTACAGTGTGACATGCTAGGGCAGTATGTACTGTGAGGTACAGTGTGACATGCCGGGGCAGTACGTACTGTGAGGTACGGTATGACATGACAGCACAGTACGTACCATGAGGCAAAATGCTTTGTAATTTACATTTAGGAGTAAATATTAAACATTTATTATTTTTGCTATTATCAAGGTCAACAGTTAGCCAGGTTGATTGTACACATTCAAGCGTTTGTCATAGTTTATATTGTCACCAAAATGGGTGTAACTGCGTTGTTGTAAATAACATGTCCATGGCCAGGATTTGTGCTACTGCTGTTTAGTAAGTCATTGTTAATAAACAGGATAAATTCATAATACATCAAGGTCATTTAATGATTTCATTCCAAGTAAGGATCTGTACATTTTATGTACTTACCATGTATTCAATGAGTAATCGGTATTACTAAATGTACTTAAAATTGTTATTGATGGATTTATAAACTAAATTGGTTATATTACATCAGTTTCTGAATAACTGCTAGTTGCTGGTTTTTACTAATGATTAAAGCATTGTATGTTCACATTTCCAGTGTCATTGTTCTTATAACAGTTTTCACTGGTTATATTTTATGGACATTGCAAACAGACCTGGGTTCAATTCCTAACTGAATTGGAATTGAATTGATCAACAAAATGCATGAATATGAATTGATTAAAACCAAAACAGACTGAATTCGAATTGAATCCTGCAAAGTAAGATGAATTGATCAAAACAGAAAATTAATTTACGACATTTTTCTATATGAATAAACTATAAAATGTATGTTAAATTGTTGTTTTTGGATGTGTCTTTTTGGTCAGACCAAAATAAAACAACCAATAGCAGGACAACAGGCACAAAAGGAGTTATCACAAAACATGGGCTGCAATTCTTTGCTGTCTCAGTCCCTGTGTACCCCAGTTTACTAGCAGCATAGAACACAGCTACTAAGTGTTAATTGAAATCACTGCTAATTGATCACCAGAGACCAAAATTACTGTTTACAAAGGGGGTGAATTAACATTTGCCATTGTTTGTTCTTTAGACAAGCTGCAAGGTGGTACCCTACTAGATACTGGTTGTCAACATAATCCTTCATAACACTGGGATTGCAGTACTTGGCACAATGCCTGCTTAGCATGGCTTCTTCTGAGAACAAAGCAGGCATTCTATTATGGACTTCCTGGCTTATGCTGGGACAGCCTGGGATATGGGTGGCAACAAAGGCCAATAACTAACCAATTAACCTATAAGTGTAAATGAATTAAACAAATTAAAAGGCTATTGTCTGCTTCAGTGGATTTTCACTGAGGCTCCATTGCACTTCAATGGGCAGAAACTTAATAAGTCACAACAAAGCTATTGTTTCCGATTTGAATTTAATAAAAGCGAATTGAACCCAGGTCTGATTGCAACACTAAATATATTGGTATTTGTATCATTTCACAAAATACTATCCTTATAACACATCTGGATCTGCCACCTTTTTAAAAAAAATACACCATTTGGCAATGAACTAAAATGTGCTAGTTGTATTATATGTATTAATAACTTTACTTCAATTAAAGATAGACCAATAATTCTCCACATCAGAAGGTAAATTTTCATTGGATGATTTATTGATGTAAAATTTTCATTTATAAAACTTTTGATGGTAAATACACTACAACAATCACCAATGATAACTACTGTCCCCCCCCTTTGGGTAGCCCCAAATTGTTTTGTATAGGAAATTAATCCCACTAACGTGGTCACCTCACTGTTCATGTCATTTAGGCCCAGACCTAGGGTGGCCTTAATAGGGAGGTCTCGCTGTATATATTAATATGCTAACATAAAGGTGCTTTAAGTGCCTCTCCTCACAGGTACTGAGTCCAGTCATCTCTTTCTATATTTATTTGCTTCCTTTCACTATGTCCCTCTCATCTACCTATTGGTAATGTATTACAACAAATACAAAGATAGTTATTTACTTTTTCAATGGAGAAATTTACTAGTAAGATATGCACCAGATTGGGGGCACTGCATTTGTTATACCGGGACATTATTATGCAGTGCTGTAATTGCTGAGAAATTAAATGGTCATTGAGTTTAAGATTAAAATACTGTAATGGTGGTAACAACTGCATATTGTTGCTCCCTGGGTGGGTGTAAGCCAGCAACAAGTCAAACAAGATGACACATATTATTTGTAGACACTCCACACACTGATTGTGCAATCACAGCTTCCTGCAGCGAGAGTGTTATCTGCTGCAAATGCCAAACACTGAATGGTCCCTGTGTGCTGACATAACACTGCAAGAGGCCTGAGATTCTTTGCACTAAACAGTCTTAGCCTAGAATCCCAGCCACCGCTGGCAAACAACTTGCCATCTCCCCTGATCTTCACACAACCCACTCCCGGGTTTTTTATCTCTATGTCTTTCGTGCGGGTGATACACTGTTGCTCGCTGACTCTCCACGTCTTCAATACTGTGTCAACTGAGCCTGATACACCAAGGTTTCTCTCGCAGCTGTAATCAAGACTCATAACTGGGTCAGTATAGCACTGCATTCGGCTCAGTTCACGAGTCTGACGTATATCCCACAATGCAATGTTCCCACTCTCATAGCCAATCAGTAGCATTGGATGTCCCGAAGGGCCAACAATGACTTTAATATGCATGCACATGTCATGGGCTGCAGTACCTTTCAGCGGAGTTAAAGTGCATATTGTTTGTTTTGTGTCCATGGATACCACATCAACCTGTGACTGGTGATGTGTCGGCATGGCAATGACGGTGGCGCCACCTAGATGCAATGTTGCAGCAGCACAGAAACCAAGCGACGTACAAGGGAATAAATCTGCAAGAAAATAATTATATATTAACAGTTTATTTGAGATAGCGCCAGATCCAATTTTTAATTGTTCATGGCACTTTATACGATATACAAGACAAATACAAGTTAAAAAAGTAAACAAACTCTACAAATACAGTATACAAGTTACTTTGAATAAGTATATATACATATCCAGATTATATATATGTATATTATATATATAATTCATAAATGTTTGGAATGTTTCTAAAATATGAATTAACATCAGTACAGTTTCTTAATTATAGCTCATTAGGGCCAACAGTATATAGAGTTTTACAACATATTGACCAGATTATGTTCTTTATTTTTATTATTACTTATACACATTTGACATTAATTATTGTTATATTGTAATCCTATATTATTATATTTTTAGTTTTGATATTCTTACATTGTTTATTCCTGAACTTTAAAATCAAACAATATTAATCACAAACTATGGTAGATAGAAAATATTAGGTGGAGTATTTTCTAAAAATGATTTTGTTTTGTTCTTACAGCAGGTGGGTAAGTCAATGTACATGTATTGTCTTAGTCTATGCAGAACCCACTATTGCATTCTGTTCTTTTATAGTTGCTTTTGATATATCTACATAAAAACACCATTTCCTTTATGTAAAATGTATGATATTAAATGATGTAACTTAAATATACACAATCATTTATTTTATAACATACCTCGACATAAGCAATTAAAAAAAATGGTACAACTATCTATTACATTTTATTTACCCATGGGTAATACTTAAATGCTGACATCGTCCCCTAGTCCATCCTACTTTGCCATTTCACTCCAGGTGACATTTGCGGAAACAGCCACATTATAAAGATTATTAATGACCTGGCAACAGTGCAGAAGAATCACTCAAGAAACATGTGCATAAAATGTGTACTACGGGACACCTCAAAAGAAATAAACCACTCAAGCTGTGCAGTTGAGCAAAAACTACCTGACATAGCCACAACTGCCACGTCTGGTACAAGCCAAGACTGCCAAGAACAACTGATGTGTGCTTCACTCTGCTATTTGTAAGAATAATGTATAGCACTTGATACAGGAGCACACATCAGTAGTCCAGGATTCATTTTAATTCAAGAAGTATTAATATTGTTTTCTAAGGAAGATAATCCACAATAATTTAAAATTAGGAAAAAATACTCTGTGACAACAGGGGCTTAGCCAGAGACCTGTCTGCCCATCTTCAAAACTGGCCAAGATGGGTAATTACAACTGATAAGACAGGTGGAATTTAGAGGGGGCCTGCTGGCCACTAGATTAACTAATAGTTCCAAGTCTAGGGGGCACACATTAATGACGATCATTGGCACAACTGGTAGTGAAACAGATCAAATGGATCAGTGAACAGGGCATTAGTCCCGAATTTGATGGTGAATAAATAAAGTTGATTATTTTTATTAATTAAATAAACGACTCAAACAAACTGTTTTATCATTAAAAAACTAAACTTGCCAATAATGGCTGTGATTGACATGAATGGCTTCTATGCAATAATGGCTGTGATTTACATGAATAGCTTCTATGCAATAATGGCTGTGATTGACATGAATGGCTTCCATGCAATAATGGCTGTGATTGACATGGATGGCTTCTATGCAATAATGGCTGTGATTGACATGGATGGGTTCCATGCAATAATGGCTGTGATTGACATGAATGGCTTCCATGCAATAATGGCTGTGATTGACATGGATGGCTTCTATGCAATAATGGCTGTGATTGACATGAATGGCTTCCATGCAATAATGGCTGTGATTGACATGAATGGCTTCCATGCAATAATGGCTGTGATTGACATGGATGGCTTCTATGCAATAATGGCTGTGACTGACATGGATGGCTTCCATGCAATAATGGCTGTGATTGACATGAATGGCTTCCATGCAATAATGGCTGTGACTGACATGAATGGCTTCCATGCAATAATGGCTGTGACTGACATGAATAGCTTCTATGCAATAATGGCTGTTATTGACATGGATGGCTTCCATGCAATAATGGCTGTGATTGACATGGATGGCTTCTATGCAATAATGGCTGTGATTGACATGAATGGCTTCCATGCAATAATGGCTGTGATTGACATGAATGGCTTCCATGCAATAATGGCTGTGATTGACATGAATGGCTTCCATGCAATAATGGCTGTGGTTGACATATATGGCTTCCATGCAATAATGGCTGTGATTGACATGAATAGCTTCTAATGCAATAATGGCTGTGATTGACATGAATGGCTTCCATGCAATAATGGCTGTGACTGACATGAATGGCTTCCATGCAATAATGGCTGTGACTGACATGAATGGCTTCCTTGCAATAATGGCTGTGATTGATATGAATGGCTTCCGTGCAATAATGGCTGTGATTGACATGAATGGCTTCTATGCAATAATGGCTGTGATTGACACGAATGGCTTCCATGCAATAATGGCTGTGATTGACACGAATGGCTTCCATGCAATAATGGCTGTGATTGACACGAATGGCTTCCATGCAATAATGGCTGTGATTGACACGAATGGCTTCCATGAATAATGGCTGTGATTGACACGAATGGCTTCCATGCAATAATGGCTGTGATTGACACGAATGGCTTCCATGCAATAATGGCTGTGATTGACACGAATGGCCTCCATGCATTAATGGCTGTGATTGACACGAATGGCTTCCATGCAATAATGGCTGTGATTGACACGAATGGCTTCCATGCAATAATGGCTGTGATTGACACGAATGGCTTCCATGCAATAATGGCTGTGATTGACACGAATGGCTTCTATGCAATAATGGCTGTGATTGACACGAATGGCTTCTATGCAATAATGGCTGTGATTGACACGAATGGCTTCTATGCAATAATGGCTGTGATTGACATGACTGGCTTCTATGCAATAATGGCTGTGATTGACATGAATGGCTTCTATGCAATAATGGCTGTGATTGACATGAATGGCTTCTATGCAAGCCGTTCGTGTGCTAAAAGGGACACCTTGGATAAATTCAAGACTGACAAAAATTATTTCTGGCTAAGGGCCTGTGTAACAATTAACTGTAATTAAATGTCATTACACTAAAACCTGTCCATACTGAGCATTATCGGGACTGCGCACTATGTCCACCGTGGCCAAATACTTATATGGATAATATGTCCATTGTGCACCAGTTTTCATTATGAAGAGATGTCCACTAAAGCAGGTTTCACTATATATTATATAGAATTTCACTTCCAATGCCAAAATTAAGTCATGACATCCAACACATATATGCACTTATGCCTTCCAACATAAAACATTTGCTTTTGCATTGATACAGATATATATATATCAGGGGGTTTACCTGGACGTTTGTGTTCAAGGGTCCTCGGGACCCCCAGCCTTCTTTTGAGGGGGTCCCAAGCCTGTAGCAAGGGTCCCACTTATTGCTCTTTTTTAATTGCAAGTATTGTTTTCTAAATATCACAACTTATATAACCCTATTATTAGTTTGATACTAACAAGAACTTAACATAATAATGTGCCTTGTTACAATATATTGTTTTACTTGTTGACGTTTTCCCTTGATAATCAATGTAGTTTTGGAAGTTAAAGCAGCCTTCCTCACTTATGTGAGGGTGTGCTAGTCTGCTAGATGCCTTGGCTTGCATGTAAATGTCACATTGGGACATCTCCTAAGGCTAAGCTAAAGATATCGATGAAGCCACGACTCACTTTGGAAGGTTCCTGAATTTGTTTCGGTGGTGGGAAACCTGACCGTGGTGATGACAGTAGCATTGGAATAGCCAATAGGCAGCAAATGGAACTGTGCATTACTTTGTGGACACTTAATTGTGATGAGTGGAATCCGGGCCCACACCAATTTCGGCATTATGACAGTTGTGCCTAAATGTTATATCTCAACGCATTTATTCCATCATTCCACATCGTTTCAGGAATATAATGTCCCAAATAGCGCTCGCTCCCGTTTGAATCAGTGTGCGCCACTGCGGTCACGGGTTACTGCTGCACTTGAAACAAGCAATATTAATAAATTGCATGTTGACGCAAACCGAATGTCCGTAACTCGCATTGTTTTTCATCACTATAGCTCTAACAATAAATTAGGAAGTCTTAAAATGCACAGTGACTGCGCTCAAACATTGAAACCTGAACAGAGTTGCGCATGGATTGTAATGGTATTCTGGTTCGCGAATCAGCCACAAGAGGCGTTCCACAAAACTATGCACAGGGCGGCGCCAAATGGAGTATTAGGCACCCTTCAGAATCGGGAAGCATACGCATACGGAATGGCTGTTTGGAAGGACTCATGAAAAGAAATACCGAACGAACTGATTCGCTAAAAAACTACTAGTTAAAGGCATTCATATTCAATATAATTATATATATTTTTGTTATATGTCATTGATACGCCAACGAATAATTTGCATGCGTCCGGGTACTGTTTCTATGCATATAGGACGCAGAATCTTGCGTCCCGTAAACCCCTGATACATATATTTATACAGTACTGGAAATAATTAACTGGTACACTTGAAAATTGCATGATTTTCTTACTTCGATTAAGTTTGATCTTTTCCAGCACCAAACAATTTAGCATCATTGTATAGGTAAGTTATTTACAACATATCTATGGTAGTCTAGAAAAATTTTCAAATAAAATATCAATATTTGACGTGTTTATTGACAGAATCTTGCACTTGTGGTAGATTTACAGAGTCTCTCTAGGTAAGATATACTTTGAGTGTACTTAAGATAGAACAGTTTATGTGAAAATGGTGTATATGTGGGTGATAGTATGTGATCTTGGTATGCTGATTCATGAATTCAGTTGCTATCAACCTTGTTTTCAGAGGTTATATGTCATACCTAATGATTATATGATTAAAAAAATTAAATACAATTTATTTATTTAAATTTCATGGAGAAAATGAATAATATTATTACAAAATACAATTTTATGGTTGCAAATACAATATAGAACAAAGATTTGTCAAATAACATAAGATTTTTTTGTTTCGTGAATAGGAAAGATGAGCGGAAACCATCGAATGACTGATGAGCAACACTTTGAGGTTGTGGTACTACACAGAAATGGAGCCAGAATGAGGGAAATTGCTAGGAAATTAAGAATTTCCAAGAATGCAGTTGCTAGCATTGTGCAGAAGCACCAGAATACAGGCTCTGTGAAAAATCTTCCGGGGAGAGGCCAAAAGAAATCAACTACAAAACGGCAAGATCGTCGACTCATCCGTACGTCCTTGAATGATCCTCGCTTGACCTCCAGTGACTTAAAGAAACGTTGGCAAGATGAGTGTGGACTTAACGTTTCTAGTCGAACAGTTAGGAACAGATTAAAAGTGGCAGGATTAAGAGGGTGTGTTGCAGTTAAGAAGTCCCTGCTCTCTGTCAAGAACTGAAAGGCACGGTTGCAGTGGGGAAGGAGGCACAGACATTGGTCTGATGATGACTGGCAACGTGTTTTGTGGTCAGACGAAATCAGCATTGAGCTTTTCAACTCTTCAAAAAGAGTTTATGTGAGGAGGAGACAGGGAGAAAGATATAGTAAACAATGCATCGTCCAACTGTGAAGTTTGGTGGTAGCAAACAAATGATATGGGGTTGCTTTAGCGGCCAACATGTTGGTTTCCTCCACAGGGTCGACAGCACGTTAGGCCAAGCACAGTACATCAAACTCCTTAAAAAGAGCATGTTACCATCTGCAGATAAGCTGCACGGTGGCAAAGATTACATCTTTCAACAAAACAATGCGCCATGCCACAAAGCAAAGAAAGTCATGGACTTTTTTGAAGAAAAAGTCATCACAGTAATGGACTGGCCAGCCCAATCTTCAGACCTAAACCCCATCGAGAATTTGTGGCAAAACCTGAAAGTGCAGGTTCATGACTGCAAGCCTTGGATGACCTTTGGGAGAAGCTAAATACTGCCTGGCAGAGAATAACACACGGCGAACTCTTAAAACTAATCCATTCAATGCCTAAGCGTGTCAAGGCTGTTATTTCAGCCAGAGGAGGTGCTACTCGATATTGATATATGCTACAAATAAAGAATGGAAACAAAATTAGAATGACAATTTCTTAAATCCTTAACTTTGTCTCATTTAATAAGATAACATAAAACAGATTATATTGCCTATTAACTGACAAAACGGCATCTATTTACTGCAAAGTCGTGAACATTGCCTAACATAATCACTGTCCCAGTTATTTTTTTCCAGTACTGTATATATATATTCAGAAGAGATTTAAATAATGCTGAACCTTGCAGTATCCAGCCAGCTCCCGGGTTCCTCCAAACCTGGACACAACATCCCCTGCTGTGTGTTATCATCCCATCAGTCCCCAACTGCTCCACACTGAGCACAGAGCAGCCCAACTGTGTCTCTGTCACACACTCAGGCCGATGACTGCGCATACACCATGTGTGAACATCACCGCTTGCATTGCCTAGAACACACACAAAAATTATCATTACAGAACACAGATGACATCAAGGTTCTTCATAAATTCTACATTTCACTTCTCTTGTTTCATATTCATTTCATGGCCACACATTCCCAGTCTCCCAGTGACAGACCTCCCCAGTCTCCCAGTGACAAACCTCCCCAGTCTCCCAGTGACAGACCTTCCCAGTCTCCCAGGGACAGACCTTCCCAGTCTCCCAGTGACAGACCTTCCCAGTCTCCCAGTGACAGACCTCCCCAGTCTCCCAGTGACAGACCTTCCCAGTCTCCCAGTGACAGACCTCCCCAGTCTCCCAGTGACAGACCTTCCCAGTCTCCCAGTGACAGATCTTCCCAGTCTCCCAGTGACAGACCTTCCCAGTCTCCCAGTGACAGACCTTCCCAGTCTCCCAGTGACAGAACTTCCCAGTCTCCCAGTGACAGACCTCCCCAGTCTCCCAGTGACAGAACTTCCCAGTCTCCCAGTGACAGACCTTCCCAGTCTCCCAGTGACAACTTCCCAGTCTCCCAGTGACAGACCTTCCCAGTCTCCCAGTGACAGACCTTCCCAGTCTTCCAGTGACAGAACTTCCCAGTCTCCCAGTGACAGACCTTCCCAGTCACCGTCACACTGACAAATTGACAATGTTGTCTACGTACCTAACACGAGATTGTCACACTGATAAAGTTGACTAAGTTCATGACACGAGACTGTCACACTGACAATGTTGTCTATATACCCGACATGAGACTGTCACACTGACAATGTTGTACACATACCTGACATGAGACTGTCACACTGACAATGTTGTCTACGTACCTGACATGAGACTGTCACACTGACAATGTTGTACACATACCTGACATGAGACTGTCACACTGACAATGTTGTCTAAGTACCTGACACAAGACTGTCACACTGAGAGGGTTGTCTACGTACCTGACACGAGACTGTCACACTGACAATGTTGTCTACGTACCTGACACGAGACTGTCACACTGACAATGTTGTCTACATACCTGACTTGAGATTGTCACACTGACAATGTTGTCTACATACCTGACAGGAGACTGTCACACTGATAAAGTTGACTACGAACTTGACACGAGACTGTCACACTGACAATGTTGTCTACATACCTGACATGAGATTGTCACACTGCCAATGTTGTCTACATACCTGACAGGAGATTGTCACACTGACAATGTTGTCTACATACCTGACAGGAGACTGTCACACTGATAAAGTTGACTACGTACTTGACACGAGACTGTCACACTGACAATGTTGTCTACGTACCTGACATGAGACCATCACACTGACCGGGCTGTCTGTGGAGCGCAGTAGCGCAGTGGTAAGAGCTTTGGACCCAGTATCAGATGAGATTTGGATCCCCTTTAAAAATGTGTTAATTATTATATTTGTTCCTTATTTATGTGTGTGATGTCTTATTACTAGTTTATAGCAGGTTTTTGCTTATATATCCAGGTGTCTATGGCAGATTACTTCCTATGTCAGAAGGTCATATAAACAAAATGTTTATAAAATTGTCCACATAGAGAGCATACGATTATACATTTCTTGTTTTGTTCTTAATATTCAGTAGCTTCGTCCTTACAATGTCAGTGGAATACATACACCTGCAGAATCAACTTGTGATGTCAGCAACATGAAACATCAGGATTTGGGGGGTCAAAATATCACAGCATAAAAAAATGGACCTGTGGACACAACTTTTGAAACAAATTACGTATTGGAAGTTACTAAACAGGGGGTCCAAATATCATAGCGAAATATGGACCCCCATGACATTTGTACTCCTTTAAAAATAGTAGTAATCATTAGAATTATTCCATTATGTATATATGTATATAATATATATAGTGTGTGTAATGAATTTTTAAAAGTGGGTACACATTTGACCACTCCCTAATCTCATAGGTGGGGGTCCATATTTCGTTATGGTATTTGGACCCGTGGATCCAAATATGTTACAGTTTTTAAAATGGGGTACAAACACTGGGCTCTCACTAATGTCATAGCTGGAGATCCATATATTTGTACCCACGGGTCCAAATATCATAGTGAAATATGGACCCACCACCTATGAGATTTGTGAGAGCCTAACACTTGTACCCCATTTTAAAAATCTTATATATTTGGATTTGTACACACCTGTCCAAATATCATAGTGAAATATGGACCCACCACCTATGAAATTAGTGAGAGCCTAACATTTGTACCCCGTTTTAAAGTTTAATATATTTGGATTTGTACCGATGGGTTTTAATATCAAAGCGAAATATGACATTAGTGAGTGCCCAAATGTGTACATAATTGGATTGGGACACATGATTATAATAAATTCAATCTGACATTGCTCTATCACATTTATTCAGCATGCAACTGATTCAACGACTGATAAGCAATCTATAAGAAAATCCTTGGGACATAGTTTACTATAATATTTAGAAATACTGATACACTAAACTAAATCAAAGGCTTCTGAGCCAGGCATAAAATGTCATATGGAGAAATCCTGATATGAAGGGTCCAACTATTGTAATACGACTGTCCTGGGGGTCAAAATTTCATGAGATTTGGATCCAGGATTTATATTAGAAAAATTTATTTAAAACATCAAAAACAATAGCCCAAAAAGCAGCCTACAATAAAATCATTGGGATATAGATTAGTATGATAATATTTGGCTATAAAATCATTGACTTTGTACATGTTACTTGACACTTGGGAGGGCGGGTCCATATATCATGATGATATTTGCTCGCGGGTCCAAATTTCACCTGACACCGGGTTCAAATCATGTACGGCAGAGTTGAACCTTGGGCAAGTTTGTCTACTCTACATTGCTTCAGTTCACTCAGCTATATGAATGAGTACCTGGCTATAGACAGTGGTGAATATTTGTGTATGAATAGTATCCATGCATTAGTTGCAGCGTATGCAGCTGAATGCTTCCCAGAGAAGTCGAGATGGTGATCAATTGAACAGGTTTGCCAGGGAGTAAAGTGAAAAGCGGTTGTCTGGATACTGCACTATATAAGAAATTACCTTTACCTTTACGTACCTGACATGAGACTGTCACAATGACAATGTTGTCTACGTACCTGACATGAGACTGTCACACTGACAGGGTTGACTAAGTACCTGACACAAGACTGTCACACTGACAATGTTGTCTATGTACATGACACAAGACTGCCATATTAACAGGATTGTCTACATATGCCACATTGACAGGGTTGACTACGCACCTGACACAAAACTGTCACACTGACAATGTTGTCTACATACTTGACACGAGACTGTCACACTGACAATGTTGTCTGTGTACCTGACACAAGACTGTCACACTGACAATGTTGTCTACATACCTGATACAAGACTGCCACACTAACAGGGTTGACTATGCACGTACCTGATATAAGACTGTCACACTGATTGCTGTTGTAGAAATAGGTGAGACTGGTCAATGCAGACTGACTGCCGCGCAGCACAAAGTCTGGGTCTGGTGGCAAAGCCATCTAACTGACAGAAAAAATAGTCATTACAAATATTTGTATTCAGTTATAAACTACATGTACACACATTTCCATTAAAAATAAATATGTATATTAAAAAAATACAGAAACAAGTAATATACATAATTAAGATAATTTACATCTTATACTGTCCTTTCCAACTTTTCCAAGTTGAACAATTTCTTTAAAATGTGCAGATATTTTCAATTCCGTTCAATTTATTCAAATCATAAAAATATATACACAAGATAGCATCAGAGATGGAAATAGCATTGTTAATAAACATACTGTCAGTGAAATGTTGTTCACATGCAATCAAAATGTCTAAATTCAAATACAGTTCTTTTACAATGTGTTTGAGATAACTTTACACATTAGATGGACCAGCCAAAATTCCCATCCTCCAAATGACACTACATAGAAACAGACGCAGGAAACGTAATGAGAACAGTCGTTTACAACTTTAGACACATTTTATTTTATTTTATTGTTCCCATGTACATAAACCGTCCCCTAAATAAATCCCCCCAGCTAAATGTTGGACAGCTCACCTAAATTTGAACAATCATACCCTTACAATAAAACCAACTACCTATATCCAAAGACATCAAGCTAGTTAGTGGCACAACCAAACTTTTTCAACAAAAGAAGATCACAGTTGCAGCGTACAAATGGCACCCTAACAGAACCAATGATCTATCTGTACCACACTTTTACACAAGAAGAGTTATTACACTTAAAGAATAAATCAAAGCAAAACGTTTTTATTATCTTATGCTCCTAAAACTAAAAATTGCTCCACACTCTAACAAAGAAGATATCAAAACAGTGTAGGAATGCTCTGTAGAACTATATTAACAACGGCTTGGTAGACATTGCTCAAATTACTACCATCATTCTGACCTGGTGATTTCTTCTGAACCAAGAGCAAGAGGCACTCAACAAGTATACCAGAAACATGTCCATCGGGACATCACTAGTTCTTTCCCATTCTTCTCCCCCCCCAGACAGCAACAAACTGGAACCATTTTCCAGCCCCCACCACAACAGTATACTCACTTAAAACGTTTTTAACACTGCTGCAGCTTACAGCAGTGTAGCAACCACCACCCCCTTAAGCCGGCAGTAGCCACACACCCATGCTAAGACCATACATGACATATGACACAGATAGGGCCTAGTTTGAACTGCGCTATGTACACTGTATGTATGTGCATTTATATCTAGGCCCCAGTGGGTCCAATGATAGTGTACACACTGCCTAACCTGCCTGATCAGCATTTCTCATAAGCTTGATTGGGAAGCAACTCCGGCCACTGGGAGCAAGATCGAGTGGGTTAGCGATAGAGACTACCAGGGTTGGGGTCAATTATAATGCGTAATTGTGTAATTAATTACAATTATGGTGTAATTGAAATATTTGAAAGTATCGTAATTGTAACTGATTTTGTGTGTGTCGTAATTGTAATTGGCCATTGTAATTGCCTTAATTGTTCAATTACAATTAAATTACTTTCCTTAATTTCTCCAATTGTGGGTGAAACTCCCAGAACTGTTTTTTATTTCATTATGAAAACAAAAGCTGTTTCCCTCTGAAATCACCTTCCATCTCATACTCCCCCATGTCAAGTAGGAGGCCAAGAACAAACAATAGACCTGTGGTCCAGTGCTACACAGGCTATCTGTACTAATTGTAATTTAGTTAAATAATCCTGTGCACTAACACTATCCTTTCACTGTGGAATTATTTTCTAGTAAGCTTGAGGGCAGCAAGGTGCTGGGAAACCAATTGTGTGGTAATGATATAAATGTGGGATGATCAATAATTGAACCCAACCCTGGAGACTACCGGGTACCATTATGTGTGTCCATCACAGGTTACACATTTACCCCGCACCTGTGTAGGATCTTTTACTTCCCCTTGCATAGACACCAAATAAAAGAGACTAACGGCTTTCAGTGTCTCTTCAGAAGGACTCATGCAACGTGAGGTTAACGAAATTGCCTAAGTTTCGAAACGGCGACCGTCCCCACGATCGATAGTCAGACACTATAGCATATAACTCATAAGGCTATATCTGCGCGATAATGCATCAAGAATTCAAGTTGTTAACCTGATTTAACTTTAAACTATTTGGCGCACAGATCAATACCCATAACAATATATGCATCTCAGGGGTAAATATGTTGGCAAGAGCCCAGCCCTTTAAAAGGAAGAATAAGACGATCAGAAAAAAGGTTGAATATTTACCAACTTCAACAAACCACTCAGCTGCCAGGGGTTTAACTAAAAGGCGCACGACCACGAACAACCATGTAATATAATGTGTTGGTAGACGACAGTTTGGCTGTTGATGGTATATATATATATATATATAGGGTGTGTGCATTAGCTAAATTTTTGAGTCTGTATTTCACACAGGAGTTACACAATTTAAGCATTTTATCCGATCTTCCGGATGAGCATTTAGTCTTGGCACAGTTACCACAAGCGATGATAAGTTGCACATTTTTTTATTTCATTGTGAAGAACATATCTGGAATTTGGCGAGCTGCACACATATACTTCCTACATGCCAATAACAGCCCGCTTTGTTACCAACCCTACATACATTTTGGTCATGCGCCTTTTAGTAGAACCAGATGGTGATATCCCCCGCATCCCGCTGGTGGAATTAAAACACAGCATGGAAAATTTGACTATTGAGGAGGAAATGGTTAAAAAAACCTAAATAATCTCAAAGTGGGTAAATCAGTAGGACCAGATGGTATATACCCTAAATTCCTAAAAGAATTATCGACCCAATTATGTAGACCATTAGCTAGGCTTTTAATAATTCTCTAGCTATGGGTGAGCTACCAAAGGAATGGAAACAGGGAAGGATTTCAGCAATATATAAAAAGGGAAGCCGTAAAAATGCAGGAAATCACAGACCTGTAAGTATAACGAGTATATTATGAAAATGCATGGAACAATGCATAAAAGACCACATTGTTAATCATATGACAAGTAATAACCTTTTCAGTAAACAACAATACGGTTTTATTAAAGGTTGTTCAACCGTACTACAGCTGTTAAATGTTATGAAATCTTGGACCAATGCATTAGATAGAGGAGACTCTATAGACTCAGTGTATTTAGATTTCATGAAGGCTTTTGATACCGTCCCTCACAGAAGATTGATAGGCAAACTAGAATCATATGGTATAAAAGGATCAACATTAAGATGGATTGAAGCATTCTTGTCTGATCGTATACAACAGGTCAGCATAAACAGAATAAACTCTGAGTGGACAAGTGTAACCAGTGGCATCCCCCAGGGGAGTGTCCTAGGACCAATCCTATTCATTCCGTTTATAAACAATCTACCAAGCAATATAGCTTCAGACTTATATATGTTTGCAGATGACACTAAATTTTTTAGAACAGTTAATGGCACAGATGGCTATAACACACTACAAGACGATTTAAATAAACTTACATCATGGTCTAACCAATGGTTATTAAAATTACATCATGGTCTAACCAATGGTTATTAAAATTTCATCCAGACAAATGTAAACTGATGCACATAGGAAAAAAAGATGAACATATGTATACTTATGCAAGCATATCAACCAAAAGATTAATAAAGCAAACAGTATAATGGCAATTATTAGATGGACGTTTACAACCTTAAATGAAAATAGTTTTATACCACTATTTAAAGCTCTAGTAAGGAGTTATTTAGATTACGCAGTAAGCATAGGGTCCCCTTATAAACAAAAATATAAGGATGCGATAGAAAATGTGCAGAGACGTGCAACTAAGCAACTCCCAGGAATGAAGGATATTACTTACGAGGAAAGACTTAAGAGTTTGAAACTCCCTACATTAGCATATAGAAGAACACGGGGAGATATGATAGAAGTATATAAACTGTTAAAATGCAAGTATGATATGAATGTATCTTCTAACATTGTCAGGTTATGCAGACTGTGAAAAAAAGGAAGGAATAAGGGGTCATAGTTTGAAATTATTCAAAGAACGTTCACATGTAAATAAAAGAAAGGAAAGTTTTTCAATCAGAGTTAAACAAATGTGGAACAATTTACCAGAACAGGTAGTAAATGCACCTAGTATCAATTCATTTAAAAACCGCCTAGATAACCACTGGAGAACGGAAGAATTCCTCTACGACTACAAAGCCGCCTTGCCAGGAAGCCGTAGAGCTTTTAAAGAAACAAGCGCAGATTTGACCACCGAGGCCACCGCCTACGGTCAGAAACAACCTAAGTAAACATAAGTAAGTAGACATTAGTCATATCGCATACCAGGGTTTGACTAAAAGGCGCACGACCATGAAGTTAATGAACGACCACGCACGATCATGTAATATAATATGTTGGTAGATAGTTTGGCCGTTGATGGTATATATATATGGTTTGTGTGTGCATTATTACAAATTTTGAGTCTATATTTCACCCAGGAGTTACACAATTTAGGCATTTTATCCGATCTTCCGGACGAGTATTTAGTCTGGGCACAGTAATGGGGTGCGCGCGATAGTGTAGTGGTTAGCACATCCGCCTGACATGCCGGCGACCCGAGTTCAATACCCGGACTGGGCAGGTATGGTATATTTGGTGTAAAAACCTGGCTCTCAACATTGGGCACTGTGTATCCCTCGTGACTCGGAGATCACGTTAATGTCGGTCCCGTCTCAATTTGGGACATAAAAGAACCACTGAGGACGACAAGCACTCTGGCAGTGACCATCCTCAGTGCCAGCATAGAAAGGTCGGCTTGGCGATAATGTTCTGAAAAAGGCTGACTAGTTGAATGAGATCTCATAAGATCATAACATTGTAACCACAATAATACAGACTAGTCAGTTAATAGAACGTTGCCGAGTGCTGGAAACAACTAGAACTAGAACCTGGCGAATGGAACCGGCGAGTCACCACAGCTACAACTTACAAGCGATGATAAAAGCTGCGAATTTTGTTACTCCAATGTGAAGAACACATCTGAAATTTGGCGAGCTGCACACACATACGTCCTACGTGCCACCAACAGCCCGCTTGGTTACTAACACTACATACATTTTGGTCGTGCGTGGTCGTGCGCCTTTTAGTCATACCGCATACAACATTACCAGTACTGACTGGGTGAGCGATATTACAATATACTCCATAATACATACGGCTAGTGCATTTATTGCCGATATAATTTTATGAAATACTTACACAAATTACCTACAGTGGTTTATCAAATGCCTTATCTCATTGCATAATGTACTGCGCTATTAGTATACCATTATTAGAAACTAAAACATATCTTCTTAGTCTCGCTTAACCGACTCTCGCATGGCTGCGTGACTTCGCCAGGAAGATAGTCTGGCTCAGGATCGCCTTTTTGAATGTTATCTGAAGTAAGACCACATTTAAATTTTACATAGGCGGCCATTATAACGTTTCCTTCATTTCCTGCTAAATTTGACAAACAATTTTCTTGAAAATTTCACAGCATATTTAACCTCCATTGACACAAGTGCTATGGAAAACTCGTAAAATTCTCATACCTCAGTTTTCAGAAAAATCCACCCAAACCTGACACCCCTCAATTTCGCCCCAATCTGGTGACGAATTTTGAAATATTGGTGCGTTCTGCAAAATAGCCACTGTGCGAATACGCGAGCGACTAGCGTACGTTTATTGCTACCTCGTGAAAGATCTAATGTAGTAGTACATTTAGTATTCACTGGACTGACATGTGCCATGCCAAAGTGCTCGAACAAAATTCACACATGCCACCAAAACGGTATTTTCAAGGGCACTCTTTCGGAGGGTAATGGCGGACGAATCCTTAATGTGGTCTTACCCCATCTGCTAGATGGCAACACTTGAAAGCCGCCTTTTGACTGCTCACAGCCAGTTAGCACGTTTATCAATCAATCAATCAATCAATCAATCAATCAATCAATCAGTCAGTCAATCAATCAATCCAATCAATCCAATCAATCAACCAACCAATCAATCAACCAACCAACCAATCAATCACAATACTTTATTGTCCCTTGGGAGGGAAATTAATCTGGAGTGTAGACAGCATATTAAAACAAATAAAACAAATGTACATGCAATATAAAAAATGTCAAAATAAAAAAATAGTAATAACAGTTATATATGTTAAATAAATAAATAAATAAGTTAAATATGTTAAATAAGTTATAACAGTTTTAAACAAGTTAAATAATCTCACAAATCATCTCAGGCTCACTCAGTGTCAGACTGGCAGGGAAGACTGGCAGAGATGGAGGGGAGCAAAGGTCAGTTACTCATTCATTTGTCTTATTGATGAGGGAACAAAGGAGGTTTGAGTTCGGTGCAATTTGCAGTGAGGGAGTTGAAAGCGGCGGCCAGAAGGAAGTAGTTTATAGCATGGAAACAGGGGATGTTCGGGGTCTGAGGAGACATTCCTTCCCTTTCTCTCAGCCCGTTCCCTGTATAGATCCTCTAGACTGGTCTGCTTTTTTCCCACCACCTTGCCACTAACACTGACTGTTCGTGCCAGAGTGTTGCCGTACCACACAAGAAACCCAAATGTAATAGAGCTTTCTATGTAGCATCTGTAGAAGGTTTGTAAAACATGTGTGCTGATACTGAGTGACCTGAGCTTGTGTAAGAAATACAGCTTTTGTTGGCACTTTCTGTTAATTACCGCTGTATTTTCACCAAATATGTGCTTTGCATTAATGATAGTGCCGAAATACTTGTATTCATCTACTCTCCTTACATACTCTCGATTAATGAATAGTCTCTTGGGAGGAGTAGGATTTTTCCTAAAATCTATTATGAATTCTTCAGTTTTACGAACGTTCAGGTCTAGGAAATGATTGTCACACCACACTGTGAAATCAGCTACAGGGCACGCACACACTTGATCAGAGCCGGATAGGTCGACGATAGCTGTGTCATCGCTGTATTTGATGAAAGTTATGCTCTCCTGGCTGCTACGACAGTCGTCTGTGTAAAGAGAACAAGGAAAATCACCAAGCCCTGGGGGGCACCGGTGAAAGAGAAGAGTGAGCTCGACACAGCACCATTATAGCGCACTATTTGCTTACGCTCAGTAAGAAACTGGTTTACCCACAAGATGATGTGTGGATTCACATGCATATTGACAAGTTTACTCATCATGATGTGTAGCTGGATGAAAGCCGACGAAAAGTAAATAAAGACTATCCTGGCAAACGACTTGGGCTTTTCCAGGTGAGTATACACACTATGGCATAGCGTGAGGACTGCATCATCCACACCTCGATTGTGTTTATATGCAAATTGGAGGGGATCCAGTTGATTCCCAACATGCTGCAGGAGAGGACGAAGTACGAGTCGCTCAAACCACTTCATGACGACTGAGGTAAGCGCCACTGGGGGGTAGTCGTTTAGAACAAATGGCACAGGTTTCTTGGGGACAGGACATATAACTGACGATTTCCAGGCCGGGGGGATGCGATGCTGCTTCAGGGACATATCCCCCAGAATGCAGTGTTGACTGAACTACTTTTATTTTGTACTTCAGTAAAAGAAGAAGTAACTCACCTCAAAACTACTTAAGTAAAAGTACATTAAAAAACATACTTGAGTAAAAAGTAAAAGTAACTTTTAAAAGTACTTGAAGTAAGAGTAAAAGTAAAAGTACAATTCAACGTTTTAATTTTAACATTACAGCAGGCACACAAAATGCTAGACTAAAATAACTATTTTACTCTACCCGAACCTTAACCCAAATAACAGTCACTAAAATAAAATAACTACTTTACTCTGCATGAACCTTAACCCAATAACAGTAACTAAAAAAATAACTACTTTACTCTATGCTATGTATTGTGGAGTTTGCATGTTTAATGAGACATATTACGATTAGTAATCAACTACACATGAGGTTGGCAGTATCCCAGAGTGCCTCTGGTGTGTATTGCAGAAACGATACAAAACAAGGACGGACACTTACAGCTAGTAACGCCTGGATACCCGTTACATGAATATATAACATTTCTCCACCTTAAAATAGAACTATTCTAAAGAACCACCTGCGACTAATATAGCAAGTGCATACCAAGAATAACTGGGTGAATAATCACAAATTCAACTTAACAACAGGTTTGATAGCTCGTGATGAACGCTTAATAGCAGCTGGCGACTGAATGACAGTCGGTGTTGATGACCCTAACACGTTAGGTGCCTTAGGTGCTTGTTCTGTTTGCCCTCCATGACCTACTGGATCGACTGGATCGACCACAACAGGATGTGTCTCGGATGTCACGACAATGGGAGGTGCAATCGCGGCATCGCTCCAACCTTCTGGTGTAGCTGGGTGGTCATCATTCGCGACCAAGTGGTCCACATGAACGGCTCGCCTCCTGTTTCCTGGCAGTCTGACCAAATATGTTAGTGGCCCTAAAACTCTGACCACCGTTCCCAGTGTCTACTTCTCCATTCCTCCTCTCATGTTTCTGACTCTCACTCTCTGGTAGACGTCGAACTTGCGAAGGCGTGAATGTGGTCCACCATGCTGTTGTTTCTGCTTTAATTGCCGATCTTGCACTTTTGCTTTGAGACTGGGTTTCGACATCGCAAGTCTGGTGCGTGGCGCTCGGTTCAAGAACAACTCCGACTGCGTTTTATTCGTAAGCGAATGCGGTGTGTTCCGGTACTGAAACAGTATGTCCGACAGACGGTGTTGCAATGGTAGCTGGCTGTTCGATTTTGCAAGCATCTTCTTGAACGTCTGGACATTCCTCTCCGCGAGGCTGTTCGTCGCCGGGTAATAAGCTGGACACAGTATATGCTTGACGCCATTCAACCTCAAGAAACGACCGAATTCCTCGCAAGCGAACTGAGGTCAGTTGTCAGATACCACCTCGCGTGGTAACCCAAATGCTGCGAACATTCTTCTCAGTTGCACTATCGTCTTGCTTGCAGTAGTGCGAGACATTGAAACCACTTCCAGCCAATTTGAATGACTATCCACCACGACAATGAAGTTCTGTACGTCTTTTTCTGCAACATCCACATGGATACGTTCCCATGGTCCAGTAGCCCACGGCAATGAAACCAGTGGTGCTACCTTCGGTGTGCTCGCTACCTGGCTGCATTCCCGACAGTTTCGGACACAGTCCTCGATATCCGCATCAAGGCCAGGCCACCAGACGAAGCTTCTAGCGATCGACTCCATTCTGACCATGCCCGGATGCATCACTTGCAGTTCTCGTAGTATCTGTTCTCTGAACACTCCTGAATTGAATACTCTCCTCCCCCAGAGAAGACAGCTATCTTCCAACGACAGTTCATTTTTTCTGCATCGATACGTATTCACCAACTCATCGGTTGAGTGTGGCCAGCCACGCAGTGTGAATTCATATACCTTGGCCAACGTAGGATCCTTTCTGGTAGCCCCTGCAATCATTTTCGCCGTTACTGGAAGTTCAGTCACCGATAATATGCTGACAGCTGCCACCGTTTCATTAGGATCAGCCGACTCGGGCGATCCCATCGGCAATCTGCTCAGTGCATCTGGATCTCATATTAATAACCTGTCAGTATCAGAGCCCATCGCTGTATCCGCCGCCATCGTAGGCACGCCAGTCTTTTCTACGAAGATGCGAATCAGTGGACGACGATCCGTCACCAGGGTGAAAAAGCGACAAAACAAGTAAAGATGAAACTTCTTCACTCCGATTATTATCGCTAAGGCCTCCTTTTCGATCTGCGAGTAATTTTTCTCGGCTTTGCTCAGTGTTCGTGAGGCGAATGCTATCGGCTCCTCTAATCCATCCTTCATTGTATTGCTAATAACTGCGCCAATATCATACTGGCTCGCATCGGTAGTCAATGTCAGCTCTTTTCTCTGGTCGTAGTGCGTGAGGATGGTGCAACTGGACAGTATTCTTTTGCATTGAGTGATTGCTGCCTTCCTCATCCCAGGACCACTTGACTTCTGCCTGAAGACTTCCGTAGAGAGGCTGAAGCATCGAGGACAAGTTGGCCATGAACTTCGCATAATATTGGACTAGATCAAGGAAACTCTGCAACTCCGTCAAATTGGTTGGCCTTGGTGCATTTCTGATAGCTTCAATCTTGTCCTGCATATGATCAATGTCCTCAGCGCTCACGATGTGGCCCAAGTACTACACCTTCGACTTCAGAAACCTGCACTTAGCTTTGTTCAACTTCAACCTGTTTTAGTCTGGTCGTGCTAGCACCAGATTAAGTGTTTTTAGATGATCGGCCTCGGCTTGAAAAATGGACGGTGACGTCTTCACGCCATATGCTAGCCTGCGCATACTGTACATTCCCTTGTGGGTGTTGATTGACAGCATAGGAATCGACTCCTCGCACACTTCCATGTGATTGAAGGCCCCACTCAAGTCAAGAACCGAAAACACCTTAGGCGTCTTGTTTGTCTTAGCCAATATGGTGAACAAATCCTGCGTTGTAGGAAGCGGATACTTGTCATATTCAATTGCTGCGTTCAACAACATGAAATCGCCGCAAATCCGCACCGACATCTTGCCGTTTTTTATTTTTGGAACATTGACTGTGGGGCTTGCCCATTCACCAGACTTAACACGAAGATGGAGAACGCCAATTGATTCAAGACGCTCGAGTTCACTCTCCACAACTTCTCGCATGGAATAAGGCGCCGGACGCGCCTTCTAGAAAACTGACCTTTGATCTGGTTTCACTTTAAGAGCTGCAGTGTAGCCTTTAATCCCCTTACGTGACTCGTTGAACAAATTCCCATAATCAATCAACAACTGGTCTACCACTGTAGCGATTTGGGGATTGACACTGAAAATTGCACCCCAGTCAAGTGGTATCTGCTTTAACCAATCCCGCCCCATCAATGCTGGTCGTGACCCTATCGCCACAAACACCTACAATGAATGCTTGTTACCACGATATCTGACAGGCACAAACACACACACACACACACACACACACACACACACACACACACACACACACACACACACACACACACACACACACACACACACACACACACACACACACACTTTACCTGCCAAAGGGATTAGTTCTCCGGTGTATGACCTTAGCTTCAGACCGGTTTGTTCTAGTGGAAAGCTACGCAATACATTTTTGTTCACATTCTCCGGTACAATAGACACAGCCGCCCCAGTAACTACAAGCATTGAAACATTGTGTCCATTGAACTCCATGTCCACACTTAACCTCGCTAGCTGTGTACACTCTATGAAGACCTAGGTAATTTTGACTGCCATAAACATCAGTGGCCTCATCAACATCATCATCAACATGCGAAACCTCTCTGCCTGCACTGATCTCCATTCGGCCTGTATAGTCTTTTGGTTTGCACATTTTTGCTACATGACCAATTTTACTACACAAGTAACATTTTTGATCAATTAGTTTGCATTTAGCAGCAGAATGCCGTTGCCGATGGAGTATGTTCGGGCTTTCCATTGAACTCCCCTGAGCTCTTCACGACCATTTCCTCGCCGATCGCCGTCTGATAAGCTTCTTTGAAGGTTGGCGAATTGTCTCTGAGCATTAACTTCGCCTGAAACGCCGTCAAGTTCAGGCCCTTTACGAACATATCTCTCAGAGCCCCATTTTGTAATCGCGTGGGTACTCACATTCACCGCATAACTAACGCAACGGTAGCGCAAATTGCGCCACTGACTCTGAATGCCTACGCAGTCTGTTCATGAATTTGTTTCTCAGGCCTATGATTGTTAGTTGCTGTTTGTAAACCATGGTCGCCGCACGAATTACCGCATCGTAGTCAGCATTTGCCAGTGTCTCCGACTCCAGTTGCGTCTTCAACTTCGCGTAGCATTCATCGCCCACGTTTTACATGCTCTATTTGACATTTGCGGATACGCCGTTACTGTTTAGAACAATATGAACAATGAGATACTAAATGCTCCCTATGTGACTATGACTCGCACTTGCGCACAGACTGTATTGCAAATGGCGAACACAACAACGTACCAGTTTGAACATGTTTCTTTATTGTTTGTCATGTTTACAAAGTTCAGTAAAGTGGCGTAACACAAATATACAGAGTTCTTATCTATAAAGAAACATCGTGACGTTAATTGTACACCACTGACATTGGAAGCGTGTGCGTGCACTAGGACTATTTGAGCCGGAAACGCCAATCGACGATAGACCTACCACACCGCCAATTGGACAATACAATCTTTCAAAATGAAGATGA
This sequence comes from Paraescarpia echinospica, assembly GCA_020002185.1. Taxonomy (NCBI): domain Eukaryota; kingdom Metazoa; phylum Annelida; class Polychaeta; order Sabellida; family Siboglinidae; genus Paraescarpia; species Paraescarpia echinospica. The sequence goes on from CM034542.1 coordinate 41,970,725, forward strand.
AGTGTCCTATCGTGGGTTGTGAATTCGAGACAGCAGAAGCTGAGGATGGCGCCATCATCGCTGCCCTCCTCAACCTTCACGCCAGTTCGCATGCAGCTTCTACTCACGCTGCCACTACCCAGGCTACTCGAGCAGAGAAACTAAAACGACCAACTATATCATCGGCCGGATCTAGCGAGGAGTGGGCATATTTCGAGGCCCGATGGGACGAGTATCGCAGGGGCACCAAGCTCACGGATGGAGATGTAGTGGTCCAACTGCTGGAATGCTGTAGTGACGAGCTCCGAAAAGACCTCATACGTGCGGCTGGGGGCAGCATATCCAGTAAGTCAGAGCAAGATGTTTTGACGGCCATAAAGATGCTGGCGGTGCGCAGGGAGAATACCATGGTTGCCCGTGCAGCGCTGCACAACATGCGACAAGATCGTGACGAGGCTATCCGATCATTTGGAGCCAGAATAAAAGGCCAAGCGGGCATATGCAATTATGTCACACAGTGTCCCTCATGCGCAGCCGACATCAACTATACGGATGCCATACTTCGAGATGTACTCTCCCGAGGCATAGCTGATCAAGAAATACAACTCGATGTACTCGGGGATCAGAATCAGGATATGACTCTCGAAGAAGTGCTAACATTCGTGGAGGCCAAAGAATCTGGCAAGCGCTCAGCATCCAGACTGCTGAACTCGCAAGGTGCAGGATCGGTGAGTAGCACATACCGTCGAGGAAAACAACAGGATGTCCGAAATAGGATGACTGACTTAGGCCCATGCGGCTACTGTGGTGAAAAGGGCCATGGTAGAAGTGCTCCGTTCCGCATCAGAAAAACCGAGTGCCCCGCCTACAATCATACATGCCAGTACTGCAAGTTGCAACATAACCTGGAAAAAGTATGTCGCAACAAGGAGAGATCGAAGGCTAAGCCCCAAAGGACCTGATTCGGGTGAGTGTGAAGGCGCGGTATTCGATGCATTATGTGCTGCTACAGAGATTGGTCATGAGCGCGGGAGGCGTTCCATAATCCTTGACCATCACCTCTATAACAACATCTGTGACAGGTGGGCGCAACAAGCCTCACAACCTCAACCATTCATCAAACGAGACATTTGTGCGGTTGAGGAGGACTACAAGGATCTGGGTTTTTAACTGAAAATCCGTACTCGACCCCTATCCTTATCCGCCATGGCCGACACAGGCTGCCAAAGTTGCCTCATTGGAATCGGGGCAATCAACCGCCTCGGCATAGCACGTGAAAATCTCATCCCCGTCTCTATGAGGATGCACGCCGCGAATAACAAGGACATAAGAATCCTCGGAGCAGCCATACTTCGGTTCTCTGGCAGAGACAAGGACCAAAACAGACTAGAGACACGACAGGTCGTATACGTAACTGACAGCTCTGACAAGATGTTCCTCAGCCGTGAAGCATGCGTGGCCCTTGGCATGCTCTCTAAAACGTTCCCAACAATCGGAGAGACTCACCATGCCCATACTATTGGCATCTCTACTACCTGTGACTGTCCAAAGCGACAACTACCACCACCTCCACCAACGAAACTACCCTTCCCCGCGACCGAATCCAACCGAGAGAAACTACAGACGTACTTGATCGACCACTATAAGGCGAGTACGTTCAATACATGTGACCATCAGCCCCTCCCCATGATGAAATGCTCCCCAATGAGGCTCATGGTGGACCCAGATGCTGAACCAGTGGCCTCGCACAACCCCATCCCCGTACCACTCCACTGGCAGAAGGACGTCAAAGCGGGACTAGACCAGGATGTGAGGTTAGGGGTAATCGAGCCAGTCCCAGTCGGCACACCGGTCACTTGGTGTCACAGAATGGTAGTTTGTGCAAAGAAGACGGGCAAGCCCCGCCGCACGGTGGACTTCCAACCACTGAACACCCACGCGACACGTGAGACACACCACACTCAATAACCATTCCACCAAGCCCGCTCCGTCCCACAGGGCAAACTCAAAACGGTATTCGATGCCTGGAATGGTTACCACAGCGTGCCACTTCACCCGGACGATCGCCACCTGACGACATTTATAACGCCATGGGGCCGATATAGATACTGTGTAACTCCACAGGGGTACATCGCCTCTGGTGACGGATATTCAAGACGATATGATGAAATCGTAGCCGACATCCCCCAGAAGACAAAATGCATAGACGACACACTTCTGTGGGCAGACACGATGGAGGAAAGCTTCTTCCAGGCCATCCACTGGCTAGATGTTTGTGGCAAAAATGGCATAACATTGAACCCAGACAAGTTCACGTTCTGTAAACCAGAAGTAGAATTCGCAGGGTTTGTGATCACCCTGGACAGTGTGCGCCCTTGCGGAAAATACCTACAAGCCATTCGCGACTTCCCCACCCCCAGAAACATTACAGACGTTCGATCCTGGTTCGGGCTCGTCAACCAAGTGGCGTATACATTCAGCATGGCAGACCGGATGCAGCCCTTCCGACACCTGCTGAAACCCGATAACCCATTTGTGTGGGACGACCAACTAGACAAACTCTTCAAGGAATCCAAAGACATTATCACTAATGAGATGGAGAAAGGTGTCACAATCTTTGACAAGGATAAGCCGACTTGCCTTGCCACAAATTGGTCCAAGGATGGGATTGTTACAAAAACATTGCACTTGCACTAAGAGCATGCCATTCTGCTGCCCGGATGGATGGAGAATCACTCTTGTCGGAAGCCGCTTCACCCACCCGGCCGAATCTAGATATGCCCCCATCGAAGGCGAAGCTCTGTCTGTGGCCGACGCTCTCGATAAGGCAAGATTCTTTGTCCTCGGATGTGCAGACCTCATCGTGGCAGTGGATCACAAACCACTCCTTAACATACTCGGTGATCGGTCACTGTATGAAATACCAAATGCACGCCTGAGAAACCTCAAAGAGAAAACACTCAGATACAGGTTTCGCATCGTACACATCCCTGGAGTACAAAACAAAGCGGCAGATGCCATGTCTCGGCACCCATCGGGTACCCCTCATCCAGACAAACTACACCTCCAAGATGACATCACACCCGATGATGATGATCCATCGAACCTGCCTTCAACCATGATGATCCAACATGCATTCCTAGAAGGCATTCGCACGAACGAGGACACCATAGATCACGAGAACATAGATGATGCAGTCAGGAATGCGGTGACCTACGCACTCGAGTCTCTTCAATCCATCACATGGGACCGTACAAGACAAGAAACGGCTAGTGATGAGAACATGCACCTACTCATATCCATCATCGAAAGCGGCATGCCGAAGTTCCGCCACGAACTACCTGTACCACTCCGTGCCTATCACCAATTTCGTGAGCACCTTCACACAATAGACGGTGTAGTCATCTACAAGGACCGGATTGTTATACCGCCGAGCCTCCGAGAGGACGTCCTATCGGCACTCCACTCCGCACACCAAGGAATATCTTCCATTGCGAGGGCCGAATCATCCGTGTTCTGGCCCGGGATAACCCCAGCCATGGCTGCCATCCGCACAAACTGTAGCGACTGTAACAGAATGGCGCCATCGCAGCCCAGCGCTCCACCAACACCCCCAGTGTTGCCGGTTTACCCGTTTCAATGCGTCTGCTCAGACTTTTTCACCTATAAAGGCATCAGCTACCTGGTCATAGTTGACAGGTACTCAAACTGGCCTATTATTGAAAGGACCACAGGCGGTGCAGATGGTCTAATTGACAGCCTACGCCGCTCTTTCGTGACCTACGGAATCCCAGATGAACTAGCATCAGACGGCGGCCCGGAATTTACTTCAACAACGACCCGCCTCTTCCTCAACACCTGGGGCGTACACCACCGACTTTCATCAGTTGCATTCCCGCATAGCAATTGCAGAGCTGAAATCGGTGTGAAGACCGTCAAACGCCTCATTACCAACAACACTGGTATCAATGGTGAACTCGATACAGATGGGGTCCAACGCGCGATTCTTCAATATCGGAACACACCTGACCCAGATACAAAGCTATCCCCAGCGATGTGTGTATTCGGACGACCGATCAAGGACTTCATACCTATACTACCCGGTAGGTACAAACCACACGAGACCTGGCGAGAGACACTCGTTGCTCGAGAAGAGGCCTTGAGAAACAGACTCATGAAAGCCGCTGAACACTGGTCAGAACATACGAAACGACTACCACCCCTCGTCATCGGCGACTTCGTGAGAATACAAAATCAAACTGGCCCTCATCCCACGAAGTGGGACAAAACGGGCCAGGTCATCGAAGTACGTCAATTCGACCAATATGTAATCCGAGTCGACGGATCTGGGAGAGTAACAATCCGGAACAGGAAATTCCTGAGGAAATACGCGCCAGTACGCATTGCTACACCACGTCTTACCATTGATGAGGACCTTCAGCATCATGCATCACATCGCACTTCACAACCTCAACCTCGACGACAGAAGGAACCCACACACATCACACAACACACCATCGCAACTCCTGAAAGATGGAAGGACAATGTGGAGAGCCCCAAGAAAACTGTATCACCGGCAGTGGCTCCAACGGCGTCAACAGATGTCGCTCCAACACTCGAGAACATTCCTACCCCTACCACGCCAACACGCGTCTCACGATATGGCCGTAACATCAAACCACCGAAATGGCTGGCAGACTATGAAACCTAAGAGACAGTCTCCCTCACTATAGACTATTATTTACAGTCTAAAATAAGTGATGAAGACTTGGGGGGAGATAGAACAATATGAACAATGATATACTAAATGCTCCCTATGTGACTATGACACAGACTGTATTGCAAATGGCGAACACAACAACGTACCAGTTTGAACATGTTTCTTTATTGTTTGTCATGTTTACAAAGTTCAGTAAAGTGGCGTAAAACAAATAGACTTATCTACTGTTCACGAAGAACTCGAACCGTTCAACGTAGTTTTCGAACCCCTCCTTCTCTTCCACATACAGCTCGAAACAGGCTCTCTCCCCCGACATGCTTAAGTTTCTTTCCTCTTCGCCACTGTTATGTATTGTGGAGTTTGCATGTTTAATGATACATATTACGATTAGACACCAACATCAGTACGATTTTATTGTACTTTGACGACTGCATACAGTGTATATTAGTTAGCAGTCCGACCGTTGCGCGCGACATCGATTGCATTTTCTTTAAATAAATTTGTCCTTGTTTGGATTTTACATCATGCTTACTCACTTAGTCTTTTGTTTATGTTCAAGCATAAGCAAGCAAAATCAATACGAAACAGTTGACAGTCACGACAGCTGCTACCTAGTGAATATGCATGTGATTAAAAGGCACAAAACTACGAAAACAATTTAATGTCGGTTTATTTTTGTGTGACATGATTCAATATACGTTTAAGGTTGAATAGTTTTGTAGTATAGTATTATCTGAGAAAAAATTATCCTTATTTAATTTGTTATTTCATAGTTGGCCTGAGAGCCAATCATCGTCTCTACCTGAATCTGTGGCCTGTAAAGCCCCTGCCGGTAACATTGACAGAGCCTTAATGTTTCAGGCAGTTGTGAGAGGCGAAAAAGTGCTGCCATCTCATGGCGCCTGGGTAATCGAAGCTATTTTCTTAGTTTTAGTCTTAGACGAGGCAAAATGTTTAATGTTGACAGTTGTACACTTTCAAATCGTTTAAACGAAATACCTAGTTTTGGACCGTTCAGTAGGTCTACCGCACTACAATCGAACAAGTTAATTAATTTAATAATGAAGAGAGAGAGAGAGAGAAAGAATGTGTGTGTGTGTGTGTGTGTGTGTGTGTGTGTGTGTGTGTGTGTGTGTGTGTGTGTGTGTGTGTGTGTGTGTGTGTGTGTGTGTGTGTGTGTGTGTGTACATATCAAGAAGTAAAACAGGTTCAATTTTAAATTTGCTTTTTAAATAAATTTAGATAGATTAAAAATCAACAAGGTATACGAAATCACAATCAGTAATTAATTTAAAGTGTGCGCAATAATAAACAGGTGCGTCTTGAGAAATTCAATTTAAAGACAAAAGTGTAATGAAATGAGCGGCGGTGCAACCTGTTGTTTCAGACTACATGAACTTGCAATCGCATAATTTACTATTTTTGATATCACCGTAAATATAATAATTGTATCTACAAGTTTATGGCTGGGATGACAGGAATTGTTTTTTTTTATTATTGCCGTTTGAACATCGCGAATGCTCAACCTTGCATTATATCCGCTGCCGCGTAGGCCTATACCTTGCAGGATTAAGCATTCGCGATGTTCAAACGGCAATAACTCAACAACTAAAAACAAATCCTGGGTACATCCGCCGGCATATTTGTAGATACGATTCTTATCTTTACTGTGATGTAAAAAATATTAATTTATTGCAAGTTTAATCTATCGCAATTTTTAAACGGCAATAACTCCAAAAGTAAACACAATTTCTGTGTACACCCTGCGACACGTTTGTTGGTAAGATTATTATCTGTACGGAGATATAAACAAATAATAAACTCTGCTATTGTAATTTTAGATACGGTCTGAAACACCAGCCCGCACAGATGCGCGCCATGCTAAATTCATGCGGTGTTTCCTCGGAAGACGTCACCGACGGTCGCTAGGTGTCGCAACAAACTGTGCAGAAAATGTACAGAAAACGCGACCAAAAGTGGCATTGAACCGGGTGACGGAGAGGGTAAAAAACTAAAACAGGTAAGTTCTTATATAGCGCTGTATCCTGTCTTCAGGACTGCTTAAAACGTTCTACACTGTATTCCCTGGCAGACCTGTTCAATCGAACACCATCTCGACTTCTCTGAGAAGCATCTAGCGACGCTGCAATTCATGCGCGAAGACTATTCGAACACACATATCCACCACAGATCTGTTTAGATGTAAGCAATAGTTTTCCAGTTATCTCACTGCGAGTCAAAGCTTTTAATTAGGTAAGACATCAAATACCTTTTCCAGGCCGGATGGGTTTATGTGAACACCTTGAACCTCCTTTTTATGAACCACCTTCTTCAAAATGTGAAGATTTCATCTTTTGGATGTGAACCCGTAATTGTTTATCTTAATATTATTCTCTGTTTCTCAAAAAGTGTGACCCCTCATAAAAGCAGTTGGATGTTGTTAAACATTGCCCATCATGGCAGAGCAGCCTGATTGATACAGACGTTAAAAGGAGAACCCTTAGCTATTAAATAATCATCAGTGCATGATAATAAATCGAATGAGATTGATTACATCTGCATTACCAGCACTTTTTACTTATCCTCTTCGTCCCTGATGGGACATAATGCTTCGACAATGTCTCTCCATCGGGTTCGATCTTTTGCGATGGACTGTGCCTCGCTCCATCTCAGCCAGTGCTGCTATCACTGTTCTACGCCAAGTGGTCTTTGCGTCCAGGCGTTCCCTTCCCAGGTGGTGTCCGTCTCAGGGCGACTTTAAGAATGCGGTCTTGACCCATTCTAAGGATGTGTCCAAGCCATCGCAAGCGTCGGCGTTTGATCTCAAGAACCACACTATTGACCACACTATTGCAGCCGGTCTTCTTATAGAGTTCCACATTGGATATGTTATTAGGCCAGAATATCCGGCAGATCTTCCTCTGGCATCCATTGTGGAAAGCATCGATCTTTGCCATGTCCCCCTTTACCACTCGCCAGCACTCTGAGCGATAAAGCAAGATGGACTTCACGTTACTGTTAAAGAGCCTTATCTTTGTTTTCGAGCTATACTGCTTTGACTTCCAAATGGTCTGAGTTGAGAGTTCCACAAGTCTCTTCTAGTCAACTTCATTGACTTTAAGAAGGCTTTCGACAGTAGTAGTAATGAATGTCCTTCAGAAGGTATGGTTGGAGTGGATCGGAGGAAGAGGACGGTCAAATGTTAACCGGTGCAAGGTGAAAGGTCAACCGGTGAAAGGTCAAAGGTCAACCGGTGCAAGGCCAAAGTCAATGTTCAAATGGCGCCCCCCGGGGAATAGGTGTTGAACCAAATAAATAGGTCAAGTAGCGCCCTAACAAAAAATGTGTGAAAGACTTAAATTCGTGTATCTTATGTGGTGAAAGACAAAAATAAATGTTCTGTTGAACAGTACTTTCTACTTAGAGATCCGCGTGTGTAATTTCTTCTCTGAGTTCCGTGTTTATTTCGGCATGCTCACGTGACCTTTATGTTCTGTCGAACTTTTACAAAAGGCATGCGTCTGCTTTTGAGGTCATTATTGTTGTGATATGTGCTATATTTATCGTCGGAGATTGATGTGCGACACTGTTTCGACCGGAGCTAAAATAAACGAGTTGGTTTCTACTTTCGTGATCACTAAATAGCTGCTATGTTCTTATTCTACCAAACAACAAACATACAAGATGGTGGCAGCGGTGTTTATTGGAACATGCACGCACACATGTTGCAGCTAAGTATAAACGAAAACAAGAGAACTTTGTAAACGTAACGAAACGATATCGAAGTTCCGGGCGCCCGATAATTTCGATTTCGCACAACCGGCGCACTGGGAAGAGTGGATTACACGTTGGACACGATTTCGAGCAATCTCAAAGCTAGCAACTGAAACGGAAGAAATTCAAGTTAGTTCGCTTTTGTATACTATGGGCCCCAGTCAGAGACTGTGCTAAAGGCATTGAGGCTCAGTGACAAAAATCAGAACAACTATGAAATGGTAGTCGCGGCACTAAATGCGTACTTTAAACCCAAAAAGTACGTTATTTACGAGTCTCATCCGGTACAACAGTGACCGGCGAAAGATGCTGAGTGTTACAAGTGCAAAATGAAGGGACATTTCGCGAAAATGTGCGAAGCAAAGATGACTAATGAGGTCAAGGTCGACGAACCACAGTTTCTGGGGGAATTAACGTCGAATAAGACAGACTCTTGTAGTGTTGTGGTGGCTGTGACAGTATTATCAGCTGAGGATGATGTCTGCTTCAAGCTTGATACGGGAGCATCTGTATCCGTCATCGCGTTCAAAGAGCACATCCTGAGACAGGTTGACCTTGTAAAATCGGACAAAGTTCTGATGGGTCCGGGTCAAGCGAAACTCGATGTTCTGGGTCAGGTTACGGCAACGATTACCCACCGCAACGTTTCGACTTAGGAGGTGCTGTATGTAGTCAATCGACAAGAACAATCGCTACTCTCAAAGGGGGCGTGCGAGCGGTTGAAACTGCTTACATTCCACGTCGACTCCGTCAACAACGACTATAGAGCGAAATATAGTGAGTTGTTTGAGGGTCTGGGGGAACTACGAGACTACCCGGACTCGATCAAGCTGAAGGACGATGCACGACCGGTAGCCCTCAACGTTCCGAGACGCGTGCCGTACCCTCTCTTGCCGAAAGTCAAAGTCGAGTTAAACAGCATGGTGTCGCAAGGCGTCATCTCCAAAGTCGAGCAACCGACTGACTGGTGTTCTGGACTTGTCGTCGTGCCTAAAGCGAACAAGTCAGATGTCCGCTTGTGTGTGGACCTCACGCAGTTGAATCGCGCAGTCAGACGCGAGTATCATCCTATGAACTCAGTTGACGATAGCCTGGCGAAGTTGAGCAAGGCTTGATTCTTCAGCCGGCTCGACGCAAATTCGGGGTTCTGGCAGATTCCGCTGGATCCTGAGTCGCAACTACTCACCACGTTTATAACGCCGTACGGAAGATTCTGCTTCCATTGCCTGTGTTTCGGGATAAGTTCAGCCCCGGAAATTTTCTAGAGGACGATGAACAAAATTCTCGAAGGTCTTCCTAGTGTGATCTGTCACATGGACGATGTTCTGATACACGGCACGACCAAGGAGGAACACGACCAGCGGGTCGATGAGGTGATGGAGAAAATCAAGCGAAGCGGCATGACGTTGAACAACAAGTGCGAGTTCTCAAAAACAAGCACCAAGTTCCTGGGCTTCATCATTGATGAGGACGGCATTCGCGCAGATCCATCGAAAATCACTGCAATTTCCAAGTTCCCGGCGCCACAAAACGTAACCGAGTTTCAACGATTTCTTGGGATGGTTAACCAGATGGGAAGATTCGCACCCAACATGACGTCCTTGACGGGTCCGCTCAGAGAGTTGCTTCGCAAAGACGTAATGTGGACATGGGACACAGCCCAGCAGAGTGCCATGGAGGGCATCAAAGCAGAACTATGCACGACATCGACGTTAGCATGGTATGACGCGAGCAAGCCGTTGATCATATCTGCAGACGCGAGCTCCTACGGACTGGGGGCAACACTTCTACAGGAAGAACCGAACGGCGGTCGTAAAGTCGTTGCATACGCATCACGATCGATGACGGACTGCGAAAAACGATACGCCCAAATCGAAAAAGAGGCTCTCGCCCTAACGTGGGCGTGTGATCGATTTACTCAGTACATTACTGGTGTACACATCCTCCTCGAGACGGATCATAAGCCGCTGATTACATTGCTCGGGCAAAAACTGCTAGACCAATTGCCGATACGGGTTCAGAGCTTCAGACTACGGCTAATGCGCTACTCATACAACATTGTCTATGTGCCAGGCAAGAACTTAGACACCGCAGATGCGCTATCACGAGCGCCAGTTGCTGAGAATGACGACAAAGTCGAGGACTTTGCAATGCAGGTTGAGGCCTACGCAGAGTCGGTGATGTACGTCCTGGAGAGTACTGTGGCATCAACGGTCATGATGACGCGAATCAAAGCGGCGTACGCGGACGATCTCGTGTGTATGTGCAGGTGATGGAGCACTGTGAACATGGTTGGCCGCCAATCATGACGGAGAATCCAGCATTGTGTGAATTCTATTAACTTCGCGACGAGCTTAGCGTTGAACGAGGACTCCTGCTGTTGGGATCTCGAATCGTGATACCAAGTCTACTGCGGGCAGAGACACTCGTGAAGATACACACGGGACATCTGGGCATACACAAATGCAGAGAGACCGCCCGAAGGAACGTCTGGTGGCCATGCATGTCAAGTCAGATAGCAGACATGGTCAGAACATGCAACGTGTGTCGACTAAATCGTCCAGAACATAGTGAGCCACTCATGCCACTTCAGTTTCCAGAGAGGCCATGGGAACGCATCGGGACAGACTTGTTCCATTGGCAGAACTCGGAGTATCTTGTCGCTGTGGATTATCACTCGCGATTCTTCGAAGTGGCCAAACTCCAACGAACCGATTCTGAAACGATCATCGAACACCTGAAGTCGTTCTTCGCCCGTCATGGTATACCAGAGGTAGTAATGTCAGATAACGGCCCACAGTATGCAACGGAGACGTTCAGACAATTCTCCATCAAGTACTGTTTCGTACATGTGACCAGCTCGCCGAGATACCCACAACCTAAGGATGAAGCTGAACGGGCTGTTCAGACAGTGAAGAACTTGTTGCGGAAGAACGAGGACCCATATTTGGCTCTTCTTGCTTACCGGAACCCACCGGAATGGATACAGTCCTGCACAGCTACTCATGGATCGACAGTTACGCTCAACCGTTCCGGCATACACCGAGACACTGAAGCCGAGCATCCCTGACTTGATACACCTGAGAGCGAAAGAATCAAGCCAGAGAGGTTACCAGAAAACAACCTTCGACGCCCGACACCGCGCGCTCAACTTACCACCATTGGAGATAGGGTCGCGAGTATTCGTAAAGGACACAAAGCAAAACGATGTTGTCACCGGACGAGCACAGACACCGAGGTCTTACAACGTACGAACGGATGGTAACTCGAACATCCGCCGCAATCGAAGCTCCTTGGTTGACACGAATCCCGAGGGACAATCGTCACCGACGGGGTCTGCTTTGTGTGAGTCACCCAGTCGAGAAGTTACCGATCCGTGTGAAGCTTCTACTACACGTACTCCGCAAGTCGACGCAAACAACCCTCCAGCGATGATCCGGCGCAGCGAACGTCGATCGAAACCGCCGACTCGTCTTGACCTGTAGGTGAACCGTGAGTAAGCCACGACGTATACTTATACGAACTCATACGAACTTCCACATTAGATGGTCAGTCACATAAATAGTTTTTTAGAATGGTCATCAGTTGCTTTAAAGGGAGATGTTGTGATATGTGCTATATTTATCGTCGGAGATTATCCGAGATTGATGTGCGACACTGTTTCGACCGGAGCTAAAATAAACGAGTTGGTTTCTACTTTCGTGATCACTAAATAGCTGCTAAGTACTTATTCTACCAAACAACAAACATACAAGAATTATATGTTACATTTTGGAAGATGAACAACATGACTAGCGATAATGTCGACAAGGGTGGTCGTATGCCGATGCGATCAGAGGGCCACAGGCCATCACGGAGAGTGTGGCGGGGTTGGCCCCATCCCCTATGCGGTGGCCTTCCCCCTACTACCGGTGACGGCCTTCCCGGCACTACCGGCGGCGGCGCCAGTACCAACAGCGGCTGCGGCGCCAGCATCACCAGCGACAGGGGTCAATACATAGTTGGTTTTCCCATAGGCGACCATGTTAACGTTTTGTCTAATTACATCATGATCTCACACAGGCAAATTGCTGCCAAATATCCTTCCGCTTATTACAATCATCTAGAAATCCACCATTTTACAATCAACACCTTCTACAATCACACATGAAATTCTGCATACTCAAATGCACTTATATCACAGCATGTGAATTAAAAAAAATAATTCCTCAAAAATACATTACATTTTTCTTCGTAACCAAGCAAGAAGTATAACTTTAACATGACCCCGACAGCAGCGACGGCGTCAGCGCAACGACCAGCAGCCTCGGCGCGAGCGCAACCACCGTCCCGGGTGATAAGTGTTTATTTGTATTAATATTCTTTCCATTTCATTATTTGTTGTATATGTAATTAGCTAGCATTAAAGTACTCACGAAGACACGACGTCTAATAACAACCCTTCGTATGTTTAGAAAGTCGCCCTTCGGACTCCGCCGGCACAACCTCTCGTCGCTGTCGCCGGTTAGGCGGCCCTACCACCATCGCGGGCGTCCTTCACCTGCCAGCAGTGTAAGGTGCCTTTTTCGCGATGGGATAATTTCAAGCGCCACGTCGCGCGCGGCCATTGTAGCCGCCCGAAGAGATCAAGTGAGGCGAGTTAAACTTTATATTGCGTTACTATACACTTTAGCCTAAAATGGCGGCTCCTACCTTCCGTCAAAATGGCGTCCCGTGTATCTTTACTTCCGCTAAAACGGCGGCTCCCGCGCACTTCCTGTCAACACTGCGTCCCGTGACATTTCTTCCGTCAAAATGGCGTCCCCCTCTGTTTACTTCCGTTAAAATATCTTCCTCCGTGTGTTTACATCCGCCAAAATCCCGGCGCCCACATACTTCCTGTCAACATACACGTCCCTCCCAGCCTAAGTGGAATTCCTACTATAGATTCTTTAATATTCTAAATGTTATTAAAATATTGTTGTAGGATTTCATAGAAGGGCCGGCCAAGAGGCAGACTTTGCCGATGCCGCCTCCGTCCTTCGCGGCCCCGACGACCCTGCCTCCGTCCTTCGCGGTTCCGACGGTCCTGCCTCCGTCACCGACCAACCTGGGAAAGGTGCTACCGCACTTTGCCTGTTGTATGTATGGTAGCACCCCGCTTTTATATGCCACCGTCATATAAAAGAGGGGCGGTGCCAGAGGAAGGTCAACAAACAGAAACAGTGAGAAGCGTACTTTGAAGAAATTCTGGTAAATTGATCATGTTGTTTACATTTTTTAGGCGCTGCTACAAATTACATGCAACTCTTTATGTTTTGTGTACCATTATTAAAAGTAAATTTGTGTTTATTTCAGGTGCTGCTACAAATCCCATCTCTATGTTTTGTTACCATGATTAAAAGTCAACAAGTTTTTATTTCAGCGCCAAGAAAAGGAGCGCGTCGCTGCATCTGCTGCTGGTGTCCCCGCTACCACTGCGCAACCTGCGTCAGTGACCGAAGGCACCACGGTGAGTGATCTTTGAAGATGTCAGGTATTACAACGGACCACGTCTTTATTCGTTGCACATACCAACTGAACAGATTTACTTCGAAGATTGTAAAATAGTGTAGTATTTTTCTATCCTGTGTGTTTAATTACTTGAATACTTTACTACACGTTTCACTATCCAAGTTATGAACTACTTCCGTATTTGATTTATTTTTATTAACTTAATTAAATTAACCTAAACAACGCATTTTCTATGCTCAGCAAAAGGAAATTATCCTATAAATATTATTATTGGAAAATATGCGACGAGTGACAGTTTATCCAACTAGCTGTTAAATGAATCGGAATACCATAGTCACTTGACCAACACTTGCGACTGTCTTCCGCGCTTGCGTTGCTGCAACATTTTCTCAACACGATACAGACGAGACTACGAATGGAACTATGGATGAGACAAAGTACGAGACAACGGACGAGACAACAATCAACCTTAGACTAGCGACTTCCATGAAACAAACTTAGACCAACGAGTTGCACGAACCAAACTTAGATAAGCGATTTCCACGAAACAAACTTAGACTAGCGACATTCATAAACCAAACATACACTAGCGAGTTGCACAAACCAAACTTAGACCAGCTAGGTGAACGAACCAAACTTAGACCAGCGTTTTGCACGAACCAAACTTAGACCAACGAGTGTCAGGAACCAGACATTTAGTTAAACGAGTGTCACGAACCAAACTTATTAGGCATGAAATTCATCTACATACTAAAAATGGCAGTCATTTCTGAACGCAGCAAAATCTGGAATGCCTCCAATCTTTAAAATGGTTCCCTTGGTGTACAGAACAGATGAACAGTGTCTTGCTTTGATCAAAAAGTGCACAATTCCGGTATTGTTCTGCTCATATCCGCTGGACTAGATGTTTTCTGACGTTGAAAGATGATTGTAATAAAGTAAATATCGTCATAGTAATATAAGTTAATACTAATTAGTAATTAGACCAACAATAGATTCAAACACAATACGGCCTACAGTTTTTATCACACATTTATTTTAGGGGACGATTTAACATTCACACCATAATTAATGTGGTTAGTTGGCAGGACGCATCATCTCCAACTTAGGAGCGGTCGCATGAGTATGTTTCGCCCTCCTTGCTGGTGCATTCCAGGTGGGCCCAAAGTGAGCATCCCTGACACTGCACCCATTCCTCCCGGTCCTTCGAATCCATATAGAATTCTCCACATACCAAACAAAGGGTATCACTTCCAGACTGAAAACGCGGAAAAATATATAAATTTATATTCCATATTAATTGATCAACTTGGTTGGAACTTTAGTGGCATTGGTTTGTCGTCGTAGGTTGTTGGTTAGTCTGTACTTTGCATAACTATCAAGTTAGACCTAATCAGTAACCAGACAGCAATACTGTTTCCTCAAAGTTTAGTTAGCCCACTTTATAATTAACAAGTACATGCATAATTATAATTACAATTATACGTATAATACATAATATGTACGATAGAGTTGAAATATTTATTAAGTGCACTCAAACCTTTTGGCTCAGCTTTACTTCGGAATCTGTCGTTGGCGGTTCACTCGTAACGTTAGTTAGGAACACTAGCACAACGTGGTTCGGTTCCCACCAACTCTGATCAGCCTTCGGCGGTCCAAGCCCTGGATAGAGTGACCGTATAGGTGTTTCAATCACCAACGCCAATGCGTGTAAGTAATAATGTATGTAATCCAGAAGTTACGTTGGGGCGGGGCGAAGGAAAAAGAAAGTCAAAGGTCACGGCCAATATAAAGTTTAAAGGTCAAGATCAAGGGGAAGTGTCAAGTGGCGCCCCTGGTGAATAGGTAGTTAATTATGTAACTAGATCAATAAGCGCCACCTGGCGGGGGAAAGGCGAAACAGTACTGCTTAAATTCGTCTCTTATTTTTTACACTATAAAAATAAGTCAAAAACATCAATAAGTAGATTAAAAGGTCAATGTCAAATGGGACCCCTGGTGAATAGATGTTGAACTAAATAAGTAGGTCAAATAGCGCCCCTTGACAAAAAATGTGTGAACGACTTAAATTCGTGTCTTTTATATGGTGTGCGACTAAAAATAAGTCAATAGATCATTGCGCATGCTCAATTATGTGTTTTTCATGAGGCTATGTATACTCTGCAGTCCGTGCGTATACTTTCTGCTCTGCAGTCCGCGCGTTTATTTTATACTCTGAGGTCCGTGCTTATTCGGCACGCCCACGTGACCTTTCGGCACGGTCATGTGACCTTAATATTCCTATATAAGCGGCGCTCTGCCAATCGGATCGTCATTCGTACCAAGACAGTACTATGGCTAACGTCCTCCTGAAAAATCCAACTACCACACTCCTGTGGCCTTTAGCTACAACGACGTAAACAAACCGTGTTGTCGACCGTTCAAGGGATCTGGCAGCCGACCACAGTCACCGTCTCTCAGCCGAACTCCATCACGGTTGTACCACGATGTCCTTCGAACAATCCTATCGAAAGTGTCTTGCAACAACTCGATGACGAAATGCGAGACATTAGAACGAAACGTTATAAACGAGAGGGGAAAGGTAGTGTTGAATAACCAGGTGTTGAGCCGGTACAACGATATTTCCGCCAAGCGTATGCAGGAACCCCTGCGTGTGGCCATCGATAAATTACCCCAAAAAGAGGAGAAAAAAGTAGAATCGCCTACCGAAAATGAAATCATCGAAAATTTAATTATCGACCGCGTCCCGAAAGCTGTGAAGCAGAAAGCACGACGACTCCTCAATACAATAAAATGTGACAAGGTGGAACGATCGTGGCGATATGGTGAACAGAAATGTGGCGGTTCTGGGAAGTAACATCGTAGGTTCGTGTGCGACATACAATCCACAGGAACAGTGTGCAAGAGACATCATATAGGGAATATTGTGTCTATTAGTCGTCAGAAATATCTGAAGGGACAAATAAAATAAAATTATGTTGACACTATGGATGAATGTTTTTTTTTTTTTTTTCATTTTCATGATCGGCATGACACTCCTCAGTGTACTCATTTCAGTCTAGTGCATTACCGAGATAACTTCTTAGAATGTTAGCGTATGAACACTTGAGCGTCGTAAATTCTTGCCAGCTTAGCACATTACTGAGGTAACTTCGTAAAAAATTAGCTGACAAACACTGTAAGCTTGTTCAAATTGCTTACTTTAATGCGTATATGTCATAAATTCGTGTCAATGTAGTCCATTACCGAAGTAACTTCTTAGTATTTTAGCGTATGAACGCATGAACTTTATTAATTCTGCCAGCTTAGTATATTACCGAGGTAACTTCGTAACAATTTAGTTGACCAACACGGTAGACTTGTACAACTTTCTTACATTAACGCATTAGCGTAGTAAATTAGTGCCAGTGCAGTACATTATTATACAGAAAAAGTTGGGGATAATTGAGCGAAAATTTAAAAAACCAACAGAGGTGGGCAGTTTAAATTTTCGCTCGATTAACCCTAATTTGTTCACTATATAACCTTAATTATTTACCCGCTAGATGGCGCCACCATGAAACGTAGTACTCCACTTATCCACTAGGAGGCGAATCGGTAAACTTAATATTGACAATATGTTTTACAACGATGTCACCAAATGAGTTGTGCGCCGCGACGATGAAGGCCGTCTACGACGACGATGCCAACCGTTTTCAAACGGAATCCTGATTTCCTTTGAAATGTCGTCGTCCACTGACGCTGTCTGCATGTACATCCGACGATCTGACTTCCCCACTAAATCCATTGCCGCGTTGACGTCCTTAAGGCCACGATCGAAGTTTTCCATCATATCGGTTCAAACGATTTTCGCTTTCTCAGCACGTCGTTCACGAGATCTACGATGTTAATTCCGGGATCCGCAACATTTAGTACAACATCCCGCCACGATCATTCCATCTGATGGCACCTTCCATTCTATTGAGGACATGATAGATTGTGGCGTCCATTTGATTCCAGTGATCATAATCTGGATGGGGTATCTCTAACCCCGCAAGCACTACGGCATTCAACCAATTTCTAAGAACCAAGGTTGCATTGATACGCTCTATGGCATTGCTAAAGTACCTATCAATGAAAATAGGGGTAAAAATAGGGGTAAAAAACTGTGGTGATGGAGTTGCCTGAACTCGTCTATCTCAGATGCCTCGCAAGCGGTTTTTACGCATTTTCTAATGATTTTCAGCATAGACGCCACCGTCTATCATGTCCTGTATAATGTCAGCTCCGACGGTCATGTTTAGTGTAGTGTTAGTGCCGATAGCGGCGATGTTGATAGTAGAAGCTGAAGTAGACGGTTCGGGTGATGGCCTGGCAGACGGTGACGGTGTTTGGTTGACAGACGGCGACGGTGGTCGGCTGACAGATGACGACGGTGGTCAGCTGACAGGAAGAACAGTGGTCGGCTAGTCGGTTCGTTTACGTCGCTGTCGCTGAAGGTTGCACGAGCGTAGTAGTACGGTGTCCCAAGCATGGTGTTAGTCACGAGGTTGTCGTGATATGAACGACGAACCTACGTAATCTATTTTGAACAGGTCAGGTGTCCGTTTGTTGTGACGCACACATCCCTTGCTTGTACTTTAAAATAACAATGTAAAAAAGCAGGTATTGCACAATTGTTTCAGGAGTCGCGGTGACTACAAGTAGTTGGCCCAAGTCCCAAAAGCCTTATTTCGATGGTATACGCGCCACCAGTTCAGCATTCCCGGTTGCCAACGATATGCCTCTCAAACCTATTGATGCTTTGAACCCCGTGAGCAGCAAATGCCGCATCCAGTGAACACGGACATCGTTCCAACCAGATCTCCTCTCCTCAGTCTGTTTGCTTTTACAGTTTTTCCACGTGCGCGTGTTTTGCTGCTGTGATGCGCTATGCGCATTCAACATAGCCGTGGTACAATGCCTTCCTGTATTGATAGGCCTGCTCGACCCAATTAAACACCCGACCGAATTACATCCGACCGAATACTTCGACCTGGTGTGAGGAAATGTTTGACAAGGGAGTCGGCCCCAGAAAATTCAATGCTTTTTGGTTTCACAGCAACCTCCGGTTCAGGTTCGGGTTCGGTTTCCGTTGCATAGAGGCTTGTCTGTGACTGTGGTCGGCTGACAGACAGTGATGGTAGTCGGTTGACAGACGGTGACTGTGGTCGGCTGCCAGATGCCACGAAGGGTCGGCAAAACGGTTCCTTTACGTCGCTGTCGCAGAAGGCCGCGGGAGTGTGGTAGTTGGGTGTTTTGAGAATTATGTTAGCAATATTATTGTCGTGGTAAAATGGTGATGGTGGTCGGCTGACAGACGGTGACTATGGTCGGCTGCCAGATGCCGTGAACGATCGACAACACGGTTCGTCCACGTCGCTGAAGTCCGCAGGAGTGTGGTAGTTGGATGTTTTGAGGATGACGTTAGCCATAGTACTGTCGTGGTACGAATGACGATCCGACTGGCAGGGAGCCGCTTATATAGGAATATGAAAGTCACGTGGACGTGCCGAATAAGCACGAACCTCAGAGTAACAAATTTACGCGCGGACTGCAGAGTAGAAAGTAGACATAGACCCATAAAAAAAGACACCATTGAGCATGCGCAATGATCTATTTAACGATATGGTTGAATTATTTGTGTCGTTCACATACACATTTAAGTCGTTCACATATGTTCCGTCAGGGGGCGCTATTTGACCTACTTATTTAGTTCAACATTTATTCCCCAGGAGCCCCGCTTGACCTTGACCTGTTGACCTATTTATTAATATCTTTGACATATTTTTTATAATATAAAAACTAAGAGACGCGAATTTAAGCAATACTGTTTCACCATTTTCCCGCAAGGCGGCGTTTACTGACATAGTTCACCACCTATTTGCCAGTGGCGCCATTTGACCTTTGACCTTTATCTTGACATTGACCTTCATTTTCCTTCGCTCCGCTCCAATGTAATTTGTATACTACATATAATTACTACTCGTGTACTTACTATATACCACAATATGAATTTGGATGTATGATGGTCATCGTCTCTTTCACGTAAATTGAGCGGATGTCACGAGCGGTGAGTTTCGTGCCTTGAACATAGCTTGGTGAACATTGAGCTGTGTCTTTGCTTTTGGTCCCCTGGGACAAGAAACTGTCGTCCAACAATCTTGTGCACGTCGTTGCTTGCACATCTCCTCACACCTAGGGCCCGAGATGGGGAATGGCTGAGGTTATTATCCCTCTACCTGCTGCTTAAGGTACATCCAAGTTGCATACACTGGATCGTTTCCTATGCTGTCACCTTTGGCCTCTCTCCGCGTATATGCAGCAAACTTCCTTGTTGTCGACGACCTCCCAATGGCCTCGAGAACGAAACGCGGGGACATGTCTGTGATGCCAACATCCGCTGGCACTTGTGACGGAGACACCCCAGCAAGATTCAACTCTGTGATGACGATTCCCTCGCATGATGGTTCCTTGGCATTAGCTTCTCGTTTCACTTGCGGTGATCTCATGAGCTAGTGGATAATTGTATCTCTGGAGAACGGCGCAATGCCACACTTCTTGAAAGACCCTATAATGAGGAAGTATTGCTGGAATTTTATCCTTGCAGAATTGCACAAGTGTGTACGTAACCGTCTACTGTATTTAGGTCTGGCGGAGGCTATGGTCAAATGTATGATTTAAATATACGTGTACTGCATATGTTTGTAGGTAACCGTCTAATTCGTCTTGGTTTAATTATATTAAATGTTTGTTTATTGAAGAACACATTGTCATTTAAGTATGACTTTCACGTATGTTCATTCGAACGTACTGACGAACATACGTTCACAGTTGAAATTCGTGTTGCACTCGATCGTGTTTCAGAAGCTCAACTTTGGCTCAAGCAGTAAGAAAACATCTCACCAAAACTACCTGGAGCATAGCAGTTACGAGACCGAAAAGTGGCACCGTGAATTTGTGCTAATTCCGCTGCCAGCACAGCAAGTAGTATGTTGTGTAGTTCTCATGAGGCAAATGGGTTATGCGCCGGAGCAAGATCAAATTACGTCACTTCCGGAGCAAGATCAAAAGATCAAGGTCAAATGGCGCTCCTGGCGAAGCGGTCGATGTCCAATAGCGCTCCCTGGTGCATATGTGGTTAACTAAGAAAGTAGGTCAAAATAGGTCAAATGTCGTTATTAAATAGGTCATTGCGCCATGTTGTTATGTTGGATAGGTGGTGGACCATTTTCTCTGGTACAGCGCCCCCTGGTGTGTACATATATAACTAAAAAAAATGCATATTCCTATATAAGCACGGTGTTCGGTTAACATTATGTTGAAGACACCCTATTACTGCCCTCGCGATGCAGCAGACTCGAGCGACAAGGACGAGCCAACGATGCAGATTTACAAACTTAACTAACTGACGGGAACCATTGTATACCTCACCATAAAAAAAACTCGACGAGGTACCTACACAAACTACAATGTAACTCACCTGGAGGTGGTATACTAGAGTCCGTACCCTGTTTCAGCCTCTCTCCACCACGGATGTCACAACTTCCGGCGACGAAACTTCTACCTATGCCGTCGATGTCCCAACTTCTGGCGACGCCGCCAGGTCACGTCTTCAACCGACGCGTCCAATGTCACAATTTATACCGACGCGACC
Source organism: Paraescarpia echinospica (assembly GCA_020002185.1). NCBI lineage: Eukaryota > Metazoa > Annelida > Polychaeta > Sabellida > Siboglinidae > Paraescarpia > Paraescarpia echinospica. Next base: position 41,992,366 of record CM034542.1, read on the forward strand.
AATGTCACAACTTCCGCTCCTTTCGCCTCTGGTACGAACTTTACCATTTACTTTCCTGTGATCCGGAAGAAAGAAGACGCTTGCACGTCACATAGGACATGGCGTCGTTGTACTCTCAAGATGACAATGCCTCGGTTGCGAGATAGACGATCTTAGACGATCCTAATTCATTTCATCACGATTGCATGTTACCTAATAAAATTCTAATTTACATGCACTTTGACGAGGTTGTGGGGGCCATTAATTCAGCCGTAGTGATGAAAGACTGGTTGAGTGTTTTGTTAGATGGTCATTTTAACTATCCGACGTGACATCTGAACAGTTGTGTAGTATCAAGATTTGGTTGCGAGAACCCTTTTAAGGGCAGTGGCGAAATAAGAACTCTGTCTTGTGCTTTTCATGACGCCATTAATGACATTAATCCAACTGCAGTGATTAAAGATTGGTTGACTGTTTTACTAGAGGCAGTTTTTTTAAACTATCCGACATTACATACGAACAATTGTGTACTGTCAAGACTTGGTTGCAAGACTCTGTTTCGGAATAGTGGCGAAAACGGTGCTGGCAGTAATGGATGGTGACCAGTAATTAATTTTTGTCTTCTTTTGTACACGAATAAAATGCAAAAAAACCTTATCTTGTGTCATTTTTCCTAGTATAAATACCGTGCATTAGAGGACATTGATACGTGAACTTAGTTATAAATATAGGCGTTACGGGGATTTTAGTCAATATCTAACTGTAAGCTAGAATTTGGTGAAAAGTGGCGGGAATTCAATGAAAAACGGCGGGAAATTTGTGAAAATGGTGGAAATTCTGTTAAAAAGGTGAGAATTCGTCGGAAATTGTGGGAAAACGCTTATGTAACCTAGTACCGTGTGCAGACATTTATATTATGTAAGTCTACACTTGTCTGCGACGTACAATGTGATTGTAACTAGATCTCGTCGCGTTTTGTCTATGTGACGTAAGTGCTATTAATAGTACTGCGCGCCTCGAAACTGGTTTCAACTATATTACATACTAGTTACTGAGAGACAAGACTACAATCAGCTATTTAGTGCATCATTTTATATTATTACAACATTCTGGAACATTTAGTGATATAACCAGAGACCCAAGGTCCTATTCACAGTCTATATTTTACCAAATGTAGCGTAATTGTTACTTATGTTTGAACATAATTCAGAATTGTGGTGACCAGCATATATTTTATTAAAACGACAGTAGTTGCTATAACCCAAAACCTATTCAACTGAGGCTGTAGCTAGGCTAGCTGCTCAGGTACATACCTATTTGTGTGTGTCCTCCGTACATGCAGGACTGCTACTTGTTACCCACGATGTTGAATTCATATAACATACGTGAACTGGTTCGTGGACAATACGCAAACTTTTTTTCGAATGTATGCCATTTTCTAATTTGTTGTAATAAGCAAATCCGAACTTGTCCAGGCTCGATACAATGTATTACATTTTATCCATACCTCGGTGCTTCTTTTTGATGTGTCGGTGCTTCTTTTTGATGTGACGTACAATGTATTACATTTTATCCAGACCTCGTTGCACGACGTGGTCAGCCTCATTACGTCGACTTCAACGTGGCCAAACATTCATTAGTAGAAACATGGCCACAAATCATGATTCTTGTGTAAATATGTTCTGTTGGATTAGTAATTAATAAATTATGTGTCGGTCAACTGACGAAATTCACGCCGTACTGAAGTTGAGTTATTTTTCTATAAACTGCTTTATGTCTGACAATTAAATGTGCCTCATCTACAACACGTGTTACCAAGACACAAAATACCCACTGTAGGCCATGAATAATATATGTAAATCTTGGGTCTATGGCTCTTGCCTGTTTCAATCCCAGTCTCATAAACGTACTAGCTGTACTATAATAATTGCCACGTATCATTTTGAAAATATGTTTTTTTAAGAAAAAACATAATTGACACATTAAAGGGAACGTTAGTGTGGGTCCAATCGCAACAAATGGTTAGAAAGGACACAGTTTCCTCACAATGACAATGTACGCCGCTTCAGACAATGCATTATGTTAATTCACATTTACCACAATTCCATTTGCCGGTGTGAGTACTCATTACAGATTAAGTGAAATTAATTTTAAATGTCTTTGAAACATCGCATACATAAACTTATTACTCTTGTCATGTGAACACTGATGTTTCAAATATGAACCCTGTTCATTGCGAACTCATGTCACTAATGGGAAGCATTCAACCACGCTGCAATTGATGCGCGCTTTAGGTTTAGGAAACTACGTTTAGCTAGTGTGGTATTTGAAATTCCTATTTTCATCCTACTCACCATGTCATTATACCAGAGCTGAGAAAATGTTTTCTTTAAATTTCATTTTGACCCTGAAATTTCATTTTGAAAATATATTTAATTATATAATTCATTTAAGTACACTAGACTGTGGGTAAATATGAGCGCCTTTGTGTAGTACAACATACCTATGTCTGCTATTAACAGCATACGTGAACTGATTCCTGGACAATACGAAAATTGTTTTCCGAACTTGGCCCTATAAAATGTATTACATTGTATTCATATTCGGTGCTTCATTTTGATGTGACCTACAATGTATTACATTGACGTATGTCTTAATTGACTGTTAGCGAGACAGCCAGAGCTTCCATATCTTATTCACAGTGGACATCTACTACATGTAGCGTACTTTTCAAATAAGATTGAACATGATTCATAATTATGGTGAACGGTATATATTTAATGATAGGGTAATTTTTTCATATTTTAATCCGTCGTCAAGGTAACATCACATAATTTTTTCTTTTCATCATCTTCAAGTCTGGACTTAGACTATGTTTTCGTAACATCACATAATTTTATCTTTTCATTGTTTTAGCTTTGTAACATTTTCATATTATAGTATATAGTGGGTAATTGTTTTTAATTTTAATATATTGTCAAGGTAACATCACATAATTTTATCTTTTCATGATAATAGATTTGTACTATTTCTACTATTTTTCCACAATGTTCAAGTCGGGACTTAAAATATTTTTTAAAGGCGGGACTTAGTCATGAAATTCCACAAGATAGACAAGTAAAATTAAGGAAATTCAGGGAAATAGACAGGTACAATAAAACAAATTCAGGAAATTAGACAGGTAAAAGTAAAGAAATTAAGGAAAATATACAGGTATAATTCAGCAAATTCAGGAAATATCTTATCGTGGTAAGATTGTCATTAGTGTGTAAAATCGGACCATGGACTTGTCCACAACGTCCACCGTGAATACGATATGCAACATCTGGCTGTCTCGCTAACAGTCAATTAAGACATACGTCACTTGAAAAAAACGCGAGGAAGCCTAGTTACAATGTAATACATTGTAGGTCACATCAAAATGAAGCACCGAATATGAATAAAATAAAATAAAATTATTGCTGAAATTGAAGTTGGACACAAATACTCAGCTGCACCAGTGTTAGTTGTGCATGGCGATTCAGGTAACATTCTGAGCTACCAGACAGTAACGGAACTAGACCTAGTGAAGATCCAGATCGTGCATCTAGTAGATGGTCACACCGAAACAAGTTCCGAGGATATATATTCCGTAAATTTCCAGGGATGTTTGATGGCGTCGGGAAACTGAAAGACTATCAGTTGAATCTGCACTTAAACGAGAATGTATAACCGATTGTACAGCCAACGCGTAGAATCCCGTTTGCGTTGAGGAAGAAAGTGGAAAGCAAACTCCGTCGGGAGAGATCAGAGTATATGTCGATTTGAGACAAGCAAATTCGGCAGTAGAACGAGAGCAAGATCCAATTCCAACAGTGGATGAAATCCTCGAGGACAAGAACAATAGCACGGTATTCAGCAAGATCGACTTGACAATGGGATACCACCAGATAGAGCTAAACGAGAAATCGCGTGAGATCACGACGTTCACAAGTCACCTGGAACTATGGCGATACAAACGATTAATGTTTGGGATATTTTCAGCACCAGAAATGTACCAACATGTCATACATGGTGTGCTGCTTGGGTGTGAAGGAATCAACAATATATTTGATGATCTGATCGTCCATGGGAAGGACGAAGCGGAATACCGACGAAGACTCGAAGCGGTGCTCAAACGTCCAAGCGAGAGAGATCTCACACCGAACAAACAAAAGCCAAAGTTCTACATGTCGAAGCGGGTTGATTCTCAATTAGTTAGCCAGATTGAGGCCGAACGCGACTACTGGCATGCACTGCTTGTTCGCCTTGCAGAGATCATTCGTTTTTTTGTTAGAACGAGGTCTCGCATTCCGTGGTACTGATGTCCGCCGGACAAGTGAGTTTTGAATTCTACTTGTCCGCCAACATTTTCACTTGTCCGGATAAATGCTAACGGAAAGCAATAATACAAGCTTTACCCAAACAAAAACTAAGAAATTATTACTTTTATGATGAAAGCAAACAATTATCCTGGTGTTTATTATAAGAAACTAAAATTAATTTCTATATTATAGTACACAATTCATATAAATTGCTCCCAGGCGCGTTATGTACATGTAATCAAATGGTTATCTACAAAAACATCTTGGGGACGTGTATTACAATTAAAGTTAAATACACAAAAGTAAATACACACACAAAACAATAAATATTTTGACAACAAATTTTATTGGGCTGGTTTACTGAGCCCTGCAGTCGTCTCATCACTTAGATTCCAGCAGCATTGCTGATCAGGTCCTGCAATGTCGAGTCCTCGTCCTCGTCCTCGTCCTCCGTTGACGTTTCAGGCTCTTTCCCTCCAGACTCTCGTCGTTGAATTGCTTCATACCAGTGTGCGATTGCCTTCTCAGGGCAAAAGCTGGTTTCCGGTGGCGAGAGGAGGATAATGCGCATCAAGTCGTTCAGGGATGGGTTTTATAGTCTATTCCTGAAGTCTGTCTTGACGCGCTTCATTATTCTGAATCCCCTCTCAGCCTCAACGGATGTAGCTGGCATTGTTTGGACCAAATCAATTACAGCCAACGCATTTTCAACCTCGTCCCCAAACAGCCGGTTAATGACCTCCCAGGAGCTCTGATGCAGATTGGCCCCAAGTCTGGTAATATAATGAAAAGTAAATATAACATGATAACCCTAATAGTCATGAATACTCACACTGTCACATTAATCCTTAAAAAGAAATTACATCAGTGTTCAGGACAAGTTTACAAGGTTCATGTCTAGCTGTCAAACTGGCCAACAAACATAATATTATATAAAAGTATTAAACACAAAAACTTAATTCAATGTTACAAATGCATCAAATAGAACTGATGTTTAGGTTTCGGTGTAGTGTTTCTTACCTCCTGTAACACACGGTTTTCAACATCGTCCATTCCGGCATAATGCTGTCTATGCAGACACTTGCTCCAACCAGGGTCTCCTTGAAATGTTCAACGAGTGTGATGATATGATCATCTCCGTAGCCTGTGTCAATTTAAGCAACAATATTGGTCATAATAAAGATTTATCAAGTAAGTACTTTTCTTAAACGTCATATATAGGTAATCGTTTTCATTTCAAATACAAATCGATGACGTTACTTTATATATATATATATATATATATATATATATATACAGCCTAATATAATATGCAATATAAAAGATAAATATTAATGCAAAAAACTATCATCACTATCATAGTATCCACACCCATAAACGTTCACAGCACATAATAAAATTTATTATATTGTCAATTTGTGGTTTCGTACTATTGGCTTCCTGAAGCGTGTCTGGCCAACTGCTCAAGTTGGCAATCGATGTCGCTGTGACAATGGAATCGTCCATGTTGAATCGTGTGCCGAGCCTCTTCACCAAGTTGTTTGCCACATCCTCCATGTTCTCTCTGTTGCCTGCTGATCGTTTTGTGTCATCCTTCAGTGGGACACCTTTCAGCTCGTCCTTTCCTGTCACTTTCTGTCGCTTTGGACCAGGTCTTTAACATCAATAACACACAGGTGAGTGTCTTGTTTATTTTTCTAACAGGCCACCATGAAAAGCTACAGATGTTTCGTTGGTTGTGGAAATATTTTGTTCAGTGTATTTACAAAAAAAATCCAACTAATAAAAGGAATGCTTCTTCTTATTCATATTTTTCCTGTAATGTAATGTTGAATAATTAATAATAATAATAAATTATATACATGAACATAGCTAGTTAATTGGGTTCTTAAATAGTTTTGATAGTTAGCTGCACATGCTGGAAACAGAGGTAGCATTAATTGGTAATCATACCGTTCTCTGTTGTGTTCCAGGACTGCAATGGTTGCTTGGAGCTTGTCCGCCACATCTGCCACACTGCAGGTACGGCTTTATAAGGAGAGGGACAACTTCGCAAGCTGAAGTACGACATCCCAGACAAAGTGACCAAACACGACAAAGCTCCTGCTTGTCAATTTCACGAGGAATCCACTGGCTTTTTTCTTTAACCTAATTAAAATATGTCAAACCCATCATGCAAATATGTTACCACAGTCCAAACAATTGTTATGATATGTTTATCCCTTCAGAGTTGTAAATTGTAACATTTGAAGTAGAAGACAGAAATGAAAATAGGAGGCCCATTAGCTTAAGTGTCAAAGTCTATTGAAGTACGGGTGCAGCCAGTTCCAACAAAAAAATAATTCTTAAACACATGCGAAAAATGGTGTATGTTTGAAAAACTTTTTATATATTTCACTATCTATCAGGACAGGGTAAATCAAACTTGAAACTATGTCCCAGAATATATCGTACACCACCTGGAAAGAATTCTGGACAATTTAGTACGCTATGCTACTGTACAAAAAGTTTAGTTTCGTATTTTTATGGCAGATGTTAAAATATAGGATAAGTAGACGACTGTAAATATAGGCCTCTTAATGACTTTTTATTACCTGTGACAAGTGAAGTACCAGCGCTGGATAAATCTCCCAGAGATTGTTGAGGGCACGAAGTGTGTGAGGCAGCCATCGGGTTCCACCAACTCGAGTGGGAACCAGTTGCTTTGTCCCCGCCGCAACGCAAGCTTCTTTCAGATTCGCCCGGTTCAGATTGCTGCAAAACAGAATGCAAATTAACATTCATCTATTAATTTATTACAACTCACTCGAAATGAGACCATGTCACGCCCATAGTCTTGGAGCTGCACCGGCTACCTGTGAAATGTTGCATCACATTAAAAATCCTCACCTCAGAACAATTATTTGGATGAGGCGCTATTGGCGAAATGTGTTGTTATTATTATACCAGTTATTTTGTGACTTTTTGTCATAATTTTGTTTAAATGAACTCGGAATACATTTTCACACAGAATTTTAAACACCTGTTGTGATAGAACAAGAAGAGATCCAGCAGAAACTTGTCCAGCTCCTGGTACGATGGGTGACCTTTCACTACATCTCGACAAGCCAACTCGAGGCGGTGAGCAAAGCAGTGGATGCCTACAAGTGATGAGCTGTTTTCCTTCAATTTTGCCACAACACCTGCCTTTTGACCAGTCATTACAGCTGCCCCATCTGTGGCTATGGCTACAAACTTCTTGTTGAACTCATGCATCGGAACTGACAGTCCACTTTCAACCGCATGCACAATACTAGCCGTTACTCCAGTTGCATCTGCTTTGGGGGTGTTCACAATGCCGAGGAAACTAACTTCAATTTTCCCAGCCTGGCAAGTACGGACAAAAGTGATGTCCTGAATAGCAGAGTCTGTAGCCCCATACACCCCAAGACTGGCAAATCGTGCGTCGTTGACTTTCTTTGTCACAACCTCTCTTTCCACATGCATACAATAAATTATATATAGTATTGTACATCATTTAAGAAGGGATGTTTGCCTAAGATTAGTAGTTTTTTAAATAAAAGATAAAACACAAAGCTAATATTATCCATTTGCAGGCCAGTCTTCCCTTAACCATTTATTGGATGAATTATTTCAACTTTTCCAAATAAAAAATTCTTCACCACCTCGTCCTATATTACGATATTGTATCCAACAGTCCATATATAGAACACATATATGAATTAAATATTTATATACACTAACTTGATGTGGCAGCACTGATCTTGCATTGATTGTAGTTTTTTTTCAAATATGGCTATAGACAAAACAAAAAGTACAAAACTGGTATGTTGCCTCAGGGCAACAACGTCCAATAACGGGTAAATTAACCTGTTTGTCAATAAAATATATTGTAATATCACCGAGTTCACCAATATTAATAATGAAATTGCTATTTCCAATAAAACTATGTTTGTGATGTAGCCAGAATCACACTTAAAAATGTAAGTTATTCAAAATGGAATGTTGTGTAATCTGCGTATACATCACAACATGAATACAACACAGAAACACGAGTATCAATACAAAAGAACACTTAGTTGGTTAGTACTTACTTCAGCAATGTGGTGTGCGAAGTCTGCTGCTGCCTTATCTGACCTGTAGGCTGTTCCTACTTTCAACCCTTTGAGTTCATCAAGTGAACACTGCCAGGTGTAATCGGTAAACGGCCTGTCATGTTTAGCCAATGCATGAACAGTTCTAAACTTTAGAACTAGTTTGTCGTGTAATACCTTGTTTAGGCTAACAAGCATCTTCCCAGCCACTGACTCCATTGCTGGTTTCGCTGCAGCTTCTATGGCCAAGCTTTCCCTTTTGTGTGACGCAGTTTGTTCATGTGCTTTAACAGATGTTAGCTGGAAACTTATTGTCCCTATTGTGAAGCTGCCAACTTCTGCCTGCTGGTGGACGTTGACTCAACAGTATTTGCAATACATCAGACGTGTTCCTTCTTCCAGCCCCAACCATGGGCGGCCAACTTGCCACGACGGTTGAAAAGATCTGTGGCGTTTTGTCTGTTCGTACGCTTTGTCCATCTTCCTTTTCTGTGAAAGCTTGCTCTCTTTCGTTTCGACAGGTTTCTTCTTTTTAGTGGCAAAATCGAATCCAAAATCGCTCGATGGATTATTTTTGAATGGCGCTCAAATAAAATTGCAACTGATGGTCGCTTGGCGGCGCTGCATCGATTTTCTGACAAGTGTGCACGACTGACACGTTGTCAAAGGCTTATTTCGCAATTAAAGTTATTTTTAAATACAGCGGATAAACATTGTTGCTTTATCACATGTCGTAAATGCTATTATTCACGAATAATTCAGAAGCGACTTTCGTAACTTGGTAGAAAAATTGTCGCAAACTTACGCCAGCGGTTATCCGCGGTAGTGACTAGTTTCTGTTTATATACTAAAGGTGCATGCATTCAGTTTCAAAAGAATATAAATTACGCTCTAGTCGCGGTTCCGATGTTATATTTAGCGCACACGGTGTCGGTGCTGCCGTCATGCGACCAAAAGGAATCAAACCAGTCAGTTCGTCACCCGGATGCTGATATATAGCAACTCGTCAACGCTTGTATAAAATGGCGGCATTCAGATGTTTGTTTTCATTAGCTTCGACGTATTTTCTAAATGAAATCAACAGCAGTAAAATACACTGACAATTTCGTTCGAATATACCGTCTATTTTCACTTGTCCACCGGATAACCATCAGTGGACATTAGTAGTAATAGAGGTCCCTTACCGCGGACGGTGTCGCGTCGCGGTGGAAGTGGAAAAGTACCCGGATGTAGGTCAAGATCAAAGGTCAAGGTCAAGTACCCGGATGTAGGTCAAAGGTCAAGTACCCGGATGTAGGGCATAGGTCACGTGGCGCCCCCACCGAAATTTTTCGGGACGAAAATAGCGCCCCTATCGAATTTTTTCGGAACTATAAAAGCGCCACCTAGCTGAATTTTTCGTTACTAATTATATTTTCCTCCAAAACAAAAATAGCGCCCCTGGCGGATAGTTGGTGAATTAAAATAGCGCCACCTAGCGGATAGTTGGTGAACTAGATATTTCCCGCCAAAACTAGAACAGCGCCCCTGACGGATAGTTGGTGAATTAAAATAGCTCCCCTGGCGGATAGTTGGTTATTTAAAACAGCGCCCACTATCGGAATTTGTCGGTACTAATTATACAAGTGGTGTCATCTTGTGGACAAGTTGTAAACTAAATGTTCTAGTACTGCAAATATTCGTGTCTCTTGCACGCTTGCGTGCAATAGAGCCCCCTGACGGGTACATCACGAACTACAAACATCATCCCCTAGTGGCCAAGTGAGTGAACCCCGTGTTAAAGCATAGGGAATTTTCCCCATATTAAAGGATAGGGAAACACCCGGATGTTGCCGGATTTTGCTCTTGCTCTCATCCAATTCCAAAGTCAAGGATTATGCAACTGATGGTATCCCGACAGCCTCTGCGCCACCTGCGATTGACCAATCACGAGCGAGCTGGGTATTGTGGGCGTGGCTAGTTATGCAAATGAGCTTGGAAAAGTATTTCCCATGTTATGAGATAGGGAATTTTTACCATGTTAAAGCATAGGGAATTTTCACTATGTTATGAGATAGGAAATTTTCCCCATGTTAAAGCATAGGGAATTTTCCCCATGTTAAGAGATAGGGAATTTTTACCATGTTAAAGCATAGGGAATTTTCACTATGTTATGAGATAGGGAATTTTCCCCATGTTAAAGCATAGGGAATTTTCCCCATGTTAAGAGATAGGAAATTTTTCCCATGTTAAAGCATAGGGAATTTTTTCAAACTGCTACGCACAGTAATTTTGTACCCGAGGTTGACTTGGTTAATCAGATAGTGCTTTGGTTAGCCATTGTTTTGAGCTTTCGTACTTTATGGTCATTGTCGTTATAGTGAGTGAAAAATTACCCTGTTAACTGGTATGAACCGGTATGAACTCGTAATGACTGCTCTGTGACTGTGTGTTGGAAGAACATCTCTATATTTGACCCGTGATAAAACATACGAGATATCAGTATTTCCGCAGTGGTGAAAGACTGTTTGAGTGTTTTGTTAGACGCGGGTGTGAAGCTATCCGATGTGACAGTCGAACAGTTGTGTAATATCAATACTTGGTTGCAAGAATCCGTTTCGAAACAGTGGCGAAACACTATGAAACATATGGTTCTTGCAGTTATGGAGCGTGACATGTAAATACGTTTGTGTTGTTCACGAATAAACTGTGCAAACCTCATCTTGTGTATTTTTCATAGTGTAATGCAAAGCATATGTTGGGAACCTTACTAATAGTCTTACACTTCACAAGTATGTCTGTGTAGTTCAGTAGAGATGATAGCCACTTATGTATGTGTAATTCAGTAGAGATGATAGCCACTTATGTCTGTGTAGTTCAGTACAGATATGTTAACCACTCATGTCTGTGTAGTTCAGTACAGAGATGTTAATGTACTCAGACCAACTAGTGGTGCAAACGAAACACTATGCTTTGACCAACACACGGCACGAATCGGACTCAGACCAACTAGTTGCGTAAACGAAACAGAAACTTAACCGATTACACTGCACAAATTGAACTCAGACCAACTAGTTGCGTAAACGAAACAGAAACTTAACCGATTACGCTGCACAAATTGAACTCAGACCAACTAGTGGTGCAAACGAAACACTATGCTTTGACCAACACACGACACAAATCGAACTCAGATCAACTAGTTGCGTAAACGAAACAGAAACTTAACCGATTACACTGCACGAATTGAACTCAGACCAACTAGTTGGACAAACGAAACACTATTCTTTGACCAACACATGTCACAAATTGAACTCAGATCAACTAGTCACACAAACGAAACACTATGCTTTGACCAACACGCTGAACGAATCGAACATTGAACTCAGACCAACTAGTTGTGCAAAGGAAACACTATGCTTTGACCAACACGTGTCACGAATTGGACTTAGATCAACTAGTTGTACAAACGAAACACTATGCTTTGACCAACACGTGTCACGAATTGGACTTAGATCAACTAGTTGAACAAACGAAACACTATGCTTTGACCAACACGTGTCACGAATTGAACTCAGACCAACTAGTTGCACTAACGAAACACTATGCTTTGACCAACACGTGTCACGAAAACGAAACACTATGCTTCGACCAACACGTGTCACGAATTGAACTTAGATCAACTAGGCACATCACACGAGACTATGACCGAGATATGTCACGAGACTTCGGATGCACGTCACACGAGAGTACCGACGAGACAAGAGACGAGACTATGACCGATATATGTCACGAGACTACGGATGACACATCACACGAGACTACGGATGACACATCACACGAGACTACGGATGACACGTCACACGAGACTATGGCCGATATATGTCACGAGACTTCGGATGACACGTCACACGAGAGTACCGACGAGACAAGAGACGAAACTATGACCGAGATATGTCACGAGACTTCGGATGACACGTCACACGAGAGTACCGACGAGACAAGAGACGAGACTATGACCGAGATATGTCAAGAGACTATGGTTGACACATTACACGAGACTATGGCCGAGATATGTCACGAGACTTCGGATGACACGTCACACGAGAGTACCGACGAGACAAGAGACGAGACTATGACCGATATATGTCACGAGACTACGGATGACACATCACACGATACTTCGGATGATACGTCACACGAGACTACGGATGACACGAGACTACGGATGGCACATCAGAATAAACGAGTTACAGCGTGAGATTCCGTCAAAAAGATGGAATTCCAGGCAATTCGACGTGTTATCGCGTAAGATTCCGTCAAAAAGCTGGAATTCCAGGCAATTCGACGTGTTATCGTGTAAGATTCTGTCAAAAAGATGGAATTCCAGGCAATTCGACGTGTTAGCGCGTAAGATTCAGTCAAAAAGCTGGAATTCCAGGCAATTCGACGTGTTATCGCATAAGATTCCGTCAAAAAGCTGCAATTCCAGGCAATTCGACGTGTTATCGCATAAGATTCCGTCAAAAAGCTGGAATTCCAGGCAATTCGACGTGTTATCGCGTAAGATTCCGTCAAAAAGATGGAATTCCAGGCAATTCGTCGTGTTATCGCGTAAGATTCCGTCAAAAAGATGGAATTCCAGGCAATTCGACGTGTTATCGTGTAAGATTCCGTCAAAAATATGGAATTCCAGGCAATTCGACGAGTTATCGCGTAAGATTCCGTCAAAAAGATGGAATTCCATCAGAATAGACAGACGAGACTATGGATGAGATACGCCACGAGACTACGGATGACACATCACACGGGACTACGGATGACACATCACACGAGAGTACCGACGAGACAAGAGACGAGACCATGACCGAGATACGTCACGAGACTACGGATGACACACCACACGAGACTATGGCCGAGATATGTCACGAGACTTCGGATGACATGTCTCACGAGAGTACGGATGATACATCACACGAGACTTTGGATGATACATCACACGAGAGTACCGACGAGACAAGAGACGAGAAAAGAGACGAGACTATGACCGAGATATGTCACGAGACTACGGATGACACATCACACGAGAGTACCGACGAGACACGAGTTGTACAAACGAAACACTATGCTTTGACCAACACGTGTCACGAATTGAACTTAGATCAACTAGTTGGACAAACGAAACACTAATCTTAACGTGTTATTGCATCAATTCCTTCCTTTTTCAGGAAAATAGACGTGTTATTGCATCAATTCCTCTAGACTTAACCGAGATATGTCACGAGACTACGGATGCCACGTCACACGAGAGATTTTAGTGTCGGTAGTACTCGGAACTTTTTAGTGTCGTTAGTACTCGGACCTTTTTAGTGTCGATAGTACTCGGAACTTTTTAGTGTCGGTAGTACTCGGAACTTTTTAGTGTCGGTAGTACTCGGAACTTTTTAGTGTCGATAGTACTCGGAACTTTTTAGTACTCGGAACTTTTTAGTGTCGGTAGTACTCGGAACTTTTTAGTGTCGGTAGTACTCGGAACTTTTTAGTGTCGTTAGTACTCGGAACTTTTTAGTGTCGGTAGTACTCGGAACTTTTTAGTGTCGGTAGTACTCGGAACTTTTTAGTGTCGGTAGTACTCGGAACTTTTTAGTGTCGGTAGTACTCGGAACTTTTTAGTGTCGTTAGTACTCGGAACTTTTTAGTGTCGGTAGTACTCGGAACTTTTTAGTGTCGGTAGTACTCGGAACTTTTTAGTGTCGGTAGTACTCGGAACTTTTTAGTGTCGTTAGTACTCGGAACTTTTTAGTGTCGGTAGTACTCGGAACTTTTTAGTGTCGTTAGTACTCGGAACTTCTTAGTGTCGTTAGTACTCGGAACTTTTTAGTGTCGGTAGTACTCGGAACTTTTTAGTGTCGGTAGTACTCGGAACTTTTTAGTGTCGTTAGTTACTCGGAACTTTTTAGTGTCGGTAGTACTCGGAACTTTTTAGTGTCGGTGAAATTACTCGGAACTTTGAGTGTCACGGTAGTACTTTCGGAACTTTTAGTGTCGGTAATTTTCGGAACTTTTAGTGTCGGTGATACTCGGAACTTTTAGTGTCGTTAGTACTCGGAACTTTTTAGTGTCGGTAGTACTCGGAACTTTTTAGTGTCGGTAGTACTCGGAACTTTTTAGTGTCGATAGTACTCGGAACTTTTTAGTGTCGGTAGTACTCGGAACTTTTTAGTGTCGGTAGTACTCGGAACTTTTTAGTGTCGGTAGTACTCGGAACTTTTTAGTGTCGTTAGTACTCGGAACTTTTTAGTGTCGTTAGTACTCGGAACTTTTTAGTGTCGGTAGTACTCGGAACTTTTTAGTGTCGGTAGTACTCGGAACTTTTTAGTGTCGATAGTACTCGGAACTTTTTAGTGTCGGTAGTACTCGGAACTTTTTAGTGTCGGTAGTACTCGGAACTTTTTAGTGTCGGTAGTACTCGGAACTTTTAGTGTCGGTAGTACTCGGAACTTTTTAGTGTCGGTAGTACTCGGAACTTTTTAGTGTCGGTAGTACTCGGAACTTTTTTAGTGTCGGTAGTACTCGGAACTTTTTAGTGTCGGTAGTACTCGGAACTTTTTAGTGTCGGTAGTACTCGGAACTTTTTAGTGTCGGTAGTACTCGGAACTTTTTTAGTGTCGGTAGTACTCGGAACTTTTTAGTGTCGGTAGTACTCGGAACTTTTTTAGTGTCGGTAGTACTCGGAACTTTTTAGTGTCGGTAGTACTCGGAACTTTTTAGTATCGGTAGCACTCGGAACTTTTTAGTGTCGGTAGGACTCGGAACTTTTTAACACACGACCATAGCAAGCGAATTTGAAAACTGCTACGATCGAAAACGACTATGTCAATAACATGTAAGGACAACCACCTGACAGGACTTCATTCAATGAGGTGCCAAACATCACATACCTTCATGTCAAGAGACGATCATTTGGTCGGATTCACGTCCAATGAGGCGACCATAGGACTCGCATGAAGTATCGCTTCTTTTAATGGAAAACATATGTATATGAAGCAGCCATCTTTTCAACGTAACAATTCCATATTTTCAAATAGTGAGAGCGACCAGATACGATACGACCTTCTCGAGAGTCGAAAAAGGAAAGACCAGAATCGTCGGAAGCACGGTATATACACTAGTTTTCGGCGTGAGCTCATTTGCATAATCAATCAGACCGAACGTACATCACGTGACTTCCCTTAACACAAAAACTGTGCACGTTCATGAGACAGGCGACATCTGATGGCCCCAACGGATAGCAGTGTAACTACTCAGAATAACGCCAACTACCGGCCATGATAGATATCTATTCGTTGAAAAAGTTGGGGTTAACCTCGCGAAAATTTAATGTTTTGGGACAAAAACAGAAAATTTTCGCGAGGTTAACCCCAACTTTTTTTCTCTAGCTAACCTAATTATATTTTTTTAACCGCTAGATGGCGCCACCATGTGACGTAGTACTCCGATTATCCGCTAGGGACGCTACACCGGAAGTGACGTCGTACCGGAAGTTACTTGACTGTCATGGCAGCCTCTACTAGGGACGACACGTCGGAAGTGACGTCGCACCGGAAGTTACTTGACTGTCATGGCGGCCTCTACGCTTCCGGTATTCTCGGAAGTGTGTCAACGAATAGATATCTATCATGGCCGGTAGTTGGCGTTATTCTGAGTAGTTACACTGCTATCCGTTGGGGCCATCAGATGTCGCCTGTCTCATGAACGTGCACAGTTTTTGTGTTAAGGGAAGTCACGTGATGTACGTTCGGTCTGATTGATTATTGTCGAACGCTTCCGGCCGATTCTTGGACAGTGTGTCAAGCGAATAGATATCTATCGAGAAATGGCCGGTAGTTGGCGTGTGGTTATTCTGAGTAGTTCAACACTGATCGTATCCGGAATTGGGGCCATCTCAAAGATGTCGAAGCGTTCGTCTGTCTCAAAGCATAGTGTCTTTCCGTTGAGTAAGGGTTGGTCTGAGTACGTTCGGTCTGATTGGTCAAATGGCATGAGTGTATTACTGCAAACGTAAACTATCTAAGACCAATGATTCCACAACGATTGTTGGTCAAAGCATAGTGTTTCTGGTTTGTACAACTAGTTGATCTAAGTCCAATTCGTGACACGTGTTGGTCAAAGCATAGTGTTACCACAACTTTCGGTAACTGAGTTCAATGTTCGATTCGTTCAGCGTGTTGGTCAAAGCATAGTGTTTCTTACCACTGTAAACACGTTTTCACATCACCAAAAGGCCGATGCTGTCTATGCAGACACTTGCCCAACCTACCGACCTGAAATGTTCGTGAGTGTGATGATGGCATCCGTAGCCTGTGTCAATTTAAGCAAGGAATTTGGCATAACAAGATTTATTCCTAAGTAGGAAGGAAAACGTCAATATAGGTAAAGTTTTCATTTCAAATGTCCTCGAGACGTTACTTTTAATCGTATATATATTACAGCCTAATATAATATCAATATAAACTAAATCTAATGGTAAAACGTCATCACTATCATAGTATCCACGTGATAAACTTCACATACATAATAAAATTTCTATCTGTGTCTTGTGGTTCGTCTGTGGCTTCCATCCAAAGTCTGGCCAATGCTCAGTTGGCAATCGTGTCGCTGTGATCCGGAATCGTCCACATGAATCGCCATAGAGCCTGTCACCAAGTTGTTTAGTCATCCTCCATGTTCTCTCATTGCCTGTGATCGTTTGTCGGTCCTTCGTGGGACACCTTTCAGTCGTCCGTCCTGTCACTTTATGTCGTTTGGACCGGCCTTAACATAATAACACTGTCTGAGTGATTGTTTCCATTCTAACAGGCCACCATAAAAGCTACAGATCGAATTTGGTTGTGGAAATATTTTTTCAGTGTCTTAAAAAAAAAACCAACTAATAAAAGGAATGCTTCTTCTTGACATATTTTCCTGAAACAATGTTGAATAATTAAAATAATAATTTTTATATACATTACATATAAGTTAATTGGGTTCTAAAAATGATAGTTTTGACACATCTATGCGAGACACGCGAAATTGGTAAATTACCGTTCTTGTTGAATCCAGGCTGCAATGGTGCTTGGCCTTGTCCGCCACATCTTGACACTGCAGGTACGCTTTATAAGGAAGGGACAACTTCGCAGCTGAAGACGAATCCCAGACAAAACACCAAACACGACAAATTGCTGAATTTCACTGGAATCCACTGGCTTTTTTCTTTAACCTAATTCCATATGTTGACCCATCATGCAACATGTTACCACAGTCCAAACAATTTTATGATATTTTATCCCTTCACGTTGTAAATTGTAATTTTGAAGTAGAAGACAGAAATCGTGTATCCGCCCATTAGCTTAAGTGTCAAGTCTATTGAAGTACGGGTGCAGCCAGAAGTACGTGTGATAATTCTCCGTACATCGAAAAATGGTGTATCATGTCTCGTTTTTATATCGTCACTATCTCGTGGACGGGTAAATCAAACTTGAAACTATGTCCAGCCATATCTACACCACCTGAAAGAATCTCTCAATTTAGTCGCTATGTTACTGTACAAAAAGTTAGTTCGTATTTTTATGGAGTGTTAAAATAGTCTCGTGTAGACGACTGTCATATTTCCTCTTAATGACGTTTATTACCTGTGTGAGTGAAGTCCAAGCTGGATCTGATGTTTGTAGTTCGAGTGATGTCAGACCCGTTCAGGGGGCTCACTATTGCACGCAAGCGTGCAATTAAGAGACACGACGTGTTGCAGTCAATAGAACATACTTGTCCACAAGATGGGTGTTTGGGCGCTGAAAACAATCCTAGTTGAGCTATTTTCAATTCCCAACAGTCCAAGCTTCTTGGCGGTACAAATCTTGTTGAACTATGCTTGGTCACAACTAGCCGCCATGCAGTGTTACAATGAGTAACTAAAATTTGTACGGACAAATTGATGTCCTGCTCCTAGTCTGTAGCCCCATACACCCCAAGACTGGCAAATCGTGCGTCGTTGACTTTCTTTGTCACAACCTCTCTTTCCACATGCATACAATAAATTATATATAGTATTGTACATCATTTAAGAAGGGATGTTTGCCTAAGATTAGTAGTTTTTTTAATAAAAGATAAAACACAAAGCTAATATTATCCATTTGCAGGCCAGTCTTCCCTTAACCATTTATTGGATGAATTATTTCAACTTTTCCAAATAAAAAATTCTTCACCACCTCGTCCTATATTACGATATTGTATCCAACAGTCCATACATAGAACACATATATGAATTAAATATTTATATACACTAACTTGATATGGCAGCACTGATCTTGCATTGATTGTAGTTTTTTTCAAATATGGCTATAGACAAAACAAAAAGTACAAAACTGGTATGTTGCCTCAGGGCAACAACGTCCAATAACGGGTAAATTAACCTGTTTGTCAATAAAATATATTGTAATATCACCGAGTTCACCAATATTAATAATGAAATTGCTATTTCCAATAAAACTATGTTTGTGATGTAGCCAGAATCACACTTAAAAATGTAAATTATTTAAAATGGAATGTTGTGTAATCTGCGTATACATCACAACATGAATACAACACAGAAACACGAGTATCAATACAAAAGAACACTTAGTTGGTTAGTACTTACTTCAGCAATGTGGTGTGCGAAGTCTGCTGCTGCCTTATCTGACCTGTAGTCTGTTCCTACTTTCAACCCTTTGAGTTCATCAAGTGAACACTGCCAGGTGTAATCGGTAAACGGCCTGTCATGTTTAGCCAATGCATGAACAGTTATAAACTTTAGAACTAGTTTGTCGTGTAATACCTTGTTTAGGCTAACAAGCATCTTCCCAGCCACTGACTCCATTGCTGGTTTCGCTGCAGTTTCTATGGCCAAGCTTTCCCTTTTGTGTGACGCAGTTTGTTCATGTGCTTTAACAGATGTTAGCTGGAAACTTATTGTCCCTATTGTGAAGCTGCCAACTTCTGCCTGCTGGTGGACGTTGACTCAACAGTATTTGCAATACATCAGACGTGTTCCTTCTTCCAGCCCCAACCATGGGCGGCCAACTTGCCACGACGGTTGAAAAGATCTGTGGCGTTTTGTCTGTTCGTACTCTTTGTCCATCTTCCTTTTCTGTGAAAGCTTGCTCTCTTTCGTTTCGACAGGTTTCTTCTTTTTAGTGGCAAAATCGAATCAAAAATACGCGCTCGATGGATTATTTTTGAATGGCGCTCAAATAAAATTGCAACTGATGGTCGCTTGGCGGCGCTGCATCGATTTTCTGACAAGTGTGCACGACTGACACGTTGTCAAAGGCTTATTTCGCAATTAAAGTTATTTTTAAATACAGCGGATAAACATTGTTGCTTTATCACATGTCGTAAATGCTATTATTCACGAATAATTCAGAAGCGACTTTCGTAACTTGGTAGAAAAATTGTCGCAAACTTACGCCAGCGGTTATCCCTCACCGTGGTCAAAAATACTGAAATCTGTAACCAATCGTTGCAAAAGGGCAACAACTTAATTACTATTTGATAATAAAGAAAATGGTAGTGACTAGTTTCTGTTTATATACTAAAGGTGCATGCATTCAGTTTCAAAAGAATATAAATTACGCTCTAGTCGCGGTTCCGATGTTATATTTAGCGCACACGGTGTCGGTGCTGCCGTCATGCGACCAAAAGGAATCAAACCAGTCAGTTCGTCACCCGGATGCTTATATATAGCAACTCGTCAACGCTTGTATAAAATGGCGGCATTCAGATGTTTGTTTTCATTAGCTTCGACGTATTTTCTAAATGAAATCAACAGCAGTAAAATACACTGACAATTTCGTTCGAATATACCGTCTATTTTCACTTGTCCACCGGATAACCATCAGTGGACATTCTACTTGTCCGGACAAATTTTTACTTGTCCCGGACAAACGGACAAGCGCTATTTCGAACGCTGCAGGCGCATGTTCGAATGTTGAATCCATTGGCTGAGTACGTGCCATGTGCCGGACACTCGCTCAAATTGGTCAGTTTGCAGCCTCATGTTGCGAACATGCAACAATGTTCTTCGATTTCGTACAGCGTTCATACGTATTTTTCTCATCATCGACGTACAATTGGTCTCTTCTAACGGCTGCATTGTTTGAGAACAGACTGTCCTATGTAAAGCGCATGTCTGACACACGATGGTCGGCCCGAGCTGATGCACTGAAAGCATTATTCAACGGCTATAGTGAGATAACCAATGTCATCGGCAGCTGCAGATGAAGATCAGAAAGCTGAATATCGACAGGAAGCACGTGGTCTTGTATCAACGATGGACCGACTGGAGAATAGCATACTAACTGTACCGTGGCATCAGGTGTTAGAGCGATTCCAGATGTGCAAAACCTAAACACGGCATGCGCTATATACAAGTCACTGATCGTCTTTGTTCAAAAGCTACGGCCAACGTTTGGATACGTTGAACATAAAGCCAAGGAATAACGAATTGCGACGAATATCGACATGACACACAGAGGGTGCGAAAACGCAACCGTAAATATGATGAGTTCGGCTCGTCATCTGAAGAGGTGAGAACTGAAACGGCTCCAGACAAATTTCGAGTCGGCACGTTCCTGGTGATCATCGACAGCTTGATCGCTGCAGTGGAGAAACGTTGGCAAGCGTACGAGGGAATCAACAACAAGTTTTGCTTCTTGTGAAATTTAGAGTCGTTGTCCGATGAAGAACTGCCTAATTCGGCGTTGGTACTTGTTGACTCGTATCCAAATGATTTGGAGGCCAGTTTGGCAAACGAACTTCTGCAGTTCGTGGCACTGCTTAACACAGAGTTCGGCAAGCAGGCTACTATCATTGGACCGTGCAGGAGTGATGCTCACTCAGATACTGCAGATGATGACAGCGAGGTGATGATCAGCGGCGAGGCATTGGAGCTGCGCATCAATGACAGAGCACCGATTTATTTGTCCGATTCTTTCAACGTAAAACGCAAGCAGCACGGTATAAATGCAAGATCTAGTACTTTGTCTCTTCATGTGCCGTATGTTAAATCTTTCGGTCAAACTTCTTTTTACTACACAGGTATACAGGCATGGAATGAATTGCCATATAACATACAAGGTTCTCAGAACAAGAACCAATTTACATATTTATTGAAACAGTTTTTGTTCAATTATCTTAACGATCAGGAAGCTCATTTGTTTACTTTTAATTCAATCTTATTTTTAGGTACGTTTATTTATTTGTTAAGTTTTTTTTATTGATGACGCTTCTTTTGTTAAAACATATTTATTGAAACAGTTTTTGTTCAATTATCTTAATGATCAGAAAGCTCATTTGTTTATTTTTAATTCAATCTTATTTTTAGGTACGTTTATTTATTTATTTTTTTAAAGTTTTTTTAATTGATGACGCTTCTTTTGTTAAAACTGTGTAATTTAATTTGTAGTACATGAATTGTTTTTTCAAATGACTTAATAGTGCTTATAATCAGGAGGTAATCTCCCTCTCTTCTTAATATTAAATCATCAATGTCTTTTGACATCTGAAAAGTAATTTAGTAGTATTTATTTATTATTGTTGTTTTAGTATGTTATTTTGTTATATTCTATTAATATCTAAGTCATGTATTTGTCTGTTACTGTCCAAGTACCACAATGGAAACAAGTGCTTGCACTTTCTTGTGTCATCCTTTATATTTCATGTACCCTATATTTTATGTATGTACAACATTACATTTAAATTCATAAACTACAAAACACAACAAGAAGCATCACATGTGATCATTTTATCGATACCGAGATTGAAACATTTCACGAGTACTGTCGCCGAGCGTAATTCTGCATACCTGAACTAGCGTTAAGCGTATTCAGTGTTGGCGTCAATTGGACTTGAATTAATCCGACCTCTTGCGAAACTGTAGTGTCTCTGGTCACCTACACAGTGGCTACAACTCAGCTGGCCAAAGTGTTCCGCGAAATTGGGCGCTTGTTACAACTGGTAATGTAATAATCGACCGGTAATGTAATAAATCGACCGGTAATATAAACATTGTAATAGTCGACCGGTAATGTAATAATCTACCGGTAACGTAATAAATCGAGCGGTAATGTAATAAAAACGACTAAGTTGATTATGATGATGACGATGATAATGAAGGTGATCATGATGTTAGTAATGATAACAAAGACAGTGATGACGAGGATGATAAATTATTACGATGGCGAGGAAAATGAAGACAATTAAGGGGTCACTTTAGTAATGATGATGATTATAACGATGATGATTATGATGACGGTGATGATGATGATAATAACGACAGTGATGATGAGTGTGATAAATGATACTTATGATGAAGACGAGGACGATGAAGACAACGAATGCATTGTCTTAGTGATGACAATAATTATGACTATGATGATGATTATGATGACGAAGATGAAGACGTTGAGGGCCGTGCTGACATCCTGTTGATCCTCACTAAAGTACACTTAACAAGGATTCTCAGAACAAATCAGCCGTTTGTTTTCTGGGAGGACACACGGAATGCCGTCCACCTAACCTCCCAGGTAACACAGTAACTACATGTCAGCAAATAATAGGACCGAATCAGAAAGTGTGGCAGGGAACAACATATGAAACACCTGATCATTATTTGATCAAATTAAGAGGTTATCTCAAACAATATAAAGGACATTTTAGAATACAATCTAAACGATTGACATTTAAAAATATTACAAACTTAAAGGTAATGGGTAATCTCAAAATAATAATAATAACTAATATTATAAATTGGAGCAGTTGAAACAATTAATGGGAAATCCAAAAAACTAAGTTAAAGTTAAATGTAGGTCACTCGACTTCATTCATATGAACGAATAATAAATTATGCCTAATATTAATGGATTATATCAAAAGCAATTTTTAAAGAATAATCTAAAAAGGAATAATTAAGATGTAATTATATAATGCTAACTACTCATCTCAATACATGAGATGGACATCTCATAAAATCAAGTGGTTTTCTTGAAAAAGTTTGTTAAATTAGGGGGACATCTCATAACAAGGTATGGTTCTTCTAAAAAAAAGTATCGTTACAAAATATGTTAGAAGTCATTAACACATTAACAAGCTGAGTCTCAACAAATTAAATGATAATCTAAAAAAAAGGGTCATCTCACAAATAAAGGGGGTCTTCTCAACCAACTAAGTTAAGGGACTATTTCATAACAATATTTACTAAAATTAACTGGCTGATCATGTCAACTTATTCAGGGATCATCGCAAAAACATTACGGAGTCCTCTAATAAAATATTAGGGACTTCTCAAAAACGTTATGGTGTCGTTTCACAAACAAATTAAATGTTTATTAAAAAACAACTAAAATAATAAAGTTAAGTGTACTACCTATCAATTTAAAAGTTCGCATAAACGAATAACGGGCATCTATTATATTTTAAAATATGCCTAATGGTAATATTAAAGAATTATATCTCAAATATTGTAATCTCATTGAACTTCATTCATATAAACGAATAACGAGCACATGACGTTTCATTTTTATGGCTAGTTACACTGCTTAATATAATCATTTATGTTTTTAGAAGACCCCTACATTTTTAGATCAGCCCTTAATTTGTTGAGACGATCAGCTCCTTAATTTGTATCGAAATTTTGTTTAGAGTACCCATCTTTTTTATTAGATGACCCCTTAATTTAATTACCGTTTTCTCCGAAAACACCTCTTGATTTTATGAATTGATCCCGTCACATGTTGAGATGATCTGCTAGTTTGTTATAAAAATGATCTCTCGAAAACTACTTTTAAAAGTTTTCTTTAAATTGTTTATGATGTAATCTCTTATCATTAGGTATATTTATAAATACATTAGGTGCCACTTAATCGTTTATATTTTAATTGATTCAGATAACAAATAAGTTTAGGTTTATGAGATTACCCCTGTAATTGTGTTAGTTGATTATTATTATTACTATTATTACTATTTCGAGATTACCCTTAAGTTTCTAATAATTTACAATAGCACTCTTCAACATTACATTTTGAGATATTCCCAAGTTGTTTGAAGAAAAAAAACGTATTTTTAAGATGATCCATTAATGTGTTAAGATGATCAACTAATTATTTTAACAACACGTCTATTTTGGCAATGATCCCTTAACCGTTTTGAGAAGACCCCTGTATTTTATGAGATGACCATTTAATGTTACGATGTTTTCTCAAAGACGATCAGTTAGTTGTTTTTAATGAACGTTTGTTTTTTGTGAAACAACACCATAGAAAATCATATTATTTATGAGAATATCTTTTAATGTTTTGAGATTATTCCTGAATCTATTGACACGATCAGCCAATTCATTTTAATCAATACTTGTATGTTTTGAAATGTTCCCTTAACTTAGTTGCGAATGCCTCTTTATTTGTTAGATGAGCCTTTATTATTTTAAGATGAACTTTTAATTCGTTGAGACGAATACCTTATTCGTTTTAATGAATATTTACATTTTGTATGACTTTGTATGGAAAAAAACTTTATTGAGAGATGAGCACTTATTGTTTTGGGATGATCCGTTAATGTGTTAATGACTTCTTACATATTTTGTAATTAAACTTTTTTGAGAAGACCCATTCTTTTTATGAGGTTCCCCTTAATGGTGGGTATGGGTGGGTGGGTGGGTGAGTGAGTGAGTGAGTATATTGAGAGAGAGAAGCTAGACTATTTACATAATGTTGCTAAAGTGTTACTACCTATTTTCTCATATACAATAGGAACAATCGTGTAGGTGTGAAAGGCTGTAGAAATACTCCGAGACGGACACGTGTGCCTCAAAATCGGTTGCCATACTATCACCAGGCTGCCGACGAAGCGAGTCGAACTGTTGAGATAATAGCTATCCTGCAATGCTGTGCATAATTACAGTAATTTACATGTTCCACGAAAAACGAGCGACTCGAATACATGTGACATCCAATGTAGGAAAATGAGTGTGCTAGGCAATCGCGTTCGACTGGGTGGCGAGAACGTATGCATCACCCGACAAACGCCAATTCACACAGGCGTATAACGTGGAAAAAATTAACGGAAGAACTGATGACAAAACCAGACAAACACCTTCGCGGCTTCGCCTTCCGCGAAGATAATAATTTAAATGAAATGTAAAAGACAAGGGGATAGGCAAAATTCGCGATTCTGAATCTGAAGATCTCACTGCAGATGTTATATGAGAGTACATTACAGACGACGACCACGGATACTATTTCTCATTTCACTATAAGAGTTCCATTCCCAG
Organism: Paraescarpia echinospica; assembly: GCA_020002185.1. NCBI lineage: Eukaryota > Metazoa > Annelida > Polychaeta > Sabellida > Siboglinidae > Paraescarpia > Paraescarpia echinospica. The sequence goes on from CM034542.1 coordinate 42,018,096, forward strand.
CAAGTCTTAAATGTGAGGTTTGGCACTGCCCCACTTTAAATACTTTATGCAGCACTGTTAAAAGAGTTATAAAACATGAATAATTTTGCTAGCCGATCATAACAGAAAGTAAATCAAAGTTAAATGCTGGTAAAACAGAGTTTCTTATTATTGGCAGAAGCAGCGTAAAAATACGAACTATTTCTTCAATGTATTGCTCCTGCAGTCTCATCACGAAATCTAGCGAGTTATCTTTGATGACAGCTTCAATTTCAGACAGGCGTTTCTCAAATTTGTCAATGCTGTTATTATCATATTCGTGATTTACGCTGTATTATTCGTAGGCATAAGCCTCTTTCTGTTGCAACAACAATTGCAACTGCGCTTGTTATTAGTAAACTGAACAATTGTAATTCCCATTGTTAAAATATTTCCTTTAAAGATAACACAATATTGCAACGTGTGCAGAATTTCTTAGCAATGGTTGTGACTCGGTCTCTGCGTTTTTGTTCCCAAGTAGTTATGTACGTAGGGGCTGGAGCGTCTCAAATCAGTTGAACATATTATACAATTCCGCCGCCATTTAAAAAACTTGCTTTTATAACCTTGCTTATCCACCATCTACCTGTTGACAACTTGAATACTGTTTTAAATTTTGAGACTGACCAACCCTGTTATTTTGATGCGCCTCAGAGTTTGGTTTAAGCGCAACAGAAGTTACCTTATTATTATTATTATTTTATAGTACAGTATCCAGTCCTTAGGATTGCTCAACGCGCTTTATCCAATTTACTCCCTGGCAAACCTATTCAAATGAACACAATTTCGACTTATCTGGAAGCAATCAGCCACGCTGCAATAAATGCGCAAAGACTATTCGTACACAAATATCCACCTCTGTCTATAGCCATATACTCATCCATACAGCTGAGTGAACTGGGGCAACGTCGAGTGTGCGAATTTACCCAAGGTTCGACACGACAGCACAGGATTTGAAACCGAATTCACTCGACCGAGAGTCGGATGCAACATTGACCAACTGTTTGCAATATTCAAACAAATTATGGAGAGGGATCGTTGTGGGTGACACATATATAACTTAATATTCGACACATCTCCAACACTACGTCTTCCGAAGTATTTCTGCTCCTGCTTCAACCCCGGCTCCGGCTCAGCCCCCAATATCCGCAACGCATAATACGTATCATATTAATTCCACTACGGACCTTACGAATGCATCGTGAATGCTGCCTCTGTGTACACAGACAAGCAGGCATGCTGGCAAGCTGGCAGGCAGGCAGGCAGGCAGGCAGGCTGAATGCCGAAGATTAGTATATATCACATATAGAATGCTGATTATTATACATCTTAATGGGAGTCTCCCGACCTTATCTATTACTTTCGTTATTCATTGTATATGTATCGTATTTTAGGTCAAATAAATTGATTTTGAATTCTTATGTGTTTTGGTTTGCCCGCATATCGAACTTTACCGACGATGTTCGACGGGCGTCAGTCAGTGAGATACACAGCGATGTACTCCTGCTGCACTCCATCGCGATGTAGGTCTGACCACCACCCGACCGCTATACTACCGTCTCCCGCAAACACTCTGCATCGACGCCGGTGTGAATGTTCGTCTGATTCGTCGGGGCCTACTCGACATTTGACGTCATGGCGGGTAGAGGAAGCATCAGCATGACTGTGCGTACCTCAGAAACCTAGCCGCGTCTGTTGACTTGAATGACGTCAGTCGTCTGTGATGACGTCAGTGGTATCTCTCACAGTGCTCGGGTTTCTAGTCCGGCCCTAGCAACAACGTCAAGCTTCTGTCAGATGAAACGACGAGTCGGGGGGACTAGGCCGTCAGTCGTACTGGCGAATGAAGAATAATCTCCTCCATAACGAGGCAAATGTAATCGTGCTCAACATAGGTGTCTTTCAGTAGGACTGTGTACAACCGATTGCATACTTTCAAGTGTACTGATGACGACGTATAATTGTTTAACACAAACCCAACGGCGGACATGTGTGTGTATGCGTGTCTGTGTGTGTGTGTGTGCGTGCGTGTGTGCGTGCATGCGTGCATGTGTTTGTGCGCGAGTAGGTGGGTATGTGTGTGCGTGTGTGTGTGTGAGTCAGTACGTTCGTGCACGCGTGTGCGTGTATAACGTATGCATGATTGTATAATCAATACTTGCATTTATTGTTGTACGATCATGCACGCATACACGCATATACACACAAGCACGCGCGCACATACGTACACCCATACACACACGCGCGCGCACACACACATACACACACACACCCGCGCGCGTACACCGACAATGGATACCTTTATTTCACATTACGAAGATTTGTATTGTGATCAGTGCTTTTTGGCCGAGATCCCGAAGCCCTTGGAATAGTTAGCTCCGGATTCGTTTCGCATTGGAAATGGTCGCTTTGGGTGAGTAGCTAATGACTCCACCAGGGTGCAGAAAACACCCAACAGCAGACGAGATTGTAAATCTTAGTTCCTACCAAAATACTACATAGATTGATGTAGTTCGCCGTTCGAGCAGAGCGTTCTACTGGACTCGATTGAAACTCCTCCGCTGTCTACGGTCGGAGTGAGGTGTAGGCCTTGTACGGATGCCTGTAATCCAAGTGAAGGAGACCCCAGGACAACGTGATTGTTTATGTAATTAGACACCTACGTGACCTCATTGTTTAATTGTACAAACCATGTCGTCATTGCGCTGTCAGAAAAAAAATAGGTTATGATCTAACTATAATGAGCTAGCGTATGTTTTTTCGTTTATTAATAATATTATAATGCCACAAAATAAGTTTGCGATTTGCACCGTACAAAAATGAGTTACACCAGTTTGATTATTGGAAGTTTTAGATCACGCTGCAAAACTATTTCAAAATGTCTGATCTAAAACTTTCAATAATCAAACTGGTGTAACTCATTTTTGTACGGTGCAAATCGCGAACTTTATTGGTGGCATTATAATAGTATTATAGTCAACTTGCATGTCAGACAATAACACGTGGCGAAAGTAGGCAGTGTTTTGTATAAAACATGTTAAGACACGCAATTTGAATATGAGGTAAGACAGCCCCCACTTTCTTCTTATCTGTATTATAAAACAATACGGTTCTCTGTCTGTCTGTCAGTCAGTCAATACGCCTGTCTATGAGTACCAATGATAACAGAGGCTGATCAAATGATTGACAGGTAATTATTACCTATACATATGTACACATTTTCTCTGCCGGGTCAACATGCTACAACACAGACGTTAACAATGTTCTCAAAAGGACTGGATGTGCACATACTATTATAAATCACTGCAGGACTCGCAATGAAGCAAAATGTAAATATCTAAATGCCATCTGGAGCCTGGAGTTTTGGCATGCAATCTTATTAAATCTTGCAAAAATCAACTACTAAGTTGTTTTTTGTTTTGACGAGTGCCTTTCTAGAAACATTTGACATTGTCCAGCTATGATGTGACCAGCCTCTGCTGTCACCTTCTGTTGCAGAAATAGGCCTACGTGTTATTGCATAATGATATTAGTGTGCCCCGTACGGCGTACAAGACATGTGACGACGACGAACTATGAACTGAGTACTCCAATGAATATGTTGCTAGTGAACGTGGCGTGTCAGATGGACAGAAGAAGAACTGGGGAAAATAATGAGCTACTCTAACGACGCACCTGGAACTAAACCAACTGCCACACGTGCCCCTACATTTCTAATAAAGTTAAAATTAAAGCAGTTATTGCCGATCACCTGAACATCCCCATCTTGTTTAAACATTAACGACACTAATGTATTTCACTCCGCACTTGCATCTGGTAATTAACCCCGTGCAATTATCCTTAGTTACTTATCTCGATTCTCTAATCACGTAGTAACACATACTCATACTCAGACAGTGCAAGCTAGGGTAGACGTTCGCTGTTAGGAATATCTTGGCATTTGTGTGCGCTCTTGCGTGGGTGATTGTGTGCAAGGGTGCGTGGGTGCGTGCGTGCATGCGTGCGTGCGTGTGCATACATCCAATATCAAACCTTATATCAATCGTTATATAATACATTGCAGGCAAGGATGTGCTTTTTAAATGTCTTAAGCGGATGTTTTTGCAACAATCACTGTATTGTGTGCGCTCGTTTTTGCCCGCAGACAACGTGTTGTGATTCTCACCAGAGTTCGGAGTATCTTAATATGTGGCATTGGAAAAAGATCTTTGCAGAAACCGGCCAAATGTTTGCATGTAGATCGTAACTTTCATTTACAGATTATTGTAACGTCTGCCCAAACACCGTAGCAAGCGTCTTAGACGTAAAGAAAGTCTACTACTACCACTACTACTACTACTACTACAACAAGGACATTATTGCACCCTTCAAGGGTACCCAACACCATGCCTCACCAGTAACCTATACAATGTACTCGTCTTACCGTTATTTTATGAACTGAAACGATGATCAATTAAACGGTTTAGACAGTATGGTGGAGTAGACAGTTACTTAGAATACGGCGAAATACAACGCTGATTAATATGACCTGTTTATATCAGAATCATATGCTGTAGTTGCTGATATTGGATCACACCGAAATGAAACGTTATCATATAGCACTGATGACCGTGATCAGCACGGACGAGGGTACAAGCAGGAGCGGCAACACGGATGAAGATGAAAGGTATTGTTTGTGACAGAACGTGGAAGAAACAACTAAAGAGAAACATCTTGGAAGCATATATGGAAACAAGTTGTGTTTATCGGTTGGGAACATTTACACTGATAGAAAGGCGGGAGAAAAAGCTACAGGTAGGCCACCTATCGTAAAACTACTTGGTGCGGAAAATACGTGAAATGAAAAGAGGTGAGAGAAGAAAGATAATGGAATTAAGGCGACACTATTGGAATGCAGGCACGCCTGAAAATTAAGGTAATGCGGAATACAGTGTAACGGCAGAATGAGTAAGGAAAGATTGGTAACGAGAGCAAACAAAGGTGGGTGATAGAAGGAAAAGAGGAAAGCCGAACAAAAGACGCAAAGAGAGTGTCAAAAGATATCTCAAAAGGGCAGACTCGTCGAGAAAGCAGAACAAAATGGAGTGAACCGTGGCTCCGACTTCGCAAGGCATCACGGGGAGGAAGAAAGCGATGTTCGGTGGGGGAGAGCAACATGTTGACTGGTACTAATAGGTGAACTGAATGTGACGTCTCACTAAAAAACAAATGTAAATTAGTCTACAATGTAATGTGATTACACGAATGGTGGGGTTTGTCACGATTACATATGATTGCAGATAGTTTTCTAATACCCAACAATGCAAGGCCGGCATCCGTCTCATTCAAAATACCATAGTTACTACATATCCGTGAGAGCAAGGTGAGTGGTTGTAAGCTTCGTCAACATTAGATTTTCATGGTAATAACAAATAATAGTTTATAAGAAATGATGGCATAAGTTGTCAAAGGACCATGCCCCCTTTAATTAAAATGCGCCAATGAATAGTCCTACATTTGGTAGCCCTATTTCACTGGCACAATCAGTTTTGCTAGCACGTGAAATTAGGCACAGCGGATTGTCTTTCGACAATAAAATGTTAATACCCGTGGTGTTCCGACAGGTGTTGTTGCCGAACGCTATTAGTTCATAAACTTCAACTCGTCGAAACCCAATCTGTCCGAGTAGGCGACCACTTAAGTGAGCAGACGACGTTACCGACTGACACCATTGGGTCCTCTCAACGACGTGAGCAGAAACTGTCGCTTCCCCTACTGCTAACTAATTGGCTCGGGTGTAATCGCAGATATTAATCCGCGACTTATATGATTAGGGGCCTGAATTAACGACTAAGCAAACATTACCGGTTCCGCATGAGTGAGTTGTGAACGTGATTACGGAGCTGCGAAACCTGACAGGACTTTCATTTGGACCGCGGACAAGGACGAATTGATGATATGTTAGCCTTCAGTGTAATGTTCATCAAACATAGACCTACGTTGCACGGTAACTGTTTTCATTTAACTTTATCATAACACAGATCTATGTTGATACAGGTCGCATCTGAACACGAAGTACAGCGTATTTGTATACGTCATCAATATATACATTCATTCAACATACAAGTTTTTGCTTTAAACGCCCGCTTAAAGTGTTAATGAAAAGTATATTTTGACAAATCACGGTTATATTGATAATTTGAAATATTTATTAACGGGTAACTTCTTGTATAGCGCGGTATCCAGTCTTTAAAACTCAAAGCGCTTCACACTTTACTCTCTGGCAGACCTATTCAATCGAACATTTCTCTGGGTTGCATGCATTCAACTTATTAAAACTTAGATAGACACCAATGCTTTTAACTTTCACAGTAGACACCATTGATTTATACTATATAAAATGAATTTGTAAATTTCTTTGAAACTTGAAATCATTATAAAAGGTAAGTTACTCGTTGTAGCAGACCAGCAGTAATGTTGTGTGCTCCAACATTATGACACCTTTATGCTAAATGTCCCGTTAAATCCGGGAGTCTCTCGGATTGTGGGTGTGTCCCCCGGTCTCCCGGAATATAGGAAAATCTCCCGGATTTTCTCTTAAAATATCCAACAGCACCCCTCCCGTCTTCCGATCGATGCCATGAGTCGAGTCGAGACAGCGGAGAAGCTGAAAAGTAAAAGTGAAGTTATAGCAGTGCGACATTTTTTCAACAGCACCTCCCCGCGTCTTCCGATGTCAAGATCAGAGACAGCGCGAAGACACAGCGCGACACGGGAAGCGTGCTGAACCGCTGACGAATTATCCGGATTTCAACAAAAAAGCTGACAGATATACTGTAACACCTTACTCAAAGGGTAGGTTACATCGAATTGCTAGATGTGTGTAGTTGAAGCGATCCGTGCAGTAATATCGACGGACTGTCCATTTAAAAACAAAACCATGACATTTTGCACACTGCAAGAGTTCGCAATCCTTAATTTTTTTTAGATGTAGCGTCATCGAGAAACGTCTCGTGTCAAACGTAGCGACCATTTGTTTTCGGATATTACCGAGAAAAATATACTTTTGTCGACATATTCACTATTAGACTATATAGCGTAAACAATAATGATGGCTGTACCGATATTTTAAATGTCAGGGATTATAATGACGCCATTATAAACAACATTCACGGTAGGGGTAGATAGTAGTCCATTTTATTAACACAAAATCTTCCAGACTATAGCAAATGAAGTATATATCAGTGGAAATATAGTTTAAGTACTCTTTATGGTGGTGTCATAAAAAACATGGAATTATACTGTAATGACGTCATTATGATATCACCTGAATTATAATCTCTATCTCTTATTCCGTAGGTTAGATATTTGAAATGAATGAAACGGAAATTTCTGCAATGATGTTTTTCTAGAAGAGTATAACATATAAAGGTGAAATCCAGTTGTTGTTTGCCACGTGGAAATGAGAGGTCTTGCGTAATTTTGGAAGTTTAAAGCAACTGGCGTGATTAGCAAAATATAGGGGTATTGATAAACAGTAGCATAACTCATCTATACAAATCTGCCAGCCTATACCACGTGTGACATTGATGAAATGGTATTTGAATACTCTTCTCAAGAGTGTCATAAATAGCAAATAATTATGCTACATTTATGTCATGACATTATACACGAACTACGTTATATAGATTAGTCCACACGTTAGTCCATATATCAAATAGGTGAGCCTCTCCCACATGGGGAATTTCTGCCACAACGCTCAGCATAGAAATGTGAACTCATGCAGTTGCTTGCCACGTGGGAATGGCAGCATTCATGGGGACGGTCAACGAATGGTAGGAAGGCAACTTTGGTCTGCGGTTGAGGGAGCATTCCTGCTTCGCGACATAGCCTAATATTGTACCCATTATATTCAGAACATTTCGGTTCAGTATGTATGTCCTGAAAGAAGGCAAAGCCATTCTCCAAAGCTCTTCGCAGCTAGGGTGATGGCTTGGCTAGCTAAAAGCGAGGCACTTGGTTGCCCGTTTGTTCTGGTGGCATTGAAGGCTTCTTGGGTCCATCATACCTCTCCTGCTGCATATCATACTTAATCGGTTTTGAACGATCCTGCATAGTTTCCCCTTTGATGGTTTTCCGCTTGGGAGCCATCTCATCAATACTGCCATTGCCAGGTCGTCGAACCTGTGCCATGATCATTGCAAGACAGTGGACGCAAATCTTGCAATTGGGTGATACTATTTCAGCAACAAAAGTATCACAGATGCAGTGTCTCAGGTTGTCATCACCAACTTCATCATAGTTTTGTGCTACGTATGCGCCTGCTGGGTATATGAACATACGAACTTCATCATATGAACAGCAAACAGAGTTCTTGGACAACAACTCAGATATCAAAATTTGGTTGTGTCGCATGAGTATCCCTATTGCTACCTGCAGATTTGTTGACTGGGAACACACCATCCCTGTGATAATGTTCCCTATAAGGATCATTGCCAGTAAAACACTGTCAAACTTGGAAGCTATCTTAGACAGAAGCAAAGCAGTAGTATCACCAACAGATTCACGCGCCAGCTTTTGATTAATATGTATGTGGTACGTGTCTCTCTTCTTTTCAAAGCAAGACACCCACTGGTCATTACAGATGCAACTCTGTCAACACAGTACTCTAAAGTCACAAGGTGTAATGACTTTGTCAACGCACTTCTGAATCCCATGACATTTGCAAAGCCAGGAGATGACAGAATCTCTATGTTTTCGCCACGATATTCAGTCAGGTTTTTAACAATGTTTTGCGGCACATGCAAGAACCACCTTCGTCCACATACATCTCAAACAGCTCAACCAAACTACATGTTCTCTGACGATCTTCTAGTATTTTCTTGCACACACTCTTGAATGCTAGATCTTCTGTGGATTTACTGCTCGTACCACTACAATACTGAACATTACGTGCAGATATGACGCTGGCTCGACACGACTCATGTGAAGCTTGCACTGCTCCAAGTACCCTTCCTCGCACAATCTCACCAAGTTTATCATTCTTCATCCGACAACTATCAAGTATGTATTGGTTATATTCATGTCCATCTGCTTTCACGTCTTATTTGGAATGCTCTTTTATGGGTTCCTTAAGAATTTTCGCATCACACTCTGACTCGAAAAGACATACAGTTACAGTAGGACAAAAGAGGCAATGCTTCTTAAATATAACTGCTCATCTACACTTGATCACAACTGTTTGGGGGCTCCCTGTTCATTGTCATAGTCGACACATGACATCTTACATACATGAGCAACATGTGCCCTGACATTAATAGAAGATGTGTACCGAGATACACATGATTTATTAACCTTAATACGAGGATTGTCTGGTTCTGATGCTAACAATGACTGGAGCTATACATGATAACTGTCATTCAATTGTTTACTACAGTTTAACATAGTCTCAATGCGAGATTTGTGGGCCATTTTGTAACTTATTCTTTTTATAGTCGTAAAGTTCATAAAGCCGTTTTCATGTGAAGTGGCCATGATGAGCAGTCAAACAGGCTTGTGGAGTGAGTATACCAACCTGTCGTCCCTTTCACCAGTCTTCTTCAACAATATTCACTCACCTGAAACACATTAAAGTTGCATAGTTTTCACATATTCATTACGATTTAAGGATTGATCCCGTGATAGACTGACATTATTGTCCTACCAAAGATCGAGAGGAAGAAATTGTCACAAACGCCCGAGTGAGGGCAGCGAACGAGGTCTTTTGTGACAATTTGTTCATCTAGATCTTTGGTAGGACAACGATGCCCAACAAGCACGGGATCAGGCCCTATTATAACATTCAATGAAATCCTTTCTTTTATGACAAATTATGTGATATTGAGTGTTATATAATGCACACAATTTACACCTAAAACTTCGATATGTAAACTGAAAATCTTTAAATGTAAAATCGAACTAAACACAGCTGTACATTATATTTATATGATGACGTCAATAAAAACTTAATTACGCGACAACATAAACGTTAAAAAACAACCATATCATGTTTAAGAATTAACCTTCTTGACAGCGGCCTATTGTAAGGCTGCAATATGCGTTTCGTCAAGGACGTAATTTTTACGTAATTTATGACATTCCGTATTATAACATGTTACAATTAATCGTCAAATCATGAAAGTAATAGTTCTATTAGAATCCCGGTGGTCAAAAACATTGGTATAGACCCCAAATTTATGTTATTTGCATTAAAACTATGGGAGTTATGGTCATTTTATTGAATTCGGGGGGTTGGTGGCCATATATGGATTTGTATGCTAATGTAATGGCCAAATCACATCCATAGCCCTTCCAATAGATTCCTCGTGCTTAAAACCTGGGTATATATCCAAAATGTATGTCTCTAGCACAAATACTTAAGGAGTTATGGCCAATTTAATGATTTTGGGTGGTGCGGCGGCCATATTGGATTTTTTTAAATGCCAATGAACGAAATTTTTTAAACCCTCTGAAAAATATTGTCTTACACGTTTATAAATTCATATCAATGGACAAAAAAGTCTGTACTTCATTTTCACCCTACGGGCCATATGCTCAATATTCCTCCTGGCTGTGTATTGTTGTTGGCGTAATGCAACTAACATGACCAAATGTGGGGATACGGATAGACAGAGGTCTTTTTAGCAACGCAAATCTGACAATCAATAGTAAATGAGGCAGGGGTGGAAATAATTTAATTATCTTCCCAATGGTGCTATACCTAACATGTAATTAAGCAATAATTTCATCGTCATGGTGACCAAAACTGTATTGTAGAAATTACTCCACATTGCTCCATATTTAACTTTCTTTATCACTTTTTGCGATCTACTCTTATGACAATTGGTTGGGTTTGTTTATTCATTTCCGGACGTTGCAGCCTTGATGGATTGTCTATAGACAGCTCTTTCGTTTGCCAGTGTCCCCACTTGCCAGACGTCTGCTCCCATCCATTCCTCTATGTCCTTCTCCCATTATCTCCTAGGTCTTCCTCTGCTTCTGCTGCCTTCCATTTTTCCTTCCATTATTAGTCTCTCTAGAGATTGATGCCGTTTCACATGGCCGAAATAACTTAGTTTTTGTTTCTTTACAAAATTCAATAAAGTCCCGGGTATAACACCAAGCTCGTCTGCGATGGATTCGTTAGTTCTACGTTCAGTCCATGAAACTCGTAATATATTTCTATAACACTTGTTTTCAAATGCATTTATACGTTTAGTAATGTTCTTATTAAGAGTCCAGGTTTCGCATCCATACGGAAATATGCAGACTCGGGATAATTCGTAGTTTCATATCTTTGTTCGTTGCTTTCCATAGCTTCTTCATCTCCGTCAACTTTTTACTCGCCATTGCCAACCTCCGCTTGATCTCTTTCGTCCCATCTCCATCCGCTTCTATCATTGACCCCAGATATTCAAAACTTTCCACTCGTTCTATTTCCTCGCCATTAACTGTGACTTCTGATGGTTCTCGACATCCCTTCACATCCATAATCTTAGTCTTCTTTACGTTTAGTTTCAATCCTTTCATCTCGCTGTGCTCTTTAACAATAGTTATCAGTTTATCTAATTCTTCTTGTGTTTCGGATAGTAACGCTGTGTCATCGGCATATCTCAATTCATATATCTCCAGTCCATTCACTTTCAGTCCATTAAAATACTTACTTCTCGTGTCAGTCTCGACCTCTCTCATGATAGTCTCTGTGTAGAGACTGAATAGGTGAGGGGGGACAAAATGCACCCCTGTCACACTCCCTTGCCGATTGGGAACCAATCTGTGGTACCACACTCTAATCTCACTGCAGACTGCTGTCCAACATAAATGTTGGATAAGTGATGTCATTGTCTGGTCAAATCCCATGTGTATCAAGGTTTTTCAGAGTTGTTGATGAATAACATTATCAAAAGCTTTTGAATAATCTATGAAACAGATCCTAAGGTCATGGTTGAATTCTCTGCATTTCTGAATTAACATCTTCAGGTTGAAAATGTGATCTCTTGTTCCTCTTCCATTCCGGAAACCAGCTTGTGTTCTGTTGACTTCACATTCTAATTTTGTTGTGATTCTCTTCATTATGATTTTTAGCATAATTTTGCTCGCATGGCTGATGAGGGATATAGTTCTGTGGTTTGAATATTCTTGTAAGTCACCTTTTTTGGTATTGGTATAAGGATGGCTCGTTTCCAGTCCATGGGTCATGTTCCACTTTTCCATATTTTTTTGCATAATGGGTGATAGATATCCACGCCTGCTTCGTCACTTGCTCTTATTAGCTCTGCAGTGATGTCATCAGTGCCAGGTGATTTTCCGTCTTTTAGACTTTTTATTGCTCACTCCACCTCTGAACGCAAAGGCTCAAGTTCATCTTCTGGTTCTGTCCTCTCTCTGCCGTCATCCATGTCTACCTCTTCTGTTTCTTCTTTCTTAAACATGCTTTCACAATATTCCATCTTTCAAGTATGTCATTGCTTTCTGTCAGAGTCATTCTCGTTTCATCTTTAATAACGCCAAGTCTAGGTTTGAACGACTGTGTCATAGACTTGATTTCCTCTAACATACTGCGACTATCATTCCTTCTCATACATAGTTCTATCTTTTCACATTTCTTCTCTAGATATTTCTTCTTGTCTTCCTTACACATTCGTTTAATCATCTTGCACTTCTCTCTGTATTTCTCATGATAATTCTCACTCATTTCTTTGTTTTTCTTTAACTCTTTCCTTTCTTCAATCATCTGCAGTGTGTCTTTGCTTATCCATGGTTGTTTCTGCCTCCTCTTTTTAGTGAAGTGTTTGTCAGCTGATTCCATAATTATATAGCCAACTCCTCTGGTTCTTTCTCGTCAGCCACTGTCTGTAGTACTTCGAAACGGTTCATAACCTCTACTCGGTATCCTTCTGTGATATCACTGACGTCATACCTCACTATCTCTTTCCCTCTCTTCATCGTTCTTAATTTATCGCAATCTTGGCGCTTAGCAATTCATGGTCAGAGCCACAATCGGCTCCCGGTAATGTCTTTGCATTAAATACATACGTCCTCCATCGTTTTGGTATCAGTATAAAGTCGATTTGATTTCTGTTCCGACCATCTGGTGTTGTCCAAGTGTACTATCTTCTTTGATGTTGTTTGAAGAAAGTATTAGTGATTTATGACAATTAACACCAGTTAATTATTGTTATGGGCAACTATTCGCACGGTGGGTGTGCGATAAGGAAGGCACGACAGGCTGTACCCCTGGCAACTCACTGCAGCTATGTTGTCTCTCTCTGTCGCCCCAATCCTCTTGGGCCACAGGATTCAGAGTTAGCTTGGCGAAGTGTGTGGGATCGTCTGGTTGCGAACCGATTTTCCCACCTTAAAAAGCTCCATGCGCGGCAATCCTTGAGTCTTTCATTCATCACCCATTATTTTACGCATATAAGCTCTTCGGAATCTCAGTCAATGCAACAAAGAAAACAAATCTACATCAATCGGTACAATAATCAGCCACAACACCACCACCAAACATTATTATAGAAGGCACTGCTCTTGATAATGTTGACCATTTCGCATACCTGGGTAGTAATATGTCCAGTCCAGCAAACATCGATGCGGAAATTCAGTACATGATCAAGTATGCCTGTGCTGCTGGAAGAGTAAGACGCAGAGTCTTCTCAGAACATGGACTTAGGACATCCACTAAGATCCTAGTGTTCAAGGCTGTTGTCCTGCCCACACTGTTGTATGGCAGTGAAACATGCGTTGTGTATCGTCGCCACAACGGTGCTCTTAAACACTTTCAACAGCGCACACTCAGTGCTATCCTGGGAGTCTGCTGTCAAAACCGAATGAACAATGCTAGCATTCTTGAACAAGCATGCACTATCATTTTTCCTTTTCATTGATTTACTACACAGGCTATCTTGTGGGATAGATGTTGCAGTAGGCCTGAAGAGATTCGCAGTGACACCTACATCGTCGGCATAACTTCAGCTTATTGTTCCAAAAGGTCTACAGGCACGCCAAATTCCACAGGTCTAGGGGGCACATGCCACCAGTCTCCCTATGATGCAAATGTAGGCATAATTTTATTGTCATCCTGCGGGCCACATTATGTGCAATCTCGTTTTTAGCCCGCAGATCGCATAAAACAGCTTCGAGGGCCGCAGTTGGCCCGCGGGGCGCAGGTTGCCGAACCACTGCTATATTAGGTAAAACCAAAAAGGAAATGGACTTCCGAGTAACAGTTTAACAAGATTTAACAAGATTGCCACCCAGAGAATTAACTCTAGGAGGTGGACAAGGAAGCCCTTTGGCTTATCGAGAGTCCGACCCTTTTATCTGTGTGTATCCCGCCCTTCTGAGGTATGTGTCGATTTTATTTTTAAACATATTCACGCTACTAGCACCCACACAATCCGCAGATAATCTGTTCCATTCATTTACAGTCCTTTGTGAAAATGAGAACTTTCTTATATCTAATCTACACTGCTCCTTTGCTAATGTAACTTCATGTCCTCTAGTCCTTCTATGTTTCTTAACTGAGAAAAAAATATTTCTATCAATATTTTCATAACCATTCATTATTTTAAACACTTCTATCTGATCTCCTCTCAATCTCCTGGTCTCTAGTGTTGTTAAGCCGCATTTTTAGGCGTATTTCGTAACTAAGATCCTTCAGTTTTGGTATCATTTTAGTTGCTCTCCTCTGTACTCTTTCTAGCATATCTATGTCCTTCCTGCGATATGGCCTCCACGCATGAATACAATATTCTAGATGAGGCCTAACTATTGTTTTGTACAGCGGTATTATTAGCTCGTTATGTTTCGCCTAATTAATCCAAGGATTTGATTTCCCTTTGAAGCTGCAATTCCGCACTGCTCCGAAACCTTCATATCAGCATTAATGGTTAACCCTAAATCCTTTTCTTTTACAGTAGTACTTAGTACAGTACCCCCATTGTATATTCTACCTCTTCGTTCCCATGTCCTGCGTGGAGGCATTTACATTTCCCAAAATTGAACAGCATTTGCCACTTTTCAGACCATTTGATCAACTTGTCAAGATCATCTTGTAAATGCTGTCTATCTCCATCATTTTTAATCCTTCTAAACACTTTTGTATCATCCGCAAATATCAACACCTTGCTTGTAATTTCATCATCCAAATCGTTGATATATATTAAGAATAATATAGGTCCTAGTACTGATCCCTGTGGTATCCCACTCAATACCGATTTCCAGTTTGAAGCCTCCCCATCAACTACTACACGTTGTCTTCTGTCAATCAGCCATTTTTCTATCCAGTTTATTATACCATTTCCTATCCCATGGGCCTTTTGTTTAAGCAGTAATCTTTTATGTGGTACTTTGTGGAAAGCTTTTTGAAAATCTAAATAGACGATATCTACTGGTGATCCCTCATCTACCCATTTAGTGACATCTTCCAAAAAACATAACATATTTGTTAAGCATGACCTCGCTTTAAAAAACCCATGTTGAGATGGGTTTATCAAGTTGTTTAACAAGAAAATCCACCATGTGATCCTTAATTAGTCGTTCTAATAATTTGCAAATCACTTATGTTAAACTCACTGGTCTATAGTTCTCTGACTTGTTTCTTGAACCTTTTTTAAATAACTGTATAATGTTTGCCTCTTTCCATTCTAAAGGAACCACTCCCTCTTCTAATGACAAATTAAAAACTGTTGCAAGCGGTACGCTAATTTGTTCTAGAATTTCTAATAGTAGTTTGGGCAGAATCCCATCCACTCCAGGTGATTTGTTATCCTTCATAGGCCTTATTTTCTTAGCTACCATTTCCGGGGTTACAATTTTTTTAATTGTCCTAAATAGTCCGAATCTGCCCCCTTGAACTTAGCCTCTGGTACTGGCAGTGAACTAATATCTTCCCTGGTAAACACTGAACTAAAGTACTCTTTAGAGGTACAGGTCTTCTGTCATTAAGAATCCCTCTGATATTATATTTCCAGCAGTATCTTCTAGAGGACCGACCTTATCTTGAACTTTCTGTTTGCTTCGAACATACGCATAAAAACTTTTGCTGTCATGTTTTATATTACTAGCTAATTGTTGTTCATAGCTTCTCTTTGAATTTCTAATTTCAGCTGTAGTTGGTTAAGTGCTTCTTTATAACTGTTGTAGTCTTCATCATTTCCAGTACATCTATATGACTTCCACACCATTTGATTATACTTAATTTTTCTAATGGCTTCTTTCGTTAAGTGTTTCTTTTTGGACCGTTTCCCTTGTTTTTTGAAGGGTACAAATGTATCAACTATGCACTTAATTTCACATTTTATATATCCCAGCATTCTGTTGCTGTCTTATTTTTTAGTGTGTTATCTCAGTCTATCTTTGCTAAATATTTTCTCATGTCCTTATACCTTCCTTTGTGGAAATTTCTCCTATACTGCTTTTTACTATTCCTTTCTGATTTTACTTTGATGGTAAAATGTATCTGGTTGTGATCACTACTCCCCAGTGGCTCACATATCTTGACATTGTCAACTAATTCATTCTGTGAGGACAAAACTATGTCTAGCACATTATCACCCCTGGTTGGTTCTAGCACATGTTGAGAAAGGAAAGTATCTTGAACTAAAACTAAAAACTTGTGGTCCTCACTCCCCATACTCTGTAGAGATTTCCATTGTATATGCCTATGGTTAAAATCCCCCATAATAATACAGTCCCGTTTGCTTACTTCCCTTATAGCGTTTTGTATTTTTTCATTCTCTTCTATGCTTATGTTTGGACTTCGATAAACTAACCCAACTGTTAACGTTGAGTTTCCTGTAACTATGTTACACCAAACAGCTTCTTCGCAATCTGCTTCTCTTTCTAATTTTATTTCATAAGCTCGGATAGATTCTTTAATATATAAAATAATTCCACCTCCCTTTCTTCCTATGCTATCTTTCCTAAACATTACATATCCTGTCAGTCCCAATTCGGCATCTGATATATCGGTGGTGGTCCAGGATTCAGTTATACCTATTATGTGAGGGTCAATATCTTCTACCATAATGTTTAGTTCATTTCTTTTGTTTACTATACTCCTTGCGTTTAAACAAACACATTTATATCTAGCTTCAGAAGAGTTTTCCAGACTGTTCTTTGCTGATTTATTTGTGCAGTCTTTATCTATGCCTCCAGTTTCAGGCTTTTCTGTGAGTCCCCCCTGCGAATCTAATTTAAATAGATGCAACCTGTCCCACTGTCAACAGATCGCAGTAGGTTCTCTGAGAAAACTGCTGCCCCCTTTCCACTAAGATGGAGGCCATCTCTCATGTACACATTTGTTCCTACATATACCAGTATAGACCCTCCCTTGCCATGTCCCAATACCTTCTCTACTCTGTCAGTCACATGTTCAATCCTAGCCCCCGGTAGATAAACAACAACGTCCTTCCCCTCGCTCAGTGTCTTGTCCGTCTTTCTCATAATGGAGTCGCCCATAAACACCCTCTCTTTCCTCATTGCCCCCTCAACCACTGCCTTAGACTAGCTCCTTCTTCGGTTTGCATCTGTCTGGTTGTTGTCTTTTCCCCCTGTCGTCTTCTTTCCTGTCAAATTCTCTTCCGATCGATTCTTTCCTGTCGTTTTTTCTCTTGTCACCTTTCCTCCTGTCCCTTGCTTCCTTTGGCAGTAGCCAAAGGAAGCAAGAACGTGCCAACTGCCTTTACTGCTGAAGGTACTACCACACATGAAGCAGGCATAATGGGGCATTGGAGACGATGTCGGGTTGATGGTTGCCGTAGCTGATGACTGCAACGAAATTGGTTTGGTCGTCGAACTCGTCGTCGGACTGGTCGTTGGTCCGGGTTGATTATCGGGGTAGAGTGGGTCCATGGCCGGAGCAGGCTGCCTCTTCGGCAGCAAAATCCCTTGTCGGACGTTATCGCTAGTCATGTTATTCATCTTCCAATATGTAAGATATAATGACCACAAAAGCAGACGCAGGCCTTTTATAAAAGTTCGACAGAAGATAAAATTTAAGATTTCATACATTTTTCGTCATTTTCACAAAGGACTGTAAATGAATGGAACAGATTATCTGCGGATTGTGTGGGTGCTAGTAGCGTGAATATGTTTAAAACTAAAATCGACACATACCTCAGAAGGGCGGGATACACATAAATAAAAGGGTCGGACTCTCGATAAGCCAAAGGGTTCCTTGTCCACCTGCCACGTAGAGTTAATTCTCTGGGTGGCAATCTTGAATTACTTATACGTTAGGGGCAATTTTAGTTCGTGATATATCCACCAGGGAGAGCCACTTGACAAAACATTAAGAGGCACGAATTTAAGCAGTATTGATATTTGTTTAAAAAAATGAGAGGCATGAATTTAAGCAGTATTGATATTTAGTTTATGACCTATCCGACACAGGGCACTATTTGTCATTCGTGACCTATACGCCAGGGGGCGCCATTAAAAAAAATAAGAGGCACGAATTTAAGCAGTATCGTTTAGTTCACCAATTATCCGCCAGGAGGCGCCATCTGTAGTACATGACCTATCCCCCAGGGGCGCTATTTTGACATTTGTAGTTCATGACCTATCCACTAGGGGCGCCGCTTGACCTATATATATTTGATCTTGGCCTTTGACCTTGACTTAGATTTTGACCTTCCACCGGAAGTAACGTCATATCCACATTCCACCAATCCAAATCCAACCATCCCTTCTGATTGACGCTATATACTACTGTTGTCCGACCTCAAACGTCGTTCACACAAATGCTACCATAGATATGTAGAATACCCTGGATTAACCGCCCCCCTGCTTCGACGCTACATGTCTCACTGCACACGTCTTTTCGCCGTAGTGGACCGAATACTTCCGGTTAGACCAATAGCACATCCGCACAGAAATTAACTTGTAAGCCATGTCAAATGAAGAATATTGCTAAACTATTTCAGTTATCGTGCAATGTGAAGAACAAGGAATAAGATGAGCACACGATGAGTGGAAACTTCGGATATTGGCTATAGAACAGTCTAATCAGCAGGGCTGTGTAACGACGCGGCTAAGACCGAGTTTCGATGATGACTGACAAGTTGAAGTCAGTGACAGTGAAATACGAACTAACATTCTTTTCAAAGACTACGCCTTCTTCAGAATACTATTTTAATATGTTGTGCTGAGATCACTTAGGACGGTAACTGATAATTAATCCAACCCAGCACAAAATAATGTCTAATGAAACAATTGTCAAAAACACATTGCATACTCGGACTGCTACGCCTAACACAGGCCGAAGTAAGCGCCTAGTCAGAGGCTAGGATAGGCAAAATGTCAATACTAGTTACCCATTTTTGTTCCTGCTAATAATCAGTGGAACTTTTTGAGATCTCATTTAAACTCCCATTCATGTCAAAATTATGTTGATACACCAGTGGCTATGTGTGTGTGGTGTATGTGTGTGGTTTGTGTGTGTGGGTGTGTGTGTATGCGTCTGTGTGTGTACAGGTAGTCTAATGTATGTGTTAATTAGTGTATAACTCAGTGTGTAAGTGTGTGCAAACAATGATAGGATCAATACACCTTTGTAATAATACAATAAACCAGCACTAACA
This sequence comes from Paraescarpia echinospica, assembly GCA_020002185.1. NCBI lineage: Eukaryota > Metazoa > Annelida > Polychaeta > Sabellida > Siboglinidae > Paraescarpia > Paraescarpia echinospica. Next base: position 42,037,718 of record CM034542.1, read on the forward strand.
TAATAATCACATTTTAATATAGTGATTTCGTTTGATTTTGTTATATAGTAGAATTGATATTTCCATTATTTAGCTTAAATGTAATGTATTTATTTATTTAACTTATTAGTTTAATGTGTGTAATTGTCGTTTAGACACATTTTTATCTTTAACTTGCCTAATTGTAAAAATGTACTTAATTTGATCTTGTTAGTGCCTATGAGCAGGTTTTTTTTAACCCATATATATTATGGTGCATTCACTGCATCACAAATGATTTTATGCATTACAAATATTTGTATTTAATAAATCATTAAAGTAAACATTATATTATTGTTTGTTAGTTCTTTGTCAACCGTTTTGATTTCAAATATATCTTCATGTGGGAAATGCTTGTAATTAACTTGGAACATGTTCATGGGAAAGGGTGCAAACATTTCACAGAGTCAAAACATTACACGTAGACAGTTATACTGGGAAACATGTTTATGAATTTAAAAGTATGCATATACACTACAGGAACTAAAAAAGGTAAATTTACAATGTATAATAAATGCACCATCAATTTGAGTTTAAAAGATATCTCAAAAAGTTGCAAAGATTATTAGCAGGAACAAAAATGGGTAACTCGTAATGACATCTTGCCTATCCTAGCTTATGACTAGGCGCTTACCTTGGCCTGGGGCTGGGCTGGGTTAGGCTTAGCAATCCGACTATGCAATTGACAGACGTTTTATTAGTCATTCTTTAATGCTGGGTTGGATTAATTATCAGTTACCGTCCAAAATGATCTCAGCAGAACATATTAAAATAGCATTCTGAAGGAATAATCCATGGCGCAGTCTTTAAAAAGAGTGTTAGTTCGTATTTCACTGTCACTGACTTCAAGTTCAACTTATCACTATCACTCAGTCGTCTTCGAAACTCGGTCTCGGCCGCGTCGTGACAGCCCGGTTGATTAGACTGTTATATAGCCAATATACACAATTTCCACTCATCGAGTGCCCATCTTGTTCCTTGTTCTTCAAATTGCACAATAACTGTAAAATAGTTGAGCAATATTCTTCATTTGACACGGCTCTCAAGTTAATTACTATGCGGGTGTGCCATTGTTTACGTGTATCCACATCTAACCGGAAGTAGTCGGTGCACTACGGCAAAAAGACGCGCGCAATGAGACATGTATCATCGAAGCAGGGGAGCGGTTAATCCAGGGTATTCTACATATTTATGATGCTACTTTAATTTTTAGGACCGATTTTCTTAAATTTCCGATTTTTTTAATGAATCTTTCTTTGACCCAGAATTCCGAAAATGTTCGCCCTTTGCTCGTCGATGCCCCGTCGAAAAAATACTGCCCGATATCTCAATAAATCTAGATGATCGTTTTTCTAACTTATTTTTTTCAATTCAGACCGATTTTGTTCATTTAAGCGGTTATCGTCTAGTTTAGACGTAAGAAGACAAATCCGTAAGCTCAGCGCCAATAAACCATAAGTAGCGGAGATAGAAAATAAGTTCCACAAATGCGAACGCCAGAAAAAGTGCTAAAATTCTTAAGTTTTAAGAAATTTTACCTGCTTAGGCGTTAAAAAAATAAATGTTACCTGTTTCCCAAAATTGCTACCTGGTTCCAAATATGCTACCGGATCCGTAACCTCGTACACCCGGTGAACGCATGTTCGTGGTCAATAAATGTTACCCATGATCCAAAAATGCTACCAGGCCACTGGATCCGAACCTCGTCGGTGTAACGGTTCAATCACAATGAATTTCTGTTTACGATCACCGTGAAGGCACCAAAAGGTCGATATGGATTGGTGCTTCTCGATACGCTACGGGTCTGTGCTGGTCCGACTCATATGAGTAGCACTTAGTGGAATATATTGCACTAAAATCAAACGTCGAATAGTGTGACGCGGTATGCAGTGTCAGCCATTGCCTGCGCGAACCTTCCGCCGAAAACGTCGTCTTGATATGTCGAAGGGTTGAGAATCTATGGCTGATTTCCAACGCAGTAACAGCTCGACCACAGTTCGAACCGGTCGTGGCATGCCGAGGCGAAGGCTACGTCCAAAGCTGCGTCGATAGGTCCAGAGTCCGAGTCGATCTGACGTAGCGAGGAGGCACTTAACTGAATTTAGGAAGCGGAAGGATTTTCGTGAAATATATTGCACTACGCTGGATCGGCGCCGACTTTAACTTTCTGCCGAGTTTCGATGGAAATCAAACTTCGAATATTGTGACGCGATGTGTGGTGTTTATTAGGCATTGCCTGCGCGAACTTTCCGTCGAAAACCTGGTCTTGACATGTCGAAGAGTTGAGAATCTGTGGCTGATTTGCAACGATGTAACAGTTCGAACACAGTTTGAAATTTACTCCCAATGTTTTTCTCTCCAAAAATTCGGCTAATTGCCGCCTCGCTACGTCGGATCGGCTCGGAGTCTGGACCTATCGACGTAACGAGACTGGACGTCCCCTTCGCCTCGGCAGGCCACGTACGACCGGACAAACACCTACGCTAACTACGTCGGATCGGCTATTTCCATCTACGTCAGATCAGCTATTTCTCTCTACGTCGGAACGTCTACTTCCGTCTACGTCGGATTGCCTATTTATCTCTACCTCGTATCGGCTATTTCTCTCTACGTGGGATTTGCTACTTCTGTCTACGTCGCAACGTCTACTTCCGTCTACGTCGGATTGGCTATTTCTCTCTTCCTCGGAACGGCTATTTCTCTCTACCTCGCTATATTTGTCTAAGTCGTATCGGCTATTAGTCGAGTTGCCATTTTTGGAACCTGAAAATGGTTGATAGTGTAAGGTTTTTTTGGCTGAATCGTAGGTTATGGGTCCGTCAACTCAGTTCAGCGGGATGGCAACGCGCCATCCTTGGGCAACTTGTGGGAGCCAGGCAAATCCAAGATGGCTGCCGTGAACCTAGGTCAAATTAGAAAATGTGTTACATATTTGCACGGGAGCATGCTGGGAACATGATTTTGGTGTCTATACACATGTTTTGGCATATGAGGAATTCAATGGAACAATATCCAATGATGTCCAACTATGAACACCTGACCAAAATTCAAAATGGTCGTCATTTTTACCGAAAATAGCAAAAATCGAGCATGTCTTTTGATTAGATGAAGCTAGAAACATGATTTTTGGTGCACAATGAGTTCATTGGAATATTTTCCAATGGGTTTCTATTGATGTGACATGGCAATAAAACTGTTGTTAAAATTGGAACGTTTGTAAGATAACATTTATTTGCAGTTCTTCATTTGCAACGATCAGTCAACATGACTGAGATACGAGTATGCTAATAGCTATACATGTACATGTATGTATTTGGCTACTTCTGACAAGAAACATACAAAAGCTTTGCAAAATGGCATGCAGTAATCACGAATGAATATGTGTCTTACATGTACAGCATTTAAAAGTACAAAATTCAAAGTTCAAAATAAGAAGTACTAAATTATAAATTTGCTGAAACATAACGAAACACAATTTGAGAGCATTTTGTGTAATTACAGGTTTCATTTGGTAATTGACAATGTGTATATCATTATTCAATTCAAAACCAACGGTATATAAAAGGGACGCCATTCACATTACATGCTCATAGAAAAGTTTAGTCCCACCATTCTCTCTTATCCTCCTCTTCTATTTCCTCTGTACTGTCACTTTCTTCCTCATTATCATACCTAGCGTCATTCTCATGCTCACCATGTTTGGTGACCGGGTTGAGGCACATGGCTTCACCAACACAGAAGCAGTACTGTGTACAGGACAATCCTGCAGTGTGACAGCTACATGCATGACTGCTGCAAGCTTTCCCTAAAGCTTTACATTGACAGTTGATGACGTCCATGAGGGCAAGGGGCTGCTGGTCCTCTTGCGATGCATGGAGTTGGCACATCCCCTGCACCAGTAACAAACTCCCATCCATAATCAGCGATATCAACCACGGGCGGAGTCTGATGATCTGCTGCCTTCCAGAGCATGACTTGGTAGTGAGCTCGCAGGATGTGGTAGCCCATATTAGCGTCTGTCGGAGGAAGAGTCTTGATACATACAGCTCTCCCTCTGGTCCATTTGGAGTAGAGTGCATACCTGGCAGAAGCCATGCTTGTGCTTTCAGCGTCACCACAGAGCGAGCACATGAATGTCCGTCCAGTCTTCATCAACTGTTCGAGAGTAGTACCCTCTTCACCGAAGACAGTATAGAGGCCAGAGTGGTCAGCAGACTTCAATACCTTTAGCGCCATCGCTTTGCCATGACCAAATAGATAGGATACAGTATCGCAGCTTGACAGTGCATGCATACCAAGCAGTTGGAGGGATTTCGGACCAAGGAGGAAAGAACTTTCATTGATGTTGAGGATAGCCCCACTCCATCGATCTAGCTGTCGGCTGCGTACTCCACACCCAGAAGATAAGCATAATAAAGACGTCAGTGTTATCGCTGGTCACTCGTATAGTTTTCCTACCATTCTTCATAGTCTCCAGAAGCTAACTAATGATAGTAATATCTGATTAATCATGGCTGTACACGCCCTCCTCTCTTCCAACCAACGTCATATTGTTGCCCAAATTGAATGTGTAGAGAACCCTGATGGGAGCCTTCTTATTTGCCTTGCTCTTCATGATGGCATCGCGGCATGGGAGCATGCTGGATATTGTCTTGTCATTTATACTTCTTGAAATATAACTCCCAAATGAATTAGTGCTAATGCCAAGTCAAAGAAAACATTGTCTTTATTATACAATATTTATTTCACTTTTAATTAAGACAATACAAGTGTGTACAAATACTGTGTTCTTGCCCATATGCTAAAACATTAGTATAGACACAATAATCGTGACTCTGGCATATTTTCGGTAAAAATGGCGATCATTTTGAATTTTGGTTAGGTGTTCATAATCGGGCATCATTGAAAATGGTTTCATTTAATTCCTGATATGGCAAAACATACGATGGACACCAAAATCGTATCTCTAGCATAAACCAAGCAATAGTTATGCTCGATTTTGGCTATTTTCGGTGAAAATGACGGCCAGTTTGATTTTTTTTCATGTGAACATAGTCGGACATCATTGGAAATGGTTCCATTGAATTTTCTCATATGCCAAACCATGTGTATAGACACCAAAATCATGTTCCGAGCATGCTCCAGTCGAAAGTTGTAACACATTTTAAAATTTAATCTAGGTTCACGGCAACCATCTTGGATTTGCCTGGTTCCCACAAGTTGCCCAAGGATGGCGCGTTGCCATCCCGCTGGTTTGAGTTGAGGGACCCATAACCTAAATGATTCAGCAAAAAACCTTACACTACCAATCATTTTTTAACATAACAGGGCGGCAACTCGACTATATTTCTGCCTGCCAAAAAGGAAAAACCTTGTAAAAAAATTATTTTATGATCATTACCAAGAAATGTTTGTATGGTAAGTTATTTCTTCAGAATGGCATATGCTTTATATTGTTCTGACATTTCTTTAAACAAAATTAAGCTCTAGGGTTAACCTTACTTTGAAGGGTGTTATTGTTTGTGAAATTGACGTTCACCAAAATGCTACCTTAAGAAAATCTGCCACAGAACCGTAACCGCTTCGAATATCGAGACGCGGTTTATTGCTCCGGTTAGATATTGTCTGTACGAAACCGAAACTGAAATCGGCACCACGATATGTCAAGGGGTTGAGATACTGTGACTGATTTATATTCAATTAACCCCAACAACAACGATATCCGTGCACTTATCCGCAAAAGTTGACAGGCGATTGTGAACAAATAGAGAATTTATTGTATTAAAATGTTGATGGTGGGGACTAAATAGATAAAATGCCGTTGATTTCTCTTAGATCGGACAATTACCAAAAAAAATAACCCTAACATCCTTTTTCATATGAATGCATGGATCCACAGAACGTAACCTCCAACTTTTGTATTTTACTGCAAGTTGAAAAAATAGAGAATTTCGCTTATAAAAATGTTCATGGTGTTCACTAATTCTATCCAACGTTGTTGGTTTCACTTCGATCGGACAATTATTTTTAAAAACCTAACCATAACTCCTTTTCGTACATCAAAAATGAATGTAGCACTTGTGCAAAATTACGAGAAAAAAACTTGTTTAGCAGTTCACAAAAGGTATAAAAATGCATGTAGCACTTGTGGAACACTGCAAAAAAACTTTTGTAGCAGTTTGCAAAAGATTTAAACAATGTATACAGCACTTGTGGAAAACTGCGAAAAAAACTCGAGTAGCAGTTTGCAAAATGTTATATCAAAAAATGTGTGTACTACTTCTGCAAAACGGAGAAAAAAAATCATGTAGCAGCCTGCAAAATGTCTAAAAACGTATGTAGCACTTGTGGAAAACTCAGAAAAAACATACAACCCTTCACCAAAAAAAATATATATGAATGTAGCACTTGTGGAAAACTCAGAAAAAAATGACTTAAAACAGTTTAGACCGTCGTAAACATTTCAGTAAATGGTCCCCCAAAGTCCAAAGAAAGTGTAACAGTTGGTAAGTCTTAAAAAGAAGTCCCAACATGTAAAAAAAATGGTCGTAAAAATGTAGCAAGTTGTGAACGGTCCCAAAAAATTACTGATCCAGTAGCGGAAACGTTTGCGGTTCCAGATGATAACGGTTCCATTTCAAGACAGGTAACCGATCCATTTTGAGGGTGCAATTCCGGTTGAGGTTCAAGAAAAGTCGGAGAAATGGTCATAAAACAGTTACGGATTGGTGAAACCGTAACCTTTCTAGGCCCATTATAAGGTTTATGGCTTTTATTTTCCGAAAATGTAATGTATGATTGGCGCCAGCGTGTATAAGTGTGCGCACACATGTGTCCCAGCTAACACAAACATGTTGTAATAACATTGTATAACATTTTATGTCAGGTTTGATCAACGTTTTCTTGTAGACACCTTTAAGCATCTACTTATAATCGAGCTAGCGTATACAGTCATTTGCAAAAGTTTAAGACCAGGCACGATTTTTAAGCATTGTATGGTATGGCATTAGATTGCATCAGATAATGTCTGGATTGCATCATCCTATTTGGACCTTGAAGCAATACGCCTAGTCAGTACTTCCAGGTCATTTGTTTGCTGCTGGTAGTATCGATTAGGTGTTTTTCAGTTTTGTCTTCATCCCTGAAATGGGCAAAAAATCGTCTTTGATAGAGGTTCTAAGGGCACAAATAGTGACTCTACATGGAGAAGGATATACGGAAAGAGACATTAGTGCTAAATTACGTTATTCCAAGACAGCCGTGCACAACGCCATCGTCAAATTCAATACTGATGGCACTTTTCGTGACAGTAAAAGGAGTGGTCGTCCACGGAAAACTACGCTCAGGGATGACTACGCAATGAGACGCATCGTGATGTGCTCGCCAATGAGCTCATGCAAGAAAATTCGGGCTGCTTTACGCTTAAAAGGTACGGGAATAAGTCTCAGTACTGTTTCGAGACGTCTCAGCAAGGAATTTGGACTCAAGTCCCGCAAGCCGGCCCGGAAGCCACGCCTGACACCTGTGATGAAAAAAAGAGACTGGACTTTGCCAGAAGACATCGCCACTGGACTCTCGCGCAGTGGAAGAAAGTGTTGTTCTCAGATGAATCGACCATGCAACAGTTTATACATCGCAAGATGCATGTTAGGCGGCCAGTAGGTGAGCGATTTGATGAGAAATAAACAGCAGCCACAGTGAAACACCCGCCAAGTCAGATGATTTGGGGTGCCATGTCATGTTTTGGCCCTTCTGGTCTGTATTTTATTCCACCTAACACAACTATGAATGGACCTAGGTACGTGGAATTGCTGAAGGAGAAGCTGAAACTGCATATGGACATCCACAAATGTACGATTTCCATGCAAGATGGCGCTCCTTGTCACCGATCCAAAGTAGCCACTGATTTCCTCAAGAAGAACAAAATTTCCGTGCTGGAATGGCCTGGGAACAGCCCAGATCTATATCCCATTGAGAACCTGTGGACTATAATGAAGGATAAGGTGGCAGACAAACAACCATCAAGCGCTCAAAACTTGAAACAAGCTATCAAGGACGTTTGCCGAAATCACCCAGGAGTACTGCGAATCTCTGGTTTCTAGCATGCCATATCGCATCCAGGCGGTCATTGACAGCAAAGGAGGCCACACTAAATACTGAAAAGTAGAGACACTGACACTTTTGGACGACATAAAGTTTCATATTATGTTGTACTACGTTTATTTGGCGAAATAATAATAATGTTATGTGAAGGCCAACAAAATCGTAGTTTTGTCAAATTTCTTCAAAAAATCGTGCCTGGTCTTAAACTTTTGCAAATGACTGTACATGTGTTTCCATTTAGATGGCTTGAACCCCGAGCGTCAAACGTCAGGGATTAATCTACGACCTCAGGAATAGGACATAAGACATACGTCTTTTTGAAAATACCCGATATATGTCAACCTTTTATGTGGTAAATCAGATATTCGGAACATAAAAAGGGGAGCGGAGGGGGAAGGTGGATGGAGAGCAGGAGGGGGAAGGGGAACGGGAGGGGAGGTGGAGCGGGAGGGAGAGGGGGAGGGGAGAATGGGGAGGGAGCCTGAGCATTTTGCTGCTGTCAGACACCAAAGGTAACATCAACATAAAGACGAGAGGGGGTCGCAGTTTGAGGGGGTAGAATTGGGTATTTGTTGTGGTTCATGTTGAATATGTTTCGTGCGGTTCAAGGAGGTGTAGTGTTGGAGATTTGTTGCGGTTCGATGGAGGTGTTGTTGGAAATGTGTTGGAATCTAAAAATGCATCACCCTTGACTCTCACTAAAACATCAACAAGACAAAAATTGGGGTGGGGCTAAGCCCCCCCCCCGTTCCGACTATATAATACATATCTCCTTGATCTGGTCTTGGGGCAAACCAAGAATATTATAGAAACCCGTCACCTGCTATATAGTTTGTACTGCTGCACTAAGTAAGCAACTCGTCACGCATGTCCCGTTATACTTGTCTACTGAGTAATTCACAAACATATATGTTCAAAAGATAATTATTACAAAAACTTTGAAAAAAATGCACACTAAACTTAAATTTGCACTTTTCTTCCTAAACAAATGGCTGGGAAATGTTCAGATGAATGTATGATTGTATCATAATGTACTGTATTTGAATGTTTATTACTAATTTATACACTAATAATGTCAGTGCTTGTCTTCACTTAAAGGGTATTCGTGCAATATTTCACACCAAGAATCAATGTGAAGATCAGTGTTCTACACCTTAGCTGAAAAGTTGGTGGTCAGTCGGAGCTTCAACTTTCAAAAGTTTGTGGTCTCACACAAAAGTTGGTGGTCCAAATATATTAACATCATGACACGAGTATATGTATATTAGCAGCTGTAACGCATATAAATTGTTCATATATTAGTTCAGACCAAGCAGTAATTTCGAACACGGGTGAGGATTATGGTGTACTGTCACATACTAAATTGTATACTATTTAATACTTAAAGACACTTGTTCAGGGGTATACAACTATAAGAACTCTCTTCAGTATACCCCTTTTTTCTTACATATAGTAAGTATTTATGTGCCACAAACATTGTATATATATATATATATATTATCGTTATGTTGTGTTGGAAAAATAACGTCTTATTACTACTATTTTATTAGTATTATTATATTGTTGACACCGCCGTTATAACCGTGTAGATTTACCGTTCCGGCATTTTCATGAGCATCTTTGTGCACGTACATACACGAAGTAATATGTATTATTAATATACAATCGGACAATGTGCCGTTTTGGTCGATTTAGTCGTTACGACGAACGATTTTTTATGGAACGCAACATCCGTGACGACTTTATTATCAGCAACGATGACAGATTTTGAGTGCGTCCCTTTCACGGCGGCTACTATATTACCCGGCATGCCGCGCGCGCGAGAAGCTGGCGGCGTATTTATTGACAAGGTAGCCGCTCCCTCGCCTTCGAGCATTTTCGTTGGCATCCCGGAGAGAAATGACAGCGGCCAGCACGGGTTCTCATAGCCGGGGTTCCCGGAAGGGGTCTGTCAGTGACGGGGATGGCCGGGAGCGAGACGAGGAATACGAGGGAGACAACAACTGGTACGTACAGGTGCTGATGAAACCGCTCGAACGAGGCAACTACAGCCTGATGCTCGGCTGGGTTGGCCTCTCAAACCTGACATCACAACAACTCAACCTCCTTTATAGCATCGGATTCGTGTTCACGAGCGCTATCTGCTATCTGCTGATACGCGTCGACCTAGGATATATATTTCGGCGGCTCTGTTCGGTTGTCGTGCCGATTTTCAGCATAAACTGTGCATTTTACTGGCTCGCACTCTACCTGCGAAAGTCGTGGTCGGCGACGAGCATCTACGTGCTATTCAGCGCCTGCTTTGCCGGCGAGTTCTTCGGCCAGTACTTCGTCGTTGACGTCGCTCGCGACGGCTTCATAACGAACCCATGTCTGGCGTGTGCCGTTCTTGTGGCGGCCAGTGTCGCGAGCGTCTTCTCCAGCCTCGAGACGTCTCACAGTGCCGTCATGTTGATCGTCGTCAGCTTCGTGCGCTTCCTCGCTTGCACGGCACTCGTCGACATACCAGTCAACGTTCGGCCGTTCGTTGCCTACTTGGCTGGCGTGATTGGCGTGATCACCGCCAAGTACACGGAGACGGTGTTCAAACCACCGAGCATCAATAACCTAGTCGCAACAGACGGAAAGATACCCGTCATTCGGAGGCGGCGGTCGAGCTCGGCGACCACTCACACTCACAGCTTGACGACAACCAACCGAGCCGGCAGGCGCACGTCGCTACCGGCGCTCATCGAGAAGAACCAGGTAGGCGTGCTAATTCAATCACACACGATACTCAGTCTATCACTTTGTTATAGCTTCAAGTTAGACATTGAGGTTTATACAAGAATGACAAGGTTAATAAGTAGTTCGGCATACCACCTACACGATAATATATTGACAACACTCCAACTGAAGATGACAGTCATTCATGTTGACATTGTAACATTTGGCTTTTATTCAATATTGAAAGTGATCCCAATATTCATATCCTACTGATGGAATTGTTTTGATTTCAGCTGAGGCATCCCTAATCATTTCATGGAGGATGTGATAATAGAACCATAATAATAATTAATGTCACCATGGCATTTGAAACATTAATTTCACTATCTCTGTCTGCAGGTAAACTAACCATGGGTGTGCTTGTGACATGATTCAAAGTCAACTGTTTAGTTAGGCTTTTCATTTGACAGCCTTTTTCACTACTAGTCATGGTCTAAAAATACACCTAGTGTATTGGTTTAACTTTCATAGCTATTTCAATACTCCAACTGCAGCCCCCTTGATGTTAAAAAAACCAACTGCATCCCTTTGATGCTCCCAAAAACCACACCTGCACCCCCTTGGAGTATCAAAAAAACACCCAACTGCATACATCCCTCAGTATACTGATATCTACCAGTTCTGGTTCCTGCACATAGTACATGAATGATTCAGGAACCAGATTATTTTTCAACCAAACAAACTGTTTTTGTTAATACAAAATTATGATATTAATGAAAATGAGCAATCTTATCGTTTAAAAGCTATTATGCTATTTGGTGTAAAACTAGTAAAAGAAGCACCAGAATACATCTCGTACAGCATAATGACTTAAAATCATACACCATATGAAATATGCTATATATACTATATATAACCCAAGGGTAGATTTTAAGGAGGGAAGTCTGATGATCAAGGTATTAAATGGTAATTTAATCCACAAAAGAAATAATTTTAATACTGTTAACAGTATCATTATGGGAATTGTTGCCACAATTTTGTTATTATGGAAATATTAAAATCTGCTATGAAATAAAAAATAATGGTAAGTTCTTATACAATCCTTGGGACTTCTTATATATGCTTTATACTTCACCCTCTGGCAGACGTGTTCATTTCAGCTGTCTTGACCGCCTTACTGCAATTACTCATTTACTGCGTGAAGATTTTGTAATCACATATCTACCACTGTCTGTAGCCAGGTACTCATTCATACAGCTGACTGAAATCAAAGCAATGTTGAGTGAACAAAATTGTTCGAGTTTCTGTATAAAGTTCTAAATATATTTGCAGGGATTTTACTGCTATTCTGTGCAGAACAAGAAAGCAATAAGAGTACCAGCTTTGTAACATTATACAAAAAAGAGCACTAGCTCTGTGCCTCTGTCAGGACAACAAGAGCACCAGAGCTCTCTGTCCAGACAACAAGAGCACCAGCTCTGCCAGGACAACAACAGCACGTGAGTGCTGCTCTATGGTTAGGGTTATTCATGCCCCAGCATACTCGAAATGGGTGGCTACAGGCTGCAGTGCTGTGTATAACATTAACAGTTTAACACCCTCTTTGTTTCCATGGGCAGCTGATCTACTAAGGAGCTGTTTCAAAAGCACACTATTATTAATTATATATTGTGTGTAGGACTAAGCATAAATCTGTAATATGTTGGTTTTCTTTTTATTGGTAGCTACAGTGGTAGTAAGAGCATGCATTATTAATTAGCAACAGTAGGCAAATTGTCAAATACATTTTACTGTATAACGTAATTATGCTTTGATCATGCGGGTGGGTGCACAGAACGTAAGGTTGTTTAACTTAGTTCTTATGTATTGGCCATGTGAAGACTAGCCTTTTATCGCACTTCACTGATGTGTTCAGTGTTTTGATTGATTATGCTCTGTCTTCAAACTACTGTGTCATGTGACTGCAGTGCAGGAACATTTGTACAATATCCTGACAGGCAATATAGATAAACAAATTGATTCAGCAGGGCTCCAAGTGCCATCATCTGTGTACTGATGCATATATTAACGGTGTTAATCTGCGATTGAACATGTTGGGCCTGGCATGAGGCACAGCACTGCAGGCTGTTGGAGGTGTATTGATGGCTGGCTGCTTTGTTACTTCTCTCCAAGTGATCAGTGCCAGGCAATGTTGCCCTAGTTCTCACTCACTGTGCGCAAATATGCCATGAAGCTGTGTATGGATCTGTCAGCATTTCTCTCGCAATGCAAGTTGCATTGTGGTGCTTGAGATATGAAATTATGAATTAATAGCTCCCTGGATGCAAGCCAAATGTTGTGATTGTTTCGGGCCTGAATTTCGTCTGTGTAAATATCACTTTCTGTGACAGGTCTGATGGCCATGTTTGCTGTGTGAACTGTCAACAGGCACGTCATACTGCCATTATGAGATCACAACAATGAAAGTACTTGTGGAGGTGCACTCAAATGCACTGCGCAGGGGTAATTGTTTCAGTTAACGAGGGAAAACAGATTATGATTTTGACCCTAGTAGAAGTGCATCGCATGGTAATCATTATTTATTTTCATCATTTAAACCTGTTTCAGTGAGAATGGTGCATAATAATAATGGAAGGACCAACTTAAGATGTCAAACTCTTGATGTCTTATATAGAATGGTGATAAACTGACTGCTCTCCATTCAAAGACTTACATTTGATTTACAGACGCGCACTGAGCATTCGTCAACAAGATGTAGATTGTTAGCCGTGGTCTTGTGTTTCTACTGACTCGATCTTATTACTAACAAACTCATTACTGTGATGCGCAGTATAGGACTAAGCCTTTGTCATTTCGCAACTGCAGCATCATCTTAAAACCTTCAGGACATAAGATACATCGCTGTGTCCAGTCTCTGTCCAATCACTGCTCACTGGTTGCATGCTGTCATCTCGAATTCACACAATACACAGAGAACAAGAGCATCACACATCACACATATCCCATGTCAGTGAACACAACAATGATAGGCATGGCTTGGATAAGGGAGTTTGTGTTTAACTCTCCTCTCTCAGTTCATTTTGGCTCTTTATTGGGTCTGTTAACTTTCATCTCTGTAGCAAAAAATGTAGAGCCACATTACTTGTGCCAATATTTTGCAGCTTCTGGTAAAAATTGATGTATAGGTTTGATTTTTTAAAGGAAATATGTCTAACATAGTGTTAGGGTGCTAGTAGTGTGAATATGTTTAAAAATAAAATCGACACATACCTCAGAAGGGCTGGATATATGTAGATAAAAGGGTTGGACTCTAGATAAGCCAAATGGCTTCCTTGTCCACCTGCCATCTAGAGTTAATTCTCTGGATGGCAATCTTGTTAAATCTTGTTAAATCTTGTTAAATCTTGTTAAACATAAAACAAGAATTGAAAAAGGAGCTTTAAGTAAGAGAGATCTATGGGTTCACTGTCAGATTACTAGTTAGGTTATCTGTCTCCAGATAATGCACATGCAAATAAGCAATCAGTAAACTTTCACTACTTAGACCTCAGGAATTTTAGACAAACACTTGACATACTAACATTAAACCAACTTCTGAGTATATTTACTACCTTGTAATAACAGTTGCAAATAAAAAGTACACAATATTGACAATGTTACAAATTGCATTTATTTTTAAGAGGGTGATGATGTTATTTATTTATTTGTATTAACCTTTGTAAAGTGCCACAGAACAATTATTTGGATGGGCCGCTATATAAGAAATAAATAATTCTTATTATTATTAAGAGTAATTATTTCCCCAAATACACACACATGCACACATATACACAATATTTAATTTTCCAGAGTAATTAATAAAACAAAACTCTTCAGCACATTAATCTGTGAGTATTTCAGCTTGCAGTATACAGTATACATATTAATTTGTAGTTCACCTTTTAGTTTTAATTGATCGATCACTGTGTAGCATTGTACGTAACAAAAACCAAATGTAGTTTTTAGATATAAAGGGACCTTGTTCACAATGGCAACACAATGTTTTACCTAAATAATGTTATTCGTATCTTATATGAGTAGAACCTTTATTAAACAACAATGGTCACAACGCATGAGATCAAATGGAATTTTTACAAATGTACTCTACAGATGCAACCCACAAATTCCCATAATGTTATCAAACTGTCGTTGAGATTGATGACGACACAACGTACAATTGTGGATATTGGTGTGCCAGGGGCAGACAACCAGATATCTACTTCTTTCTCATGTGCACTGAATCAAGCTGCCGATTAGATTAATTTGTAGCATAGAATGCCATCCAAGCAGTTGTCAGTTCGTGCAGTGTTAGAAATTCACGATACTGCAGTTCTATTGATTTTTCGCTGGCTGATCTTGTCACGGCCGAGTGTAAGGTGGCTAGCGACAAACACGCTTCATACGGGCGATTGTTGAATTGTCTGACTGATTGATTGAGTTAGCTAACATTTGCTGCAATATGATTCTGAGGTAAGGTTTCTGCAGGATAGCTTGGTGAATAGTTTCCCTTTGAGGCATATTGCACTGTGAATAGTTTCATTTCATCATGGAAACTAAACATGCTGCCAGAGGGTTTTTCTAATAAAATATTATATTGCAAATTACACACTGATGCCTCATAGGAAAAGGCCTTAGATATAAAATACTATTTTAATATATTTAGCATCACCAAAGTGCGTGAACACACAGACACCATACGTTGGTTTGAAATAGAACATATTCTATTTAGAAATTTGCAATATGAAATGGTGTTGACCTTTTCTATTGACACAGCCATCATCTCTGCAGTTGTGACACTGCCATGCTAGCCTGACAGTACACCATGTATCAAATATCGTTGATCCTTCACCACCAAATGAGTCTAGGTTGCACCAACAATGTTTTTTTAAGATGCACATGTGTTTCTGCATAGCAAGCAGTCAGCATGTAACAGTCTGTCTATCACCCTGGTTATCTCCCCCACCCTGGGTATCTGATTGATTCTGGTCAACTGTTGTTCTCCTCTTGTTTCCCTGCCATTAGAGGTGAGGCTAGTCTCATTCCGATCATCAATTTCTGTTATCTTTTTTCTTCTTTTCCCCTCACTGATCTTGCACTGCTCTCTCCACCAACTGTCTCCACTCCCTCTATCTTGCACTGCTGTCTCCACCAATTGTCTCCACCACCTCTATCTTACACTGCTATCTCCACCAACTGTCTCCACTCACCTCTATCTTGCACTGCTCTCTCTCCACCAACTGTCTCCACTCCCTCTATCTTGCACTGCTGACTCCACCAATTGTCTCCACCCCCTCTATCTTTCACTGCTGTCTCCACTCACCTAAATCTTGCACTGCTCTCTCCACCAACTGTCTCCACTCCCCTCTATCTTGCACTGCTCTCTCCACCAACTGTCTCCACTCCCCTCTATCTTGCACTGCTCTCTCCACCAACTGTCTCCACTCCCCTCTATCTTGCACTGCTCTCTCCACCAACTGTCTCCACTCCCCTCTATCTTGCACTGCTCTCTCTACCAACTGTCTCCATTCCCCTCTATCTTGCACTGCTGTCTCTACCAACTGTCTCCACTCCCCTCTATCTTGCACTGCTCTCTCCACCAACTGTCTCCACTCACCTCTGTCTTGCACTGCTTTCTCTACCAACCGTCTCCACTCCCCTCTATCTTGCACTGCTGTCTCCACCTACTGTCTCCACCCCCTCTATCTTGCACTGCTTTCTCCACCAACTGTCTCCATTCCCTCTATCTTGCACTGCTGTCTCCACCAATTGTCTCCACCCCCTCTATCTTTCACTGCTGTCTCCACTCACCCAAATCTTGCACTGCTCTCTCCACCAACTGTCTCCACTCCCCTCTATCCTGCACTGCTCTCTCCACCAACTGTCTCCACTCCCTTTTATCTTGCACTGCTCTCTCCACCAACTGTCTCCATTCCCCTCTATCTTGCACTGCTGTCTCCACCAACTGTCTCCACTCCCCTCTATCTTGCACTGCTCTCTCCACCAACTGTCTCCACTCACCTCTGTCTTGCACTGCTTTCTCCACCAACCGTCTCCACTCCCCTCTATCTTGCACTGCTGTCTCCACCAACTGTCTCCACCCCCTCTATCTTGCACTGCTTTCTCCACCAACTGTCTCCATTCCCCTCTATCTTGCACTGCTGTCTCCACCAACTGTATCCACTCCCCTTTATGTTGCACTGCTCTCTCCACCAACTGTCTCCACTCACCTCTATCTTACACTGCTCTCTCCACCAACCGTCTCTACTCCCCTCTATCTTGCACTGCTGGCTTCACCAACTGTCTCCACCCCCTCTATCTTGCACTGCTGGCTCCACCAACTGTCTCCACCCCCTCTATCTTGCACTGCTCTCTCCACCAACTGTCTCCACCCCCTCTATCTTGCACTGCTCTCTCCACCAACTGTCTCCACTCACCTCTATCTTGCACTGCTCTCTCCACCAACCGTCTCCACTCCCCTCTATCTTGCACTGCTGTCTCCACCAACTGTCTCCACCCCCTCTATCTATTGCTCTCGTTCTCCACTCCTCTTCCTCTGGTCAACTCATGAGTCTAAAAGTATTGAATTATTTCGATTAAGTAGGTACATGTATTTTTTTCTTATTTCTGGAACTTATTTAAGAGGGAGGAATATTATGTCAGTGGAATATAAAAGGGAAGATACGGGGAGGGTATAAAATGCCACACTGGGCATAAGTCCACTACAGCCATAATAATGTTAGAATTGTTACTCAAATGGCCAAATTCTGTTCAAAGGTTCATTGACAAATGACAATAATTTTTTTAGTTTGAAGCATTAAAAGATCCTACAATGAATACGGCTGCATGTGATCAAATGAAGGGATATTTTTAACTGATGGTATACATACCTTGCAGAATCCTGATTCAGGCTCAGTGGAGCTTTTGTACCCTTGCAGTCCCTGTATCTTTGTCATTGTAAGCTGTCTGTTGTATTTAGCCTTGCACATCTGTGTGCTACAGAAAGTCTTCTCTCTGGCCTTCTCTAGGGCATGTTTGACGATGCTCCTGTGACTCTCAGTACAGCCCTCATCTTCGAGCCTAGCACACCGACAGCACAGAAAGATGTTGTAAAACAGTAGATTGATTATCATACATAAACTTGGATGGTATGCTTAGCCTTAGGCCAAATAAAATAATACCTTTTTTTCGGCAATTTCCGGCAACCCGACTTCCGTGCGACCCTATGCATTTTTTCAAGAAAATTATTTTTTTTTTTTCTATGATGCCGACCCACGACCCTTGCTTCTGATCAAAAACTTCTTTTAACATTATATTATATTCCGGCAAAAGACTATTACAGCGATCATTCAACTTGCTAAAAATACAGATAATCATTGCAAAAGTCCTGAAAAGTAACAAGAATTGGCCTTTTGGAACGGAAATTCTGCGATCATCCTTACTATTGGATGGATTTCCGCGTAAATCATTGCAAAGTGTCATGGTGCCCCTGCTACATCGTGTCAACTGACGCAAACAGAGACGCGGACGGAAGGCGCTAACATAAACCATTTTGTGATCGTTGTCTGGTTGTCCGCCAAGCGCATTGAAGACATGTTGTTAATTAATATACTTGTCACATCGTTAGAACACGCATAAGTGTACAGATTCCGGTTTCGAACACAAAACTCGAAGGAATAACAACAGCCTATGTTACGCTGGCTCATAGTGATATAGTCTGGGTTTTGTAGTTCTAACAAATTCCGTTGGATGGCGTCATATGTGGCGCTAGCTAAAATGGTTGAACAGAAATAATTGGTGACACAGAGCTTGCATAGTGCATGACCTGTGGGATTCATTTCTTTAATATATCGTAAATTTTGGCAGTAACTGTAACTCACATTGATGAAATACCATTTAAATGTACAATTCCTTACTCTGTAACTCACATTGATAAAAGACCATTTAAATGTGCAGTGTGTTACAGCTTGTTTTGCTCCTATTAAAGTAAACGGTGGGTTGTGTGGTTTAACTAGAAGCTATAGTTTCTCTTGATATTTCATGTTCAATTAATAAGACAAGTGTATTATTAGCATAATGACAGTGTTTTTTTTATCACATTAAGATACACATAACAGTACCTCCCAGTTTCATTCAAATGTGTCCATTTTATATTAACCCCCAACAGTGCAAGTTATAATATATGCCATTTTATAGGCTACCGGAAATTTTTATAGACTGATGAAAATAAAATATAATAAGTCTGCCTACCCTATTTTTTTCGCAATAAAATGTTTGTTAAAAATCAAATGTTTTTCCTACCCACCCACCCTATTTTAAAAATCAGTGTTACAGGAAACACAACTATATTTTATTGTGGCCTTAGCACCGCTTCTTATAGTTTATTCGCAGATGTGATATCTCTGCACTTGACTAATTTCCAATATTTTGAGTGGGATGTTGTTTTCAAGAGGCAATGAATGTTTTAAGGATAGATTGTTAAAATGTAATGGTTCAGAAACTCAACCATCACATTTTAAGTTAACACTGCTGTGCTATAGACATCGAAGTCAACATTTCCATGTAAGAAAAACAAAACTGATGCAAGTGCATTCCCATCCACATTAACACTGCTTCCAATTGCTAATAATCTATATTATAAAACAGTTCGTTCTCTGTTTGTACGTGCACCTACATCTCCGTCAGTTTTGCATGTATTGGGCTGAAATTTTGCATGTGAACTACTGGGCCCATTGAGATGGTTCGTGTATTTAGACATTTTTGAAATTCATCTGGGGGGTAGAGAACTTGGGGACTAAATATTTCAAAAGGCTGTACGTGGAGTTTCAGCTGTGGAATTTAATGTTTGTCTATATCATTGTACAGGTAATTATTCCATGTACAAATGTGTCGCTGGGTGTATGCAGACAAATGTATTAGTTTTTATTTTATTAACGTTACAAAATCTCGGACTCGTAACCCAGCTGCCTGTTGCTGTTTACATCAGTTACACGGGCGATTTCTAGCAAAAGGTTGTCCTAACAACTAAGCCAGTGACCAATTACAATTTATTAATGCAGGTTGGCTGGAAATATTTGGGATGGGTTTGGGGTGTCAGATTTATTTCAGTGCAAATGATTTGGGGATGTGTATGACTGTGTTTTTTCCTCGGGCAATGCCGGGTAACTCAGCTAGTTAAAAAAGTAATTAAGAATTAGTGTTGTGAGTTAACAAATGCCATCAAATTGAAGAGATAATGGCTAGTTCAGAGAACAGAATCACACGTTCTACAGAGAATTGGCAGCTTCACCAAACATTTTCACTTCTTCAGAGAATTATTGTTTGTCTACGAAAACATGTCTAGGAATTTGTCAGTAGTGGCAAAAATTGTCCAGTCGTGGTCAGACAGTCGCTGAAGAACTCTCTGCATAAAATCTCATTGTTTAACAGGATTTAAAGAATGTGTCTTTACACATTGGTGTTGCAGGTAAGTTTCAAAGTGGCCAGTTTTAGTTGTTCAGATAATTATCTGAGTTAGCTCGGATAATTGTACATTCATATAATTAACAAATGTTCACAGAATTGACACAGTTGCCTGATGAAATATGAGTGTCATAAAGAATCCAGTGTTTGGTATTGACATGTTAGAGATTGGGCTGCCCATGGCATGTATTGATAGATGATTGCATCAATAGTTGCTGTGGATGTCTTGTGATGCCACACTAATGACCCCAGTCTTGTCTCATTTGTGTTCATTGACAAAAAAAATATTGTAATATCACGTTATGATGGGACGCTGCTTTGCAAGTAATGGCTTCCTTGTGGCTTGTGCTGCTGTTCCAAAAACCTAGGCAGCAGCTAGCAGCACATATCTCAAACAGTACGAATTCATTAATATCATTGCATTAAAAATTGAAGATTATTATTCCATTGGCCACAATCACAATGAGGTTTCTTTTTGAGAATCTGTTTCTGGTACATCTGAATAAAGAAATATACCAAGTAAGTATTTCTGTGTATTTTAAAAGCATATATGACAATTTCTTTTGTTGTGGATGAGACATTGAAAGACCTCAACCCTTGATACCGTGGTATTAGGCAAAGGTGGTATGTTGAGAAGAATGATTAACCATCAGTGTAGCCAATGTTGTTTTTGTTATGTAACAAAAAAAATTGGCTACATTGATGGTTAATAATTGTTTACAATTTTATTATTAGTGACCAGTATATTTATAAATTAGTGCAACATTGGTAATGCGTTGATTCATTTAAGGTTTATTTTTTTCTATTTTATGCTGACGCCCGTTGACAACATTAATATCTGTTGTGCATTAATATTATTTTGTGTCATCAAGTCATTCACCTAGGGCTATGGTTTACGGTGCTGCGCAGCTTCTAGAACATTGATGACGCGAACATGTTGACCGACAACGTTGACCTCCAGTGTCATTTGCAGCCACATAAACATGTCTTCCATCTCCATTCACATCACTTCTTTGTCATTAAGCCATTAATGATGACCATACAGAAGAACTTTGTGAGTGGTGCTGATGGTCCCATGGTTGAGCCGTGCCATTATTTGCTGGCATCAAAAGGATGTACATCTCTTGCTTTCAGTTCACTTCACCAAAGTCTTGTCGCACAACCTAATGGCGATGTCATAATTACTGCTCAACAAAACAAGTTTCTGGTTTCTGACTTGTATTGTGCCCTAGTCCTTGAGAGTCATTCTTCTTTCTTCGTAAACAACATTTTAATTGATCTAGTAATTTGTCAGATCATCATCAATTTAACAAAGAAAACAGTTGGTCAGTTGTGTAATAAAGTACAAACTCACTAAACTTTCACAGATTTTTGTCAATTATAATGCAGCAATTTATTTTTCATACAAACACACATACATGCAGACACACATATGTACGTATATACAAAAGAGAGTTATGAAAAACTGATAGAAATGTAATGTTAAAAACAAAAATGTGTACAAATAAAAACAATTATAACTATTATTAATATCAATATGTGCAATCATTTTCTTGTATGGTTTTAATATTATGTGTCAATACTTAGTAAATATTTTAATTTATTTTGGTCATTTGTATTGGTAAAAGCTTGACCCGTGTTTGGTGTGTAGTCTAGTAATTCTTGTCTTTCATTAAGTTACAGAGGGCATTTAATTAAAACATGAAATTCATTTTCTGTTTTGTTTAAGCAATTGTAGCATGTTCCTTGTCGCAAGAGGATAATTACATTCATCCTGTTTCAATTCGAATAGGTGCCACAGCACATTGGAATTTTGCAAGTGCTGAATGATTACTTCTATTTATATTAATTTCTTTAACGTAGTGTTAGGTAGACATTTTCTTTTCAATTGTTTATAGGTTTTTTGTTTGTTTCTACCACCATTTCTACCATCTTCTTTCATAATATTAAACCACTGTAGTTTATACATTTCGGACAAATATGCATCGATGCTTTTTAACTTAATAGTTACAAGTATTTTTGTCATTCCTCATTAAGAAAAAATCTTTCACATGTCACTCTGACATATGTGCCTATTTTGTAAAAAAAATTAACATTTCCTGCTACTTTAGAAAACATAAAATTGAAATTTAATTTGTTCATGTCAAAAACAGATAGCGATTGTAGTAAACACAGTTACGCATGTTAATTCATGTACTGTTACTAAAGTCTAAACATGTGTATATGTATGTATGAGTGAGTGAGTGAGTGAGTGAGTGAGTGAGTGAATGAGGGAGGGAGGGAGTGAAGGAGCGAGCGAGTGAGTGAGTGAGTGAGTGAGTGAGTGAGTGAGTGAGTGAGTGAGTGAGTGAGTGAGTGAGTGAGTGAGGAGGAGGGAGGGAGTGAAGGAGGGAGTGAGTGAGAGTGAGTGAGAGTGAGGGAGGGAGGGGAGGGAGGGAGGTGAGTGAAGCGGAGTGAGTGAGTGAGTGAGTGAGTGAGTGAGTGAGTGAGTGAGAGAGAGAGAGAGAGAGAGAGAGAGAGAGAGAGAGAGAGAGAGAGTGAGTGAGTGAGTGAGTGAGCATGCAAACGTCCATTTGTGTACGCGTGTATGTGTGCATTGCTCCAGTCATAACATTTCAGATGTGCAGCTCTACACACTGCGTATGATTTAACAGATGTCCACTTGGAAGTGTAGCCATCACCAAAGGCTTCCATTTTATATGGTTTAGAAATAAGTACCGTGGTTGTGCACACTTTTTCTTCCAGCGACACTCATTGACCTGTTTGGAGATAAATTTCCTGTCTCACGAGTTCTGCTTTGCAAAATGCAAAAGCATTTTCCCTCATAAAGAGTCAGATGACCAGCTATAACAACAGTAGTTCATGCTGTAGTCATACTACATTCTATGCTTACTTCAGCAAAGAATCCTAGACAGCTTCGGTCGGCAGACTCTTATCTACTTTTTATTTCCGTAGTTAAGACGAATGCTGAAACTCTAGCCTTTTCGGTTGCTGCACCAACTTTGTGGAACTTACTCCCTAAATTAAGTCAGTAAGAAAGACAGTTTAATTTCGCTGACATCTAAAAACCTCTCTTTTTAATACTGCATATCCTCCTTAGGTTCTTAGCAATTCATCCATCTGTTGACAACTTTTGCTCTGTACTTGACAATGAGAATGTTTGATCCTTTTGATTTGTTGCGTCACTGAGCTTGGAATTTCCTAGGATATAAGCGCTAAAGAAGTCATTCCATTATTATTATTTGATCAGCTATGACAACGTGTAGGTCATGTTGTAGTCAATCGATCAGCTATGACAACGTGTAGTTCATGCTGTAGTCATTTGATCAGCTATGACAATGTGTAGTTCATGTTGTAGTCATTCGGTCAACTATGACAATGTGTAGTTCATGTTGTAGTCATTCGGTCAACTATGACAACGTGTAGTTCATGTTGTAGTCATTCGATCAACTATGACAACGTGTAGTTCATGTTGTAGTCATTCGGTCAACTATGACAACATGTAGTTCATGTTGTAGTCATTCAATCAACTATGACAACGTGTAGTTCATGTTGTAGTCATTCGATCAACTATGACAACGTGTAGTTCATGCTGTAGTCATTCGGTCAACTATGACAACGTGTAGTTCATGTTGTAGTCATTCGATCAACTATGACAACGTGTAGTTCATGCTGTAGTCATTCGGTCAACTATGACAACATGTAGTTCATGTTGTAGTCATTCGATCAACTATGACAACGTGTAGTTCATGTTGTAGTCATTCGGTCAACTATGACAACGTGTAGTTCATGTTGTAGTCATTCAATCAACTATGACAACGTGTAGTTCATGTTGTAGTCATTCGATCAACTATGACAACGTGTAGTTCATGCTGTAGTCATTCGGTCAACTATGACAACGTGTAGTTCATGTTGTAGTCATTCGATCAACTATGACAACGTGTAGTTCATGTTGTAGTCATTCGGTCAACTATGACAACATGTAGTTCATGTTGTAGTCATTCGATCAACTATGACAACGTGTAGTTCATGTTGTAGTCATTCGGTCAACTATGACAACATGTAGTTCATGTTGTAGTCATTCGATCAACTATGACAACGTGTAGTTCATGTTGTAGTCATTCGATCAACTATGACAACGTGTAGTTCATGCTGTAGTCATCCAATCAACTATGACAATGTGTAGTTCATGTAGTCAAACTGGATAAGGACAATCTTGCCCTGTTCATTACGGTGTCCCAATGCTGTGATGCTTACGCATCAGAGGTTTGAATTAGAACATTGTACGTGTATTTGCAGAAAAAATTGTGCCTTTAAAAAGGAATTGATGATTAAATGTAAAATAATTTTAGAAACACAGTGAATTATGCAAATACCAGTCAGACATTCCGCATGCTTTTGTAATCAATCTCCAAACATTAATTGATATAGTTTTCTGTAGCTGAACCTGACAGAATGAGATGTTTCACCCCTATGTGAACAGTCCTGTTCATTGTGTCTGGTGTTTTCTGGTGATAGCATTAGCTGCCCTGTCAGCAGGCTGCTAGATCTGAGAGGTACAACCTTCCCAACAGATCTGCCATATTATGCTATCAGTGTATTGTAGGAAGCGTAGAATTTTGACTCATTTCTCTGTGAAAAGGTGAGTTAGTGGAGTCATCTCATGCATAGTACTTTGACCTTTCTTGAAGGCATATTTTTAATAAGCGTGTTCACATGTTTCAATACATGATTTCGTTTGGCTGTATATTTAGTTGTATGAGACAGCTCAGCATGAGTGATACATTGTTGTATATAAGAAATACAGGAGTTAATAACTTAGTGCGTATTGCACAATGTATCAACATTACCTGGTTCGGGAGCTGCAAATGCAAAGTTACCTTTTTCTGCATTTCATCTGCTGCAGCTGTTTCATGCAGGCAAGGAGGATCCAATCAGTACAACCTGGCAAGGCGCAGTATGCAGCAGGACTGTCGCAAATGTTCCTGGATCAATTTCTTCAGAATGTCATGACATTTTCTTCCCTCTGTCTGTGATGTTCCACAGCAGGTCTGAGGTCAATTACATTGCAATGTAATTGATTATTATTACTGTTGCTTTGTTTGCTTCCTATTATTATTACTATTACATGCTGAATTCTTCCTATTACTGTTACATTTGAAGCAACTACTATTACTATTACATTTTTCATTGGAACATTGTATGGTATAATGCACTGTATGCATAAATACAATAAGTACAGTTGTTTGACTCAGTCTCAAGAAGTTAAACAAGACAGGTGAATAAAAAAATCTAACTTGCCATTTATTGATACCCATGCCCAAAGTATTTGAAATAATATTTGAGAATGTCAAGTACTTTCATCATCATTAGGGAAGTATTATAAAGTATACAAATCATAAATATTTACAAACAAATATGTCTATATAGTACATACCATATTTAGTACAATCTACTAACAACATTCACTAAGGATAGAACATATATGTTCCATTTTATATTTAAATACCATACTGGAATGAAAGACAAAAGCAATAGTCAATGCCACATAACAGTCTTTATAATTACATTCTAATTAAACCACATTGCTCTACTGCTTGGTGCTTAGTGGACAGTTAATTAGTGGCTGAAGTACAAATTCATCAGAATTTTTTTCACATCCAGTGTATTTTAGGCTGAATTGTGTGCACCTTGGAGGCAGTCACTAAACCCATAGGCTTACTTGAAAAGGGTAGTTGGCACTTGGCAGAACTGGCTTCAAAGCTGTGAAAGCCCAGTTAAATCCCTTTAGTCAAAGCAGCAATCACACTCTCTTGCTATGTAAACGCTATAAGGGAAGTAAGCAAACGGAACTGTATTATTATGGGGGACTTTAACCATGGGCATATACAATGGAAATCTCTACAGAGTATGGGGAGTGAGGACCACAAGTTTTTAGTTTTAGTACAAGATAGTTTCCTTTCTCAACATGTGCTAGAACCAACCAGGGGAGAGAATGTGTTAGACTTAGTTTTGTCCTCACAGAAAGAATTAGTTGACAATGTCAAGATATGTGAGCCACTGGGGAGTAGTGATCACAACCAGATACATTTTACCATCAAAGTAAAATCAGAAAGGAATAGTAAAAAGCAGTATAGGAGAAATTTCCACAAAGGAAGGTATAAGGACATGAGGAAATATTTAGCAAAGATAGACTGGAATAACACACTGAAGAATAAGACAGCAACCGAATGCTGGAATATCTTAAATAGTGAAATTAAGTGCATAGTCGATAAATTTGTACCTTTCAAAAAACAAGGGAAACGGTCTAAAAAGAAACACTTATCGAAAGAAGCCATTAGAAAAATTAAGTATAAACAAATGATGTGGAAGTCATATAGATGTACTGGAAATGATGAAGACTACAACATTTATAAAGAAGCACTTAATCAAGCTACAGCTGAAATTAGAAATTCAAAGAGAAGCTATGAAAAAAAATTAGCTAGTAATATAAAACATGACAGTAAGAGTTTTTATGCGTATATTCGAAGCAAACAGAAAGTTCAGGATAAGGTCGGTCCTCTAGAAGATAGTGCTGGAAATACAATATCAGAGGGATTCTTAATGGCAGAAGACCTGAATGAGTATTTTAGTTCAGTGTTTACCAGGGAAGATATTAGTTCACTGCCAGTACCAGAGGCTAAGTTCAAGGGGGCAGATTCAGACTATTTAGGACAGTTAGTTGTAACCTCGGAAATGGTAGCTAAGAAAATAAGGGCTATGAAGGATAATAAATCACCTGGAGTGGACGGGATTCCGCCCAAACTACTATTGGAAATTGTAGAACAAATTAGCGTACCGCTTGCAACAGTTTTCAATTTGTCATTAGAAGAGGGAGTGGTTCCTTTAGAATGGAAAGAGGCAAACATTATACCGTTATTTAAAAAAGGTTCGAGAAACAAGTCAGAGAACTATAGACCAGTGAGTTTAACATCAGTGATT
This sequence comes from Paraescarpia echinospica, assembly GCA_020002185.1. NCBI lineage: Eukaryota > Metazoa > Annelida > Polychaeta > Sabellida > Siboglinidae > Paraescarpia > Paraescarpia echinospica. Next base: position 42,065,024 of record CM034542.1, read on the forward strand.
TGCAAATTATTAGAAAGACTAATTAAAGATCACATGGTGGATTTTCTTGTTAAACATAACTTGATAAACCCATCTCAACATGGGTTTTTAAAAGCGAGGTCATGCTTAACAAATATGTTATGTTTTTTGGAAGACATCACTAGGTGGGTAGATGAGGGATCACCAGTAGATATCATCTATTTAGATTTTCAAAAAGCTTTCGACAAAGTACCACATCAAAGATTACTCCTTAAGCTAAAGGCCCATGGCATAGGAAATGGTATAATAAACTGGATAGAAAAATGGCTGAATGACAGAAGACAACGTGTAGTAGTTGATGGGGAGGCTTCAAACTGGAAATCGGTATTGAGTGGGGTACCACAGGGATCAGTACTAGGACCTATATTATTCTTAATATATATCAACGATTTGGACGATGATATAACAAGCAAGGTGTTAAAATTTGCGGATGATACAAAAGTGTTTAGAAGGATTAAAAGTGATGGAGACAGACAGCATTTACAAGATGATCTTGATAGGTTGATCAAATGGTCTGAAAAGTGGCAAATGCTGTTCAATTTTGGGAAATGTAAATGCCTCCACACAGGTCATGGGAATGAAGAGGTAAAATATAAAATGGGGGGTACTGTTCTAAGTACTACTGTAAAAGAAAAGGACTTGGGGTTAACCATTAGTGCTGATATGAAGGTTTCAGAGCAGTGCGGAATTGCAGCGTCAAAGGGAAATCAAATCCTTGGATTAATTAGGCGAAATATAGCGTATAAGAAAAAAGAATTAATAGTACCGCTGTACAAAACAATAGTGAGGCCTCATTTAGAATATTGTATACAAGCATGGAGGCCATATCGCAAGAAGGACATAGATATGCTAGAAAGAGTACAGAGGAGAGCGACTAAAATGATACCAAATCTGAGGGATCTTAGTTACGAAATACGCCTAAAAGAATGTGGTTTAACAACATTAGAGACCAGGAGATTGAGAGGAGATCACATAGAAGTGTTTAAAATATTGAATGGTTATGAAAATATTGATAGAAACATTTTTTTCTCAGTTAAGAAAAATAGAAGGACCAGAGGACATGAAGCTACATTAGTAAAGGAGCAGTGTAGATTAGATATAAGAAAGTTCTCATTCTCACAAAGGACTGTAAATGAATGGAACAGATTATCTCCTGATTGTGTTGGTGCTAGTAGCGTGAATATGTTTAAAAATAAAATCGACACACACCTTAAAAAGGCGGGATACATGTAGATAAAAAGTATTGGACTCTCGATAAGCCAAAAGGCTTCCTTGTCCACCTGCCATCCAGAGTAATTTTCTGGATGGCAATCTTGTTAAATCTTGTTAAATCTTGTTAAACACTCATAAAACTCTAGGGTAAAACTTCACCAGGGCCATGCTGAAGTTAACAAGGGGGAGCAACCATAAAACCAGGAGAAACTAGTGGTATCTACAACCTAATCAAATGGAATTGTTATGTAGTTGAAATTCAGTTTAAATGTGCAATAGTAATATAAAAGTAATAGGTCAATTACTATTACATTGCTTCCTATTATTATTACACCGAGTTTTTGCTCATCTTATTACTATTACTTCAATATTTGTAATAATTATATTACTATTACCCCAGGCCTGTCTCACAGTGTGATATGAATGGTGTGAGGGGACAGTGGGCAGTGAGATGTGAATGGTGTGAGGGGACAGTGGACAGTGAGATGTGAATGGTGTGAGGGGACAGTGGACAGTGAGATATGAATGGTGTGAGGGGACAGTGGACAGTGAAATGTGAATGGTGTGAGGGGACAGTGGACAGTGAGATGTGAATGGTGTGAGGGGACAGTGGACAGTGAGATATGAATGGTGTGAGGGGACAGTGGACAGTGAAATGTGAATGGTGTGAGGGGACAGTGGACAGTGAGATGTGAATGGTGTGAGGGGACAGTGAAATGTGAATGGTGTGAGGGGACAGTGGGCAGTGAGATATGAATGGTGTGAGGTGTGACAAGTGAAGTCAGGGGAAGGGTGTCACTGAGGTACTACCTGTACAGCTAGGTATTGTTCCATATTGTCTTACAACAGTGGCATCATGAATGATGCTTAAATATCCTTTCTTGACTTTTCTAATGATCGCAAATTATCTATGTTATTAATTATTAATTTTGTGAGGCGTCCCACTTAGGTATTATATCATTTAAGCTGTGACACAAACAAGAATAACAATAAGTAAATTTGGCCAATCAACCAAACAAAATCAACCGATCAATCTGTTTGGCCAATTAAAAATGATCAGGTAAACCTCACAACTAATTATACGTGCATAAATAGAACTCTGATACATCTTATATAGCACCTAGGTTAGGCCAGATATCAGATATTGGCTGAGACTGACACAGTCGATGAATAAGTAAGTTGGACCAGATATTAGCTGTGACTGGGCTGTTTGTCATGATCCATCTAGCCACGTTGTTGAGCTCAGTCCACCATCTCTGCCACTGAAGCAATGTCCTGTGGAGGGTTGAGAGTCAATGTTGACGTCACCTGTTGTCACTAGCAATGGGTCAGGTGCTCACATCAGATTCTGCCTGTGGGAGTTGAATGGTGCAGCCAGAGTTGCGCATCATAGATCTATACTTGTATGGATTACCCCCAGTCCGCAGTGGTGTTTAGACCTATAGCGGCAGTGATTGGCGCACGGAGGCCTTTACACTCACCTTCATGTGCCCTACTACCAGTCAGTGGTCATGTCTCTCACACATGCACTGACTGCAGTAGTTTGTGACTACATACTTGTTCTGATAACACACGCATTGCAGTAGTTTGTGACTACACACTTGTTCTGATAACGCATGCACTGCAGTAGTTTGTGACTACACACTTGCTGTGATAACACATGTACTGCAGTAGTTTGTGACTACACACTTGCTCTGATAACACATGCACTGCAGTAGTTTGTGACTACACACTTGCTCTGATAACACATGCACTGCAGTAGTTTGTGACTACACACTTGCTCTGATAACACATGCACTGCAGTAGTTTGTGACTACACACTTGATCTGATAATAACAAATAATTTGTTACCAGTGTCAAAATGCAGTTATCCATTTTCATGAAATTTGACAAAATAAAGCACCTTCTCACTATGCCTAATCCACCATATGGTGCATGGTACATAAATTATTGTACATAACATATTGGCACAAGTAACACAGTGGTAGGGATGTCAGCTGATCAGCATTCAAAATGTAGCATCATTATTATAAATATGACAGTTTGGCATGTTGAGTAGAACCCTACCAATGCTACTTGAGCCAGGAGTGCTGCATGCGATGGGCAGAGAAAGTAATGACTTCCATCAATGGAAGATACAACACTTGTATGTACAGATGAAAGCAATCTAAATATAATGCTGATAAATATTGTCTTAAGGAAGAAGCTGCTTAGCTTATTCATCCACCAGTTGACAACTTTAGTATTGCATGCTAATATTGAGTTACCTAATTCTTTGGTTTTAATGTCCATCTCAGCTCAGATATCAAAGGATTTAGGTGCAATAGAAGTTTTCTTATTATGATTATAAGATACATTACTATAATCTTGCAGAGGTATTCTGAGGCTTACAGTAAATGGTTTCATTTTATGTTATCTTGTGGCTAATGCTGCCACAAAATCATTGTCCAACTTATGTGTTTGATGGCTAATTGTTGCTGATGTATTCTAGCAGCAAGCGCGTGTCTAATAGTTGCCATGTTGGTGTTTCTCAACCAGGACATGTGTGCACAGTTAAATGTCTTCTGTTCTTTTTGCATCTGCATCCTCATCAGCATCTCATGTTGTTGTCTCACTCTCTGATGTCTGAGATGGCTACAAGTAATGCCTCATGTTGATAGGTCATTCCAAATACCCCACTGCGCAACAGCAGCAGAGCCTTAACCAACAGTGACTTCTGCTTTGAGTGAATCAACTCACAAACCTCTGTGTGAGAATGGCCAGCCAGTGGAACAGTAGACACATTCATTTGATGTGTTCTGATGTCTGCCCAAACTAAGATGTCTTGCTCTGATGACGTTTGAAGTATGAGCTGTCATTTTTACCGTTACAGAGCTGGGCACTTGTATATCTGCTGCAGTGAGCATTGAACTTCAGCATTTTATAGGCTGCACATAGGAAGTATGGCCTAATATATGGCCACGTTGACATTTCATTTTTTAGGAAATGGGAGGCATTTTGACAGCATTTATTTTGCATGTCACACGTAGCCTATAAATACATCACTTGTGTCAGTGTCAAGACCAGGCAATTATAATAGGACTTGTTTCACTATTTTGTTTTACTAGTATTTTTAATGCTGTACATGAATTTGTGACATGTTGATGCAATGCATAAGTCTTGTGATCGGTACTTTTCTGTAGGATGCCTGCTGAGCCAATTATAATGTTCATCTGCAGGCACGTGGAATGATACTACCGTAAATTTCCGTGTATAATACACCCCCATGTGTAATACACCCCCATGTGTAATACGCACCCTGACTTTTGTTAAATTTTGATAGAATTTCCATATCACCATGTATAATACTTTTGACATCAATCCCTGATTTCCCCGCTTCTAAAATTCTCCTTGAACCCAGAATCATAAACATGTCACCAACGCAAGTCATGGCATTGCTGCCAGCTTGTCGCTCGCTAGTGACTAGTGTGTAAGCACTACGTAACTTGTGTTGTAGCTTGACAATTGTGCAACTGGTTAAATAAACGCTTGCTAGAACTTACATTGTGTTGTTCTGATTTCTCATTAAAATTAACACCAAGTTCTATTCTGAGATGCTAGATGCAAACCTGGTACTTTCAACAGCGAAGCACACATGCGCTACATTCGTCTTTATTTACATTCACAACATTTGCATTCACAACTTTAAACGTGGAGTCACATTTGTTGACACCCGACCCGTGACACGGGTATCATTCACATAATTCAGGAACGCCAATCATAGTGGGACACTTCCCAGACTGCGCTTCCCGGCCTCGTACGCTTCCCGCTCATTGGTGTTATTCACGATGTCAGACATATGGGCTCTCATCTTTGTCATTTCTCGCTGCTAGTTTAGGGCTAGAGAGGCGGTTACGGGAGTGCGATTCTTGCCTTCCGTCTGCGTTGCTGTGGTGGTTTACGTGATTGTGACATTTGCTAGTTTTCCAGCAGCGTTATCCTGGTCTGCAAACATTGATAAATTTGTCAGAGAAATTTTTTTAGCCTTAACACCACCTATAATATGCACCCCGACTTTTGAGTAAAAAGTGAAGGAAAAAAATGCGTATTATTCACGGAAATTTACGGTATGTTTTGCTTGCTTACTAGCCACTAGAAATTAAAATCTCAATAAAGCACTGTACTCCTAAAATGTAGGAATTTTCCTGGTCAAATACAAATTTACTATGGCGAAATAATATCCTGCTTGAGAATCATTGCCAACGTTTTTGCCATGAACACAGAAGTATGAGTAGAACGTTTCCTAAGTTCTACTCATTTGCCATTTGATTGTAACATATAGCACTTAAAGAACAAGTACATCTTGTGTGCGACCAAGTATGCAACTAATGTGTGCACACGCGTGACAAACCTTCATAGTGTCATTTAAAGTTGTGGGATACTGTACAGACATAGCCAGCTGGTATCACTTGGGTGGGCATTCAGTTTTTAGGGGGGCATACTTAAATAAGGCACACACACAATAGCTACAATGAAAACATTAATATATACGTCACAGTACCTTCATTGCCTAGAACAGTTACAGAGGAGGGTGCTTTTGGGCCAACTTCCTCACAAACTTTGCCATGTTGAGCGACGCGGTGCGTTTCTTCTCAAATGCTAATAATACATTATACATGTTCGCCTGACGGGCCGTTGTCTTTGCCCTTCGCTGCAGGCGATTCTTGTCATCAACAAAAAGCTTGATTTATACAGTGCCTGGCTGCTGGCAACAGTGGCCACAGATGCAATCAGAGCATACGTGTCTGGGAATGCAACTTTCTGTGCATGCAACACTTCTAGCAGACGATTTGTGCCAATTTGTACTTCAAGAGATTCTGTTTCAGGTAGCAATGTTCTTTCCAAATAAGATTTTGTAACAAGCAATTCCTCTACTGTCAATATTTTTATTCCCAATTTTGATAGGGGCTGTAGGGCATCAATCGCCAGAAAAGTTTATGATCTGAATGTAATCCCTTGGAGGGCCTCGTTGAGTCACTTGTCTGCAAATCGCCTCTGGATTTCTGACAGTATAGTATCAATGGTTAGGAACAGTAAAAATGTTATGCATGCTTTTGGGTCAGGCGCTTCATCTTCTTTACTACTGTCATGATTGCATCAGCCAGTTTGGAGTTAGCCACCCAATGATGTTGATGGCGAACTGGCTCAACGATCTCTTCATCAGCGGTTACTAAAGAAGTAGTGGTTGTCCAGTGTTTATCAAGAGCACTTTCACTTCTCATCGCTTTGATGCTGTCCCTGACAGTTTCTATCAGGGTAATCGCTGGGGTTCCAAATACATAACACTTTTTTAAAAGGAGATACAAATGTTGGGAACTCATTGATCTCATAGGTAGGTGGGGGGGTCCATATTTCACTATGATATTTGCCCCATTATTTTAAAAAAATGTGTATGTAATATATTTGGATTAGTACCCACAGGTCCAAATATCATAGTGAAATATGGCCCGCCCATATATGAGATTAGCGAATGCCCAAATTTGTACATAATTAGATTAGGACACATAAATGTCAGGATTGAGTTTATATAGACGAGCAAACAATCACATGATGGATAAATTCAATCTTACATTGTTCCGTCGCACTTATTCAGCATGGACTGATAAGCAATCTAGAAGAAAATCCTTCCGACATAGCTATAATAATATTTAGAAATACTGATACACTAAACTAAATCAAAGGCTTCTGAGCCAGGCATAAAATGTCCTATGGAGAAATCCTGATATGAAGGGTCCAAGTATTGTAATAAGACTGTCCTGCGGGTCCACATTTCATATGAGATTTGGACACAGGATTTACATTTAAAAAAAAAAAAAAAAAAACAGCAGCCTGAAAAGCAGCAGGTCCAAATCTCATATAATATTTGGACCCATGGTTCCAAATATCACCGGGTCCATATTTCGTATGACACTGGTACAGACATGCCAGTTTCAGCAGGCTTAGATCTCATCACAAATTTATCCATCATCCATGCATGGAATTCGGAAAATATGAGAATCAACTGAAACCATGAGAGCCACGGTCACAAACTACAGCACAAGGTGCAAGAGAGACACTTGTCTAGCTCTAGACGAAGTACGAGCGAGACAGGCGATAAATCAGAGGTGCCTGTGAATTTTTACTTTTCGTCTGGTATTATAAATTTGTAAAATTTCTGTAGTAAACATTGGCAACAGCAATCTCACAAACAAATGTTGACGGGATATAAACTTTTTTTGAAATTATTTTACGCTAGTGTGCTGTATTCACCCTTTGTATACACTAGTTCAATAGGCAAATGGCACATTTACTTGTCCTTGACATTGATTTTAGCCTTTTATACTGTAAACATGTGAATTTACACAACCCATTGGCGTACCTATGGAACGCCGCTCATCATTAAATTTTATTATACACTGTCACAAAAACTATGTAAATGCCTCGTTATATTCTGGGTTGTGGTCGTAGGGTAAAGGATAAGAGTCGACAGGTTGAGTGATTGCTGTTAGGTACAGACAGCATCAAACTAGCCATGTATAACAAAATTAAGTCCAGCAGATACTATTGGGGGGGGGGGACAAATCGTTTTCCAGGGGGGTGCCACCCCCCATGCCCTCCCTGGCTATGGACCTGTACAACAGGGGTCAATAAAAGTGATTGTGCACATTATTAAATAAATGTAGCCTGTATATTCATTATATGTTTTATACGTTCGTAACTTGTGCTCTTGTAATTTAACTCCATGAATTGGTCAGTGTACAGTGCTGTACACTGGGTGTAGTGTTGGGTATCATATACGCGATAAATCTGTTGTGCATGCACACATACACATATATATACATGCACACATACACATGTATATATATATATATACATATATATATATATATGTATATATATATGTATATATATATATATACATGTGTATGTGTGCATGTATATATACGTACTCCTAAAAGCAGCATATGCAGACTGCTCCATTATGAGAGATAGGATGTACAACATCTGAAAATAATGCTCTCAAAATCACGAAAAATATTTTTTGGGTGCAAATAATATATATAAAATACATACTATATTTCTGGTTATACTACTATACTCAAATTTTAATCGAAAACGTATTATCCACTCTCATTGACGATTATATTCAGATCTAGTGCATTCAGGCTAATCATAATTATTCAGAGTTGCATCAAGCTGGGTATATTAATGCGAATAGCAAAAAAGGATCATATAGACATGACGGACATCATACATATTGTTTACAATGCAAGTGTCAGGATTTCTTATTTATAGCTACAAGTCAATAATTTTGTTCGCTTAAACTGCATCAGTTGCATATATATATTATTGCATCTTATAGTATTGCAGCACCTATTGCTGACAGTATGCATAGAAACAAACAGGTTTTTTATATTGATTCATAAAATTTGTAAAGGGCAAACATACTATAAATAATTGAGGCAGATCTAAATGAACACATCTACAATACAGTTGTCTTGAGGTATTTTATTCCTGTAGCTATTTGACCATTTCCAAAAAAAATTCTTTGAAAAAGCTAAGTTGATCTGCACATATTATTTCGTGACGGACATCATGCAGACATCGTGCAGAAGACATAAATGGACACAACATGTGAGAATCAACTGAAACCATGAGAGCCACGGTCACAAACTACAGCACAAGGTGCAAGAGAGACACTTGTCTAGCTCTAGACGAAGTACGAGCGAGACAGGCGATAAATCAGAGGTGCCTGTGAATTTTTACTTTTCGTCTGGTATTATATATTTGTAAAATTTCTGTAGTAAACATTGGCAACAGCAATCTCACAAACAAATGTTGACGGGATATAAACTTTTTTTTTGAAATTATTTTAAACTAGTGTGCTGTATTCACCCTTTGTATACACTAGTTCAATAGGCAAATGGCACATTTACTTGTCCTTGACATTGATTTTAGCCTTTTATACTGTAAACATGTGAATTTACACAACCCATTGGCGTACCTATGGAACACCGCTCATCATTAAATTTTATTATACACTGTAATTATATTATGGAACTAAACCAGTAGGCAGGCAGTTGGCGCTACAATGTTACACTGTCACAAAAACTATGTAAATGTCTCGTTATATTCTGGGTTGTGGTCGTAGGGTAAAGGATAAGAGTCGACAGGTTGAGTGATTGCTGTTAGGTACAGACAGCATCAAACTAGCCATGTATAAAAAAATTAAGTCCAGCAGATACTATTGGGGGGGGGGCAAATCGTTTTCCAGGGGGGTGCCACCCCCCATGCCCTCCCTGGCTACGGACCTGTACAACAGGGGTCAATAAAAGTGATTGTGCACAGTATTAAATAAATGTAGCCTGTATATTCATTATATGTTTTATACGTTCGTAACTTGTGCTGTTGTAATTTAACTCCATGAATTGGTCAGTACACATATATATACATACACACATACACATGTATATATATATATATATATATACATATATATATATATATATGTATATATATATATATACATGTGTATGTGTGCATGTATATATACATACAGTACTCCTAAAAGCAGCATAAGCAGACTGCTCCATTATGAGAGATAGGATGTACAACATCTGAAAATAATGCTCTCAAAATCACGAAAAATATTTTTTGGGTGCAAATAATATATATAAAATACATACTATATTTCTGGTTATACTACTATACTCAAATTTTAATCGAAAACATATTATCCACTCTCATTGACGATTATATTCAGATCTAGTGCATTCAGGCTAATCATAATTATTCAGAGTTGCATCAAGCTGGGTATATTAATGCGAATAGCAAAAAAGGATCATATAGACATGACGGACATCATACGTATTGTTTACAATGCAAGTGTCAGGATTTGTTATTTATAGCTACAAGTCAATAATTTTGTTTGCTTAAACTGCATCAGTTGCATATATATATTATTGCATCTTATAGTATTGCAGCACCTATTGCTGACAGTATGCATAGAAACAAACAGGTTTTTTTATATTGATTCATAAAATTTGTAAAGGGCAAACATACTATAAATAATTGAGGCAGATCTAAATGAACACATCTACAATACAGTTGTCTTGAGGTATTTTATTCCTGTAGCTATTTGACCATTTCCAAAAAAAATTCTTTGAAAAAGCTAAGTTGATCTGCACATATTATTTTGTGACGGACATCATGCAGACATCGTGCAGAAGACATAAATGGACACAACATGTGAGAATCAACTGAAACCATGAGAGCCACGGTCACAAACTACAGCACAAGGTGCAAGAGAGACACTTGTCTAGCTCTAGACGAAGTACGAGCGAGACAGGCGATAAATCAGAGGTGCCTGTGAATTTTTACTTTTCGTCTGGTATAAATTTGTAAAATTTCTGTAGTAAACATTGGCAACAGCAATCTCACAAACAAATGTTGACGGGATATAAACTTTTTTTTGAAATTATTTTACGCTAGTGTGCTGTATTCACCCTTTGTATACACTAGTTCAATAGGCAAATGGCACATTTACTTGTCCTTGACATTGATTTTAGCCTTTTATACTGTAAACATGTGAATTTACACAACCCATTGGCGTACCTATGGAACGCCGCTCATCATTAAATTTTATTATACACTGTCACAAAAACTATGTAAATGCCTCGTTATATTCTGGGTTGTGGTCGTAGGGTAAAGGATAAGAGTCGACAGGTTGAGTGATTGCTGTTAGGTACAGACAGCATCAAACTAGCCATGTATAACAAAATTAAGTCCAGCAGATACTATTGGGGGGGGCAAATCGTTTTCCAGGGGGGTGCCACCCCCCATGCCCTCCCTGGCTATGGACCTGTACAACAGGGGTCAATAAAAGTGATTGTGCACAGTATTAAATAAATGTAGCCTGTATATTCATTATATGTTTTATACGTTCGTAACTTGTGCTCTTGTAATTTACCTCCATGAATTGGTCAGTGTACAGTGCTGTACACTGGGTGTAGTGTTGGGTATCATATACGTGATAAATCTGTTGTGCATGCACACATACACATATATATACATGCACACATACACATGTATATATATATATATACATATATATATATATATATGTATATATATATATATATATACATGTGTATGTGTGCATGTATATATACGTACTCCTAAAAGCAGCATAAGCAGACTGCTCCATTATGAGAGATAGGATGTACAACATCTGAAAATAATGCTCTCAAAATCCCGAAAAATATTTTTTGGGTGCAAATAATATATATAAAATACATACTATATTTCTGGTTATACTACTATACTCAAATTTTAATCGAAAACATATTATCCACTCTCATTGACGATTATATTCAGATCTAGTGCATTCAGGTTAATCATAATTATTCAGAGTTGCATCAAGCTGGGTATATTAATGCGAATAGCAAAAAAGGATCATATAGACATGACGGACATCATACATATTGTTTACAATGCAAGTGTCAGGATTTGTTATTTATAGCTACAAGTCAATAATTTTGTTCGCTTAAACTGCATCAGTTGCATATATATATTATTGCATCTTATAGTATTGCAGCACCTATTGCTGACAGTATGCATAGAAACAAACAGGTTTTTTATATTGATTCATAAAATTTGTAAAGGGCAAACATACTATAAATAATTGAGGCAGATCTAAATGAACACATCTACAATACAGTTGTCTTGAGGTATTTTATTCCTGTAGCTATTTGACCATTTCCCCAAAAAAATTCTTTGAAAAAGCCAAGTTGATCTGCACATATTATTTTGTGACGGACATCATGCAGACATCGTGCAGAAGACATAAATGGACACAACATGTGAGAATCAACTGAAACCATGAGAGCCACGGTCACAAACTACAGCACAAGGTGCAAGAGAGACACTTGTCTAGCTCTAGACGAAGTACGAGCGAGACAGGCAATAAATCAGAGGTGCCTGTGAATTTTTACTTTTCGTCTGGTATTATATATTTGTAAAATTTCTGTAGTAAACATTGGCAACAGCAATCTCACAAACAAATGTTGACGGGATATAAACTTTTTTTTTGAAATTATTTTAAACTAGTGTGCTGTATTCACCCTTTGTATACACTAGTTCAATAGGCAAATGGCACATTTACTTGTCCTTGACATTGATTTTAGCCTTTTCTACTGTAAACATGTGAATTTACACAACCCATTGGCGTACCTATGGAACGCCGCTCATCATTAAATTTTATTATACACTGTAATTATATTATGGAACTAAACCAGTAGGCAGGCAGTTGGCGCTACAATGTTACACTGTCACAAAAACTATGTAAATGCCTCGTTATATTCTGGGTTGTGGTCTTAGGGTAAAGGATAAGAGTCGACAGGTTGAGTGATTGCTGTTAGGTACAGACAGCATCAAACTAGCCATGTATAAAAAAATTAAGTCCAGCAGATACTATTGGGGGGGGGGCAAATCGTTTTCCAGGGGGGTGCCACCCCCCATGCCCTCCCTGGCTACGGACCTGTACAACAGGGGTCAATAAAAGTGATTGTGCACAGTATTAAATAAATGTAGCCTGTATATTCATTATATGTTTTATACGTTCGTAACTTGTGCTCTTGTAATTTAACTCCATGAATTGGCCAGTCAGTACACATATATATACATACACACATACACATGTATATATATATATATATATATACATATATATATATATATATGTATATATATATATATACATGTGTATGTGTGCATGTATATATACGTACTCCTAAAAGCAGCATAAGCAGACTGCTCCATTATGAGAGATAGGATGTACAACATCTGAAAATAATGCTCTCAAAATCACGAAAAATATTTTTTGGGTGCAAATAATATATATAAAATACATACTATATTTCTGGTTATACTACTATACTCAAATTTTAATCGAAAACGTATTATCCACTCTCATTGACGATTATATTCAGATCTAGTGCTGAATGCACTAGATCTGAATATAATCATAATTATTCAGAGTTGCATCAAGCTGGGTATATTAATGCGAATAGCAAAAAAGGATCATATAGACATGACGGACATCATACGTATTGTTTACAATGCAAGTGTCAGGATTTGTTATTTATAGCTACAAGTCAATAATTTTGTTCGCTTAAACTGCATCAGTTGCATATATATATTATTGCATCTTATAGTATTGCAGCACCTATTGCTGACAGTATGCATAGAAACAAACAGGTTTTTTATATTGATTCATAAAATTTGTAAAGGGCAAACATACTATAAATAATTGAGGCAGATCTAAATGAACACATCTACAATACAGTTGTCTTGAGGTATTTTATTCCTGTAGCTATTTGACCATTTCCAAAAAAAATTCTTTGAAAAAGCTAAGTTGATCTGCACATATTATTTTGTGACGGACATCATGCAGACATCGTGCAGAAGACATAAATGGACACAACATGTTTTGATAGGGAGAACACTGCATGATGGTCAGAAAGAAGTTACAATTTGTAACTGACCATGTCTGCACTCAGCGCACTGAGCAGAGAATGTGAAATAAATGGTGACATTTACTGCACCATCATTGGGACAAAGAATATAAATTAATTTCATGACTGACATAATTGGTTAAGCCATTTATATGTTGTGGCTTTTTTATGCTAAGCAATCAGTCAGTGTCACATACGTTTTGATGTGGCTTCCATTATTGGTGTAGCTATGTTAATATAAAGGTAACCTTTGGGTGATCCATCAGAATTTGCTCCATGCAGAAAATGATACACATTAAAGAATTGCTAAATCTATAAATAATGCTGCTTGAATTTCCCTGAAGAAACTGTCATCATTCACTTGTTACAATTTATCAACAAATATTTTGTCCACTACAAGTTCTACAAAGTCATTAAAGTGATGTCATCCAAGCTGTGCCTGTGTACAGTGTTACAACTTTGACTGCCAGCAGCCTGCTGATGACTGCTGTGGCACTTGGCACTTGAGCATATTATTATGTCTACATCTGTCAGTCAACAGCAATTACATCGGCCAAAAAATATCAGTGTCATTAATGCGCGTCTAGACATTAATAAAATGTACAGGTGTAGAATTATATAATAAAAGAAATAAATTAAGATGACGTTAGGTAGAACCATTAAATTACATTAAATAATTATGAAAGTTATGAATATAATTATAAAATGTGTTAGAAGAATATAAAATGAGTATTTAATACAGAAGTAAATTGTTTTTGTCAGGTGTGCAGCCCTGGAAATGGTACTATACTGGAAAAAACATGAAAAGACAACTGGATGCTCCAGTTTGATCAGTCATTTCTTAGGAACCGGCTGTCATAGAGTTATACTACAAACTTGTCATCTGTGTTTTTGAGGATATATGCCACACATGCAACTTAACATTAAAAGTACATGTACATGGTAGCATATCTGCATATGTTAAAGTAAAGACCATGTAACAAGAAGAATGTGATGAATTTGCAATGGGAATATTGTCTAGGGGTGTATTTTTGTAATGATGTCTTCACTGTGTGATGAACTTTATATAACCTACAGTGCCTAGAGGCTGGCTGACAGAGACTCATAAACACACTGGCTGTCTTCAACAGCTGATCTAGTCTTGAAGCACTCGCAATGAGCTCTCTGGTTTGGTTCTACCTGAAGAGCCTACACAGCATATCTATTGTTGACATATGCCCATAATCAGCTGTACACATCAAGGCTTGTGAAAACACTCTGATAAAGACATCAGTGAAATTATGTTTTAGCTGATCATTACAAGATATGGCACTGTTTTTCTGCCACCTTATTACATTATGTATTGAGGGGTGTTCTCAAAATTGCAAACAATAAATTCATGACATTGTTTTCAAAATAGTACTTATAAGAAAGTTTAGTGCTGTGTTCAAAACATTAACTTGTCTTTTCTGAGATTGATAATGTGATGTAAATATTCTTACCTGTCTTAAAAGTTGTAATGTTACAAGTTTTTACGATAAATCTGTAATTTTTACAAGAGTAATTTTGCAGTAAATACAAAAGATAAGAACATGTTGGTAGCAAGTGGGGTGCGGTAGCCTAGTGTGTAGAGCATTCCATTCTCACTTGAGAGATTCCTTGTTTGACTCCTCCTGTTGCCTTTCAAACCTTGGGCAAGTTCGTTCACTCCGCGTTGTTCCAGTTCACTCAGCTGTATGAATGATACCTGATGATAGACAGTGGTGAACATCTGTTTATGAATATTCTTTGTGCTGTAATTGCAATGTGGCTGAATGCTTCCCGGAGAAGTCGACATGGTGTCCGATTAAATAGGTCTGCAAAGAGTGAAGTGTAAAGTACTCTTAGCAATCCTAAGGACTGGATACCTATATAAGTACTTACATTTTTACTCTACCCATAAAGGCTTACAAACCTCATGTTTAAGAATGTTATGGTAGTCTCAGAAACTTGAGGTAATTGTACACTTGAGCATGAAGATGCAGTAGAAATGATTGTGGCTTTGAGGGCTAAGTCGTCCTTTGCCCACCTCTTTAGTTTGTTAGGTCTGTCTATGCTGACTTTGCCTCTGTCTGTGCATCTGTGTGCTTGGTTCATGGGCCACATATCAGCTCAGTGGTATTGGTCATCTTGTTTTAAGACTCATTTAAAGCCAGATTAAACCTGTCAAGTATCAACAGTCACATGCTAGATCGTTTGTAAAATGTTAATTTAATTTCAATTAAATCACCAGACATACTACTAAATTATTTTTGATGGGATCTGGTTTTTGTGATTTTTATTTTGTGGAACATGGCAACTGTGATCTGACTGATTTATTATAGTATTCAGGAAAGTGAAATGTCACAACTAACTATGTGGTGAGATTACATGTCTAAATATTTGTATTTTATATATCGTAAGTTAATGTTTTTTGGTCTGCACACTTAAACAAGTCAAAGATAGGTGAGAAATGTAGATTTGCACATTTTTTAGTCATGTAGACCCTACACCAGATGCATCTCTTAACAAGCAGGCCTATCATCTGAATGGCAAGAAAGTGACAAAGTGGCAAAAATATTACAAAATGCTACAAAAATGGAAGGATGTTACAAAATGTTAGTAAAATGGCAAGAATGTTACAGTGTATTACCTTACCTCTGGCCACACTGATCATGTCTAGAACATAACAGGTGCTTCATAATGGAAATTGCAGCTAATGCAGCAGTTTACAGACATGGCCTAACAGGGAACTGTTGTCCTTCTATGAATAACTATACAAAAATACTTCCAGATGTCAATATGGGATACTAAAACCCTGCAACATCTATTCTCTATATACGCACAAATGGTGCAGTGATGAAGTGGCTTAGAGCAGGTTTAATGCCTGTTGGTAGTGTGAGATTGGCCGTGGGCACTAGTTGTCTCTTGCAGCAAGGCTAAGCATCAATGCCACTCATCAGCTAACTGCCTCATAATGACACTAGCTGTCGTCAACAGCTGATCTAGTCTTGAAGCACTCGCAATGAGCTCTATGGCTTGGTTCTACCTGAAGAGCCTATGCAGCATATCTGTTGTTGACGTATGCCCATAATCATCAGCTGTACACATCTAGGCTTGTGGAAACACTCAGATAATGATATCAATGAAATTATGTTTTTGTGAGATCATTACAGTTGACGCCACCTTGTTTTGAGCCACGTTGCGACTATCAATCATTGGTCTTGTTAAAGTGAAACGACCAGCAGAGTAGACCCATCAGCTACAGACCACATTGCATTAAAGCTGGAAAGCTGAAAACTATGGCCCCATCTCCCTAACTTCTGTATTATGCAAACTTCTTGAACATATAATCTGCTTCCACATCACCTTTTGATAACCACAACATCCTCACAGATGCCCAGCATGGCTTCAGAAAGAAGCAATCCACAGAGACACAGCTTTTAGGAACCTTACACGATCTAGCACACATACTCGATGAGGGAGGACAAATTGACTGCATACTCCTTGATTTCAGCAAGGCGTTCGACAAAGTGCCTCATCGCAGACTCATACTAAAACTAAAATACTATGGGATCCGTGGGAAACATCCTAAAATGGAATGAATCATTCCTGCATAACCGTACACAGAGAGTCCTAGTGAATGGAAGCTCTTCCAAAGAGAGCCCCGTCCTATCAGGCATCCTGCAGGGCACGGTGTTAGGACCACTGCTTTTTCTTGTTTACATCAATAATACACCAAACTGCGTGACATCAAACATCAAACTGTATGCAGACAACAGTCTACTGTATCCCAGAATCAGCAGCATGGAAGACTCAGTGCACCTGCAGGAGGACCTCAGTAGGCTCCAGGAATGGGAGGAGACCTGGCTCATGAGCTTCCACCCAGAAAAATGTGAAATCTTAAGGATCACCAACACAACTAAGCCAGTTCTCTCAGAATATTTCATTCATGACTACAAATTAGCCCTAGCCATAGACCACATCCCCAAATCAAAACAGCAGAAAGCTAGGCAATTGGCAGCATCTTCAGGAGAACACCTACAAAACACTGCAAAGTACCTAGGCGTTAACATCAATAGCAAACTGTCCTGGAACCACCACGTGGACGTCATCACTAAGAAAGCCAATAGCACTCTTGCCTTCCTTAAACGCAACACCAGCAACTGCCCCAGACCAGTTAAATCATACTGCTATCAAACATACGTCAGACCAACAATAGAGTACGCTTCTGCCGTTTGGGACCCTACCACCAAGCGAAACATCGACAAACTGGAGATGGTACAGAGGCGTGCTGCTAGGTACGTTTATGGCGACTGGCAGCGCCGCAGCAGCCCAACCTCCAAGCTCCACCAAGTGCAATGGCAGTCCCTGGAACAGCGCAGATGTATGGCAAGGCTCAACATGATGTATAAAATTAAAAACGGCCTCGTCGACATTCCTGCCAGCATATACACAAAGCTAGCATGTACCTACTGCGTCACAGAACTCTTAGCTGAGGGTGCAGAGGGCATCCATTCCAATTAATGATTCAATGTTCCCGAACATAGGCTTTCCAACAGTCCTTTTTTATAGCCACAATACTACCCTGGAACAACCTAACTGCCCAATCAGTTCAATCTCCCTCTCTAGATACTTTCAAGCAGTGCCTTGCCGACACCGCCGCAAACAAGGTCTAACTAAGAATGAACTCTGTTTGTTTTTAACTTGCACTTGTATATGATTTTATAAACAGTCACAACCAGCACTGCACACTTGCACACCTGGCGCACGCAACAAACACCACACCTGCACACCTGGCGCACGCAACAAACACCACACCTGCACACCTGGCACAAGCAACAAACACCACACCTGCACACCTGGCGCACGCAACAAACACCACACCTACACACCTGGCGCACGCAACAAACACCACACCTACACACCTGGCGCACGCAACAAACACCACACCTGCACACCTGGCGCACGCAACAAACACCACACCTACACACCTGGCGCACGCAACAAACACCACACCTGCACACCTGGCGCACGCAACAAACACCACACCTACACACCTGGCGCACGCAACAAACACCACACCTACACACCTGGCGCACGCAACAGACACCACACCTGCACACCTGGCGCACTCAACAAACACCACACCTGAACACCTGGCGCACTCAACAAACATCACACTTGCACACCTGGCACACGCAACAAACACCACACCTGCACACCTGGCGCACGCAACAAACACCACACCTGCACACCTGGCGCACACAACAAACACCACACTTGCACACCTGGCGCACGCAACACCACACCTGCACACCTTCGCAACAAACACTCACACCTGCACACCTGGCGACGCAACAAACACCACACCTACACACCTGGCACACCTACACACCTGGCGACGCAACAAACACCACACCTACACACCTGGCCACGCTAACAAACACCACACCTGCACACCTGGCGCACTCAACAAACACCACACCTACACACCTGGCACACGCAACAAACACCATACCTACACACCTGGCGCACGCAACAAACACCACACCTACACACCTGGCGCATGCAACAAACACCACACCTACACACCTGGCGCACGCAACAAACACCACACCTACACACCTGGCGCACGCAACAAACACCACAGCTACACACCTGGCCCACGCAACAAACACCACACCTACACACCTGGTGCACGCAACAAACACCACACCTACACACCTGGCGCAAGCAACAAACACCACACCTGCACACCTGGCGCTCTCAACAAACACCACACCTACTCACCTGGCGCACGCAACAAACACCACACCTACACACCTGGCACACGCAACAAACACCACACCTGCACACCTGGCGCACTCAACAAACACCACACATACACACCTGGCACACGCAACAAACACCACACCTACACACCTGGCGCACGCAACAAACACCACACCTGCACACCTGGCGCACGCAACAAACACCACACCTGCACACCTGGCTCACGCAACAAACACCACACCTACACACCTGGCGCACGCAACAAACACCACACCTACACACCTGGCGCACGCAACAAACACCACACCATCCACGAAGTCGTCAGTATTGACGGTAGTGGATTACTGGAAGAAGAAGAAGTTGTCAATATGTAAGCGCCTCCTTCAAGTGAGGTCGTCTGTCTGCTACCATCAGCCACTACAGGTGGTAGTTATTAGCAGGAAGTTCACTCAATCAGTTGTACTTGGTCCCATTTTGTGGTCAGGAGCATGGAAACCAGCTAACTTCAAAGGTACGAGATAGGGACATGTGCCCATGCAATAAGTGTCAGTAGTGTGGAGACAGTGGTGCAGTGGCTAGAGCTTCGGACTCTCAACCGAGAGGACCCGGGTTCGAATCTTGTGCTGCGGTGTCGAACTTTGGGCAATTTCGTTCACTGTACGTTACTCCAGTTCACTCAGCTGATTGAATGAGACAGCGGTGGATATTTGTGGATGAATATTTTTCGCACATTAAACGCAGCGTGCCTGAATGTTTCCCCGAGAAGTCGAGATGGTGTTCGATAGAACAGGTCTGTCAGGGAGTAAAATGTGAAGCGCTTTGAGCAGTCCAGAGGACTGGATACTGCGCTATATAAGAACTTACCTTTTACCTTTACCATTTTCAAATTGCATGTTTTATTTACAATTTGAATATTTCAAAGCCATAACATTAAAAATGCGAACACTGTTTCAGTCTTACTAAACATGCTTTAGTGAGTAGTATGTCTTTAACATATATTTTGTCTATCATTAAGTCATTTTATTAAAACATGAGGAACTTTTAGGAAACACTACTGCTGCAGTATTCTGTAGTTATTATCAAACAATACCTTTATTGTAATCAGAGGAGACATTACATGTAGAGTTTACATTCTGGAATGTTTTTTTACATTCTGGAATTATGTTTATATTTTGCAAATATACTTCATTTGATTTTCCGACATCTGAATGAGTTCTAATGACACCATTGATTGCAATTTGTCTTAGC
Source organism: Paraescarpia echinospica (assembly GCA_020002185.1). NCBI lineage: Eukaryota > Metazoa > Annelida > Polychaeta > Sabellida > Siboglinidae > Paraescarpia > Paraescarpia echinospica. The sequence goes on from CM034542.1 coordinate 42,085,807, forward strand.
AGTAAGTTTGTTCAATGAACAACTTCTTAAAATACAATTTGTTTCATGATATAGAGTAATGATTAATTAAATAGAGAGAATAATGATTCCCAGCAAACAAATATATTTTAGTATCCGTGGTTTGCAGACTTATTGCACAGTTAGCTTACTACTTACTTACTTGAGAGATTTGCAACATTTATGGTTGGTTTTTCTAAATCTTTTGTAGGCTTTGAAATATGGAACAAAAAAGCATGGCCAAAATGGCCTTCAGGTATCATTAATTTTATTTTATTTATAGATACACTTGACAATGGCTTGCTGAGGATATCACCATGCAGTTTTTGAAGGGAGTTTGTGTTAAAACATTGGCTGAAATTCTTAAGGAGTGAATGACGTTAGTGAATGAGTGAAGTTGAATTTAGCGAAGATTATTTGAATTTACACGTGTATCGTTATAGAGCTATGCAGGTCGTGAGTGATGCTGTCCTTTGTGTGTAACTTGGTAGCGCAGGTGGACAGCAGTTTTGTAATCTGCACCATGCTCATAATGGTGGTTGCTGTGCAGACCTGATGATATGTCAGATGAGCAAACTGCAATTTCCTGTCTATGTGATTGATATTGGTCAAGCCAGTGCAGCCTTAAAGCTGCTGGACAGCACTGACTCAGGACCAACAAGTGCATTGTCCAGCTAATAGCCTGACTTCTATCATAATTACATAACATGTATTGTACCTACTAATTAAATTTAGTTATTTTGAAATCTCATAACTGATCTCATCAAGAATTCGACCCTGTATTGTGGAATACATGTGTCAGTGTAACACCTTAACAATTACTGTAAAGGTTTTCATATTTTGGATGAAGTTATGTTACATTTACTAGATGTTTAAATAAAATATGTGCTGCTTTTTATATTCATAAGAAAAAAGTATAGTCAAATGCAATAATTCTATATTAAACATAAATGCCAGTGTTCATGTTACACGTGTAACCGTTGCAACTTACATAGTCCCTTCCATTGAACAACTGTGTATAGTATATGAGGAAACAAGTACATTGTCACTTACATAATCTACTAATGGTGAGGTTTGACTAATACTTTGTGTAATAGGCCCTCATATTTTGACAATGACCTGCTTTAAAACTACAGCTGAAATGTGAAATAATGGCATTATTTTAAAACTTATTTTTCTTATCGCAACTTTTAAGTATAACTTACCTCAACATTTCAACTACCATTGGTAATGTTCATCAGAAACCGGTTTGTGGGATTTCTGTTTTTCCTCTGCCCACCAGATGATGTGGCAAGCAGGCTGTCCCATACGAGGTACATCTTACTTGACAATGTGTGGATGTGTTGTGTTTAGAACGTCAGACACTCCATTCAGGTAGCTGGGTTCCAGCCCTCTTGCTACCTTTTCAAAACTTGTAGACGATGGTGGATATGTGTGAACGAATAGTCTTTGTGCAGTAATTGTAATGTGGCTTACCGCATCTCGGAGAAGTCGCGATTTTGTTTGAATGACTAAGTCTGCCAGTGGGTGAAGTGTAAAGTGCTTTGAGCAGTCCCAATGACTGGGTACCAGGCTACATCACAACTTACATTTACCTTTTCTGAGAATTCAACAGTACAGTAGTCATACCAGTGCCTGTGTCATAGTAAGCCTGTGTGGGTGTATGGTGTGGTTAGTTGAGGGCCTGTGTGGGTGTATGGTGTGGTTAGTTGAGGGCCTGTGTGGGTGTATGGTATGGTTAGTTGAGGGCCCATGTGGGTGTATGGTGTGGTTAGTTGAATGCCTGTATGGGTGTATGGTGTGGTTAGTTGAGGGCCTGTGTGGGTGTATGGGATGGTTAGTTGAGGGTTTGTGTTGATGTATGGGGTGGTTAGTTGAGGGCCTGTGTGGATGTATGGGGTGGTTAGTTAAGGGCCTGTGTGGGTGTATGGGATGGTTAGTGGAGGGCCTGTGTGATTGTATGGTATGGTTAGTTGAGGGCCTATGTGGGTGTATGGTGTGGTTAGTTGAATGCCTGTATGGTGTGGTTAGTTGAGGGCCTGTGTGGGTGTATGGTGTGGTTAGTTGAGGGCTTGTGTGGGTGTATGGTGTGGTTAGTTGAGGGCTTGTGTGGGTGTATGGTGTGGTTAGTTGAGGGCCTGTGTGGGTGTATGGTGTGGTTAGTTGAGGGCCTGTGTGGGTGTATGGTGTGGTTAGTTGAGGGCTTGTGTGGGTGTATGGTGTGGTTAGTTGAGGGCCTGTGTAGGTGTATGGGATGGTTAGTTGAGGGTTTGTGTTGATGTATGGGGTGGTTAGTTGAGGGTTTGTGTTGATGTATGGGGTGGTTAGTTGAGGGCCTGTGTAGGTGTATGGGATGGTTAGTTGAGGGTTTGTGTTGATGTATGGGGTGGTTAGTTGAGGGCCTGTGTGGATGTATGGGGTGGTTAGTTAAGGGCCTGTGTGGGTGTATGGGATGGTTAGTGGAGGGCCTGTGTGATTGTATGGTGTGGTTAGTTGAGGGCCTGTGTGGGTGTATGGTGTGGTTAGTTGAGGGCCTGTGTGGGTGTATGGTGTGGTTAGTTGAGGGCCTGTGTGGTTGTATGGTGTGGTTAGTTGAGGGCCTGTGTGGGTATATGGTGTGGTTAGTTGAGGGTCTGTGTAGGTGTATGGGATGGTTAGTTGAGGGTTTGTGTTGATGTATGGGGTGGTTAGTTGAGGGCTTGTGTGGGTGTATGGTACGGTTAGTTGAGGGCCTGTGTGGGTGTATGGGATGGTTAGTTGAGGGCCTGTGTGGGTGTATGGGATGGTTAGTTAAGGGCCTGTGTGGATGTACGGGGTGGTTAGTTGAGGGCCTGTGTGGTTGTATGGGATGGTTAGTAGAGGGCCTGTGTGGGTGTATGGTGTGGTTAGTTGAGGGCCTGTGTGGGTGTATGGTGTGGTTAGTTGAGGGCCTGTGTGGTTGTATGGGGTGGTTAGTTGAGGGCTTGTGTGGGTGTATGGTATGGTTAGTTGAGGGCCTGTGTGGGTGTATGGGATGGTTAGTTGAGGGCCTGTGTGGGTGTATGGGATGGTTAGTTAAGGGCCTGTGTGGATGTACGGGGTGGTTAGTTGAGGGCCTGTGTGGTTGTATGGGATGGTTAGTAGAGGGCCTGTGTGGATGTACGGGGTGGTTAGTTGAGGGCCTGTATGGTTGTATGGGGTGGTTAGTGGAGGGCCTGTGTGGGTGTATGGGGTGGTTAGTGGAGGGCCTGTGTGGGTGTATGGGATGGTTAGTGGAGGGCCTGTGTGGGTGTATGGTATGGTTAGTTGAGGGCCTGTGTGGGTGTATGGGATGGTTAGTTAAGGGCCTGTGTGGTTGTATGGGGTGGTTAGTGAAGGGCCTGTGTGGGTGTATGGGGTGTTTAGTGGAGGGCATGTGTGGGTGTATGGGATGGTTAGTGGAGGGCCTGTGTGGGTGTATGGTATGGTTAGTAGAGGGCCTGTGTGGGTGTATGGGATGGTTAGTTAAGGGCCTGTGTGGGTGTATGGGGTGGTTAGTTGAGGGCCTGTGTGGGTGTATGGTATGGTTAGTTGAGGGCCTGTGTGGGTGTATGGTATGGTTAGTTGAGGGCCTGTGTGCATGTACGGGGTGGTTAGTTTAAGGGCCTGTGTGGGTGTATGGGATGGTTAGTTGAGGGTTTGTGTTGATGTATGGGGTGGTTAGTTGAGGGCCTGTGTGGATGTATGGGGTGGTTAGTTAAGGGCCTGTGTGGGTGTATGGGATGGTTAGTGGAGGGCCTGTGTGATTGTATGGTATGGTTAGTTGAGGGCCTATGTGGGTGTATGGTGTGGTTAGTTGAATGCCTGTATGGGTGTATGGTGTGGTTAGTTGAGGTCCTGTGTGGGTGTATGGTGTGGTTAGTTGAGGGCCTGTGTGGGTGTATGGTGTGGTTAGTTGAATGCCTGTATGGGTGTATGGTGTGGTTAGTTGAGGGCCTGTGTGGGTGTATGGTATGGTTAGTTGAGGGCCTGTGTAGGTGTATGGGATGGTTAGTTGAGGGTTTGTGTTGATGTATGGGGTGGTTAGTTGAGGGCCTGTGTGGATGTATGGGGTGGTTAGTTAAGGGCCTGTGTGGGTGTATGGGATGGTTAGTGGAGGGCCTGTGTGATTGTATGGTATGGTTAGTTGAGGGCCTATGTGGGTGTATGGTGTGGTTAGTTGAATGCCTGTATGGGTGTATGGTGTGGTTAATTGAGGGCCTGTGTGGGTGTATGGTGTGGTTAGTTGAGGGCCTGTGTGGGTGTATGGTGTGGTTAGTTGAGGGCCTGTGTGGTTGTATGGTGTGGTTAGTTGAGGGCCTGTGTGGGTATATGGTGTGGTTAGTTGAGGGTCTGTGTAGGTGTATGGGAAGGTTAGTGTTGATGTAAGGGGTGGTTAGTTGAGGGCTTGTGTGGGTGTATGGTATGGTTAGTTGAGGGCCTGTGTGGGTGTATGGGATGGTTAGTTGAGGGCCTGTGTGGGTGTATGGGATGGTTAGTTAAGGGCCTGTGTGGGTGTATGGGGTGGTTAGTTTAGGGCCTGTGTGGGTATATGGGATGGTTTGTTGAGGGCCTGTGTGGGTGTATGGGATGGTTAGTTGAGGGCCTGTGTGGATGTACGGGGTGGTTAGTTGAGGGCCTGTGTGGTTGTATGGGATGGTTAGTAGAGGGCCTGTGTGGATGTACGGGGTGGTTAGTTGAGGGCCTGTGTGGTTGTATGGGGTGGTTAGTGGAGGGCCTGTGTGGGTGTATGGGGTGGTTAGTGGAGGGCCTGTGTGGGTGTATGGGATGGTTAGTGGAGGGCCTGTGTGGGTGTATGGTATGGTTAGTTGAGGGCCTGTGTGGGTGTATGGGATGGTTAGTTAAGGGCCTGTGTGGGTGTATGGGGTGGTTAGTTGAGGGCCTGTGTGGTTGTATGGGATGGTTAGTAGAGGGCCTGTGTGGATGTACGGGGTGGTTAGTTGAGGGCCTGTGTGGTTGTATGGGGTGGTTAGTGAAGGGCCTGTGTGGGTGTATGGGGTGGTTAGTAGAGGGCCTGTGTGGGTGTATGGGATGGTTAGTGGAGGGCCTGTGTGGGTGTATGGTATGGTTAGTAGAGGGCTTGTGTGGGTGTATGGGATGGTTATTTAAGGGCCTGTGTGGGTGTATGGGGTGGTTAGTTGAGGGCCTGTGTGGGTGTATGGTATGGTTAGTTGAGGGCCTGTGTGGATGTACGGGGTGGTTAGTTGAGGGTCTGTGTGGGTGTATGGGATGGTTAGTGAAGGGCCTGTGTGGGTGTATGGTATGGTTAGTTGAGGGCCTGTGTGGATGTACGGGGTGGTTAGTTGAGGGCCTGTGTGGATGTATGGGGTGGTTAGTTGACGGCCTGTGTGGGTGTATGGGGTGGTTAGTTGACGGCCTGTGTGGGTGTATGGGGTGGTTAGTTGAGGGCCTGTGTGGGTGTATGGGGTGGTTAGTTGAGGGCTTGTGTGGGTGTATGGTATGGTTAGTTGAGGGCCTGTGTGGATGTATAGGATGGTTAGTTGAGGGCCTGTGTGGATGTATGGAATGGTTAGTTGAGGGCCTGAGTGGGTGTAAGGGGTGGTTAGTTGAGGGCCTGTGTGGGTGTACGGGGTGGTTAGTGGAGGGTACATGGGATGCGTGTGTATGTGCTGCAGTGAACATGGAAGTGTTATTTCTGTTATCCTTGTGACAAAGGTGAACTGTGAAGATATGTGCACAGTGATCACTGCATGATGGAACTGTAGGGACACTGATTTCTCGCGATCGCGGAAAATGGGAAGAATTCGCGGAATCAGCGTTTTGAAACAGAATTTGCTGTTTGAAACGAAAATTCTGTGATCGCAAAAACGGACGAAATCGCGGAATTTGCGTTTTCAAAAGGATCTTCCGTGATCGCGAAAAAAGAGCACAAGCACTGCCTCTCTCATCGATAATGCCTTAACTGGAGATGTTTTGAAACAAAATGTTTATTTATTTTGGTGGATTTATGACGCAGGTTTTTTAAAACGCGCAAGGCATAATAATCATTGTGAAGTGTCACGGCACCTGTGCTATCTTGTGTCAACCGACGTAAACAGGGACACGCGCAGAAGACACTAACATAAACCGTTTCGCGATCGTTGTCTGGCTGTCCACTAAGCACATGGAAGACATATTGCTAATTAAATGTAGTTGTCACATCATTAGTACACACATAAGTGTACATATTCCGATTTCAAACTCAAAACGCGAAGGAGTACTTAACAACAGCCTAGGGTACACTAGCTCAAAGTGAGATAGTCCGCATTTCGTAGTTCTATCAAATTCCGGTGGATGGCTTCATATATAGCGCTTGCTAAAAAATTAATGGTTGAACAAAATTCTTAATGAAACAGGAAACATTGATTTAAACATTCATAATTGTTAATATGATTGCTTGTATATATTAAGCACTTGCATTGGAAACAACCAGTCATTTGATTTACATGTAATTGTGTGACAGAGTTATTTTATTATCTAAATTGATTATGTTCGGTTGTTACTGTGTTGCAAATATTGCACAAAGTGTTGTTAGAAAAGTTAACCACAATGTAAAACTGTATTATTTAGATGCAGAGATCATAACATTGTGATATTTGAGATATTTCACAGAATGTATTATTTTTTGAAATAAAATATTTCTTTTCTGAACAGAAATGGTCTTCTTTAGCTAGTATGTCATTTTTTAAAATGGGAAATGCATGATTTGACACAAAAAGTGCATGATTTGAAAAGGAATTTGTTTTTTGCTGAAATGGAAAATACATCGTTTGAAACGGAATTTGCCATTTTCTGAAACGGAAAATACGTCATTTGAAACAGAATTTGCTTTTTTCTGAAACAGAAAATACGTTGTTTGAAACGGAATTTGCCTTTTTATGAAACGGAATTTGCTTTTTTTTTAAATGGAAAATCAGTGTCCCTAGAACTGTTCTGTTCACCTCAGTCATCTGATGGATGAGCTCCGTAGTTTTAGTGGCAACTCCTGCATCAACAGAAGCCTATTTAGTGGTCACATCATACACTGTCGACTTGCAGAATCCTTTGAAACTTGCCTGTGACTAACCAAGCTTGACTGTTCATATTATTTGTGCTCTGCAAGATATTTTCAGTTGCATCTTGCTGTGCTGACTATAGTCTGTTGCATTGTGACAAAAACATAGTTATAATAAAATATTGGAATTCCTAATATTATTAATGGTTTTTCTTGTTCAACATATGTCTATATGAATAAAAGAAAATGTTTCAGGGGGATTATAAATGGCAGCAAGGGTTCAGTGGTATTGCTGTGCAATAACCCTTGTCATTGGAAGCCGTTCATATTGCATCAAATAAACCATGTTTTTGAGAATCTTCCGACACCCATTGTGATGATCACAGCCCTCCACAACATAACGTATCATATTATGAGGAACATGTTTTTGCGGTGGTGAATATTAGCTGAAACGGCAGATGTTTGACAAGCAGCACTGTTATCAGGTATCTGTTTTCCATGACAACCAGGTTGATGATGACGTAGTGAAACCATGCCTAGCCAGCAATGCCGCTTATTGGCAGCTAATGATGCAGCCTGAGGGAAACACAATATGTGATTGAACCAAGGAATACATGTGTTCTACCCGATCTGTCGTTTCCTCTTTCTTGCTGCTTTAAGCCCTCCCAAACATGTCCACTCTGTGCATTTTTGTTTTTAATGTAGCACTTACATAAGTACAAAAACTAGTAAAAAAAACACAAGAACAAACACAAGTGTATGCATTGAATGGTTAACGCTTTCTGCATTAAAATTATCATTATTAAAAACTACCAATTTTATAATTATTGTTAGTAGTTAAAATAAATATAATGTTTTTAAGTGAACATTTGATGTGTGTAAAAGGGACACTACTGTAATTGAAGTATTCTCTCTGTGTGTAAAAGGGACACCACTGTAGTTGAAGCATTCTCTCCATGTGTAAAAGGGACTCTACTGTAGTTGAAGCATTCTCTCCATGTGTAACATGGACACTACTGTAGTTGAAGCCTTCTCTCCATGTGTAAAAGGGACACCACTGTAGTTGAAGCATTCTCTCCATGTGTAAAAGGGACACTACTGTAGTTGAAGCATTCTCTCCATGTGTAACATGGACACTACTGTAGTTGAAGCCTTCTCTCCATGTGTAAAAGTGACACTACTGTAGTTGAAGCATTCTCTCCGTGTATAAAAGGGACACTACTGCAGTTGAAGCATTCTTTCCGTGTGTAAAAGGGACACTACTGTAGTTGAAGCATTCACTCCATGTGTAACATGGACACTACTGTAGTTGAAACCTTCTCTCCATGTGTAAAAGTGACACTACTGTAGTTGAAGCATTCTCTCCGTGTGTAAAAGGGACACTACTGTAGTTGAAGCATTCTCTCCATGTGTAACATGGACACTACTGTAGTTGAAGCCTTCTCTCCATGTGTAAAAGTGACACTACTGTAGTTGAAGCATTCTCTCCGTGTATAAAAGGGACACTACTGCAGTTGAAGCATTCTTTCCGTGTGTAAAAGGGACACTACTGTAGTTGAAGCATTCGCTCCATGTGTAACATGGACACTACTGTAGTTGAAGCCTTCTCTCCATGTGTAAAAGGGACACCACTGTAGTTGAAGCATTCTCTCCGTGTGTAAAAGGGACACTACTGTAGTTGAAGCATTCTCTCCATGTGTAACATGGACACTACTGTAGTTGAAGCCTTCTCTCCATGTGTAAAAGTGACACTACTGTAGTTGAAGCATTCTCTCCGTGTATAAAAGGGACACTACTGCAGTTGAAGCATTCTTTCCGTGTGTAAAAGGGACACTACTGTAGTTGAAGCATTCGCTCCATGTGTAACATGGACACTACTGTAGTTGAAGCCTTCTCTCCATGTGTAAAAGGGACACCACTGTAGTTGAAGCATTCTCTCCGTGTGTAAAAGGGACACTACTGTAGTTGAAGCATTCTCTCCATGTGTAACATGGACACTACTGTAGTTGAAGCCTTCTCTCCATGTGTAAAAGTGACACTACTGTAGTTGAAGCCTTCTCTCCATGTGTAAAAGGGACACCACTGTAGTTGAAGCATTCTCTCCGTGTGTAAAAGGGACACTACTGTAGTTGAAGCATTCTCTCCATGTGTAACATGGACACTACTGTAGTTGAAGCCTTCTCTCCATGTGTAAAAGTGACACTACTGTAGTTGAAGCATTCTCTCCGTGTATAAAAGGGACACTACTGCAGTTGAAGCATTCTTTCCGTGTGTAAAAGGGACACTACTGTAGTTGAAGCATTCACTCCATGTGTAACATGGACACTACTGTAGTTGAAGCCTTCTCTCCATGTGTAAAAGTGACACTACTGTAGTTGAAGCATTCTCTCCGTGTGTAAAAGGGACACTACTGTAGTTGAAGCATTCTCTCCATGTGTAACATGGACACTACTGTAGTTGAAGCCTTCTCTCCATGTGTAAAAGTGACACTACTGTAGTTGAAGCATTCTCTCCGTGTATAAAAGGGACACTACTGCAGTTGAAGCATTCTTTCCGTGTGTAAAAGGGACACTACTGTAGTTGAAGCATTCACTCCATGTGTAACATGGACACTACTGTAGTTGAAACCTTCTCTCCATGTGTAAAAGTGACACTACTGTAGTTGAAGCATTCTCTCCGTGTGTAAAAGGGACACTACTGTAGTTGAAGCATTCTCTCCATGTGTAACATGGACAGTTGAAGCCTTCTCTCCATGTGTAAAAGGGACACTACTGTAGTTGAAGCATTCTCTCCGTGTATAAAAGGGACACTACTGCAGTTGAAGCATTCTTTCCGTGTGTAAAAGGGACACTACTGTAGTTGAAGCATTCGCTCCATATGTAACATGGACACTACTGTAGTTGAAGCCTTCTCTCCATGTGTAAAAGGGACACCACTGTAGTTGAAGCATTCTCTCCGTGTGTAAAAGGCACACTACTGTAGTTGAAGCATTCTCTCCATGTGTAACATGGACACTACTGTAGTTGAAGCCTTCTCTCCATGTGTAAAAGTGACACTACTGTAGTTGAAGCATTCTCTCCGTGTATAAAAGGGACACTACTGCAGTTGAAGCATTCTTTCCGTGTGTAAAAGGGACACTACTGTAGTTGAAGCATTCGCTCCATGTGTAACATGGACACTACTGTAGTTGAAGCCTTCTCTCCATGTGTAAAAGTGACACTACTGTAGTTGAAGCATTCTCTCCGTGTATAAAAGGGACACTACTGCAGTTGAAGCATTCTTTCCATGTGTAAAAGGGACACTACTGTAGTTGAAGCATTTGCTCCATGTGTAACATGGACACTACTGTAGTTGAAGCCTTCTCTCCATGTGTAAAAGGGACACCACTGTAGTTGAAGCATTCTCTCCGTGTGTAAAAGGGACACTACTGTAGTTGAAGCATTCTCTCCATGTGTAACATGGACACTACTGTAGTTGAAGCCTTCTCTCCATGTGTAAAAGTGACACTACTGTAGTTGAAGCATTCTCTCCGTGTATAAAAGGGACACTACTGCAGTTGAAGCATTCTTTCCATGTGTAAAAGGGACACTACTGTAGTTGAAGCATTTGCTCCATGTGTAACATGGACACTACTGTAGTTGAAGCCTTCTCTCCATGTGTAAAAGGGACACCACTGTAGTTGAAGCATTCTCTCCGTGTGTAAAAGGGACACTACTGTAGTTGAAGCATTCTCTCCATGTGTAACATGGACACTACTGTAGTTGAAGCCTTCTCTCCATGTGTAAAAGTGACACTACTGTAGTTGAAGCATTCTCTCCGTGTATAAAAGGGACACTACTGCAGTTGAAGCATTCTTTCCGTGTGTAAAAGGGACACTACTGTAGTTGAAGCATTCGCTCCATATGTAACATGGACACTACTGTAGTTGAAGCCTTCTCTCCATGTGTAAAAGGGACACCACTGTAGTTGAAGCATTCTCTCCGTGTGTAAAAGGCACACTACTGTAGTTGAAGCATTCTCTCCATGTGTAACATGGACACTACTGTAGTTGAAGCCTTCTCTCCATGTGTAAAAGTGACACTACTGTAGTTGAAGCCTTCTCTCCATGTGTAAAAGGGACACCACTGTAGTTGAAGCATTCTCTCCGTGTGTAAAAGGGACACTACTGTAGTTGAAGCATTTTCTCCATGTGTAACATGGACACTACTGTAGTTGAAGCCTTCTCTCCATGTGTAAAAGTGACACTACTGTAGTTGAAGCATTCTCTCCGTGTATAAAAGGGACACTACTGCAGTTGAAGCATTCTTTCCATGTGTAAAAGGGACACTACTGTAGTTGAAGCATTTGCTCCATGTGTAACATGGACACTACTGTAGTTGAAGCCTTCTCTCCATGTGTAAAAGTGACACTACTGTAGTTGAAGCATTCTCTCCGTGTATAAAAGGGACACTACTGCAGTTGAAGCATTCTTTCCGTGTGTAAAAGGGACACTACTGTAGTTGAAGCATTCGCTCCATGTGCAACATGGACACTACTGTAGTTGAAGCCTTCTCTCCATGTGTAAAAGGGACACCACTGTAGTTGAAGCATTCTCTCCGTGTGTAAAAGGGACACTACTGTAGTTGAAGCATTCTCTCCATGTGTAACATGGACACTACTGTAGTTGAAGCCTTCTCTCCATGTGTAAAAGTGACACTACAGTAGTTGAAGCATTCTCTCCGTGTATAAAAGGGACACTACTGCAGTTGAAGCATTCTTTCCGTGTGTAAAAGGGACACTACTGTAGTTGAAGCATTCACTCCATGTGTAACATGGACACTACTGTAGTTGAAGCCTTCTCTCCATGTGTAAAAGTGACACTACTGTAGTTGAAGCATTCTCTCCATGTGTAAAAGTGACACTACTGTAGTTGAAGCATTCTCTCCGTGTATAAAAGGGACACTACTGCAGTTGAAGCATTCTTTCCGTGTGTAAAAGGGACACTACTGTAGTTGAAGCATTCGCTCCATATGTAACATGGACACTACTGTAGTTGAAGCCTTCTCTCCATGTGTAAAAGGGACACCACTGTAGTTGAAGCATTCTCTCCGTGTGTAAAAGGCACACTACTGTAGTTGAAGCATTCTCTCCATGTGTAACATGGACACTACTGTAGTTGAAGCCTTCTCTCCATGTGTAAAAGTGACACTACTGTAGTTGAAGCATTCTCTCCGTGTATAAAAGGGACACTACTGCAGTTGAAGCATTCTTTCCGTGTGTAAAAGGGACACTACTGTAGTTGAAGCCTTCTCTCCATGTGTAAAAGTGACACTACTGTAGTTGAAGCATTCTCTCCGTGTATAAAAGGGACACTACTGCAGTTGAAGCATTCTTTCCGTGTGTAAAAGGGACACTACTGTAGTTGAAGCATTCGCTCCATGTGTAACATGGACACTACTGTAGTTGAAGCCTTCTCTCCAAGTGTAAAAGTGACACTACTGTAGTTGAAGCATTCTCTCCGTGTGTAAAAGGGACACTACTGTAGTTGAAGCATTCTCTCCATGTGTAACATGGACAGTACTGTAGTTGAAGCATTCTCTCCATGTGTAAAGGGGACACTTGTAGTTGAAGCATTCTCTCCGTGTGTGTAAGGGACACTACCTGTAGTTGAGGCATTCTCTGTGAACCTCACCTATGTCATACATTCATGAGGGTGGTTGCTCTGATGGATTCACTATCTCCTCTCATACCAGTTCCTTGCTGCTGGGGTTTCATGGAAAACAAAATATTGCCACCTTTTGGTGTTAACCGTCCAATTCTGTCTCTATCTCTCTCTTTTCATTTGCCTCTCACTACATATTAGAGGGTGGTTTTAGCCAGGCTAGTGAACCTGGTCGTACCATTTCAGCTAGCAACTTACTGCAGACACAAGATCTTCACATCGTCTAGTGTGTTGACTGATTATATTGTGTACTTCCTTGTTTGTGACACGGTCCAGACAAGGGATACATGGAAGGTTACAGTAGCATCTCAGTTCCATCAGTTGATTCAAAAAAAGTTAAGTTCTTCTACAGTGCAGTGTCCAGTCATCAGGACTGCTCAAAGCGCTTTACACTTTTTTCCCTGGCAGACCTGTTCAATCGAACACCATCTCGACTTCTTTGGGAAGCATTCAGCCATACTGCAATTAGTACGCGAAAACTATTAATACATAATATCCACCACTGTCTATAGCCAGGTACTTACTCATACAGCTGAGTGAACTGAAGCAATGAACTTGCCTAAGGTTCGACACCACCACACAAGATTTGAACCCGGATTCTGTCAGTCGAAAGTCCGAAGTTCTTACAGCTGCACTACTGCAATCCACTCTGATTCAGTGTTCTTGAGAAGACCGGATTAAAGACAGTTTATAAGATTTTTCTAAGATATTGATGTCTGATAACTAGGTTACTGGTCTGGCAAGATTTAATCGGCTTCTATAACATTGTGAAATTACATGTTCCTGACATTCTACTTACATATATGAATGTAAAATTGTAATGAATTTTGCAAAATTTATTTTCAATGGTGTTCTATTAACATAAACTCTCCAGTTCCTATTCTTCTTTCATCTTCTTCGTTGTTTTCTCCTTGCACTCATTAAACAAATGCATTGATTTTCCCTGATTGAAACAAATCCACATAACATCCAATTTTAAGAGGATGTAGCTTAAATATATCTACGAGAAACTGGTTCCATCACAAGTGGTGAAACACCATCATATTCAGACTTTGCATGGACTCATAATTCAAACAAATCACATATGCAATGTACGTATGTACATGAACATGCACACGCATGCATCTAAGTAAGCATACGTGTAGGTAAAAGGCCACCAGTGATAATGCTCCATCCAGCTGTGAACCGCTGCTATGACTGGTAAACACATAGAAATGATTCGGAAGCGATTAATGGACATTAACTCTTTCTTCAGACTTGCCTCATCATATTTCATGTTGTTGTAGATTCTAGGCTTCAGTATCCAGTGTTTGGATATCATACTACATTTGGCTAACCAGTCAATCATGGTTGTCATTTCCTCCATAAACATATTGGTTTTAGCTGTTCAATATTATTTATGGCTGAATTCACAGATCAACATGAATAGTCTTTCTCTGCTCATGTCGGACATGAAACTCCAATCAATCTACATATATTTTAGGTAAAACAAATGTGACGGCCCGCATTAAAAGTCCTGTTTTCCCTGCAGATCCAAAGTCGCTTCAATTATCATGACACTGTGATAGAAGGAGAAATTCAAATGACAATGCAAACATAAAAATGTGCAGAGACAATTAATTTTTGAGTAGAAATAATTTCTAATGCTTCAAAAATATTACGTTGAACCTTTTGTAAGGCAAAGAATAAATGCATTATTTCACATGTTTGCATCAATATACTGAAGTAGAATCATCTGGCATGCACACACGCACACGCACACGCACACGCACACGCACACACACACACATTACTGATACCCACTAATGGTGATAGATAACATTAAGAGTGGCCTATGCTTGCACACTAACACTCCTGTGCATAATGTCTGCCCAGGCCTATGAAGCGCAAATAGAACTGTGTATTTCGGTAATTCATACACACACGATCGCATGAGTTCACATTTCTGATGGGGAAATAATTTCTGCATGACCTGTTATCATTTAACTTCTGTTACGTGATACTTAGTACTGCATAATTTGCAGAATGATGGAGTATTCATGTTTTAAAACTCACTCCTTAGTGCATCTAACCCATCGTGAATCAGGTTTGTTAATGTTCCTATCTGTAATGCATGAAAAGTTTAAGTAATATGTGCAATACTTTTCTGATAAACTTTGTGTGTTAAAAAATCAAGAAAATAGTTGACTTTGATGGTTAGGTCATGTACCTTGCATAAGTGTGAATACTGAATAGTCTTATGTTATACTTGTAGAGGTGAAGCTACTTTGTCAAATTTGATTTAGTCCAGTTAAAAATAATTCAAAAGTTTGTCTGATGATTTTATTAAAACTAAATGACACTTGACAAAGACAAGGTAAAATGTTGTATGAATACAAAATAGTTTTTTGTGTGAAATGATTCTAAAGCAACATAAGCAAAACAAGGATTGAAGATGGAACATTAAGTGCCAATATGGTCTGTGAAGATGTAACATTAAGTGCCAATATGGTCTGTGAAGATGGAACATTAAGTGCCAATGTGGTCTGTGAAGATGGAACATTAAGTGCCAATATGGTCTGTGAAGATGGAACATTAAGTGCCAATATGGTCTGTGAAGATGGAACACTAATTGCCAATATGGTATGTGAAGGTGGAACATTAAGTACCAATATGGTCTGTGAAGATGGAACATTAAGTGCCAATATGGTCTGTGAAGATGGAACATTAAGTGCCAATATGGTCTGTGAAGATGGAACATTAAATGCCAATATGGTCTGTGAAGATGGAACATTAAGTGTCAATATGGTCTGTGAAGATGGAACATTAAGTGCCAATATGGTCTGTGAAGATGGAACATTTAGTGCCAATATGGTCTGAGTGATTCAACATCTTTGTTGTTTGTCCTTAAATGTAGTGCTCAGTTATAGCTAGACTGTCTGGAATAAACTTGAAAACGGAGACAAATCTCATCTAAATAACAGACGGACGAGGGTTGGAACTTACAGCTGATATCAAACCTTATTTTTATGAAGGTCAATTCTGCTGCACCCTAAAATCGGCATCATTAATATCTTGCTTAATAAAATCTTAAACACATACTACAGGCGGTACTTGTGTGTGTATTTATCACATATTCGCATGAAAACGTTTGTGGAAGCAACAAAGAAAGAATGTGTTTTGTATGTATGTATGTATATATATATATATATATATATATGGTGAATATTCAGGGGTCTGAGGTTTACCAAAAACCTCCAATCGCTTCTCCGAGGCTCACCAAAAACCTCCAATCGCACCCCCCTGAGGCTCACCAAAATTCTAATTGCATCCCTCACCTTGAGGCTCCCTGAAAACATCCAATGGCACCCCTTTGAGGCTCTCCAAAAACCTCCATTTACACTCCTTGAGGCTCCGTTTTTGGAGGCCCACAAAACCTACATTTATACCCTATTGAGACTCACCAAAAACCTCTAATTTCATTCCAAAATGCACACCTTCCCTAAATATTGGGTGCTAATTCTGTCTCTAGTCCCCCCACCAAAAATATTGATGCCTTGAGATATTATTGTCAGCATCGTGCGGTACGTAACACAGTTAATGGAGCTGGCGTTCTTGGTAGGCAGTTTTGTCATTTTATATTAATTTATTAATCTAAACGAATTTTCTAACAATTTACAAAACATTATTAAATAAGCATTACAAATGTTTAGAGTATGGATATCTTATAGAGGATTTGATCCAGAATTTCTTATTAAAAGAACTTTTTTTATTATGTAGGCCTGCAGCAGAATTGGGAAGCATCAATGTACATGTGTGAGTGCTATTATGTAGAGTTGCCTCTTTGATGCATACTGAGCGCAATACCTCTTTAGTATGCACTGATACCAGACATTAAAGCTGGATGCCACTTGCAATCTTGAACTGTTTCAGATCAAGTCAGACACTGTAGATTTCTGTTGTCGATGTTATCGAGCAGAGATTGCTGGGAAGATTACCCGATCAGTTACAGCCCTCACTGCCAAAAGAAGGCATGCAAATATTGTCTGCTAATTAGAATGGCAAGATTGTTTGCATAGGTATTGTTTTAGAAAGGTTTCTTCCCTGTTCTTTTTTGTTCTTCATTTTATTTTATTGCCATTTCATATATATGAACAGTTACACATATTTTATACTTTTCATTAAAAAAAAACAGTTTATTACAAACTCCAGGGTCTTATTTTTCTTAGATAAAACAAAACATTTATATTTTCGAACATACTTTTATTATTTGATTTGTGATAGACAAATAAAAACTGTTAATCTCTCTTTGTAAGATCTGTCAGTGTAAGAATAAAACATGTAAATTTGCAGCAGATATTCTGCTTCTGCTGACCTGACTTTCAATGATAATTCTTTTGATGCGTGACAACTTCTACACACAAATTGGCCCCGTCTTCAGAAACTATGCTTGAAATTAAAGATTATGAACATTCTGAGCCTGTTCAAAGAGATCTGATGAGTTGCCTCATTAGTCTTGCTTTTCATCTTTATAATTAACCCTAATGAGAAACATCAGTTGTCATATGTCAGTTAATGGTTTCTCCATTGGTGGTATAGATTTATTGTTATGGTTCTTTAGATCTTACATGCATGTGTGCGACTCTGTGAGACATACAGGGTCTGTGTATAGACCGTTGTATTTATAATTATATGGGGATGTGCGTGTGACATACAGGGTATGTGTATAACCATTGTATTTATATGGGGATGTGTGTGAGACATATAGGGTCTGTGTATAGACCATTGTATTTATATGGGGATTTGTGTGTGACATACATGGTCTGTGTATAACCGTTGTATTTATATGGGGATTTGTGTGTGACATACATGGTCTGTGTATAACCGTTGTATTTATATTGGGATGTGTGTGAGACATACAGGGTCTGTGTATAACCGTTGTATTTATATGGGGATGTGTGTGAGACATACAGGGTCTGTGTATAACCGTTGTATTTATATGGGGATGTGTGTGAGACATACAGGGTCTGTGTATAGATCATTGTATTTATATGGGGATGTGTGTGAGACATACAGGGTCTGTGTATAGATCATTGTATTTATATGGGGATGTGTGTGTGACATACAGGGTCTGTGTATAGACTGTTGTATTTATATGGGGATGTGTGTGAGACATACAGGGTCTGTGTATAGATCATTGTATTTATATGGGGATGTGTGTGAGACATACAGGGTCTGTGTATAGATCATTGTATTTATATGGGGATGTGTGTGAGACATACAGGGTCTGTGTATAGACCGTTGTATTTATATGGGGATGTGTGTGTGACATACAGGGTCTGTGTATAGACCGTTGTATTTATATGGGGATGTGTGTATGACATACAGGGTCTGTGTATAACCGTTGTATTTATATGGGGATGTGTCTGAGACATACAGGGTCTGTGTATAGATCATTGTATTTATATGGGGATGTGTGTGAGACATCAGGGTCTGTGTATAGATTGTTGTATTTATATGGGGATGTGTGTGTGACATACATGGTCTGTGTATAGACTATTGTATTTATATGGGGATGTGTGTGTGACATACAGGGTCTGTGTATAGACAGTTGTATTTATATGGGGATGTGTGTGTGACATACATGGTCTGTGTATAGACAGTTGTATTTATATGGGGATGTGTATGTGACATACATGGTCTGTGTATAGACCGTTGTATTTATATGGGGATGTGTGTGTGACATACATGGTCTGTGTATAGACCGTTGTATTTATATGGGGATGTGTGTGTGACATACATGGTCTGTGTATAGACCATTGTATTTATATGGGGATGTGTGTGTGACATACATGGTCTGTGTATAGACCATTGTATTTATATGGGGATGTGTGTGTGTGTGTGTGTGACATACATGGTCTGTGTATAGACCGTTGTATTTATATGGGGATGTGTGTGAGACATACAGGGTCTGTGTATAGATCATTGTATTTATATGGGGATGTGTGTGAGACATACAGGGTCTGTGTATAGATCATTGTATTTATATGGGGATGTGTGTGTGACATACAGGGTCTGTGTATAGACTGTTGTATTTATATGGGGATGTGTGTGAGACATACAGGGTCTGTGTATAGATCATTGTATTTATATGGGGATGTGTGTGTGTGTGTGACATACATGGTCTGTGAATAGACCATTGTATTTATATGGGGATGTGTGTGTGACATACATGGTCTGTGTATATACCGTTGTATTTATGTGAGGATGCATTTTATGGTTTCTAACAAACATCGTCAAAGGGACTGGTGTTGGATATTTTTGTTGTTGATGTTATCTAGTGTTATCTAGTGTTATTTAGAGATTTTCGCCGCCGAGAAAAGTAGTGTTGGAGGTTGGAGATTTTCTCCATCGAGGTAGTAGTGTTGGATAATTTAGCCATTGTGAAGGACATTTTCACCATTGGGAGGGTAGTGTTGGACATTTTTGTCGTCGAAGAGTGATAGTGTTGGACATTTTGGCTGTCAAGGGGATAGTGTTGGTTATAATTAAAACAATGTTTTATATCACTCTTTCATTTCAAATACAACTCTACTCAATGTCAATAGAAGCTTACCACTATGGTAATGTTAGTGTTGTGTAACAAATATAATAAAAACAATTGTATTGATATGGAAAGGGTGACATTTTTTTGAATGAAATCTGACGTTAGATAAGTAGTACGAATACTTACTACACCAGTGCATTGAGCACAGTGGCACAGCGGTGCAGCAGCACAGTGGCACAGTAGCTCAGTTGCACAGTGGCACATTGGCACATAGCGCAGTGGCAAAGTAGCGCAGTGGCACAGTAACGCAGTGGCACAGTAACGCAGTGGCACAGTGGCTAGAGCATCAGACTCTCAATGGAGGAACCCGAGTTCAGATCCAGTGCTGCCATATCGAACTTTGTGCAAGTTCATTCACTCTACGTTGCTTCTGTCCACCCAGTTGTATGAATGAGTACCTGGCTGTAGGTATTAATTGAGCATTAATTGCAGCATGGCTGAAAGCTTCCTAGCGAAGCCTACATGGGATTCGATTGAGCAGGTCTGCCAGGGAGTAAAGTGTAAAGTGCTTTGAGTAGTGCTGAGGACTGGATACTGCGCTATGTAAAAATTTACCTTTTACTGATTAATGCGCACGACACCCACAAGTAACGCAGGTTGCTTTTGTAAAATTGTACCAGTGCGTGTGGTCTGCTGATAGATTCCATCTATCAGTGTTTGGATGAGTTCCCGTCTGTTGGTTGTTCTCTGAGCCCTTCGCCAAACATGCCTCTTAAGCTCATCCCACAGCTGTGTGATGGACTCAGGTCAGGTGTGACTGTGAGTCCCACCATGCAAGACAACCACAGTGACTAGGGCTGCATGAAGACAAGCGATGTGTTGGTGCACTGTCACAACGTCAGAATGGGCTTAAAAGAAGGGTATCATATCAGGTCGATACATGTATCGATGTGCTTAGTGGTTCCCGTCAATTACCACCAAAAGGAGTCATGTGGTGTCCAAACATACCACACACTTGAACCACTCCACCAGTTCCTGTGTAGTCTGTCTGTGCAGCCAGGTAACTACAGTGATGCTTCCTTCTAACAGTTCAGTTTCTGTTTCGCTGGTTGTGACATGTGACATATCATGATACGTAAGTGCACAACCCAACGTGGTGAGACATAGTTGTGTTCAGGCCTTTATGCAGGATCAAATTGTTACCAGTGCAAAAACCTCCTGGTCGATACTTGCATCTGTGGAAACACATACAATTCACTCCAGAATACATATATAATTATATATATATATATACACTGTACTTGACATGACAGCGACAGTCATTAATTTATTATTTTTTGCTGAAATTTCCACCCATCCAAATCTCAACCCATCCAAAAACAAACTTTACCTGTCCAAATGACGGGTGGACGGGTCTCTAGATAAAGCTATGGTTGCGTTCGTCACTTGATAGATGCAGCTTTCGATTCCTTAAAAACATTCTATGGTGGTGTTTTTATTGTCTTTATCAGGGCTACTCCGTAGGATCTACCCACAGCCTTTTATAAAATAACTACCACCAAAATGAGGTGATTAACACCACACCCTAAGTGGATGAAATGAAGTGTATCTTGGTCATGCATGACTACTTGCTGTCAGGATCCTAAACTAACTACTTCATGCCACAAAACCAAGCTGCTCATAACAGTAGCATCATAGAAACGTTACATGCATAAAACAAGTGGCAATTCTGTTGATGCTGAGTTATATATATCATTCCAAGCGAACCCTTGCCTCAGTAGGGGGAAGCTGGAGGGGGAGGGTGCACACATATCCATTGCATATAATTATATTATGACTATACGTACAAAGTGTATATGAAGTTCTTTACATATTCCTCGGCTTGTTTGGCCATCACAAATCCGTTTCTGTTATTTTCAGATGTGTAGTGTGTTAATCCTTTAAGTGATGTGTTCAGTCTGTTTTTAAAAAATGTGTACTTTTTAATCAGCAAATAATTTGGTCATTACATCTGGCAGCATGTGAAAACCAATTGCCTGCCTACCCAGTACAATTATCACCAGTCCATTGAACTTGCTGGTTGGTTGGTCATAAAATGACAACAAAACCTGTCCATTGGCATTGTGCCATAGCCTTTCCCAAATACATCCTCGAGATTGACAACTGTCTCTGGTAGATTAGGAGATGTTGCTGACAGCCACCAACAGGGTTCTTTAGTGTTAATTACACGGCTACAGGCCTAGTCACTGTGTCACTGGTATGTGTTGCTTCAGGGTGTCACTCTCAGGTTCTGGTGCAGCAAGGGTTGTCACTCAGTTTCTGATGTGCCACGTTTAAGCAGAGTTTGCTTGATTTGAAGAAATTGCATTAATAAACTGCATAAAACGGTATTTAATATGTGACAAGGTGCGACAATAGTAATAATAAATAGTAAATATGTCACCACCAGATGGTGAGTGGGTCGAATGTTCGTGAAAAGCATGTCGTTTATGTATCCTTTGATGTTGTTGAAATGATGACATTCAGGTGTTCGTGATGGTGTAACATGTTGTTTGTCAGTCAACATTATGTGACATGGTATATCTATATCCTTGAGATGCTGACACATTTTGAATAAAATGAACAATTAAACACCTATTAAATGAATGTTTTATTATGTGCTGCTCAAGACAAATATCATGTCTATGCCAACGTGTGGTATTTGAAATTATTCAAATGTTAGTTTGATAACATTTTGCAGTCTGATGCTAGCATTGTGAGATCTGTTAAACATCATATACTGTATAATCATCATCATGTATCCAAGTTTCCAAAGGACAGATTATACTACAATAACACTTACTGATGATGTTTAACAGATCTGACAACACTAGCATCAGACTGCAAAATGTTATCAAACTAACATATAATATATATATATATATATGTATATATATATATATCAGGAAGCTGATGACATCTTGGCATCCAGTAAATCAGTGAAGTGGTGCATTATGGGATTTATATAACTTATGAGTTCATATTTGCTACTGACCAGCTGAATAATATATCAGTCATGTATATAGTATTTCTGAAACTTCATTCATAGGATGATGATGATGTTAAGAGGTTCGTGGGCATTGGCATCTCTTACAAAGCAAGAATCGGCTGCTATCTGCGATTCGTGAACTTGTCACAGCTGATTCAGTAATAAATAGTCACTCCAGTAATAAATATTCTATTTATTGAATGTGGGTGTCGCACCACTAATAAATATGTGCAACATTGAAGCCGTTATGGGACAATGATACCGCAATCACCCGCGTCATGCAACATCTTAAAAGTAAACGTAAACAAGTACAAATTTGTATTCTAATGCCAGCACTGAATGTTATCCGTTTAACATATCATCATGTCACTGCCGGCCAATCACATTGATTTATAGATGTTATTGGTCATTTATTTGTTTTTCTGATTCTAAACATGTATCCATGTTTCCTTCTTTTGTAGGTAAGTTCTTCATGTTTGCTCGATTCAACTCATACACAAGGCAAGGTAATCAGTTTCATTTTGTTCATTACTTTGTACGTTATTGTTATTGTCTGATCACATTACCTGAATATGTTACGTTTAATTAGATTACCTAATGTTCCATTAGTCCATCTGGTTAGGAAATCAGCAGCCGTTGTTTACAGTGAGTGATATGTAGGTCGCAGTGGCCCAATTATTAGCCAAGTGAAGGTGAGGCTGGTAATCATCTCGTCGGATGATTGCGATGTTCTTTCTCAGCTATAGACGTCACCTGTAGCCAATCAATGACATGAGTATCACACATTAGATAAGACAAACACACCCTCAATATGCACGTATTGTACGTGTGATAAGTAGCGGATTGCCGAAGTGGAATAAGGTTAAAAGATGAGTTGTAGAATGATAGAAATGCCTGTGGTGCTGCCTGTGGTGCTGCCTGTGGTGCTGCCTGTATCTTGACTGATGTACGATGGCATCTGTCAGTGCTGCTGTTTGCTGAAGTTTTCATTCCTGCTAGTGTTATTTATTCCCTTGTTACTTCCACATGGGTCTCCCTCTGATGTACGGTCTGGAGGTGGAGAGGTCTGGAGGTGGAGAGGTCTGGAGGTGGAGAGGTCTGGAGGTGGAGAGGTCTGGAGGTGGAGAGGTCTGGAGGTGGAGAGGTCTGGAGGTGGAGAGGTCTGGAGGTGGAGAGGTGCTGGAGGTGGAGAGGTCTGGAGGTGGAGAGGTCTGGAGGTGGAGAGGTCTGGAGGTGGAGAGGTGCTGGAGGTGGAGAGGTGCTGGAGGTGGAGAGGTCTGGAGGTGGAGAGGTCTGGAGGTGGAGAGGTGTTGGATGTTTGTTGTGTGACATGAAAGTGAAGGTTTTCTCATTAAACCGATTCACATGATTAACTAATTCAGCTTTATTGGCACATTATATCTTACACATTGGAGATAACATCAGCTGATGTTAGGCAGACAGTACACTCAAGTTATTGTAATTGAACTGAAGCCTACTAAAATAGAAATAGAAAAGTGCTTTGATAGGTATTTAATATACTGTTGGTAAGATAAGAGTTTGGATGGTTATCCCTGAATGGTTCTTGAACTGACAATTTACAATAATATTACAGACAATTTATAAAATACTTGTTTCTTTTGGAATGTTGTTATTCTTGTTTTTGTGGCTGCTCTTTGAACAATGCTACACATATTTCATTGACATTTCATGGCAGAATCAACAAGGTCAGTAATCCATCAATCAACTGCATAGTAATTATAAATCTATTTGACCATATAATTTGTAAACCAGTTTTTCAGGGGTTTTTGTAACTGTAATGTACGTTTTTGTAATTACACAAGGATATTGGTTGCATACTTTGTCAGCATTGCCACATGCTGTCCTATGTGGCTGTCCTAGGTGCTTGTCCTATGTGCCTGTCCTATGTGCTTGTCCTATGTGCCTGCCGTAGGTGCCTGTCCTAGGTGCCTGTTCTAGGTGGCTGTCTAGGTGCTTGTCCTAGGTGCCTGTCCTAGGTGTCTGTCCATTGTGGCTGTCCTAGGTGCTTGTCCTAGGTGTCTGTCCTATGTGCCTGTCCTAGGTGCCTGTCAGAGGTGGCTGTCCTAGGTGCCTGTTCTAGGTGGCTGTCCTATGTGTCTGTCTATTGTGGCTGTCCTAGGTGCTTGTCCTAGGTGGCTGTCCTAGGTGGCTGTCCTAGGTGGCTGTCGTAGGCGCCTGTTCTAGGTGGCTGTCCTATGTGTCTGTCCTAAATGTCTGTCCTAGGTGCCTGTCCTAGGTGGCTGAGGTATTGCCAAGCCCAAACAAACAAACTAAGGCCACTGAGCAGCTATGTCAACATCATCATGGCACTGATTCATTATTCCCAGCTGAGTCCAGCCAAGGGCAGACTGATCAATTGACAATACTGGGCAGGTCAATAGAACTCACAAAAACAGCTTGACCATTTGTCTTGCATGATTGTCCTTTACCGGGAACACAAATAAAACACATGATGCTAATGCACTACACTAGAAGCTGTCAGCTTCTGCTCTTGTTACCTGTCAGGACACATTTGTTAAATAGTTGTTTCTCAAAATTGTGTGCAAGGAAACTCTTGCCAATGTGTGGGTAACAGAGACAGTGGTCAGTGGGGAAACATAGACAGTGGTCAGTGGGGGTAACAGAGGCAGTGGTCAGTGGGGGTAACAGAGACAATGGTCAGTGGGGAAACATAGACAGTGGTCAGTGGAGGTAACATAGACAGTGGCCAGTGGGGGTAACAGAGGCAGAGGTCAGTGGGGGTAACAGAGACAGTGGTCAGTGGGGTAACAGAGGCAGTGGTCAGCAGGGCTAACAGAGACAGTGGTGGGTGGGGGTAACAGAGGCAATGGTCAGTGGGGTAACAAAGGCAGTGGTCAATGGGGGTAAGAGAGACAGTGGTCAGCGGGGATAACATAAGCAATGGTCAATGGGGTAACAGAGGCAGTGGTTCAAATGTACTACTTGATGGGTCCATTTGCTTCTGTGTTGTGAAGACAACCATTTGTAGTAACATTTGTTTCATGATTTCTTGTACCAATATATAACTCTCTCTCTCTCTCTCTCTCTCTCTCTCTCTCTCTCTCTCTCTCTCTCTCTCTCTCTCTCTCTCTCTCTCTCTCTCTCTCTCTCTCTCGCTCTCTCACTCTCTCGCTCTCTCACTCTCTCTCTCTGTATATATATATATTAATATATATATATTATATATATATATATATGTTGTAGTATCAATGCATACTCAATAAGTTAAACTTGGGCAAGTCCGTTCACTCTACATTGCTCCAGTTCACTCAGCTGTATGAAGGAGTACCTGGCTATAGACAGTGGTGGATATATGTGTACAGATAGTCTTCGCACATTAATTGCAGCATGGCTGGATGCTTCCCAGAGAAGTCGAGATGTTTGATTGAACAGGTCTGTCAGGGAGTAAAGTGTGAAGGCTTTGAGCAGTCTTAAGGACTGGATACTGCTTTATATAAGAACTTACTTACCTTTTAAACATTGAGCAAACATTAACTGCTCACTGAGCCTCACTCCAAATATTGTAGCCACATATCTAAACATAATGTTATAGGACACTGCATATCTACTTGTATTGTAGATATTATGCCATATTTCGAGGACACTGTCAAACTAATTTAGGTATATTAAATTTAGGTATATACAATTTAGGAATATACAGTTGCTAGAAACAGTTTCTATACATGGCTGGATGCAACATGGAAGAGGCCAGTGTGTAAACCACACACACAGTGAAGAAAAGACAGAGTAATTAGTATCTTCACAGAAATGTAACTTGTGAAGATTGTTTCATTATCTCTCATTTGTGGCAAGCCTGACAGTTTTCATGGTATTGGTTGCTGACAATTATGAATTCCTTTTACCACTCTCCAGTTTCATCAGATCTCTCATACCTATAACAGAATGGTCAGTTCATTCAGAATGTTTGTGAATTATCATTAATATCCAGCATGTTATCCAGTTATGTTAAAAAAGAAAACATGAATTGTTTTGGCTTAGGTTTTACAGGCATTTGCGTATAGTCCAACCTCGCTTTACGGTTGGTTACCTCTATTAAACAGCCACTTTGCAATTAAGGTCACCCAGGCGCAGTCCCAAATTATTTCACTAATGGTAAAGTATAGGAAATTATTCCAGTTGATATGGTCAGCTCCCTAGTCAGGTCACTTTGAGTTTATTGAATATTGACAGCTCTTAATGACACGCCCATTATATATTATATTTTTATATATTAATATCTATATATATATATATATGTATATATATATATATATATACATACATACCCAGGTGAATTAACTATATCAATTATGAATAAGAAACACTGATAGATTACAGCTCTCCAATGCAGGAAGCTTGTCCCATCTGGATTCACTTTACAATCACAATTCTTTTGACAGTCTATGTGCCAGCTTCCGGTCTGATTTGATACAATGATCTGGGAACTAGGTGACATGTAGCAGCCACGCTGCTGATTGGGGCCTCATCCCATACAAGTTGTTGACAAGATAACGTGAACATGTTTCTTAGAATAACGCTCTATTATAAATACAATGAACCACATCACATTTTCTTTTTGGCTTGAGGAGGGTGCTACCTGAGAGAAGTCTTTATTGCATTGGTTGTAAGGTTCTGCCACAACTTGCTAGCATGTCAACTAGTGGATTTGAAAAAAATACTACATATCATAAAACATATGAAACTGAGGATGGGAAAGACGTTGTAAAAGAGAGGAATGTACGTCTTACTCAGTTAGGCAGTGCACCAGTAATGGCATTAATTCATAAAGTTCTACCTGGTATATATAGACCGTAACACTTTATAATAATATATCCATCCGTGTGGTTTATTTTTTAACAGTCTGGTTTAACCATTACTGCAGTCATGTGTACACTTTTGCAACCAAAACTCTCTCTTTACATGTCTAGCTGTATTTTTAGTGATGACAAATTGATCATAGAAATTGGATTATAGGGTTGAGCGGACATGCAGAACTGATTAATGGCCACATTACCAAGGTTATACTGCTAATGTACTAATGATTTTGTATACAAAGTGGTTTCAAATTACATTAAAGATTTTGGCGAAGCAGAATAATTAAAAAAGTTGACACATAAAATTGATGAAGCAGCATCAAGACATATGCGATAAGACAAGTCAGGGAGCATGCATTAATTGGTCAACTGGTACACCTGTCGTAGCGGTCCTCTGGCACGCTACGGCAATGGGGGGTACCGATTATAAAGAATTACTGACAGACAAATAAACAACACTCTGCAATCTTATTCTTTATTCTAACCACTCTACCCTGACCCAACTTTCCACACCAAGGCAGCTCAGCCTCACATAACAGCCAAAGCTGGAGGGAAACCCCCAGCTGCACAGTGCACACCCTCCCTGCACTTTGTGTGCGCCTGTCAGCTCTCTTTGTCTCTCTAAAACTACCTATATCAAACTCCCTGACCACTGATCATTTCAAACTAGCCAATGGCTGTCTCTCCTAATCCTGCCACAACTCAACTATCCCCATAAACCACTACCATATGTCCAACATTAACAATCAACTTTTCACTTCCTTAGAGAGGCTTAATTAGTCCTATCTCTTTACAACCCTTTCTGCTATCAGCTACAGGATTCTTACTGTGCAGGCAGCCTATGAATGACCCTGGGGGTGCCATCTGTATATTACATCACAATATAACATTCATTAATAATATATATTGTAATATTCATTAATAATATTATAATTTGTAATAAGCCCTACCATACACTAATAGTCAATGATTTATTTTTACCTGATGACGACGGTATTGTACATTTGACTTGGATGATCACGCAAAATGTTATGAAAAACATTATTTGAATGATGCACAGAATGAAAAGCAAAAGATTCAATGTGTCAACCCTGTCATGTAGCATCAGTGTGTGAAGTCAACTAAACACTCTTGCTGATGACGCACGTTCTGCAGAAAAACTCACCTAACAGTGAGTAACTGGTGGCCTTGTCCATCATTCCTTGTTTCCTTAAGTTCCTACGTTTTAATAGGCATTCATATTTCCAAAATGTTCAAAGGAATATTTTCTAATAATTTGCATGTTTCCTGCGATTCATCACAACAAAATTATTTATGCTGAAGAAATCTACATGTTAATGGCCATCGATAAGATCTGATTGTGTTGTAGTGTGAGTCACACTGTGCCATAATCAGTTTGGAAAAATCTGTTAATTCCGTGATACATCATTTAAAGCTTTGAGTAGCTAATTTTCTTCACTTGTTTCATTAGATGTTGACATCTAAAATAACACAGTATTTGGGTATCCACAACAGAAAATTAAGTACAAGATGAAAATCTGTTAGCAATATTATGTTTGAATACGCTCACACAAAGTTAACTCAAGCCAATAGATGGTGCTACCTGAAATAAAACATGTATGTTAAACAAATTATTTTAAATTATTCCTACATTATTCCTATATTTTTATTTCTCAATTCCTATATTTCCTATAAATTTTAGACTGAAAGTGAATAGGTCTTAACATTGTTGTCAATCCGTCATCCCCTGTAGAGTGAGTTTTCAGCCATTCATCTTTGCTTTGATACAAGGCATCTTAATGTTGCCTGACTGCCACTGTCTGTCTATTGTCTCTCAGCTGTGTGGAGTAGAGTACACCAGCAGTGGCAGTGATGCATGGCCCGACACCCTGTATTTGTGTAGCTGCTAGCAGACACTGGAGCACACAGAAGACGGACAGAAGGAAGGAGGCAGGCCTGGTTAGAGCTCAGCAGAACTTAAGTGCTCTACTGGTGCCTGCAGACACGAATTAGTAAGCAACTAGATGGGGGATTAGTGACACAAACACGTGTTAACTCACTCACTTACTTAGGCAGGCTCATTACTTCCCCAAGCAGCTTCCAGTACTGCCATCTGGTGGCATTAGGCAATTACTGTTTGCCTGTGTAGGTAGCCTCCACAGCTGTTGTCACTCATCACCACATCATTTGATGTCACAACTTCATCTCCTTACTCATCCTTAAAGGCAGTCATTATGTCAGTAGTACCTGGGAGAATGGTTTAATTCATTGTGTTGCTGTGAAACATGTTTTAGTTTGATACGAATGAGCATATTTGAGGATTAGAACAATTTCATTTACTTTGGAAATGTCATAATGTGATGTCTCTGTGACAACAGCATGTATGGCATGCAGGTGTCATAATGTGACGTCTCAGTGACAGTATCATGTATGACATGCAGGTGTCATAATATGATGTCTGTAACAATATCATGTATGACATGCAGATGTCATAATGTGACGTCTCATCCTGGATGACATGTAGGTGTCATAATGTGACATCATCCTAAATGACATGCAGGTGTCATAATGTGATGTCTCATCCTATATTTAAATTCAGGCTGTCATAATGTGACGTCTCATCCTGGATGACATGAAGGTGTCATAATGTGACGTCTCATCCTGGATGACATACAGGCTGTCATAATGTCACATCTCATCCTGGATGACATGCAGGTTTCATAATGTGACATATCATCCTGGATGACATGCGGACTGTCATAATGTGTCGTCTCATCCTGGATGACATGCAGGTGTCATAATGTGACATCTCATCCTGGATGACATGCAGGTTTCATAATATGACGTCTAATCCTGGATGATATGCAGGTGTCATAATGTGACATCTCATCCTGGATGACATGCAGGCTGTCATAATGTGATGTCTCATCCTAGATGACATTGCAGGTGTCATAATGTGAGATCTTATCCTGGATGACATGCAGGCTGTCATAATGTGACGTCTCATCCTCGATGGCATGCAGGTGTCATAATGTGATCAGTCAGTGTAAACAAAGTAGATGTTGATTAGCAGCGAGCTCCTTTCACTGCTCCTCAGTTAACGTCAGTATTGATTGTCTTCTCTTGATTTCTCCTCTGTCTCTGGGTCGTATTGATGGGGTTTTTCTTTGTGTTCGGCAAAAGAGGATTTGTAGATGCATTCAGGGCTCAGCCTTGCTGGCTGCCTGTTTGTTTGGCACAACTAGAATGTCAAGTCAGGCAAGCTAGCTGGGCACATCACTTGCTCGACCGGACAAGTAGAATGTAGCGCTTCCAACTTTGCCAAAATTGTTAACAAATTAATAAGTATATGTATAGACAGTGTAGTTATTGTTTATTAACACATGATTATCCAATCGCTGTGGTGCATCCAATCAAAAACAGACTATATTGTTGCCAGCACTTTCGTTATACAATGAGGCTACTGGGAGCTAACAGATGGAACTTGCAGATGTGTTTGTCCAGGTATAAGGGAGTCAGTTCACCAATGCTGTTTTTAAATGAATCATATCATTATACTATTCACCCACTCTTGTTTATAAGTTTTAATTCCAACATTTACTGTGGCATAAACATGTTTAATAATTCAGACGTATTCATTCATCCTTGTCAGAGGTAGGTCATTGTTTGAATTGATACCATATTAACTAATTAGTAATTACTAATTAGATATAAATGCGGCTCATACATCTATGGCAACCAGATGACCCAGCACAGACGACATTTGTGTCAACAGTCATGTCAACATATGTGTCAATATTTACATCAATATTTGTGTTAACATTATTACCTGTCCACATTTGTGTGAGAACATTTATGTTAATGTTTGTGTTAACATTTGTTTCAGTGTTTGTGTCAACATATGTGTCAACATGTGTGTCAATGTTTGTGTCAACATATGTGTCAATGTTTGTGTCAACACTTGCATAAACATGGAACCAACATTCTGTGGCATCTTCTGTGAATTATGTTAGATAGTGCAACCTAACCACAACTACATATAGACATATTTTATTTGAAAAAAAGCAACATTAATTACATTAAACATCTACAGCTTTAAAAAATGTTGGCTTAACGTTAAAAGCTATTATACATGGTTCTCCTCAAGCAGAACAATTCTGATAATAATGTTACTGGTATGATATAATCAAGTTTGACACATTTATGCCTCCCCAGCAGAAACTGTGCAGCAGAAATACATTTCTCCCATAGTTTAACAAGATTTAACAAGATTGCCAAGCAGAGAATTAACTCTAGGTGGCAGGTTGACAAGGAAACCCTTTGGCTTATCAAGAGTCCAACCCTTTTATTTACATGTATCCCGCCTATCTGAGAGGTATGTGTCGATTTTTAAACATATTCACACTACTAGCACCCACACAATCAGCAGATAATCTGTTTCATTCATTTACAGTCCTTTGTGAAAATTAGAACTTTCTTATATCTAATCGACACTGCTATTTTACTAATGTAACTTCATGTCCTCTGGTCCTTCTATCTTTCTTAACTGAGAAAAAAATATTTCAGTCAATATTTCCATAATCATTCAATACTTTAAACACTTCTATCTGATCTCCTCTCAGTCTTCTGGTCTCTATTGTTGTTAAACCACATTCTTTTAGGCATTTTTCATAGCTACGATCCCTCAGTTTTGGTATCATTTTAGTCACTCTCTATACACTTTCTAGCATATCTATGTCCTTCTTGTGGTATGGCCTCCACGCTTGTATACAATATTCTAAATGAGGCCTAACTATTGTTTTGTACAGCGGTATTATTAGGTCTTTTTCCATATACACTACATTTTGCCTAATTAATCCAAGGATTTGATTTCCCTTTGAAGCTGCAATTCTGCACTGCTCTGAAACCTTCATATCAGCATTAATGGTTAACCCTAAGTCCTTCTCTTTTATAGTAGTACTTAGTACAGAACCTCCAACTGTATATTGTATATCTTCGTTCCCATGTCCTGTGTGGAGGCATTTACATTTTCCAAAATTGAACAACATTTGCCACTTATCAGACCATTTGATCAACATGTCAAGATCATCTTGTAAATGCTGTCTATCTCCATCACTTTTAATACTTCTAAACACTTTTGTATCATCCGCAAATTTCAACACCTTGCTTGTTATATAATTGTCCAAATCGTTGATATATATTAATAATAATTTAGGTCCCAGTACTGATTTCCAGTTTGAAGCCTCTGCATCAACAATTACCCATTGTCTTCTATAAATCAGCCATTTTTCTATCCAGTTAATTATATAATTTCCTATGCCATGGGTCTTTAGTTTAAGCAGTAGTCTTTCATGTGGCACTTTGTCGAAAGCTTTTTGAAAATCTAAGTAGATGATATCTACTGATGATCCCTCGTCTACCCACTTAGTGATATCTTCCAAAAACATAACATATTTGTATAGCATGAACTTGCTTTTAGAAACCCATGTTGAGATGGGTTTATCAAGTTATATTTAACAAAAAAATCTGTTTTAAATAACGGTATAAAGTTTGCTTCTTTCCATTCTAAAGGAACCACTCCCTCTTCTAATGACAAATATCGAAAACTGTTGCAAGCAGTATGCTAAGTAGTTTGGGCGGAATCCCATCCACTCCAGGTGATTTATTATCCTTCATAGCCCTTATTTTCTTAGCTACCATTTCCGGGGTTACAATTAACTGTCCTAAATAATCTGATTCTTCCCCCTTGAACTTAGCCTCTGGTACTGGCAGTGAACTAATATCTTCTCTGGTAAACACCAGGCTAAAATACTCATTCAGGTCTTCTGCCATTAAGAATCCCTCTGATATTATATTTGGTTGGTTCTAGCACATTTTGAGAAAGGAAACTATCTTGTACTAAAACTAAAAACTTGTGTTTGGCACACTCACTCATGCAAGCACACACTCATGCAAGCACACACGCATGCAATCACACACTCACACGTGTAAGCACACACTCGTACATGCAAGCACACACTCACACGTGTAAGCACACACTCGTACATGCAAGCACACACTCACACGTGTAAGCACACACTCGTACATGCAAGCACACACTCACACATGTAAGCACACACTCACACGCGTAAGCACACCTCGTACATGCAAGCACACACTCACACGCGTAAGCACACACTCGTACATGCAAGCACACACACGTGTAAACACACACTCGTACATGCAAGCACACACGTGTAAGCACACACTCGTACATGCCAGCACACACTCACACGTGTAAACACACACTCGCACATGCAAGTACACACTCGTACATACAAGCATATACTCACACGTGTAAGCACACACTCGTACATGCAAGCACAATTGCACACACACATGCCAGCACACACACACACAGATGCATGTAATGATGTATATATGCAAGTGCCTGTTTAGTAAAGATTCTCATAGGGCAACTAGACTAGATCACTAGTCCCTGGTAACCATGCAGCACGTCTCTCAAGCCAGGTGTACATAGAGTCACAAGTAGTCATATGACATTCCACTGATGCAGGTTTAGGGTCTAACTGGTGTCATAATAACAGCATGTGACAGCTGCCAGGACATCTCAATAGGGTTTTTTTTTGTTGAACCCCTTTGATGATGCTTCTGCCACCTACCAACATAGTGACACCTTACATCATATCACGTCATGTCACGTCATGTCACATCATGTCACATAATGTCACATCATATAATATCGTGTCACATAATGTCACATCGTATCACGTCATGTCACATCATATCACGTCATGTCACATCATATCACGTAATGTCACATCATATCACGTCATTTAACATCATGTCACATATTGTCACACCATATCACGTCACATCATATCACGTCATGTCTATCATGTTACAACACATCATGTCACATCATGTCATATTATATCACGTCATGTCACATCATGTCACATTATATCATGTCATGTCACATCGTGTCACATCATATCATGTAATGTCACATCAGATCATGTCATTTAACATCGTCACATATTGTCACACCATATCATGTCACATCATATCACGTCATGTCACATCATATCACGTCATGTCACATCATATCACGTAATGTCACATCATATCACGTCATTTAACATCATGTCACATATTGTCACACCATATCACGTCACATCATATCACGTCATGTCTATCATGTTACAACACATCATGTCACATCATGTCATATTATATCACGTCATGTCACATCATGTCACATTATATCATGTCACATCGTGTCACATCATATCATGTAATGTCACATCAGATCATGTCATTTAACATCGTCACATATTGTCACACCATATCATGTCACATCATATCACGTCATGTCATATCATATCACGTCACAACACATCATGTCACATCATATCATGTCATGTCACGTCATGTCACATCATATCACGTCATGTCACATCATATCACATCATGTCACATCATATCACGTCATGTCACATCATATCATGTTACGTCATGTCACATCATGTCACATCATATCATGTAATGTCACATCATATCACATCATGTCACATCATATCACGTCATGTCACATCATGTCATGTCACATCATATCATATCACTTCATGTCACATCATATCACGTCATGTCATGTCATGTCACATCATGTCACGTAATGTAACAACATATCATGTAATGTCACATCATATCACATCATATCACATATTGTCACATCATATCACGTCATGTCACATCATATCACATCATGTCACATCACATCATGTCATGTCACATCGTATGACATCATGTCATGTCATATCATATCACATCATATTACGTCATGTCACGTCATTTAACATCATGTCACATATTGTCACATCATATCACGTCACGTCATATCATATCACGTCACAACACATCATGTCACATCATATCATGTCATGTCATGTCACGTCATGTCATGTCATGTCACATCATATCACGTCATGTCACATCATATCATATCATATCACTTCATGTCACATCATATCACGTCATGTCATGTCATGTCACATCATGTCACGTAATGTCACAACATATCATGTAATGTCACATCATATCACATCATATCACATATTGTCACATCATATCATGTCACATCATATCACATCACGACACATCATATCACGTCATGTCACATCATGTCACGTCATGTCATGTCATGTCACATCATATCACATCATATCACATCATGTCACATCATGTCACATCATATCACATAATGTCACATCACATCATGTCATGTCACATCGTATGACATCATGTCATGTCATATCATGTCATGTCATATTACGTCATGTCACGCCATTTAACATGTCACATCATATCACGTCACATCATATCACGTCACGTCACATCATATCAAGTCACTACACATATCACTTCATGTCACATTATATCACATCATGTCACATCATGTCACATCAAGTCATGTCATGACACACACCATGTCACATCATGTCACATCATGTCACATCAAGTCATGTCATGACACACACCATGTCACATCATGTCACATCAAGTCATGTCATGACACACACCATGTCACATCATGTCACATCAAGTCATGTCATGACACACACCATGTCACATCATGTCACATCAAGTCATGTCATGACACACACCATGTCACATCATGTTACATCATGTCACATCATGTCACATCAAGTCATGTCATGACACACATCATGTCACATCATGTCACATCAAGTCATCTCATGACACACACCATGTCACATCATGTCACATCATGTCAGGTGCTTGTTCTTATACAAATCATGAATTGTCAGAATCAATCTCTCCTTGTCTTGGTATTCAGTACTGAAGCTGCTTTTACTTTTAATTGAAATTTTATTTGACAACACAAGAACTTGTATTTTATATTGTGGTGTTGATGACACAACATAATTGCTGTGTGTCCGTCCATTGTGCACTATGTGTGTCGCACACTTTGTGCACAGTATCTGGCGAGTGATGCACCTGTTTACAAAACACAGGAAAATATCCTGCCAGGGAGAAATCTGATCCCAGATTAGTCCCTGCTTCAGACTGCTCAAGGTGCTTTAATGTTAAGCACACACTAGCCGACTAAATCCCACTGGGGGTAAGTCAATGTAAAAATATTTAACCGGTGCAGTTAACAGTATGTTGAAGCCTTAATTAGTCAGAGCCAACGAATCGCTCAAAAATGTTTTTCGGTGCTAACGCTTTGCGGATTTTTAATGTTTATATATGCGCCCGGTAGCAGTGCCATCAGCGGTAAAGTTTTTCACAAAACAAGATGGCGATTCCTTTTGGAAGCGGCCGGGAAACAAAGTCAGAAGGAAATTAGGTTTATTTGTGACGCTGGTTTTAAGGACAAGTGATAAAAATGATGATGTTCAGTTGCAATAGGATAAAAAAGATCTACCACTATCTGAAACGTTGGTTACACGCCAGACCAGTAAAATATGAAAGTATAAAATGAAAAATTTTCGAGGCCTATTACATGATTGCGCTATGATTTCTTATTGGCAAAGTTACTGCCGACCGTCGTGTTATGACAAAAAACCTGCGCATACCAGCCATCTCGTCATCGGATATGTGCTAAGTTGTCACCGGTACCTGCTTATCTAACACCAACTGCCGATTAGCGCCGATTAGCGCCGACTGCTGATTCAAAATTCGAATCGGCGTTAATTTACAGAATAAGGCTGACTGTCGGGCTAAAATCCAGCGCACACGAACCGACTAATGTCGGCTGACGGTTTTAATGCCGACTAATCGGTTGGTGTATGCCTAGCTATACACCTCATCAGTGGCACCTTTGTTTATTGCTTCTCAGCTTCTATGGGAAGCACTTAGCCGATATTATAACGTGAAAGTTGTTCAGTTATAACCACCACCAGCTATTGCTGAGAAATAAGGAGAAATATATTATCGCATTATGCACTGCATTATGACTTTAATATGTGACTTTAGTTCGTAGCTACACAGCAATTATATGTGATGTTCATAGACCAGGGTAAAGGTCAGTCACTATGTATCATGGCCTGATCTATTCATTAGTGAACAGGAGGCCTGGGGGCGTGTTGGCATGGAGGAAGGGATATGACAGGCCTTACAATCACCTCATTTCCATAGTAACATCTTTGAGACCTTGGTCACTTTAGATTAGACTAGCATTCTTAAGGCTGCTTGTGATTGGTAGTGCATATTTCTGATAGATTTCTGTCAAGGAGGGTGAAGCCTGGACTAGCAGGAGGTCAATCATCACCCATGACAACAACACACAGGAAGTTGATTAATTAGTAGCACTCTCATTAAGTGACACCATAATTAAATCTAATAACCTAATAAGTTGGGTGTTGCAGTTACAATTAATTAAAATATGTTTTTGCACCTAATCTTCATAATATAACCATTACTGATTATTCACATTGGGCTAAATAGAAGTAATTAATTATCAATTCCATAGGGAGGAGTGTGGTGTGATTGGGAAGAATGTTGTGTAATTAGAAGGAATGTTGTATGATTGGGAGGAATATTGTGTAATTGGGAAGAATGTTGTGTGATTGGGAGGAATGTTGTGTGATTGGAAGGGATGTTGTGTGATTGGAAGGGATGTTGTGTGATTGGGAGGAATGTTGTGTGATTGGGAGGAATGTTCTGTGATTGGAAGGGATGTTGTTTGATTGGAAGGGATGTTGTGTGATTGGAAGGGATGTTGTGTGATTGGAAGGGATGTTGTGTGATTGGGAGGAATGTTGTGTGATTGGAATGGATGTTGTGTGATTGGAAGGGATGTTGTGTGATTGGAAGGATGTTGTGTAATTGGGAGGAATGTTCTGTGATAGGGAAAAAAGTTGTGTAGTTAAGAAGATTGTTGTGTGATAGAGAAGAAATATTTGTGATTGGGAAGAATGTTGTGTGACTGGGAAGAATGTTGTGTGATTGGGAAGAATGTTGTGTGATTCTGGGAAGGCTAAGAAGATGGCCATCTTGATGGTGGTTGTGACCTTGTCCTGTGACACAAGTAATCTAACACCTTAGTGTAATGCTTCTCACTGTATGTTAATTATTAATTAACCTCGTCGTAATGCATCAAATCAAGACCGTTTTGGAAATGCACCGTGTGACTTTATTACTACGTCAGGAAGAACAGAATCCGGATGATTAGGCAAGAAACATCTATTCCTTATGGACATCAGTATAGCATGTAATCAACACATCCCCCTTTTTAGGATTAAGAGTCACGATAAATCAGAAAGGAAAGTCTGTAAATTAGATTTCCCATTAATTCTAAGGATCACAGAATAGAGTTCCTATGTCCTCAAACTAATATGACAATTACAAGTCCAGTCGCACTAGAGCGTCGACGCACAGGTGAAGTCTTCACAGGCAAGGGCTGCGTCGCGACCTCATCGGTGTCTATCGTCTCTGTCCCAGGAGGTGCCTCAGTCGCCGTCGCTGGCTCTGACGCAGTAGACTCTTGAGTCTCGGGATCAGGCAGAGTTGCGGTTTTTGCACGATACGGCTTGAATACTTCTCGCGTTATAAGTGTTGACGATTACGGCGCATGTGACGTGTCCATCCTCACACTGAACGTCATAGGAACGAGGTCCGCTGAGACCTACTACTCTTGCGCGCTCTGACCATTGTCGCCGTCGTGGGTCCTTCACCCGCACCGTGTCGTTTGGGTGCAACATCGTCAATGACTTCCCACGATCGTGCGGTGCCGACTTCCTGGTGTATGTTTCACGCCGATATGGCAGTCGAGTTCTCAGCTTTCTACCAAACAACAGCTCAGCTGGAGATTTCCCACAGTCTAGTGGTGAGGAGCGATATGCTAGCATGGCGAGATACGTGTCCTCTCCTCGGTCGGCAGCTTTATTGAGCAACCGCTTCACAATTTTCACTGCATTTTCAGCAAGTCCGTTTGATTGCGGATAATATGGGCTTGACATCTTATGCTCGATGCCCCAATCTCTAGTGAAATATCTTAACTCAGCACTAGCAAACTACGGATCACCATCAGAGACACACTCCGACGGAATTCCGTATCGAGAAAATAGCGACTTCAAGTGGATGATCACCTTTTGGCTCGATTCGCTCGACAAGAGTGCTATCTCAGGATAGTGTGAGTAATAGTCAACAGTCAGTAAGCACGGAACTTGCTTCAGGTAGAAGATGTCACATGCTACCTTTGCCCATGGTCGCTCATGCATCTGCAGTGGTTGTGCATATCTGTACTCCTGACACAAATCGCATCGTGAGACTGTGTCATAAACATCTTTATTCATGTTGGGCCAGTACAGAATGTCTCGGGCTCGTCTCTTACACTTCTCGATGCCCAAGTGACCCTTGTGTATTAGCTGGAGCATCTCGCCTCTCATGTTCTCAGGCACAACTACACGTTGTCCTTTCAGTAAGACACCATCGACTATGGACAGTTCTTCTATGAATGTCATGTAAGGCTTTGGGCTAACTTCACTGCCATTTGACATGCCCCGAATCACTTGCTGTAATTCTCGATCGTTTTCAGTCGCCTCTGCTATCTCAGCCCATTTGCGCTCAGACACAGGCAGACTCGATTTCACTGTACAGACGTGTATGTGGACGTCGCTTTCTGTTGTGCTCGTCACCTCCTTCGCAGAGAACGATCTCGACAACGTGTCTGCCACCACAAGGAGTTTCCCTGGTGTGTACTCTAGCGTCAAGTCGTACTTCTGAATGCGTAACAGGAGACGCTGCAATCTCGACGGTGCATCACACAGCTGTTTCTTTGTGATCGCTATCAGTGACTAGTGGTCTGTCTCAACAGTAACTTTGCGACCATAGATGTAGACGTGAAAACGCTCGCTTGTGAATACAACGCCCAGCTGTTCTTTTTCAATCTGTGCATAATTTTTCTCTGCTGCCGTCATGGACCTCGAAGCGTACGCTACAGGCATCCACTCACCATTCGTCTCTTGTAGCAGCACAGCACCAATCCCGTCTTTGGATGCATCACTCGATACTTTGAGTAACTTTCTCTCATCATAGTACTGGAGCACTGGCTGCTTTGACAATGTCTCTTTGATACCATTCCACGCAAGCTTGTGTTCGCTTTGCCACTGCCAATCACTGTTTTTCTCTAGCAGTAGTCTGAGTGGAGCGGTTCTGGCAGACAGATTCGGTATGTATCGGCCAAGGTACGTCACCATGCCTAACACCCGCTGTAACTCGGTCACATCAGTCGGTGTTGGCATATCCCGGATCGCTTGGATTTTATCCGGATCAGGTTTCACACCATCATGGGTGATCACTTCGCCAAGATACACGAGTTCAGGTTGGCGGAAGACACACTTTTCTATGTTCAAGACCAGCCCCACCTCCGAGAGTCGCTGCAGCGTCTTCATGAGGCACTGATCATGTTCTTCTACCGTAGCCCCCCAGACGATGATGTCGTCCATGTAGACGCTCACGCCTTCGTGGTCTTCTAGGAACTGATGCACCAGATACCCATTGGTAGCCTCAAGTATTGGTACCGTCCAAAAGGTTGTCAGTAACGATGACTGTCTATCCAATCGTATCTGATGGAAACCCGCCATTGCATCCATTTTCGAAAAACACGTTGCATTTGCCAGCGTCCCGAGAATCTCCTCCTTTGTTGGGACTTGAAAGTGCTCACTTTTGATCTCTTTATTTAAGTCCTTCGGGTCTATGCATAACCGCATTTTTCCGTTGGACTTCTCTGCTATCACGAGCGAGTTGACCCAGTCTGTTGGTTTATTGACCTTTGCCAAGAACCCCACCTCCACCTGCCGGTCAAGCTCTTGCTTCAGCTGTGGCCTCTTGGAAACAGCGACCCGGCGAGGAGCGTGGACGACACCCCTGGCACCATCTTTGAGCACTATCGTGTGTACCCCAGGCAGAGTTCCACTCCCCTGGAATAACAGCAGATATGCCTTCTTTATTTCTGTTTTCATCGTCTCTTTTCCGTTTAACTCACTCTTCATGGTGTTGACTCGCTTCACAAGTCCAAGCCTATCACAGTCAGTTCCACCTAGGAGTGCTGGTCTGCGTTGTCCTCGCATCACTTCCATGTACGTCGAGATCTGACGTTTCTTAAATCTCAACGTCACGCGGCACAACCCCAAGCTTGTAATGGGTGCCCCCCAGTATGATGTCGTTACTGCTCGACTTTGGCCTAATTTCGGTTTTGGTCTAATGTTCTCATACTGCTTCTCAGAGATGATGTTGACATCTGACCCCGTGTCTAACTTGAATGCAATCATACTATTCTCAACTCTGAGTTTCTGTGTCCATTTCGTGTCAGTCTCAGCATCGACGTGCTCAACCATGCCAACAAACATTTCATCTATCCCGTCTGCGGGATCATTCCGGCTAACATTGCGCACTTTCCCCTCCTTGGGCTTTGTTCTACAAACTCACGCGAAATGTCCAACCTTACCACATTTATTACATGCCTTGCCATACGCTGGACAAGCACGCAGTGCATGCGTTGTATCACAACATTTACACTTTGTGGCAGTCTTTCGTTGTTGTGGCTTCCATTGCTGGCGACGCCTCTTTTGGCAGTAGTTGACTTCACTGGTCGATGCTACTTTGTCTGTACTCGGTGACTGAATTTGTCTTTCAGTTGCCTCTGCTGCCTGGCATATTTTGACTGCTTTATCAAGGTCTAAACTGTCTTTCCTAAGTAAGCGTTCGCGTACCCTTGAACTTGCTATTCCCAATATCAAACAGTCCCTGATCATACTGTCTTTGAGACTGTCAAACTGGCATGTTTGTGCCTTTAGTTTCAAGTCTGTCACAAATTGTTCAATTGGCTCTCCCTGTACTTATTTTCGACTATGAAACACGTAACATTCATACGTTTAATTCTTTTTGGGGTTACAGTAGGTATTGAACTTCTCAACTACGCTCTCATAGTTCCCTTCCTCTTCCTGAGTAAACGAAAAAGTGTTGTAGACCACTTCAATGGCCTGTTTTCTAGCAACATGGCGCAACAGTGCTATTTTTTGCTTAGCCGGTTTTGTATCATGACCAGTTGCTACCATGTACAGTTCAAACTCTTGCTTGAATTTGCACCAATTTTCTGCTATATTTCCAACCAAAACAAGTTCATCTGGCTGTCTGATTGAATCAGCCATGATTGTCTACACTGTTACTGATGGTCACATTATAGCCCTGCCAAGCGGCTTGTGCGCCATGACATTGACCTTGACAGCTTCGATGATAAAAGACAATTGTGAAAATTCCACTCGGCTGCGTATTTGTCGGTTTCGGCGTTTCGAATTCTGGAACCCGGATGATTAGGCAAAAAACATCTATTCCTTGTGGACATCAATATAGCATGTAATCAACACACTTATTAGGTTTATTAAGTTTTTTTATGAAGAAGCAGAGAGCACTTTTAATATCAGTTCAGGACTTAGTTGTGCATTTGGACATAAGTTATCTTTACTTTTGATAGTTGTTGGCTGGGTTTGCTTATCCATTTCCAGACGTTGCAGCCTTGATGGATTGTCTATAGACAGCTCTTTCGTTTGCCAGTCTCCCCACTGGTCCCATCCATTCCTCTATGTCCTTCTCCATTTGTCTCCTAGGTTTTCCTCTGCTTCTGCTGCCTTTCCTTTTCCTTCCAGTATTAGTCTCTAGAGATTGATGCCGTTTCATGTGGCTGAAATAACTGTTTCTTTACAAAGTTCACTAATGTCCCGGGTATAACACCAAGCTCATCTGTGATGGATTCGTTAGTTCTGTGTTCAGTCCACGAAACTCTTAATATGTTTCTATAACACTTGTTTTCAAATTGCATTTATACGTTTTGTAATGTTCTTATTAA
This sequence comes from Paraescarpia echinospica, assembly GCA_020002185.1. NCBI lineage: Eukaryota > Metazoa > Annelida > Polychaeta > Sabellida > Siboglinidae > Paraescarpia > Paraescarpia echinospica. The sequence continues at coordinate 42,128,780 of CM034542.1, forward strand.
GAGTCCGGGTTTCGCATCCAAACGTAGCAGTTGGAAATATGCAGACTAGGATAATCTTTACATTTAGTTTCAATCCTTTCATCTCGTTGTGCTCTTTTACAGTAGTTATCGGTTTATTCAATCCTTCTTTTGTATTGAATATTAATCCTGTGTCGTCAGCATATCTAAATTCATATATCTCCTGTCCATTCACTTTCAGTCCATTAAAAAACTTGCTTCTCGTGTCAGTCTCGACCTATCATGATATTCTCTGTGTATAGACGGAATAGGTGGGGGGACAAAATGCACCCCTGTCTCACTCCCTTGCCGACTGGGAACCAGTCTGTGGTACCACACTCTAATCTCACTGCACACTGCTGCCAACATATAAATTTTGGATAAGTGATGTCATTTTCTGGTCAAATCCCACATGTATAAAGGTTTTCCAGAGTTGTTGATGACTAACATTATCAAAAGCTTTTGAATAATCTGTGAAACAGAACCTAAGGTCATGGTTGAATTCTCTGCTTTTGTGAATTAACATCTTCAGGTTGAAAATGTGATCTCTTGTTCCTCTTCCAGTCCGGAAACCAGCTTGTGTTCTGTTGACTTCACATTCTAATTTTGTTGTGATTCTTTCATTCTGATTTTTAGCATAATTTTGCTCGCATGGCTGATGAGGGATATACTGCCGTGCAATGGCAAAAGAGCACAAGTGACATTTTTATCAAAAATGAGTTAACATCACAATAGCACAATTTGGAGCAAGTGCCATCTTATTATATAATAAATAACACAGTTTAGTTCTTAGATTGGCTAGAAATGACAAGGCACAAGGGTGCAAGTGACAATGGAATTGTATTTTACAATAACAAAAGAGAGTAACTGAATGTCCAATAGCGCGACACGTTATTAGGATAAAACATCCAATCAGTACGCTGCTTTCTTACTCAGTAAAGCGGGAGAAAACGTTACCATGAATTTTGTGAATACATTTCGCGGTTTGATGGATGAGTGATTACATGACACTATATATATATATATGTATACATATATATATATATATATACGTACATATATATATATATATACATATATATATATATATAGACATATACAGTGTACAGGTATATAATACTCCTAACCAAATATGCACAAGACGCCGCAAACCAAAGGCAAAGCCAGTCTGCTGAAAGTGTTGACCCCTTTTAATATAGCGTATGCTGCCTTTAGGATTTTATGTATACATATATATATATTATGTGTTGTATGTTAACACAGTGGTGTGTATACACATGTAATTATTTGTATAATACAATGATATAATTCTAAACGATCATTACTCATGCCAATAATTATGATCACTCATCGCCATAATAGTTCAGCATCGACATCAAGTTTAACATATTTCGTAAATTACTTTATTACTGTAGCAGTTATCATATGTATACGAGTGAGTAAAACATATTTGCATATATTTCAGGGGTTGTAGAACAACTTTTATTTAACGGCTGTTAAAATAGGATTTTATAAATATCATGAATGATGGTGCAACGTTTATTAGTTAACATGTAAATTGGAAATAGTTGCTGTCCAAACTTCAGGCATTTCCGTTTTTTTTAAACAAAAAACGCATTACTAAATTCTTATAATTCGCATTGTATAAGACAATTTGTCACACATCTCTGTCATGCCCACACACCATCACTATCAAGTATCTGGTAAAAGGACACACTTTCATGTCAGCCGACTCCGGGCATGCACAAGTCGAGAAAGGTATGAGATCCAAGAAGAATGTCTACAACATCTCGGATTTTGCAAGCGTGATAAGCAAATCTGGAACAGTCATTCTCTTGAGTCATGCAGATTTTCGTTCTTGAGAAAATGGTTCAGCAAAATCCACAAAGAAGCCGACGTTGGGTCACGTGAGTGTGGTACAATTCAGAATGGGTTCAAGCAAACTCTTCTAGAATTGCTGATTGACTGAAGATGAGTTCCAATCAGGTGAATTCCTGATGAAAAGGATAGCGACCCATCTTCTCAAAGGAGGAAATTCCGATGTGAAAGACGGACCTCGTGGTGTGCCACAGAGCAAGTGCGACGACATTGTCAGAAAGCTTGGTCCGTTGATGCCAGTGAAGCAACTGTGAATAATTGCTGACCCGTAATATGCAAAAATGCGCAAAAGAAAAATGCGTTTTGTCCGATATCTCAAAAGCACCTCGCACTTGCACCCTTTTGCCATTGCACGGCAGTATAGTCCTGTGGTTTGAGCATTCATGTATGTCACTTTTTTCAGTATCGGTATAAGGATGGCTCATTTCCAGTCCACGGGCCATGTTCCACTTTTCCATATTTTCTTGCATAATGTATGATAGATATCCAGGCCTGCTTCGCCACTTGCTCTTATTAGCTCTGCAGTGATGTCATCAGTGCCAGGTGATTTTCCGTCTTTTAGACTTTTTTTGACCACTCTACCTCTGAATGCAAAGACTCAAGTTCATCTTCTGGTTATGTCCTCTCTCTGCCTTCATCCATGTCTACCTCTTCTGTTTCTTCTTTCTTAAACATGCTTTCACAATATAGCTTCCATCTTTCAAATATGTTATCGCTCTCTGTCAGAGTCATTCCTGTTTCATCTTTGATAACGCCAAGTCTAGGTTTGAACGACTTTATTTCCTCGAACATACTGCGACTATCGTTCCTTCTCATACATAGTTCTGCCTTTTCACATTTCTTCTCTAGATATTTTTTCTTGTCTTCCTTACACATTCGTTTAATCATCTTGCACTTCTCATGATAATTCTCACGCTTTTCTTTGTTCTTCTTTAACTCTTTCCTTTCTTCAATCATCTGCAGTGTGTCTTTGCTTATCCATGGTTGTTTCTGTCTCCTTTTTAGTGATGTGTTTGTCAACTGATACCATAATGATGTTCCTAATTTCTACTGCCCACTCCTCTGGTTCCTTCTCATCAGCCACTGTCTGCAATATTTCGAAACGGTTCATAACGTCTACTCGGTATCCTTTTGTGATATCACTGATGTCATACCTCACTATCTCTTTCCCTCTCTTCATCTTTCTTAATTTTATCACAATCTTGGCACTTAGCAATTGATGGTCAGAGCCACAATTGGCTCCGGGTAATGTCTTTGCGTTAAACACAGATGTCCTCCATCGTTTTTGTAATAGTATAAAGTTGATTTGATTTCTGTTCTGACCATCTGGTGTTGTCCAAGTGTACAGTCTTCTTTGATGTTGTTTGAAGAAAGTATTAGTGATCATCAGTTCATTCTCTATGATAAACTCAACAAGTCTATCTCCTCTCCCATTTCTCTCGCCAAGTCCACATTTCTCGATATTTCCATTTTCTTCTTCGTTTTGACAACTGCCAACTTTTGCATCGAAATTGCCCATCAGTACTACCATGTCTCTCCTGTTTACCTCGTCGACTCTTTGTTGCAATGTATCATAAAACATATCTATTACATCGTCGTCTGTAGTGCTCATTGGTGCATAAATTTGAATACATGTTATATTCGTGGGTTTTGCTCGTATTCATATGGTAATAATTCTGTCATTGACTGGATTGTATCCTAATAGTGCATTTTCTGTTTTCTTTGACAGATAGAACGCAACACCACTCACCCCTGGTTTAGTTGCTCCTGAGTATACAAACTTTCCTCCTGAATCCGGGCGAAAGTGTCCTTATCCAGCCAACCTGTGTTCCGCAATCGCTAATATATCTACCCCACATCTTTCTGCTTCTGATGTTACCATTTGTAGTGTCCCTTGACTCGTTTTTCTGATGTTCCATGTTGCCACATGGATTTTCCCTTTTAGCTTTTTCTTGCTGGTTTTACCTCCCGCACAGTCGGCATACTGCCGTCATCAGCTCTGGCGTTACTTCCAACATCTCCAAGCTCTTCCCCAGTATGTGTCGTCCTATCCAGCCTGGGGGCTCACCACTTGGACCTCTCTTACACTCTGTATTCTCCATCAAGGTTTCTTGGGCTAATACAGCGGTAGTTGCCCATTGCTTTCCGCTGGTTTGTGTATGGTTAACTCCATTATTCCTTGACTAAAAAGTCTTGCACAGCAGGACAGCGGGTCACCGGTCCTTCCACATGTGTCTTGGTAGGTACCTTGCAGCCTGGTGAAAGACTGTTGCTGTTTCGCATTTGTAGCCGGAGATGTAGCTAATCGGCTGGCAGCCTACTCCTCCGAGACAGTCTTTGTGAACTGAAGGCAGACGTCCCTTGACTGAATAGGCATTAGCCTACAAGCCTTACTCGTGTAGTTTTGCTGGTCAGCCAAGACCATTGCCCGGGGTGTGGCCACTGCCGTAAACTATCAGTTCCTAGGAGCCATACATGAGCTAGATAGACTGTGTGAACCAGAGGTTAGAGCCTCCACAGACATGGAGCGGCTGCCCATCATCACAGAGACTATCCCTCCAGGATCTACTTTACACCCCTTTTGATAGTTCTCAACATAAATTGGGGTTATCTTTTCTAGTTTATGCCTGTTAATTTGTAGACACCAGCAAAACAGTCATGTAGCAGTGTGCCAGTGGTGATGGATATGTACCAAAGAAATGTTATGCACAAAAACAGTAGCAAAAACCCATCTATTGGTGTGTTCTTGTGAGAATTTATCTCTGCTTGGCATGTTCAGTGTAACTGAAATAAGTTCTCTTGGTGCCATAAATTGCATGCGAGGTGAAACGAAAAATCGCTCGTTAAAGATACCATGTTGCGTAGATGGTGGTGACTCGGCCAAGGCACTAAACATATCTCACTGCATTGAGTGGTGCAAGCATTTGTACCTGGGCCTCACTTGCTGTGTCTAGTGGAATGAGGGTCCCATGAGGGCAGTCTACTAACTACATCATCTGGATCTAGGGCAGTGTGATCATTGGAGGGGATCTATGGTGGCCACCTGGTGGATCCATGTTGATTGACCTTATTTGGCATATCCAAGAAAGTCATAATTATTGGTGGAGAATCCAAATAATCATCCTTATTGGCAGAGATCCAAGGCAGTCATTCTATTAGCACAGATCCAAGATAGTCATCCTTATTGGCAGAGATCCAAGATAGTCATCCTTATTGGCAGAGATCCAAGGCAGTCATTCTATTAGCACAGATCCAAGATAGTCATCCTTATTGGCAGAGATCCAAGATAGTCATCCTTATTGGCAGAGATCCAGGGCAATCAACATCCTTGGCAGAGATCCAGAGCAGTCATCCTCATAGGCATAAATCCAGGGCAGTTATTCTTATTGACAAAGATCAGGGAAATCATCGTTACTGGGGGAAATCCAGAGGAGAAATATAGCGAGTTGCACAAGCAAATGTTGCCATTTCCACTGTGATATAATGTCATGTTGACGATGTAGATTAGGCAGATAATGCATTCCAGGCCCGGCACATTAGTGCGCACCATGGTTCACCGGCACTATTTGCTAATGCACTAATCAGTTTGCTTCTGACTGACAGAGTGGCCTGGTCACAACGGTGCATTAGTTGTGTTAATTTTATTAACCAGAAAAATGTATGACATATGACCTTAAAAGTCGAGCAGTTAAAGGTGGACATTATTTAGACGATGTGTTCCACTGACCAGTGACAAGGACATCTGGCGGCAGTCAGGAAACATTGGTGATCAGTGACGTTGGACAGAGATTCTTGGAAAACTAAATTGGACTGTATCTCATCAGTGAGGAGGAAATAGGACTGGCAGCACTCGCTGGGCTCAAGTCTATGCTTAGTCAGGCTGTCTTCATTGAGAGTATCTTTTAAGTAGCAGTTTATCCATCTTGTGCACCATTAAAATACAGTTTAAATTATAACAAGGGAATTCAGTTGTAAATTGCTTTCCTTAATTCACATTATTGGCTGATGCAGCAGCTAGTATTCATATTGCTAGTGTAGTCTCGGTCAGACAGAATTAGATGACAGTGATTGGACAATATTTGCTTCATTATGTGATATCTCAAAATATGCTATTATTATTCATTATTGGTAATACCAAAAATAGATAAGTGAGCGAAAAATGAACAACTGTCAAACACGTTCCAAAAACGCATTTTGAACGACTGCTATTACAATTACGGTTCGTCGGATCCCAACAATATTGATGTCGTTTGAAAGTTTAAGCTTTCTGCTATTCAAACATATAAATGGTTTCCTAATAATCCTTCCTAAAATTAACTAAAAACGGACCTACAACCTGGCCCGTTCCGGTGTCTTAGACACTGCAAACGATGTTGTTTCGTCGACACAGTTCACCAATCTACCCATTGAGGCACCACTATCTGATTTCATGGTATAAGCTCCACCCACTTTCAAACGGCTGCTAAAATGACATACGCAAAGTAGGCGTGACGTCACAATCCCGTATGTTAACCAACGCAACGAATTTAGACCCGTTGGGTGGCGTACGTTATTGTGATGTCACGCCGACGTAGAGATATATCGGTTTTGCTGCGATCAAAGCACATCAATTTCGCCGCGGTTTAAAAGTGGGTGGAGCTTATAACATGAAATCAAGAAATGGTGAAGTGTGCATGTCTGAACCTATGCAAATGAGGAAAACAGCGCCGCAATCGGAAGATAAATGTACTGAATACCCGCCGCCAACATCGTTCGGAACCGTACAGAACACCGAAAATGGCGTGATTGTAGGTCCGTTTATCGGTGTTCTTTAAACTGTTACCGGGAAATCTAGATGAAGCTAGAATAACAAAAGTGCATCCTTTCAAATGATACCAAGATCGTTGGGACAGGACGAGCCATGAGGGTGCTAGCGATCGTAGAATTTCATGTTTTGGACGTGTTCCGAGTTGTTCATTTTTTGCTCGCTTATCTATTTTTGGTAATACCTATCATCTTGGCAGGCGTAATGGATTGTTTCATATACAGGTGTATATGGTTCATATGGCATGTTTTCAACTAGTACTAAACCAGTTTATCCATTTGATAGATCCAGAGTCGGACATCATTGCTCTAATTATATGCTGGTTCTATGTCAGTCTTCATCTTAGCAACCATGTTTACATACACCTTAGCAACCATGTTTACATAGATGAATATACATCACTAGGGTGACATACATCTGCTAGAGTAACTTTCCAATATATTCAAAAGAAAAATATAACAGAATGTCTGCATAACTGATCCCCTATACAAGTTTAAACTTACATAAAAACACACCCTTTTTTAACTTGAGTGGAATGAAATTTATACCATTTTACAATGGTAGGGATTCTTTGGAGTGACACTGTACATGTTAAATAACATAACTGTCTTTTTTTAAGTTGATAGATTAAATCCAAATATTAATCCTTTGACATGTAAAGAAATGCCAAGATGGGAACCTAGATTAGTAATACGTACCCTTTATCATAAAAAACATGTTTTGAGATCAAAATATATACCATAATAAATTACCATTATATATTTTTATAGCCATTCTATTTGTGAATGGTGATCAGTCACTACATCGTGCTGACATCTGGTGAACAAAAGCAACACCAAATGTTGCTGCAGATAAAATGCTGACATTTGAATAAGATGAAGCTGTTCTAAATTAGGGGCTGTTCGTGAATGTCAACATTTCCCAGTAAACGTAGTGCACACTGATTCTCTGTTGATCATTTTGCTGATTGAAATTATTATGACAATTAACAGTATTATGACACATTGTCTAAAATTAGCAAAAAAATGAACTGGCCCAGATTTGTTTGTACTGGCCCAGAAAATTTTTTAACTGACCCTCGACTAATTTACAAATCACATTGACACATTTCCATTTTTCCACAGTCTTTAATCATACATGTGAATGTCTATCATTTGATTTTTACATGTAAATACATAAGATATTAAACAGTAATAATTATAACATTAACTATATGTAAACTAACATAATAGAGCTAAGTTACACTAACATAATATAACTTTGCATTGTATACATCTATATATATATATATATATATATATATATAAGCACACTATAATAATAAAGTGCAAATTATAAAATAATATTTTAAATGACCAAACTAACCTATAATAATAATAAATAGTGTTCCAAATGTATGCCCTGATTGTTCAAACTCTGCCCAAAGCTAGTATTTGTATTTACTGTATTAATGTTGCACTCAGATGCATGTATACAGTACATTTGCCACTTCTTTTTATATTTTTACCAGTTTATTCGTTAGGTGATACCACCAAACAATGTGGCCTTCACCTTGCCGATGTTGGTCATGTTACAAAATACATTTTGGTCACATCTGGACATTATGTTGGTCACATCTGGACCTTGTACAGGTATGCACCTGTAACCTCAGTCTGCTGAAGAAAACCAAAATATTCAGATTGCAAACCATGTTTCTTGAAAGGTTTGCAATAACGGAGAAACTGGAGCACCAATCTCTTCAAGGATATATACAATTTTGTCAATGCAATGCCATTACTAAACAACTACATTAGACCATTCAGGTCTTTCCCATTGTCTGCCACAGTGGTCAGCCTTGAAGAAGAAGAAGAAGAAGAAGAATTTGTTTTATTTGACCCAGACATTTCAAATAATTCATACAATACATCCATGTCAAAAAAATTAAATAATACAAATACATAACCTTATAGTAAACATTGCATAATGTATGATAAATAACAAAAAGTAGGGTCAGGAGACTCCTCTAAGACTATGGTAGTCGCTATCGAGGAGCCACCTTTTGTAATAAAACTTTAACTGAATCAATAAATCACCTAATCAAATTCTTCCAGAATAAGAAGAAGAAGAAAAAAAAATGTATGCATGTGTGTAGTGTGAGCAATCTTACATGCTTATTGAGTTTGTCGTTTAGGCACTGTTTTGTACTGTATCAAGCTGACAGGTGGTTGTCGGTTCTTAATTTTGCATACATATATAGCAATTTTGCCTGGTGCATGTTTCTTGATAGTTTTGTAAAAGATCAGGTTTAACATACTTGGCAAATCCTTGTGAACTGTGTGTACTAAGTTTTTCTTTGACAATATCAGGAATATTATTTAGTAAAAGTAGTAAATTATGCCTAAGGCATTTCTTAGCAAATTCATGTTTAATTTTATAAATGTATATTTTATTCTTGACTCTTGTATCGTGATTATGTACCTCATAGTTAAACATTATCCTCCAGTTTTGTAAATAAACTGGTAAGTCATTGTGGAAATATTTATAGTAACATTTTAATTGTTGTAATTTAAGAATGTCATCTACTTTTAACAAGTTGAGTTTTTTGTGAAGTGGTTCTGTGTGGAAAGTATAATTACTGGCTTTTTTTGAAGTTTTATTATTCTATTTGATTGAAAGCCCCACGCCATGATGCAATAATTAATGTGTGGCACTATTAAAGAATTATATAATATTATTTTAATATGAAGAGGTAACACATGTTTCAATTTATTTAAAATGCCAATTTTTTTAGAACAAGCATTTGATATTTTTTCAGTGTGCTTTTTCCAGTTTAGATTTGTATCTATAATTAAACCCAAAAAATTAAATTCTTTGACTTGTTCAATATTTACATTGTCTATCTTCAGAGTAAGTGTCTATATTTTTATTTGCCTTTTGAAATGTCATGTATTTCGATTTTGCTATGTTTAGCGATAATTTATTTATTTTGAGCCATTCATTTATTTTTAAAAGTTCTTTATTTATTTAGGATTCTAAATTTTTGTCATGTATGTTACCGCTGAAAGTGTTTAGTGTACTTGATAAAGTTGTATCGTCAGCATAAATTATGAAATTAAACATTTTACTGGCTTGTGCAAAATCATTGATATATATGATGAATAACAGGGGTCCTAAGATTGAACCTTGTGGTACACCTGTTGTTATTGATAACATATTTGATTTTATATTGTCAATTTCCGTATATTGTTTACGATTTGTTAGGTAACTGCTGAATAAGTTCATATATGTTCCATGTATACCATAATATTTCAATTTGTCAATTAAAATTAAATGGTCAATGGTATCAAAGGCTTTGGAAAGATCTAGGTAAATATTAATGGGTATTTCATCCTTATGCAGCTTGGTTATTATTCTATCTATTAATTCTAGTGTTGCGTATTCAGTTGAATAGGTCGGAATCCATACTGATGGTCAAAAAAAAGCTTAGAGTCTTTTATATAAGATGATAATTGGTCAAAATTTATTTTTTCAAGTACTTTTGAAATAGCTGGTAGAAGAGATATGGGTCTATAATTATTGAATACTGCTGGCTCACCTTTTTTATAAATGGGAATTACCTTAGCAATTTTTAGTTTATCAGGGAATATTCCTGTGGTTAATACTTGATTTGTTAATAAAGTTAAAGATTTGGTTAGTGCAGGTTCAAGCATTTTTAGCAGTTTGGTAGAGAGACAATCACATCCACAGCTATTTTTGTTGGGTAGATTAATTATTGTTCTCTTTATGGTATCTTCTTCAACATATTTAAATGTAAAATTACAGTTTACTATTTTATTTAGATAATATGAATATGAATGCCTTTGTATTTAATATCATTAGCCAGATTACTACCTACATTGGTAAATAATGTATTGAATTTATTTGCAATTTCTAATTTGTCTGCCACAATAGAATCGGATTCTATAAAATATTTTGGATATGATTTATTAATTTTATGTTTAGACAGGATTTCATTTATAGTTTTCCAAGTGTTTTTTATATCAAATTTAAATTGATTAAAACATTGTCAAAATATGATTGCTTTGCTTTGTGAAAACTTCTTTTCAAAATACTATTGTATGTTTTTAGATTAATCAATAATATGCCATATTCAGAAGATTCAGGGTTTGTGATTTTTAATTGTTTGTAAAGTTTGTCTCTGTATCGTATTGAGGTTAGCAAGCCTTGAGTTATCCATGTAGATTTTTTTATGTTTATATTTATTAAATTTCACTAATTTGCTAGTCATATATTTATTTTTAGCTTGATTTATTTCATTGATGATAATGTTATAATTATGGTTTGGAACAGCATTTGAACTTGTATCTAATTTTTTATGTATTTCAGAAGATATATCATTTCTGACTTTTAACATAGCCTCTTTATTTTGTACATTATATAAATTTTGTAGTATGTTCCTCTTTTAGAGCAGTGTTCATAGCATAAAATATGGTTGATGATCAGAAATTTTTTTAATTAATATTCCTGCTGTACTTTGCAAAATATGCTTTGTTAAATTAAAAAAAAAATTATCAATAAGTGTACCAGTACATGTTGTGAACCTTGTAGGAAGAGTAATTTGGGGGAAGAGACTAAATGAAGTTAACATGTCAAAGAATGTGCTACAGGGTTGTTGCTCGTTTATTTTTAGCATATTTATATTGTAGTCCCCTGCAAGAATAAGGTTGTTGTTTTGATGATGTTGCACAGATGACAGGACCATTGTAAATTCATTTATAAATTCGTTATAGTTTTCAGTTAAAGGCCTTGGTGGTCGGTATATATTTCCTATAGTGACTGTCTGCGATAAGCCTCCTCCATTTACTTGTATTATTTGTCCCTCCCATTGTTCATACATATTTAATTTCATCTTTACTTCATAATCGAAGTGTTTATCTATATATATTAATAATCCCCCTTTGGTGCTGCAACTTTTTCCTTGGGATATACAGTCATATCCATTTAATTGAATTAGTGATAAGTCATCATTATCAAATAACCAGCTCTCTTGGAGACATATTATGCTAAATTTTAAATTTAAGGAAGACAAGTCATTTACAAATGCCTCGAGCTCACTAAACTTTGCATTAATGGACTGTATATTTGAGCTTAGGATGCTGAAATGTTTACTACTGTTTTGAACTAACAAATTAAATTTTTCAAAATCATAATATGACAATTGGCGCATTGTTGGCAATTCATTATTTTCGTCAACAGTATTACTGATGTTTAGAATATTATTTAGACAATTATTTGTAATACCACCTGTAAATTGGAGAAAAGTTTCGTCAGTTATCATTTCAGTGTATTTTTAATTTTAATGAGATCAGCATATTTTCAATGTGCAGTAATGTTTCAGTAAGAGTGTGTGCCTTTAGTGTTTGAGTTACTAGATTTTGTTTAATAATATTTGTATTTTGTTAATGTAAAGCTAAAGCAGTGCTTGATAAGTAGCTACTTAAAGTGTCAGAGTTAGAAAAAAAAACCATTATGTTTAGAAACAAATTCAAGAAAAAAAAGACGATGTAATAGAAAAAAGTCAGGACCATTTGACAAGATGGATCGAGAAAAAAAAAAAAAAAAAAACTTAAGAATAAAACTGTATTTCTAGTGGTAGGAGCTAATGCATTCTACTGCATTCTAACCAACATTTCCAACATATATAAATGCAAAAAATGCAAAAATGTTATTATATTATAACAAATAAAAAAGTCATGTGTGGAAAATAAATAAACATTAAACAGAAAACGAATCACAAGTCACGACACAAGTGAGTGACAAATTGCACTAAGAGATTTTAAACAATGATTTAGAGAATACTGCAAATGGCAAAACAAGATATTGAAAGTAAACGTACGTTAATACAAAAGCAAGGTACCCTTTAACTAACTTTGTTTACATACATATAGTTCCTGTAGCTGACATTGAATATGCAATCTAATGCATTTTACCCAACGCATTTCCAATATATATAAATGCATAGGTTATTTTATTATAATAAATAAAAAATCGTGTGGAAAATAAAGAAGCATTAAACAGAAAACGGATCACAAGTCACGACACAAGTGAGTAACAAACTGCACTAAGATATATTCAAAAAATTTATTGACAGTGATTGCCAACCAAGGGCAAGTGCAGGCTAATTCTCTTTGTATGAGACAGGAAGCCACCTGGACAAACCCATTGTTTTCCCCAGCCTAATTTTCCCCCCAAAGTTTCCCTAAATAAATTAGATAAGTTGCAGTACCTGTAATTTATAGTAATTCAACATTTCATTGGTGAATAACTATATGCTGGACATTCAATGTTTATGGTAAACAAGCTGAAATATCAGCCAAAATAACAGTTAAAAACCATTTAATCTGGCGTCTTATAAACAAGTGGAAGTTCACAATGAAACTGGCAGGGTGCAGATATTCTCTGTTGAAATTCAAAATTGTCAATATGTGCTCAATTAAATAATCAATGTAATGGTGTTAATTACCTACAGCTAAATGAGCAGCTGCTTTCCTACAGAAATGTGCTGATGCAAGACATCCAGCCATGTTTACATGTGCCTATTGTTTTATCACTGCATTTATACTTAAGCCCAGTTACCTTAATACACTTAAGTACCAGCACAAGTACTCCAAACAATGCACTTAAGTACCAGCTCAAGTACTCCAAACAATGTACTTAAGTACCAGCACAAGTACTCCAAACAATGCACTTAAGTACCAGCACAAGTACTCCAAACAATGCACTTAAGTACCAGCACAAGTACTCCAAACAATGCACTTAAGTACCAGCACAAGTACTCCAAACAATGCACTTTAGTACAAAAGTACTGTGGCACAGCTCTGCTTGGGATCGGGTAATTATTTAACATCCTAGCTAATGGTAAATGAATGATGATGACGTGTCACTGATATGGATGAATACAGGCTTATGGTAGATGAATGATGGTGACGTGTCACTCATATGGATGAATACAGGCTTATGGTAGATGAGTGATGATGACGTGTCACTCATATGGATGAATACAGGCTTATGGTAGATGAATGATGATGATGTTTCACTGATATGGATGAATACAGGCTTATGGTAGATGAATGATGATGACGTTTCACTGATATGGATGAATACAGGCTTATGGTAGATGAATGATGATGACGCGTCACTGATATGGATGAATACAGGCTTATGGTAGATGAATGATGATGACGCGTCACTGATATGGATGAATACAGGCTAATGGTAGATGAATGATGGTGACGTGTCACTCATATGGATGAATACAGGCTTATGGTAGATGAGTGATGATGATGTGTCACTGATGTGGATGAATACAGGCTTATAGTAGATGAATGATGATGACGTGTCACTGATATGGATGAATACAGGCTTATGGTAGATGAATGATGGTGACGTGTCACTCATGGATGAATACAGGCTTATGGTAGATGAATGATGATGACGTGTCACTGATATGGATGAATACAGGCTTATGGTAGATGAATGATGATGACGTGTCACTGATATGGATGAATACAGGCTTATGGTAAATGAATGATAATGACATGTCACTGATATGGATGAATACATGCTTATGGTAGATGAATGATGGTGACGTGTCACTCATATGGATGAATACAGGCTTATGGTAGATGAATGATGATGATGTGTCACTGATATGGATGAATACAGGCTTATGGTAGATGAATGATGATGACGTGTCACTGATATGGATGAATACAGGCTTATGGTACATGAATGATAATGACGTTTCACTGATATGGATGAACACAGGCTTATGGTAGATGAATGATAATGACGCGTCACTGATATGGATGAATACAGGCTAATGGTAGATGAATGATGGTGACGTGTCACTCATATGGATGAATACAGGCTTATGGTAAATGAGTGATGATGACGTGTCACTGATATGGATGAATACAGGCTTATGGTAGATGAATGAAGATGACGTGTCACTGATATGGATGAATACAGGCTTATGGTAGATGAATGATGATGACGTGTCAATGATATAGGTGAATACAGGCTTATGGTAGATGAATGATGATGACGTTTCACTGATATGGATGAATACAGGCTTATGGTAGATGAATGATAATGACGTTTCACTGATATGGATGAATACAGGCTTATGGTAGATGAATGATAATGATGTTTCACTGATATGGATGAATACAGGCTTATGGTAGATGAATGATAATGACGTGTCATGGATATAGATAAATTTGTTCAATTTACAGATATACCTACATATACACGTGTATACTTGAAAATGTCCCTATTACATGTTGTTTATAAATGTTTAAGAAGATTGTTTACTCTGTGCAGTTTTGACATTTTCCCTGGTGTGGTTAACAGTCATAAATTAATCTTGTCTCACTATCTGGTAACCGTGTAGTAATATTTTCATTACACATCAAACTAGTTTGCTGAGGTGGATTTGTCTGACTCTCATGGGTATTGAAGGTGACTGAATATATCACAATATCCAATGATTTTAAATGGATAACTGACCAACTATTTTATGAGAGATACCAATAAATCTTGACATTTGAAGATGAACCCTAAAATAGTTCACTGGATAATTGATTGATTCCTCATTTTATACAATTTCTGAAGAATGTATACTTACTTAAGCCCCTTGCGCCTTGAGGATCACAGGCTATCTACTTCAAAGTGTAGCTACTTCTCTTTACTTCTGCTGCTGTGTCCCTTTGACAGGTGTTTTTTTTAATGAATGATGACTGTACTAAGCAGTTAATAATAAAACCATTTTTGTTGTTTTAATTGTAATTTGTTATTATGAAACCTCCAGCTAGCTATCAGCTAACCATTCAACACATAGTATGGCCTTGAATACAACTATGGATGGACAGGGCTTGTCAAGACTTCCATGCAATAACATATAGATTCAATGAAATGCAGTGTGTTTTGGTGATGTTTAGATGGACTAATGGCATCATTCAGGTGTTTTCTATTTGAGAAGAGGTTGCAAATGAGCTACTAAATACAGTGGCGCCATCTGATGATTAAACAATCTCCTTCTGCAATTGTAGTGTCAATTGGAATTGTTGCAGACGTGAGATGTTCAAGTAAAAGGGGTGCATGTTATTGTCAAGAACCTTTGTGTGTGTTGTGAAGACAGCAGTGAAGTAAAGAGTTGAGAGTGAGGCTATGATAGCAGTGGATGTATGATGGAGGAGGTTCAATCTGGCAGCGTTCACTCGACTGCCATCCAGCACCCTCAAGGTGAACACAGGCAGGTAAGGAGAGGGAAACATCAGGACTAGACTGCCATCCAGATACACCATACATCTTCGTGTCAAGGCCCATTCAGCATTGCATCCCTGCACCTGTTCACTCTGGTGTCATGCTCAAATAGTAGGCCCTGTACTTTTGGCAGCGGACTAGTTTTTGCGCTGCGCACAAGTTTGTGCAGCAACGAGACTGCTATATTCATACTTAGCAGCAATGTTAGTAAATGATGAAGGTTGACTTTACTTGTGTAAAAACGAGATGTTCCAGTTATAGACGTGATCTAACTAATTGCTTCAGTGTGATCAGGTAAGATTCATAGAGTCATTTCATACCAATGGCATACTTCTTCAATTGAATAAAGGTGTATTTTACATACACAGTTCTTATCTATGGTTTGGCTAGTGTACTAAGAAATAATGTCCCTTGATAGCTGTTTAACATAGTAAATTGGTACATGTTTAGGAAGCATATGAAAGGGATATAAAGAGACATATTTTCTCTTGAAATTAACATGAAATGACTCAAGGGATGATTCTACGCAATGTCACCTCTATAACAAACAAATGGCCAAAGCTAAATCAGATTGTTATACAAATATAAATAAGTCTGATAATCCGCGTCAGTTATCGAACTGCATCAATAACATTCTACACAGATGGCCTGCTCCATCGCTACCTGATCACCTATCAATTAAGTCTCTATGTGACTCGTTCTCTAGTCACTTTAAGAATAAAATCAGTATCACTCGTTCTGCTTTCCCAGGCCATACTTTATGTAATGTCAATGTGGACTTTTTACAAATAAATTCGCCACTTGTATCTTTTGAACCTGCAAAAGTTGATGAAGTTAGGAAAATAATGATGTCCTCCTCAAATAAGTCTTGTGAACATGATCCATTTCCAATAAAACTGCTAAAAGCATGTCTCAATACATTAATTGGACCTATAACAAATATTATAAATGCATCACTTTGCTCTGGCTGTTTTCCTGATGATTTCGAATACGCCCATGTCATACCACTTCTTAAGAAGTCATCTCTGCCTAAACAAGACCTACACAGTTATAGGTCTACATCTAACATCAGCTTCATTTCCAAAATACTAGAAAAGGTTGTAGCAAGTCATTTAAGGTCTCATATTAGCACAGATGTCTTGACTAATGTGTCACAATCAGCATATAGACAGTTTCATTCAACAGAGACGTCCCTCTTAAAGGTTCACAATGAAATTAACTTGAACATTAATAATGGTAAAGTGACTGCATTTACCTTACTAGATCTCTCTGGCGCTTTTGACACGATTGATCACAACATTCTAATTGAACGCTTATTGAAGTGGTACAGCATATCTGGCACAGCTCCGAGTTGGTTTTCTTCATATCTAACTGATAGATACCAAACCATAAAGATTGAGAACTGCTTTTCAGCCGCAGTGCCAACTTTATTTGGTGTTTCCCAGGGTTCTGCTCTTGGGCCTTTGCTTTTACTCTTTACACCACGCGACTAAGCTCTGTTATACAAAGACATAACAAGTTGAAATTAAATGCAAATAAAACTGAATTGATAATTACTGGTACTCCAATGCAGCGTAGTAAACTGGATAGTTTTTTCCCTACATGTATTTTGAATCATTATATCACACCAGCAACCTCGGTGCGGAATCTAGGAGTCTTTGATAGTAACTTCAATTTCCGACAACACATATCTCAAACGTGTTGCTGCTGTTTTTATCATATTCGTGATCTTTGCCATATTCGCCGGTATATGTCATTTTCTGTTGCTAAAACGATTGCAACTGCGCTTGTTAGCAGCAGACTTGACTATTGCAATTCCCTCCTTTATAATATCGCTAGCAAGGATAATACAAAATGTCGGTGTGTCCAAAATTGTTTGGCATGGGTAGTTACAAGATTTCCTCGTTTTTCTTGCTCTGTACCACTTTTGAAGTCTGCATTGGGTTCCTGTAAGATGTCGTATATTTAAGATCTGTACCGTTACATCAGGCACTGTCCAGTAAGCAACCATCTTATTTGCATTCATTGCTTACTCCTGTAAGAAAACCTATCCAGCTTCGATCATCTAGTTCTGACCTACTTTTTGTTTATAGAGTCAAAACTAACATTGGAACTAGGGCTTTTTCTGTTGCTGCACCAACTCTTTGGAATATGCTCCCTCTTAGTGTTAGATCAGTTGAAAAAATAATTCCATCATCATTTAAAAACTTATCTGTACAACCTTGCTTATCCACCATAACTCCCAAGCGCTTTGACCCATCTCTTGACAACTGGAATACTGCTTATTGATTTTGAGATTGACCAATCCTTTTGTTTTGAGGTCCAATAGAAGTTATCTTATATTATTGCAAGTAGATCATATGGGTGAAACATGATTCTGTTATTACAGGCCTCTATAAGTGTCTACAGGCGCTGTCATGATACTTCACCAATTTGTTTACACACAAGCATGTATGTACGCACGCACCCTCATATGTACACATGTACGCACGCACCCTCACATGTAGGCATGTATGCACACACGCTCGCATGTACGCATGTACGCACGCACCCTCACATGTACGCATGTATGCACGCACCCTCACATGTACGCATGTACGCACGCACCCTCACATGTACGCATGTATGCACGCACCCTCACATGTACGCATGTACTCACGCACCCTCACATGTACGCATGTACGCACGCACCCTCACATGTACGCATGTACACACGCACCCTCACATGTACGCACGCACCCTCACATGTACGCACGCACCCTCACATGTACGCACGTACCCACGCACCCTCACATGTACGCACGTACACACGCACCCTCACATGTACACATGTATGCACGCACCCTCACATGTACGCATGTACGCACGCACCCTCACATGTATGCATTTACGCGACGCGACCGCATTTTACACACGCATTCTCACATGTACGCATGCACGCGACGCATTCACATGTAATACGACGCATGTATACGCGACGCGCATATGTCACGCACGCCACATGTACGCATGTACGCGACGCGACACATGTACGCGCATGTACGCACGCACCCTCACATGTACGCATGTATGCACACACCCTCACATGTACGCACGCACCCTCACATGTACACATGTACGCACACACCCTCACATGTACGTACGTACACACGCACCCTCACATGTACGCATGTACGCACGCACCCTCACATGTACACATGTACGCACGCACCCTCACATGTACGCATGTACGCACGCACCCTCACATGTACGCATGTACGCATGTACGCACGCACCCTCACATGTACGCATGTATGCACACACCCTCACATGTACGCACGCACCCTCACATGTACACATGTACGCACGCACCCTCACATGTACGTATGTACACACGCACCCTCACATGTACGCATGTACGCACACACCCTCACATGTACACATGTACGCAAAATAAGAACATTACCTATAACACAATATATGTAGACTTTGCCCACAGCATTTTGTACTGCCAGTAGTAAACTTTGATCATATCTTCATTGAACTTGCTGACCCCTGCCTATATCTTGGCAACTAATTTGTATTTGGCACCTTGCCACTTTTGTGTTCGTCAGAGAACATTGATTGAACGATGTGGATTGTGATTGACAAGAATCTTGATTGACAGGTGTGTGTTTGATTGACAGACACAAGTTGCAACTGACAAAGCATGTTGTGCTTTTCTATTGCTGGAAATGTCATTACATCAATGAATCAATAGTTAACAATTAAATTTGAAATATAGGAATCAGGTACCTTTCATAAATTAATGGCTAAGTTTAACTTTTGTGGACGGATCACTAACAGTTTCCCAGTGGTGATTTTTTGTTTTGTTAGCTATTCTTAATGCTGTTTTATTTTAATTACTGTGAAAATAAACAAGGTAAATATTTTCTTTTATTGGTTTTATGTACAAAATTCATTAAATCTTGCTATTGTTTTCAAGAAAATCCACAGATGGCATCCAGCAGCTGGCCACAGCATTACATGAACCTTGAATGGATGCAATGTCTTGTTTCTGGGCTTCTTGACCTGCTTCAGTTTCTTGTGAGGATAACATTATGTCATGAATGACACCATATCTGAAGTGCTGGGAATCCTAGAATCTCTGACCCATGTGTGTCGCCAGCGTCCTCTAGAACTTTACATCTCAATACAGTGGCAGTGTTGTGGTCCTCAAATATCACCATTCCACTAATCAAAATATTTTTTCCAAACATAAAATTGCCAGAAAGGGTACCATTTCAAAATCAGTGAAACTTCATTTATGACCTGATCCTGGAAGGAAAATAGTGATCTATCCCTTTTTGTGCATCTCGCAGGCTCTGGTATCACATGATCAGCAAGTCATGTGACAGACATTCTAGGTACAGCTTGGGTAAGTCATACTCATGGTTCCATTTTGTGTTGGATGTATGCAGCATATTTCTACCAGGTCATTTATCTCTTCCGGGGAAAGTCTTCTCTAGCCAGGGCTGTGGCATCCCCAGCTGTGCCCGGGCATCTCACTACGATGCCAAGAAGTTGGGCCTATCTTAGCAAGGTCCTATTTCCAGTATCTGTGTCCCTCGCTTTAGTGAATCTGCTCACATTTGGCTTAAACCCTGTACACAGTATAATACTGGTAATTATTTTAGGTAAAACATACCTACAAATATGCATTAACAATATAAATAAGTTACAAATATAAAGATAAATATCAAGGGGACTTAAAATCCTGTTGTACAGTGTACATAACAGAGTGGTCTCGCCTATCTAGACCATGTGTGTCCATTTACTCCATTAACTCAATATTTTGTACAGTTGTTGATTCATTTTAATAACTACGCAGTATGTCACTTGTAAATTAGTTGAAAGCAGACCTCCTTGTTTTTTTTACAAATAGAAGATAAACAAAGTCGTACCGATGTAAATACATTTATGTGGTGAAATAACTTAGCTAAAGACACCATCAAACATTGCAATATGTCAATTACAAGACAGTCCAGTGATTTAGATATAAACTACTCATTGCCATTTAATAATGCATAAGTGCGCTGATCTTATTCACATTAGTTACTAGTTAGCAATATTTAAAAACTCAATTTGACTGGTTAATATATTATGTTTATTTATGTAAATTATTAGTTATCTAGTTTATAAAGTTGCTAATACTTATTATTATATTGCATTATGGTACTATAGTTATATATTTTATTATAATAAATATCATTAGTCATGTAATTATATAAATTGTGTATTTAACAATTCTAATACATTATGTTGTGAAGCACCACAAACTAAGTTGGATTTGGCACTATATCAAATAAAATATATTTATTTGTTTACCAATACCTTGGAACACTACCAACAATAAGTCATCATCATTATAATTAATATTTTATTATCCATTAAGCCAGATCAAGTTTTGTATTGTTCAGAATTATGCAGTGTTTTTTTTAATAGACAAGGCTATTAAAATACCTGGACAGTACGATTGTCCTGTGGCATTCAAAATTGCTTTGTTCTAAATTAACAAACAGACAAGAATTTAAAAAAAATGTAATTTGCATCAAAATCTATCATCTACAGTTCCAAATTAACAAACAAACAAGAATTTATGTAGAATGTAATTTGTATCAAAATTTTGCAAGAATTTCTCTCTGTTGGTCAGCAGACATCCACCCATTTACTGACCACACACTTAATGGGGCCTTGACCTGCACATTGTTAAGCCAATTATGAAATGTCTGGCACCACAGGTAAACATTGTGATACATAGACAAGAAATCAAGGCAGACATTTAGAATGTTCAGTGATCCTGTTGACCAAATGTGACTTCAATGACTTTAACAGTTTTGACATAAATTCAATAAACACACAACACTGTATGCTGTCCAATACAGCTATTGGTAGGAGGTAGGGCTTATATAAACATTTATACAGCATTTGTATTTCACTACCTCTGCCAAGACTAATCCATGAATTAGACTGAAACAAAACCATATGGTCCAGCATATATATTTATTGAAATGTTACCCTCGTCCCCTGTGAAGACATGCCATTGGCCCATTGCCTCCAACTTCTCAGTTACCTACTTATCTCAAGTACATCATCAGGTTACTAGCTGTGTCATTGAACCTTTCTATCATAAATAGTCTTGTAATAATCCAGTTCCAAAAACAATCTCAAGCGCACTAAAAAAAACTGGTTGTTAATATGTAATATAAATCACCTTGACTTTTTAATAAAAACATTTTAGAAAGGACTTAGATATTATGTGAACAAAACATTGCCTCAATCTTCAACAATTGTTTTTATAGCTTTTTATAAACATGTAAAATGCAAACGTATTTGAAAAAAATTGTTATTGCCAAAATAATGAGATTTCTACGACAATTCTTAATGAAACTGACAGCATTACTGTATTAGGCCTATATAATAAAAATATTTGTTCAGAAACAAGAAAACATCATCAATTTGGAAAATCTCATTACTGTCATGACAAAATAAGTTGTCTCGCACTCGTTTTCATTTTGACCTTCTAAGTCAACAATTAATCAAATTTTCTGGATGAATAACTTGTTATAATTATCCACAAGATCCAGCCATTTTAAAAGGAAGTTACCCATTATGCTAAATTGATATAATAAACTAATTTTTTATGGGAACAGCCATCACTAGAAGCCAGCCAAGTCTTGCAATGAGTTATTCTGTTGAAGCGCACATGGGGAACTACGCATTCTGCATGTTCCAGAAACAAGAGCACCCACCCAGGCACAAGTGGTTGTTGTAGTCATTCGTTTGGTGGTAAATGAGCTTTGTTTTGGAATTGTATCTATCATGACATTGTTGTATGCATATGATACATTGAGATGACAGGCAAAGTTCACACCTGCATGGCTGTGTGAAATGTAAGCCTCGTTGACATCCAAGTGGGCGTGGCTTAAGCTGGGTTTGGGCATGATGAGTTTCATTGTGATTTGCTTGAGTGCTTCGTGCCGGACTGGTAGCAGTGTCCCTGATGGCTCCTCATACTGTGTGGTTCGACTTAACACAGCAGGATTACTCTTTGTAAGGTCAAGACAGCATGCTTATAGTGTTATATACACCAAGGTAGACAGAGAGACAGAGAGAGAGACAGAGAGCTTGTTGTGTTATATAGATCCAGGTAGACAGGGAGACAGAGAGAACTCGTGGTATTATGACAGTTAGATGCAGGTAGAGAAAAATATTATAGCGTGTGGTGTTATGACAATTAGATGCAGGTAGACAGAGAGAGAGAGAGCGATAAAGAGAGGGATAACTTGTGGTATTACGATAGTTAAATGCAGGTATGTAGAGAGAGAGAGACAGAGGTGTTATGACAGTCAGATGCAGGTACAGAGATAACTTGATGCAGTTAGACAGAGAACTTGTGGTGTTATGACAGTTGAAATCAGGTAGAGAGAAAGAGAGCTTTATGTGATAGGACAGATGCAGATAGAGGGATAGCTTATGATGCTATGACAGCCAGATGCAGGTAGATAGAAGATCTGGAGACATCTCAAGTGAGGTGATGACCGGCTGTGCTGGCAGTTACAAGGACAGTCTGCATGGGGCTAACAGGCCCATGTTTATAAGCCAGCACTCTGCACCAAGCGGTGCAATGTCTACGACTGCGAAGCAAACACTTGCACCTCTTGTACCACTTGGACTACCGCTGAAACTGCCAACAAAGAGAAGACACAGTTGCAATGTTGAATCCTTTTGTGAAAACGATGGCTTCTTGGAAACGCGAGTGTTTGACAATGAGGTAAGTTCAGCCTCGTATGCTTTATGGTCCTCATATGTTGCTGCGGGTGCAATTAAGTCTTTTGGGTACATTTAACTGGTTGCAGACCTGTCACATGCCCAGCATTGCATCATATTGTGCTGTACTGCATGAGTTGTGAGGAATTGTAAGGATTGTGAGCCCTGTACATTCCAGCAAGGATACAGACTAAGTCATTTACACATGGACAAGTACTTTCAGAAATTGAAATTTTACACTTTTATACTGCAAATTTTGCTGTATGTTTTTGTAGTGGGAGATTGTGTGGAATCTGTGGTATTGTTATGGTGAACAGTGTGGTGAAGTTTGTGGTGTTTTTATGCGGTGCACTGGGGTGACAGTTATGGAAGGAAGTCGGTCTATCAGTCATGACGTCAACTGTGCTTTCTTTTACTTCATGTTTACTCGTCCGTATGACAAATTCTTTGTAGATGTTCAGTTTACGGTTGGTTAAACTTGCCAGTGTAGATTAGTGACTAACACAAGATGGATGGAGGTCTTACTCATACAGTCAGTACAGGTCACTTTGTGGTCAGTCTGCCCTCTCTGCCTGCCCCAGGTGGTCAGTAGAGGGGCTGTACATGTGCAGATAAGGAGAATAATCACAGTTGGCAGGCTAGGTTAGAATTGTTTACAATCCCAGATTGGACTGATGTGTATGGGGGGTGGGGTGGGGAAGGGGTGGCAGGTAGTTACAGGAGGGGTACAGGGATGGTGGCAACTTTTGTGGGGTAGAGGGGACTAGGGAAGAATGTGGGTGGGAAAATGGGTGAGCAATGCTGAGGAGGTTGCATGAAAAAGGGTGAGTTAGTTGTGAGGGGTGTGTGTGAGGGAGTGGGGTCTAGGGCACGGAAGGATGCATGGTGGTAAGGGATAAAAGGAGAGAGAGAGAGAGAGAGAGAGAGAGAGAGAGAGAGAGAGAGAGAGAGAGAGAGAGAGAGAGAGAGAGAGAGAGAGAGAGAGAGAGAGAGAGAGAGAGAGAGAGAGAGAGAGAGAGAGAGAGAGAGAGAGAGAGAGAGAGAGAGAGAGAGAGAGAGAGAGAGAGAGAGAGAGAGAGAGAGAGAGAGAGAGAGAGAGAGAGAGAGAGAGAGAGAGAGAGAGAGAGAGAGAGAGAGAGGAACTGGATAAAGTTCCTACTTGTTGTAGGAACTGGATAAAGTTTAAAAACAAATTATAATAAAATGCATATTTTCTGTAAGACTTTCTGACATACTTAGTAAATCGATACAGCATGAAGCAGAATATTTGCTTTATTCATCCGTCTCAAAAACATGTTACCTTGTCTAGTATTCACTATCTGAAATCTTTCTACCATGATATCCATCTGCCACATTGACACTCTTCTCTCCAACATTTGCAGACTTATCTTATCTCCTAAACTCCCCTATTATCTTCAGAACCCCCTATTATCCTCCTGGCATTCCATTCTTCCTAATTACTTTTGTGTAATCAGTAAATGTAAGTAAAGTGCACCTTCACCATTCCAGTGCAAATCACTCAGCGCCCTTTCAAAGTGATACTCTTACTGAAGTGCAATCATTCACCACCACACCCAGCTGTGACTCACGATTACATATGGTATTGGCAATCCTGATTGTTGGAAGGATAGGTGGGAGGATGAAGTGTGAAGTGGAGGTGTTTAGATGGATAGATAAAGAGGCAAGGCTTGAGAAGCAGGCTGGAGAGAGTGAGAGAGAGGGAGGAACGGGAAGGAGGAGGGACGGAGAGGGGGAGGGACGGAGAATGGGAGGGACGGAGAGGGGAAGGACGGTGAGGGGGAGGGACAAAGAGGGGGAGGGATGGAGAATGGGAGAGAGGGGGAGGGACGGAGAGGGGGAGAGAGGGGGAGGGATGGAGAATGGGAGGGACAGAGAGAGTGAGGGATGGAGAGGGGAGAGAGGGGGAAGGGCGGAGAGGGGTAGGGACAGGGAGGGGGTGAGGGAGAAGGATGGAGAGAGAGGGAGAGAAAGGGGAGGGAGAGATGGAGAGATATATTTATTGAGATCAACCATGAACATAGCACTAACAGTACAGTTATAACCCATGTTAATTGTGAACAAAAGTTGATTGACCCATAGAGACCTGCACTAAGACCTGACATACAGATCACCAAGACAGTTAATGTATTTACCCCGGTATACATACAGTTAGTAATATGCAGATACGTGTATGTATGTATGTATATATACTTCATTAATTAACCAACTAACAGTGATATTGGAAGGTCCTCCAGACCAGCACATTTTCTCCTCATATTACAACAGTTTGTGGTCCACTAACCTATGAGCAGGACCACCAACTTGATCAGATTGATCGATTACATGATTTTGTTTCCTACATGGGATACAATCATTTCTAGTCACACAGCTGCATGTGTATTGATGTATTATTCATTGAGAAAGTGTCTCTTTCATAGGAAGAGCATTGATTTGACCCACTGTTGGTAGTGTTTCTGGCAAAACAGATGACTCACTGTTTCTTTGGTCAGTGCCATAACATCATCAAATTATCACCTCAAAGCATAATAGTCATATCACATACATTTGTAATAAAATTATTGTTTTACTTCTAACTGGTACTTTCATGGTGGCCTGCAGTCAAATGCCTGGTTGTATCACTATCGGCTTGTGATTATATGGAATGAAAAAATTGATAGTTGTTTTTAAAACAAACACAGTTTACTTAATAAATGCTTTTGAAACACACACACACGCACGCACGCACGCACGCACGCACACACCCACACGCACACACCCACACACACACACACACACACACACGCACACATGTGCGTGAGTGCATGCATGTACTTCATTGTTTCATCCAATTAAGTGGAACTTTCACCAGTGTATTTTAACAAAGATTTACAAAGTAATGTAAGTATTCAATATCATAGCAATGTAATTAATCAGTATGATTTTTCTATTGTCGTCCCTATTGCAACTGGAAATAAATACAGCTAAGGTCTTAAGAATCAGATATTTAATACTATTAGTTGGAATGGTGTTTCAATAATAATAATAAGTTATATTCTATTACCGGACTTATGCTTATAATTATTAATAAGAATTAGAAAGCAAGTTGTTGGAATGAACGTATTTGTTGGGATGTGAAGTGTTGGTGCCTTGAACAGTCCTGACGACTGGATACCATGCACTATATAAGCTTAGCTTTTCGTTCATGTTACCCCTGATATCACATGACAGAAGATGACAGACACGCAGTAAATGAGACTACATTGTTATTGATGGGTAGGTGGAGTCTAAAGGTGGAGCCTAATGCTTGCCAATAATCTAGGTTGATGGCTTGGTCATCACCAAGGAAAAGCTTTTTTTAAGTAGATATGTGGCAATTGTCATTAATCTGAAGACATTGAAAGTATGTAACACAAGAATAATTGTAGCAATAACAGTAATAATTACAAATATTTATGTGGATTAATTATTATTATCATTAATTGCCATACCTCCACAGACACTTAATAGCAGTTATCTTTCTTAAAAATGCATGTAAACAAACTGATATAAATGAGACTGCATGAAGAGTTATGATTTCTCTTGAGGGATGCTCCCTTGCACGACTGTGACTCACATTTCAATGTTTTCATGCAAGTAACTAAATCATTGTCAGCATGCAAACATAAAAACCACCCTACTACAGTTTGCCAAATGTTACGTTTATCATCCATTCTGACACAGATTGCATCAATCCTCAGACCTTGCAAGCACTTTTATCCTACCTCAAGTAGATTTCTTCATTTTTAAAGCAACCTAATCTGCAACATTTTTGTGTTAGATAAAAACTGTGTTTAGGGTGGAAACTAAAGTGTAATGTACAAAATGCATAAAATGCACTATTTGCCTCAAGTCCCAACATTTCGTGTGACACTCTCACAGTCTTTGGGCGTGTCGTTGCGGTGTTCAGAATATCCAAGTAAACGTAGAGCGAAACAAGTTTTTGCCATAACCGTTTGACTTATTCATGCAGTATTACACTCCAAATTTTGGCTTCACAAACATAAAGTCTTGCAACTTTTGAATAATAGACATGAAAAAGATTAGAAACACAAAGAAAGCACCACATTGCATGTCGGCATTGTTCATACATGGTCGGATATAAGACGCCGGCTGCATGGTTCTTCAATTAAATGGAAACAGGAATGAATGACATTTGCGTGATTGTTTCCTACATACTCTGCAACATCTCTACAAGTCCCAAGCATAACAACATGCAAAAGGCAGCATTTTTTTCTGGTGAAATTTAATCATGTTTGGTGAAAGTTGAAAGGAAAATTGATCCTTGTTTAGGTTGGTTCTTGTATGAAAACCTGTAGCGTGGTATAGAAACATCTCCAGAAAATACAGTGTCGGGAGATCTACTGAATAGAGAGCTCCAGCTATCCTCCAGCTGTAGAAGTCTATCCACCCTTGTCTGTAGTCATGTGACTCCATCCACTCCTGTCTATGGTCATGTGAGTCCATCCACTCCTGTCTATGGTCATATGACTCCATAAACCCTTGCCTATGGTCATATGACTCCATCTACCCCTGTCTATGATCATGTGACTACATCCACCCGACTATAGTCATGTGATTCTCTCTACCCCTGTCTGTAGTCATGTGACTTTATCCACCCCTCTCTGTAGTCATGTCACTCCATCCACCCCTATCTGTAGCAGGCCTGGGGTAATAGTAATGTGTAATAGTAATAGTAACGATTACAGATATTGAAGTAATAGTGATAGGTTGAGCAAAAACTCAATGTAATAGTAATAGGAAGCAATGTAATAGTAATTGACCTATTACTTTTATATTACTATTGAACATTTAAACTGAATCTCAACTACATAACAGTTCCATTTGATTAGGTTGTAGATTCCACTAGTTTCTCCTGGTGTTAAGATTGCTCCCCCTTGTCAACTTCAGCATTGCCCTGGTGAAGTGTTACCCTTGAGTTTGATGAGCGTTTACATAGCAAGAGACACTGGTACAGTGGGACTGCTGCATTGACTAAAGGGATTAAACTGGACTTTCACAGCTTTGAAGCCAGTTCTCCCAAGTGCCAAGTTCACAACTACCCATTTCAAATAAGCCTTTGGGTTTAGTGACTGCCTCTATCATGCACACACTTCAACCTAAACTACAGTGGGTGTGAAAAACATCCTAATGTATTTGTCCTTGAGCCAACAATTAACTGTCCACTAAGCACCAAGCAACAGTAGAGCAATGTGGTTTAATTAGACTAATTATAAAGACTGTTATGTGGCATTGACTACTGCTTTTGTCTTTCATTCCAGTATGGTATTTAAATATAAAATGGAACATATATGTTCTATCCTTAGTCAATGTAGTTAGTAGATTGTACTAAATATGGTGTATACATAGATATATTTTGGTGTGAATGTTTATGATTTTTATACTTTATAATACTTCCCTAATGATGATGATGATGAAAGTACTTGACATTCTCAAATATTATTTCAAATACTTTGGGCATGGGTATCTTTAACTTAATGAGACTGTGAGTCAAACAATTGTACTTATTGTATTTATGCATACAGTGTATTTATTATACCATAAAATGTTCCGATGAAAAATGTAATAGTAATAGTAGTTGCTTCAAATGTAATAGTTATATGAAAAATTCAGCATGTAATACTAATAGGAAGGAAACAAAGTAATAGTAATCGATTACATTGCAATGTAATTGACCCCAGACCTGTTGTCACTTTGTATTCGTGTGACTCAATCCACCCCTGCCTGTAGTCTTGTAACTGCATCCGCCCCTGTTTATGGTCATGTGATTCTATCCACCCCTGTCTATGGTCATGTGAGTCTATCCACTCCTGTCTGTAATCGTGATTCCATCCACCCCTGCCTATGGTCATGTGACTATCCACCCCTGTCTATGGTCATGTGACTCCATCCACCCCGCATGTAGTCAAGTGACTCCACCCACCCCTATCAGTAGTCATGTGACTCCATCCAACCCTGTCTGTGTACATATGACTATCCACCCCTGTCTGTAGTCATATGACTCCATCCACCCCTGTCTATGGTCGTGTGAATCCATCCACCTCTGTCTATAGTCATGTGACTCTATCCACCCCGTTGTCGCGCTTACATTTTTCCAGGCGTTAAATTTTATCCGGGTGATGTTTATTTGCATATGTAAGGCATAATATTTAGCACCAGTATATCACGTATAACAGCTGGTACTAAATATGTTCCCCTAGATACTCGTACGCGCAGAAACGTCACCCGGATATTATTTAACGCCTGGATAAATGTAAGCGCGACACCGTCTGTAATCGTGACACCATCCATCCCTGTCTGTAGTCATGTGACTCCATCCACCCATGTCTGTAGTCATGTGACTATCCACCCCTGTCTGTAGTCTTGTGACTGCATCCGCCCCTGTCTATGGTCATGTGACTATCCATCCCTGTCTATGGTCATGTGACTCTAACCACACCATCTATGATCATATGACTCCACTCTCCTCTAGTGTACATAATCAGCCCATTCTTGTGAATGAACTAGACTAATCAGGAAAGTGTAAACATTTTCATTACATGTTTGTGTAATTGTGCCAAGAATACAGAATATGTAGATCTTGTACCAGGAACGACCTCAAACAATTCTTAGAAGTAAACAATTCATCGATAAGTGTTGCATGGGGTGAGGTCAGTGAAATGTATCATTATGCTGACTATAAATGACACATCTTCAGCTTCTACTCCTGGCTGCTGGGAATCACAATTGTATTCAGTTGTAAGCTCAACATTGTGGTTTGACACATCCGAGGGGATAGACCACATAATCAGCCCTGGCTCTTGTGCTGTTGAATGAAGTCATTTTGATAGTAATCAGCAGTGACTGGAACTGTAACTGCTGATTGGGTGGTCTGCCTGTAAATTTAGACCTGCATCCCTGATTCGCTTCACATTCAGGATGATCACATTTCGGAGTTTTTTTTCAATCTGGTTTTGGAATTTCACGATTATTACAAAGAAACCGCATTTCAGACATTAAACGAAACTGGAAGAAATCATAACGAAGCAAGGACACCTTATTATAGGTGATGAAAACTAGCATCTAGTCATACCATGCCTTAGCAGTTTAGGTTATATAAAGCAACATTTAACACTTACAGTTAAGGTGCAACTTGCGACACTTGACACTCAAGTTGTGTGACATTAGCAGAGGTATTTGACATGTACACCGAAACCTCATTATCGTGTAATTTCAGCCTGGTGAGATTTACGATTTAACAAGTTCGATGTGACATGTTTAGGAATTGTTATGAGAGTAACAGAACATTCCAACTTAACGAGAATTACACTTTTTGTGATCCAGTAACCCACTATTTCTATCCTTGAATTGCACAGCAGTGTCATATAAGGACGTTCAGTTTGATGTGTTGTTTATGAAAGCAACTGGTGACCAGTTCACTAAGACAACATGCTCGTAAGGAAATCCACCAATAAGTAGAATAAGTATAAAAATGCAAAAAATTTCTGCCATATCAGCGCGAACATTATTTCCGTGCCACTCTGGTGAAAGTGTCCCGCTTACACATCCTGGTATTGAAACTTTTCAGTACACTAAGATCACTGTTATGGGGTGAAATCAGTTTTAAAGAGCAAAATCAGGCTTTTGAGCTGATAAATGAAATGAGTCCCTGGTTGGTTTTGGTGGACATTCATGTTAATTGTGAGTCATGTTCAGTACCATGCAGTGAGGTTTGCGACACTTGCTGGGTGTCAATGTGCCCAGAGGCTGTCATCAATTGTAGGACCATCGACCAGCAACTCATCTCAGATTGTCATGTTTCCATTGTGACAACCTTGTAGAGTGTCACAATCCCTACCCAGTCACAGGCTTATCTGCAGCCAGTGTCACTAGCAATGATTGTCAACATCACTTATGGGATGTTGAGTCATGGCTCTCTCTACTAATTCAATTGCTTTGACATGTTCATTGTTGATTCTGGGTGGGGTACTTAGTACCCCCTTGTACCCCAAGGCAGGGATCACAACCCTGAGGTGAGAACAACAGGGGTGTTCTGTGGCATTGCTTGGCCACCCTGTGGGAGTGTGGCTTGTAACTAGAAGTTTGAGACTAGACCTTGTAACAGTTGGACCAGCTCACATACTGTTGTAACACGTTGATCATCGTCATCATCAACAAAAACAATAATACAGCATTCTTTCTGTGCTACAGATCAGGCAGCTGACACATGACTGACCAGGCTGACACACATCTGACAAATGACTGACTAGGCTGACACAAAGATCACAAATCTGATACATGACTGACAGTGCTGACACAAAGCAGACAGCAGACACACTACTGAAAGTGCTGACACAACATTGGCACTTTACTGAAAGTGCTGACACTAAGCTGACATGTGACTGATAGTGCTGTTAAAAACTGTCACATTATTGACATCAGTGACGTGTATAAAATATTGTTTTCCGGAAAACATGAATATCTAAAAGTGTTGCCACCTAGTGTTCTGGTGAGAAACTACAATGATGCCACCTGGTGTCCCATTTGGGAACTAGACCTCACACATATTTTCCCACCCAGCTTGGCTGCTCTGTGATCTGTAAGTCTTAGCCCTGTAGACACAAGAGATCACAAACGTCTGATCTGCCCATTTCTCCAACTGCCCGGATCCCTCTGACAACTTTAATAAGACAGGGAGGCGGTATCATCTTCAGAATAATTATGTACCACGTGTCACTGGATTCTTTATTGCATATACTATGCACTAGAGGTATTTGTGATATGGGTTTGTATTGGAAGTTTTTGAATAAGTACTGTTTGAAAACATCAAGTTACATATCAAAAACCAGGGGCCGGTTTCATAAAGCATTCTTAAAGTTACGCAGTTACTTAGCGTCACGTGTATGTGTAAACTGTTATGCTTGCATACATTAAAAAAATCATGTCATTTACTCAGACATTCATCTTAACGTTAAGAAAGTTCTTAGCGGCTTCATGAAACCGGCCCCTGGTGCCCTCAAATCTTGGTGATTTTGTACGACCAATGCAGGGATTCCAAGTCCATTTCACCAGTGCTGGTGCAAGTACTCCAATAAAGTAACTAAGTAAAAGTAAAAGTAGCTCCCAAAAATACTTAAGTAAAAATAAAAAAGTACTTGTATCAGAAAGTAAAATGAACAAACATATCCGGCTGTCAGATTATTCCAGTATGTGTTCATTATCCGTAAGCCAAGCAAAGTTTTTTTAGGTAAATACTGATACCACTACTACGTAATAATAATAATAAACATTATTTACTCATGATAATCAACAGATCAAAAAATAAATGCAATATTATACAACAGGAGAGAAGAATGCAAACTTAATTGAACTGCATTACAACCGTTAACCGACCCGTATAATATATCGTACGTTGTGCATTACCTTTTCAATGAGCTACAGTAGTTTTCAACATACAGCAAGTATTTGCCGCTGTCACCTCACTCTGTCTGAGTGACTCAAGACAAATGTATCAGGATGTTTTCACACTTCTGGGAGTCATAAGATCAGCTGTGTGCAGGTAGCCACTAACTAAAATTGGTATTATAAGATGAAGTGCTGGTCAAACATTACCCAGCAATTAATCAGTGAATGAATGGGAAGCCAATAAGACTGTCCCATTAACCTTGTGTGAAAAGGGGTTTGGGCTGAGGACTAAGCTTCAAAGGACCATTCAATCCCTTTGGACAGGCAGCAATCACACTGTTCCAATATCACCTGCTTGTAAACACAATTAAAAGAAGCCATGATTCTTCTAAAGTGTAGTCAGTCAAGGATTACTAATGCAAACAAAAACCCAGTGAAACTGCTTCATCCCTGGAGTTATAACATAATTAAAAAGTAACTAAAAATATGGAAGTAGAAAGTAAAAAAAGTACAGATAAATGTATTTCGTTACAAGTAAAAAGTAATCTCTAAAAATGTATTTCGTTACAAGTACATTTCAAAAACATGTACATAAGTACTGAATCAAAATAAATGTACTTTGTTACATACCAGCACTGCATTTTATTAATATGACGCACAGTCTAAAGGGTTAACTGGTTATGTAATAATCAAGCAAAATGCTAGTTAGGCTGGGTTTACAAACTCATGAGACAATGACAAGTGAATCTGTAAATATCTCTAATCTGTAAGTATCTCTAATCTGTAAGTATCTCTAATCTGTAAGTATCTCTTGTCACAATCAAACTACCACTAGTGGTAGTAGTTGATACTAAAAACTTGGAGTGTGTTATATATTCGTGTGGATGGATACATATACAGTAGCTCAAATTGCAAGGTGTACCTTCTACTGAGCTGACATTCCAACTGCCCAACTCTCCTTGCTGCTCATTCTACACCTACAGTGGGCTGTTCAAACAGCAGCACTTTTCCACATACAGAGCACTGCCTTAACCTGTCATCAGTACAACAGAACTTACATTCATTTCTATGTATGTATTCTCACATACATGTGACGTGAACTTATATCACTGTGAACACATGCCCTGTGAGCATATGCAATGTCCCCTTGGTCGGAGCTACATGAGAGAAGACTGAGTGTCATCGACCCTGGATACCTTCATCTGAGGGGATCTACACAGGTTATCTGCAAGGGCCAACCAGTGTCAGTTGTAACCATCAACCATGTCTCTTATGGTTGCCAGTCTGAGTTCTTCTGTCTGTGAAATGAAACACAAGATGGTTGTGATAGCATTGTTGTAGCTGTTGAATTGTTAATGCATTGTTTATCTGTGTTTGTGCCATGCAGCCAAGACTTGTAAGGTAATTCAATAGACATTAATGGCTTCAAAGAACAGGTAGTTGCCCCCAGCTGTTCAAACAACACTTGGCTGTGTTGATTTTCATCAAGGCTTTGACAGCACCTCTCAAGTCCTGGTCAGGCTTAGGACTATGTATTACATGTCTAAGACAGTGGGCCACATGAGGTATCAGTACCTCCTCTTATTGCTAGGTCATTCACCCCTGTTACAGCCCCCCCTGTAGTACCCTGCCCCCCTGTAGTACCCTCTGTGACTCTTTACACCACTTCAAAAGACTCCTAAAGACAAACCTGTTCAAACAAGCCTTCTACTCCTGAACTTTCACTGTCTGTTTAATGTTGTCAATTGGACTTTTTAATGATTATTTATTTATTATGTGCTATGTTTTTATGATCTTAAATTTATAGTGCTGTTTTTTAATGTTTTTATAAGTTTCTTAATGAAAATTTGATTGGACATTTGGTGCCACGTTTTTATGATCTTTGATTTTTTTGATGCTATTTTTTATGTTTATAAAATCTCAACTTTTCTACTCTTTTTGTCTGAGCGTATTCGAACAGGGTAACCTGGAGTCACAGCGCTTCATAAGTGCTCTAATTATTATTATTACCCTGCAGCCATCACAGTCTTAACTACAGGATTTGGTACAGCTACACAAAATAACATCAATTGCAACTATTGCTTATTTAAGTTACAGTTACAAGTCTATAATTTTCAAATTAATCACTTTTAAAGCTACACCATTTTGTTTACAGTTGTGCTGACTTATTCCATAATTTCAAGGCTGTATGGACATTGTAATTCACGCTTTTTCTGAATATGTGAACAGATGTATGTTTGGTAGATTAAGTAATTACCATTAAGTGTTCATGGACCATTCAGAACTCATAGACTATTAAGACATTACGTAATACAATACATTGTATTATACACACTAAAGCTAAAGACATCATTAGTATCTTTATCGTCACCATTATTGTCATAGCCATTAATATCATAATTACACTTTTATCATTTGAGTTGTTGTGAGACCAACATTACAGTTGACTAAGCACTTGTTCATGCTGTGGAGATGACCCTGATTTGGCAGTGACACAGGGCTTTCTCCAGGTGATCTTATCTGTGCCTCGCCCATTCAGTTTCTAACACACTCTGTCTTCCCTGGCAAGGAAGAATGCTGCCCGTAGCGGCCCTGTCCTGTGCCAAGTGCTGTGTGGGGCAGCTCAGTGTTCATGAAGTGAGCTAAAGAGAGACAGTGTGCAGTATGGCGTGTGGGCGTTCCGTGGTGTGGTGTATACCTCTGCACTAGAGCATGGCCCAGGAGGCTTATATAAAGGCAGAGTTGATGGAGAGCAACTAGCACAGTGTGTTGTTGCAGCACAGAGCAGGTACCACCTACCACCACCCTGCGAGTGGGGTAAACACACACAGGGTAACTGGGAGGGTGCCCACTGAAGTGTTAAGACAGCGTTGATCTCAAGGTTTCTTAATACTTTCATGCTGCCTACGATGGAGGTCTACTTTGCAAGAGGTGGTCGCTGTGGATGTGCACTTTTTTCTGGTCCTTGATCATCGTGGAGGTACTGTTTGTTAGCCCGTGATCACTGTGAAGTACAGTTTGTTGGCTCGTGATCACTGTGAAGTACAGTTTGTTGGCCTGTGATCACGGTGAAGTACAGTTTGTTGGCCTATGATCACTGCGGAAGTACAGTTTGTTGGCTCGTGATCACTGTGAAGTACAGTTTGT
This sequence comes from Paraescarpia echinospica, assembly GCA_020002185.1. NCBI lineage: Eukaryota > Metazoa > Annelida > Polychaeta > Sabellida > Siboglinidae > Paraescarpia > Paraescarpia echinospica. The sequence continues at coordinate 42,165,141 of CM034542.1, forward strand.
TCGCCCATGATCACTGTGAAGTACAGTTTGTTGGCCTGTGATCACTGTGAAGTACAGTTTGTTGGCCTATGATCACTGCGGAAGTACAGTTTGTTGGCTCGTGATCACTGTGAAGTACAGTTTGTTGGCCCATGATCACTGCGGAAGTACAGTTTGTTGGCTTGTGATCACTGTGGAAGTACAGGTTATTGGCCTATGACCACTGTGGAAGTACAGTTCATTGGCCCATGGTCATTGGAAGTACAATTTATTTGCCTGTGATCACTATGGAAGTACAGTTTATTGGCCTGTGATCACTAGAAGTACAATTGATTGGCCTGTAATCACTTTGGCAGTACAGTTGTGATCACTGTGGAAGTACAGTGTGTTTGTGCGTGAAGTTCAGTTTGTTGGCTGGAGGTAAAGTTTGTTGTGATCATTCCTATACCTCAGGTGTATGCATAACGTGCATACGCGTCCATGCCCATGTATGTATGCCGCACGGCTGCTCAAAGAGCACGAGGTCACTGGTGGGGTCACAGGGGTCACCAGTGGGGTCACAGGGGTCAGCGGCGGGGTGACCAGCGACAAGAGACGGACAGCTGACACACAAGTGACCATGTTACTGGAAACTGCAATGGCCAGACAGCGAGTGGACGAACAACTGGTCATTGTAGTGGACAACATTGGTCATCTGCACAATGTGAATGACTGTGACCAACGCTTCAACAGCGAGCTGCTTCTGGTCACTGACTACATGCAGCTGGTCGACGCAGACACACAGACAGACAACCTGCCTTGTGTTGACACGCCAGATGAAGTAAGCATCTTTAACATCAGCAATATCTCTCATGAATTCTTCCTACATGCAGCAAACTCTTACTTGTGAAATACTTGTGATAGCTATGTTCTTCCTTATGTGTTTGTTCACTCAGATTTATGTTGAAGATTTCTTTTTTGTTCTAAGTAGCAATCCCACTAATGAAAAGTATGTTAATTACTGTTTGCCGTTTGTATTAGTGCCAACAGTGCAATGTGTGTTTGATGTGTGAGTGTGTAGTAGTGGGACTGGGATGATAAAACTGCTGGCAGGACGTATTGTATTCAGGTTCACAGCCAACGCCATCAATCCTGTAGAGTGTAGTCATTGAGAACCAACACTTCTGCAACTGGCTGTAGCAGTTCTATTGATGAGAAAGTCTCCTGACCCATTTCTGCCAGGAATTATAAACCAACAAGTCATGAAAATGTGAAACTGCATTAGCTGGCAGTGATATATGATTGTATACTGGCCGCACTCAGTCGGTGCATTCCTCCCATCTCTCATTTCTCTCCACACAGTTGCCTCGAGGATCAAATTATCAACAAACATCAATCTCAGATGAAACTATGACTTATGTTACTAGGGCATTAAAATGAAAACAAAGCTGTCCTGTTAGGTAAACAGGCAGGGGTCTGTAATTTTAGTCTTGCATAGCACTACTTTTCACAGTTATCCTAATTATGTTACTTAATATCTTCAGATACCAACAGGAAATTCCTTATAATGGGTTAAACAAATGTGAAGACAGTTCCTGCATACAGGCAGTGTTCTACATGTTAGCTGAAAAGTTTGTGGTCAGTCAGACCTTATACTTTCAAAATTTGATGGTCCCACACAAAAGTTGGTGGTCCAAATGTGCATTATGTGGTTTAAAATGTGTATTACACTAATGTATTATTGTATGCATATGTATTTATTTGTATATATATATATATTTGTATATATATATATATATATATACATACATACATACTCATATATGTATGTATATACTATATATATATATGTAGATATTATTTATATAAATACATATGCACACAATAATATATGTATTCATGTTTGGACTGGATTGTATGTGTGCATACATGGACATGCATATCTACCAGGACATTTTTGGACTGATAAAAATTTGATCCTGCATAAAGGCGTGTTTCAGTTACAATGCTGGCTAACACTTGGTCCTTGTTGTCATGGTGTCAGGGGTCACAGACAGAGGTCACAAATAGGGGTCATTGGCAGATTGCTTGTCATTCTTAATGGTTCATTTATGGAACATTTAGGTACATAAAGATACTGTTGAAGGCAGTAGATCCTCAGGCCCCACATACCTGTGCACACTGAGTAAACAGTGCCATATTGCCAAGTTCTGGTAAATAGACATCCTTCATTATTGCTCTCCAGGGCCGCTATGTAACAAAGTACATTTACTTTGCTACTTTACTTAAGTAGAAAAGTTTACATTTCTTGAGTAACATAGTACAATTTTTTGGAAGTACTTTTACTTGTAATGAAGTACAAATAGTGTGTACTTTTCCAGAATGTATTCATAATTTCTGTGTTAATTTTGTTAAGCTTCTAAAATGTTTTCAACGCATGATCCCTGCCAGAAGCTGAAACTGTTTGTCGCAGGCACATATTTATTTATAGATCTCTGTGGGAATAACGCACAGTAGCATGTTCTGATTGGTCAATTCACTACCATTAACCGCAATGATCACCAGGTGGCATGTAAGTTGCAAATACTTTTTCGAGCCATTTAAACAGCGAGTTACAACATCCAACGCTGTTTTTGTTATCAATGTTCAAGATGTAGATTATAAACAGGAACTATGTTAAACTAATTATGCATCAGTGTATCAGATATGTTCCATGTACAAGACATCGCCATCGAATGACTGCGAGCTTGCACTGGTAACGTGATATTATTCCTATATAATTACATGTTTGCCTAAATTTTATGCATCGCCATCAGTATATATCCATTCCATCATTCCACATCCAGTGTTATACAGTATTATATTTTAGGGCACTGTTCACATCAACATGTGCTGTTATATCGCACATTTCAACCGCGGTCCGCCCTAACCCATAAGCTCAACACTGACAACAGCACAAACTGATACAAACCGGAGCAAGAAGTTAACTAGTTGAACAGATGTGATTAAACACAGAAGAAATTTAAACATATTTATGTTTTTGATTGATACTTCGGCATCTAGGCTACTAGCTGGTTTGTTAGAAGTTGACTTAATTGGTCATGAAAAATAATGATTCATCTATGATTTGTAGTTTGATTGTGTTTCAGTATGAACTCTCAACTAACTAAAATGATCACCAGCCAGTAGTAGTATGTGTTATTTTGTGTAACACTTTAGTTAAATAAAGCTCTTGTTTGGTTTATATGCTAAACGACCTTGTGAATGTTTTGTTTTACTTGCAATGGGTGGCTGTGTTGGCCTTTGTATAAGTTACTTAAAAAAATAGTTTGAGGTTTCTTCAAGTACATTTGTTTATTTTTTACTTGTACTTCAAGTACACTTTTAAAAAGTACTTTTACCTGAGTAGCTTGTACTTTTATTCAAGTACAAAATAAACGTACTTCTACGAGCTCTGTTGCTATCCATAATTAAACAGAGTGCCTATGTAATTAAATGAGTAACAGACACTGTTTTAGATGCAATAACATATGAGCAGTCTGTAATCAAAATTTGGATCACGTTACGGATTCACTCTGGGTAGGACCTGGAGTTTGAATAAACAACCTCTGTTTACAGCTTCAGATTAGCACTGTGCCTGTGGTTCATTTCCCACTATGCATGGTTCGTTTCCCGCTATGCGGCTTCCTAATTCAGAATACGCTGACAGCAAGTTTTCGGGAAGTCAGGAGTGAAACATGCACTGATCCCCTGCAGTAGTCGCTCCCATGACCTGACTGAGGATGGTAGCTGCCACAGGGCCTACAAATCACATCGTAGGCCCTTCTGTCGCTCTCTGTCTCACAGCTCTCTGCAATGTTCCTCACACCAACCAACATCTTACTTCTCATGCTTCGTGTCTCGGGCAACTCTATGGGCTGGTCAATTCAATAATTTTAGAAATAAAAAAGAAAAAAATTATTTTAATTTTTGCTACACACACACACACACGCACGCGCACACACACACACACACACACACACACACACACACACACACACACACACATACACATATGCACAGAATTCATATTTGTATAAACATTATGCATGCAGATGGAACATGCTCAATCCTTATTTATAACATATACATTGGCCTGAAGGTGAACCTGTTTCGAATGTCACCCAATGTATAAAATTAACACTTGGCTAAATTTGTTTAACAGATACATATAGAGTCTTGTCTGATTTTTTTAGAGAATAATTTTTTTTGTGCAGCATAAAAATCTGTTGGTAATGATGTTAGAGTTTTGACATGACTAGTTTGACTATGATCCCTTTGCAGTTGTGAGTCAACTTGAGTTAGTTTATGTGCATCAATTAATTATCTATCCAATAAGACAATGTGATGTCACTGGTTCTTCGGGTTCCAATCGTTTCAGAAGGTTACGAGCCACGTAATCCCAGCAAAATGTAACATACCAGACCTAGCTGAAGCATTTCCTGATTGACATGTCACTTTCAAAGCAGTTTTGATTATCCATATTTGGAGTATCATGGACATTCAGTCTTACTCTAATGAAGAAATAAACATATGTAGAGTAGACGATTCAAATAATGATTGCTTGATAAATCACATACAGCGGTCATATTTTAGGGGGGAGTTGGTTGCAACTAAAAACTCTTTTTGCAAAAGTAGCCTTCTCTCAAAGGTATTACTCATTTTCTAAGCCTGGTTTGCAGCGTGAATGCTTGAGCCATGAAAAGTGAGATAGCGCTTAACAACTGCCACTCCGTAAGATGTGTGTGTAAAGAGAAACATGTGAAACGTTGTTTCTGATTGTTTGATAAACACGTATCCAGCCTGTAGATATGTTTCTTTACGTTGGGCATTGTTGTTGTGTGTATTCACTCACTGGTTGGACAGGCGAGGTATTTAGGTCACCTCCTCACTGTAATACAACCTGCCACTACAGTAAATGGAAGGCCATCATTTTTCACCTATCACAGGTTAAATCATACCTATGCCGTTGTTATTGCGCTCACACCTGGCAGTGGCCTCCAGTTGTGTGTACAAACTAATCACCACTTTGTTCCAAGTCGTCACAAGTGACAACCCGCAGATTTGTGGGAACATCCATCCAACCTTCACCTCCATTGCAGTATTTGCCGCACCAGTAGCTGGACAAAGAGTCTTCTTTCCAGGACACTTTTTCATAAATTAATTGTAGTTGTTAGCTAGCATGTCTTGCATGTAGTTCTGGAGTAGAACTGCACCCATGGCGCAAACAACACAGCACTCTCACAATGGGAATATGTGTCCACCACAGTGTGTATGTATGTACATATATACACACTCACACATAATATTACACACATAGACATTTAGATAGATATGCTATACAATATACAAATAAGCAGGACTATCTTTGCCAAGAATATTGTTTGTAAACACTTATTTTTCAACCTAATGTCAACAATCGTCACAATAGCTGCATTATGGAGTCACCATTTTTAATTAACTTCCTCCAAAGTCATGCGAAGGCACCATCCATAAATCATGTGTTGGGACTGCTTTTCATGTTATTTGCTATTCTGTGGTACTATCGCATTACAATTATTGTTGCATTATGACAATGACTGTTCCCCGCTCATTGTACTAAAATGTATTACGGGATGATCCCTTCGCATTGTGGCCTGCGACTGCAATAAAAAATGTCAGTTCGACAGTTCATAATGTCACTCAAATGTTTGCTTGCGTTATGCTAACAGTGAAAACACAACAATCATAATAGTTGTGACACCATTGCATAAGTATTGCAATAGTAAAAACACAACAATCATAATAGTTGTGACACCATTGCGTAAGTATTGCAATAGTGAAAACAACAATCATAATAGTTGTGACACCATTGCATAAGTATTGCAATAGTGAAAACACAACAATCATAATAGTTGTGACACCATTGCATAAGTATTGCAATAGTGATAATGCTATTGAGTAATAAACCATCCCCAATAGTCACCCACATATATATGTATAATTACTCTTGCAGTAGTCCCCCTCTTGAGTGTACCCCATGCCCGATTGCCAACGATGAGTATATTTCACATTGTAATCACTAAAACAACCCCTGACAGTCACCCACCCAACTATGTGAAATTGCTACATTCCCTCCTTCTCTTCCCTATTGAGCTGTTGTTTCCACGTGACCCTAATATTGATTGACTTTGTGGTCATGGGGGTCGAGTCTAACTTGGAGTAATAAGATTCACAGTATAATAATCATATAAGAATCAAACTAATAATCTCTCAGAACAATGAATGAATTGTAAATGCATATGGATTTACGATATAAGTTCTTACCCAAGCATTTATTTATTTATATCGCATTATTGAAATAATATAGCCAAACACCATAACTTGCCATGATACTTGTCATGTATCTAGACCACTCTTGTAGGTATTACTTCATTCAACAGTAAAAAGTAACATTCTGTGCTCCTTAAAAACTGGCTGACTTCATCCTAACACATCTGTCACATGGTACTGGGATACGTGCCGCTACCTTCAGCTACGTGCCGCTGCCTTCAGCTACATGCCGCTACCTCCAGCTACATGCCGCTACATGCCGGTACTTGCTGACAGAAGCACAGATGTGGGGCCCGTAGGTCAGAAATAATACAAACAGTATACAATAAGATCAATACATTCATACATACAACATGTGTAATAAATACAATACACACACTAAGTATAATAAGCATAGTATGTACAAAAAGTACAATAAATATAATAATGATATGTGCATTAAGTACAATAGTAGTACAATAAATACAATATATACAAGTATGATAAGTACAATATGTAAAATAAATACAATACATACAACTACAATATGTACAAAAATTACAAATGTACAAGAGAGCAGTGTTTTATTACAATCCTCAATAGAATTGATTTTGATGATTAAATCTGGTAACTTACAGAAGTGTTAATAGTCTTATAATTCAAAATAATAATCAAAAGAACCTGGAAGGAGGTGAAAGAAAACGTTGAACTGAGAAGAGACTCCAGATACATTGTAAGATACGCCTCTGTAGGCAGTGGCACATGTAGGATGAGAGAGACCAAAGAGTTCCAGCAGTCCCCCCCATCCCCCAGTGATAAGAGAGCAGTGGTACATGTAGGATGAGAGAGACCAAAGAGTTCCAGCAGTTCCCCCATCCCCCAGTGATAAGAGAGCAGTGGCACATGTAGGATGAGAGAGACCAAAGAGTTCCAGCAGTTCCCCCCCATCCCCCAGTGATAAGAGAGCAGTGGCACATGTAGGATGAGAGAGACCAAAGAGTTCCAGCAGTTCCCCCATCCCCCAGTGATAAGAGAGCAGTGGCACATGTAGGATGAGAGAGACCAAAGAGTTCCAGCAGTTCCCCCATCCCCCAGTGATAAGAGAGCAGTGGCACATGTAGGATGAGAGAGACCAAAGAGTTCCAGCAGTTCCCCCATCCCCCAGTGATAAGAGAGCAGTGGCACATGTAGGATGAGAGAGACCAAAGAGTTCCAGCAGTTCCCCCATCCCCCAGTGATAAGAGAGCAGTGGCACATGTAGGATGAGAGAGACCAAAGAGTTCCAGCAGTTCCCCCATCCCCCAGTGATAAGAGAGCAGTGGCACATGTAGGATGAGAGAGACCAAAGAGTTCCAGCAGTTCCCCCATCCCCCAGTGATAAGAGAGCAGTGGCACATGTAGGATGAGAGAGACCAAAGAGTTCCAGCAGTTCCCCCATCCCCCAGTGATAAGAGAGCAGTGGCACATGTAGGATGAGAGAGACCAAAGAGTTCCAGCAGTTCCCCCATCCCCCAGTGATAAGATAGCAGTGGCACATGTAGGATGAGAGAGACCAAAGAGTTCCAGCAGTTCCCCCATCCCCCAGTGATAAGAGAGCAGTGGGAGCAAGCTCTCCATGTCAGCCCAAGTAACTGGGATGTTACCCATGGCATGTGTTTATCCCTGCTCCAGTACTGACGTCACGGTGCTTGGCACAGCATACATGTTGGTGTGGATTGCAACTAAATAATGTGTAAATTACATAATCATGAAACCGTTTCAGTGAGAGTAGCCATAGGGACCAACTACTTGGGAAGATATTGCAGTGAGAGTAGCCATAGGAACCAACTACTTGGGAACATATTGCAGTGAGAGTAGCCATAGGGACCAACTACTTGGGAACATATTGCAGTGAGAGTAGCCATAGGGACCAACTACTTGGGAACATATTGCAGTGAGAGTAGCCATAGGGACCAATTTCTTTGGAAGATATTGCAGTGAGAGTAGCCATAGGAACCAACTACTTGGGAAGATATTGCAGTGAGAGTAGCCATAGGAACCAACTACTTGGGAAGATATTGCAGTGAGAGTAGCCATAGGAACCAACTACTTGGGAAGATATTGCAGTGAGAGTAGTCATAGGAACCAACTACTTGGGAAGATATTGCAGTGAGAGTAGCCATAGGAACCAACTACTTGGGAAGATATTGCAGTGAGAGTAGCCATAGGGACCAACTACTTGGGAAGATATTGCAGTGAGAGTAGCCATAGGGACCAACTACTTGGGAAGATATTGCAGTGAGAGTAGCCATGGGGACCAATTTCTTTGGAAGATATTGCAGTGAGAGTAGCCATAGGAACCAACTACTTGGGAAGATATTGCAGTGAGAGTAGCCATAGGAACCAACTACTTGGGAAGATATTGCAGTGAGAGTAGCCATAGGAACCAACTACTTGGGAAGATATTTCAGTGAGAGTAGCCATAGGAACCAACTACTTGGGAAGATATTGCAGTGAGAGTAGCCATAGGAACCAACTACTTGCAGTGCATGTATATACATGTGAAAGTGACAGAAAGATATAGCTGTACATGCATGTACATGTGAATTTGACAGAAATATATAGCTGTACATCCATATACATGTGAATGTGACATAACAAATATAGCTGTACATTCATGTACATGTGAATGTGACAGAAAGGTATAGCTGTACGTGCATGTACATGTGAATGTGACAGAAAGATATAGCTGTAGATGCATGTACATGTGAACGTGACAGAAAGATATAGCAGTGCATGTATATACATGTGAATGTGACAGAAGGGTATAGCTGTACAAGCATGTACATGTGAATGTGACAGAAATATATAGCTGTAGATGCATGTACATGTGAATGTGAGAAAGATATAGTAGTGCATGTATATACATGTGAATGTGACAGAAAGATATAGCTGTACATGCATGTTTATCTGAACATGACAGAAATATATAGTACATGCTTGTACATGTGACAGAAAGATATAGCTGTACATGCATGTATGTGTTAATATCACCATTTTGTGACAGATAGATATAGCTGTACATGTAGGCCTATGCACATGTGAATGTGACATAAATATATAGCTATACGTGTATGCAAAGTTTCTTGGTATATATATATATATACATATATAATGTATCAAGAAACTTTGCATATATCTCAATTATGCAGCTGTTTGGAGGAGCAATAAGCCACCAAATAAATAAACAAACTTGTGGCTCTAAGCAATGAATTTCAAGCTTGTAAAGACCCAGCTTTGATGAGTCCTTGAGAGATACTATCACCTGTAGCCCTGCCAGTTGCCATGCACTGGGCTGACCTCAATGGGTGTTTGCCTGTGCCCCCACTCTGGAGCACTAGATGTGGAGATACCCTTGGTGGGCCTGTGAGAACACCTGTAGACTGAGGAATGTCTGATGACTACTTAGGATACTTCCTCCCAGTGTACTCTTCCTCCTGCCTTCTCTACCTATCACTGCTGCTAGCCCTAAGTCTTCAGTCTCACTTCATACCACATTCTTCCTGCGTGTTTGGATTAGACAGTGGCTGGGGGCCCAGAGGTAGCAATGTGTAGCTGATGACCATCATGTCCCAGGCCTAATCTTGGGTTCTTTCTGGGTTATATTGCCAAGGCTTGTTTGTCGGGTCTTATGAAACAGTAAGGTGTGACCATGACTCCTGTGGGCAGTGAAGGTTAAGACAAGTACACCATGTTGGGCAGTGCCTCTCGTGTAGGAATAGGCAACTTTTAGGCAACATTAGGTCCTAACACTGATCTGGGTAGACACCTGATAGTATATTCTTCCCAACACTGCCTGAATGCCTTATTGTCATTGTTTCATTCAAACATACCATGTCTCCAGATTCTGAATCACATGCTATGATAATTATATAAAGATTTTATAACATTATCAGTTACCAGAAGGTGGTACTAGGAAGTAATTGGCTTATTGAGAGTCCAATTATATTTCATAGATCTACTCTGTCTTGTGTTAAAGTATTCCTTGATGTGTTTCCTTCTGTTATTACCAACTATGTGAATGAGCACCTTCTGTCTAGCGTACACCATCCCTATAGTGTGGCTACATCATTCACCATCCCTATAGTGTGGCTACATCATTCACCATCCCTATAGTGTGGCTACATCATTCACCATCCCTATAGTGTGGCTACATCATTCACCATCCCTATAGTGTGGCTACATCATTCACCATCCCTATAGTGTGGCTTCATCAATCATACTTGCTCTTCTGCTTGCTTCAAGAAATATTTCTATAAATATTTTGTGACCATTTTTTATCACCAACTTGTTCTCATAATCTCTTCATCTCAAGGGTTGTCACCCTACAATGTACATGTTTTTATAGCAAACTATTCCCTGTTTATGGACCCACTCTTATATGACACGTAGTTGTGCTTTTGTTACATAACAATGACTTAGCCTGTCCATGTCCATAAATAGGTTATGCGCTCGCATAATTCGAGAGGTCTGCAACATCTTTCCTAGAAGTTGGCTAATAAACCCTCCCTTCCTGCATTCCTGCAAATACCATTCCTTTCAACTTACATCAGGCATGACACACTTTTCATCACACATTCCCCGCATGTTTGAGCTGTCCACATTTTTGCTGTGTTTGTGCCTACTGTTGCCCCCTGAAGCCAGCCTCCATCTATTTACCTGTGTCCACCAGCTGCTAGTATCACTCCTCTCTCACCCCCGCTGACCGCTCAAATGGTCAACCAAACACTGCTGCCCAATGGTCAGTAGCAAACAATTACCTCTCAGAATAAACCCGCACAAAATATTATGTTGTTCTTGTCTTGTTTCCATGTCGTCACTCACCTTGATTCCATTCCTCATTTTCAGTTATCTTTTTCCCCTCACTGATCTTGCACTGCTGTCTCCACCAACTGTCTCCATTCCCCTCTGTCTTTCACTCCTGTTCTCCACTCCTCTCCAAATCCTTCCAAGTCTCTCTTAATCCGCAATCCTCCCATCGCAGTCCAGGTCTTCCTTACCTCCTTTTTTATGTTTATACTAAAATAAAATAATCTGATAATGAAATAACTAAGATCAATAATAAATAAATAAACTGTTCAATCAATCAATAAAACATCAACAGTAAATTATAAAAATCCATAATCTAACTATAATCGTGCTAGCATATGTTTGCTATGGTATTCCTAGATACTTTGCATTTCAGATGTCAAACTTTCAGGTGTTCATCTAGAACACCATTCATCTGAGACCCTTTGAAGGATCTGTAATTCTTTTCTTTAATTCCTCATGGATTAGGGATTTGTACATGTTTGACGACTGCAGTCCTATGCGTGTTTTGTGTGATCATGCAAATTCCGTAAACATGGGCTCAACTGATCCTTGGACAGTTTACATAGCTTGGAACTATCATAGACGACATGTATAATGTTGTGAACAATCATAGACAACATGCATAATGCTGTGAACAATCATAGAAGACATGTATAATGTTGTGAACAATCATAGACGACATGTATAATGTTGTGAACAATCATAGATGACATGCATAATGTTGTGAACAATCATAAAGACATGCATAATGTTGTGAACAATCATAGAAGACATGCATAATGTTGTGAACAATCATAGATGACATGCATAATGTTGTGAACAATCATAGACGACACATAATGTTGTGAACAATCATAGACAACATGCATAATGTTGTGAACAATCATAGAAGACATGCATAATGTTGTGAGCAATCATAGACGACATGCATAACATTGTGAACAATCATAGAAGACATGCATAATGTTGTGAACAATCATAGAAGACATGTACAATGTTGTGAACAATCATAGACGACATGCATAATGTTGTGAACAATCATAGATGACATGCATAATGTTGTGAGCAATCATAGACAACATGCATAATGTTGTGAGCAATCATAGACGACATGCAAAATGTTGTGAACAATCATAGATGACATGCATAATGTTGTGAGCAATCATAGACAACATGCATAATGTTGTGAGCAATCATAGACGACATGCAAAATGTTGTGAACAATCATAGATGGCATACATAAGGTTGTGAACAATCATAGACGACTTGCATAATGTTGTTAACAATCATAGATGACATGCATAATGTTGTGAACAATCATAGACGACATGCATAATGTTGTGAACAATCATAGATGACATGCATAATGTTGTGAGCAATCATAGACAACATGCATAATGTTGTGAGCAATCATAGATGACATGCATAATGTTGTGAGCAATCATAGACAACATGCATAATGTTGTGAGCAATCATAGACGACATGCAAAATGTTGTGAACAATCATAGATGGCATACATAAGGTTGTGAACAATCATAGACGACTTGCATAATGTTGTTAACAATCATAGATGACATGCATAATGTTGTGAACAATCATAGACGACATGCATAATGTTGTGAACAACAAATCCTCTGTATATGTAGCACCATTTGGTGAATGGGTAGTTTTGTTACTAATAAATTATAAATCAATGATAAATAAATCAGTAAATCAGAAATAAAAAATTAAATAAATGTAGGGAATAAATAAATAATAAAAATAGTAAACAAATAAGAAATATGTAAATATAAGTAACTCATATCAACGGCAAATACTGGTGATGTCATGCGCAGTCAATGACCTTTGCCAGTGACTGACTTCTCGCTCTGACACCCACGTTCTGTTTGTGGGCTGCAACCAGCAAATTGAACCTAATTGTACTAATCTCGCGATCACAAGGCGATCACCCGGAGCAATAGATTTCGGTGTTGTGCATGGTGAAGTTAGCAGGGTTGACATGCCCTACGACTGTAGCTCAGGGGGTACACACCTATGTTTTTTGTCACGCTTACTAAGGGCAAGTTGGCCTGAATGGCAAATTGAACTCTGTCCAAGTTGTTACTGTGGGGACTTATCCTGCCCCATTGGGCTGCTTCATACAAAGCTCTATTGTTTGACATTACACAACAGAGGTTGGGCCCCAAAATCCCCAGGCAATTGCCTGGGCCTCGAGGTAAAGACCAACTCCCCATTTCACAGCCGTGGGTTTGCTGTGGTGTTACAGGGTCTAAGGTGGGTTTGCAGAGAGAACTCAGGGTGGGCTAATGGAGTGCTGCCCTTATGCACTGTGATAGCCATAATTGCTGTAATTGCACATAATTTGCACCTTAGGTGCCAGTTGATGGATGTCAGTGTCAATCTCCCCAGATCGATGTAAACACTCCACCTATAGCGGGGCGGCTTGTGTGTTTGTCACTCGTCATTTTTGTTGTTTTGTGTCTATCTTGTGTATGTTGTGTTTATTTGTTAGTGTGCGTGTCTGTGTGCACACGTGGATGTGTCTGTGTGGGTATGTGTGTATGCATACATGCTTGAGTGTGTGTGTGTGTGCTATGTGTGTTTTTTTGTATGTTTTCTACATGTTTTATGAGTAAGCATATTTATGTAAGTGAGCATGTGTACTTACATGTGTACATGTTTACATACGTGTACTTACATTTGACCATGTTTATATACATGTGTACTTACATGTGCATGTTTACATACATGTGTACGTACATGTGTGCGTGTTTACATACATGTGTACTTACATGTGTACATGTTTACATACATGTGTATTTACATGTGTGCATGTTTACATACACGTGTACTTACATGTGTACATGTTTACATACATGTGTGCATGTTTACATACATGTGTACTTATATGTATGCATGTTTACATACATGTTTACTTACATGCATGTGTGCATGTTTACATACATGTGTACTTACATGTGTACATGTTTACATACATGTGTACATATTTACATACATGTGTACTTATATGTATGCATGTTTACATACATGTGTACTTACATGCATGTGTGCATGTTTACATACATGTGTACTTACATGTGTACATGTTTACATACATGTGTACTTACCTGTGACCATGTTTACATACATGTGTACTTACATGCATGTGTGCATGTTTACATACATGTGTACTTACATGTGTACATGTTTACATACATGTGTACTTACCTGTGACCATGTTTACATACATGTGTACTTACATGTGTACATGTTTACATACATGTGTACTTACATGTGTACATGTTTACATACATACATGTGTACTTACCTGTGACCATGTTCACAATCATGTGTACTTACATGTGTACATGTTTACATACATGTTTACTTACATGTGTGCATGTTTACATACATGTGTACTTACATGTGTACATGTTTACACACATGTGTGCATGTTTACATGCATGTGTACTTACATGCATGTGTGCATGTTTACATGCATGTATACTTACAATATACTGACAATTCCTACTAGGGATAGAACGATTGGTGGTACAAAAGATGTTCTTGCCTGTTTGTAGCAGGGAGTTTGTGCTATGTACCCATTACGTGCTCACATGACATGCATGCATGCATTGCTTACTTCATACACTGTGATGGAATGTGCGTGTACTTGTGACCACAACTCTAGTATTACCTGCTTTCTGACACAGGTTGACCAGTAATTAGGCTACTAGGATGAAAGGTAACACTGGCCAGGTAATCTTCAACTCATGTTGTTGTTGTCGCCTGTTCTTGGGCGTTGGCTGCAGGCAGTTAAATACTCACCACTTCCTGTATCTACTACCTAGAGGGAAAACATCTCATAGACTTCGCCACTGTACCCCTTTTCTAATATTAGAATGATTGTGTTTACCAGAGACTGTTCTATGTTCCCCTGCATTGCTTAACAAGTGCACACACATGACATTTTGGCTATAAAAAATAACTGAGTTTGGCTAGAGAATAAAGCCCAGCGAATCACAAGAGTATTTAGAATTCTGGTATGAATCGTAAACATATTGCAAAGACTTCTGAACAAAGATTGCACTGTCAGTTAAATGTGTCTAACTAAATATAGTTAGATAACTAATGCATGACTTATCAATGTTCCCCACCACCCACGTTTCCAAGAAATTTATGCCAGCGGAGTAGCAGTGTATAACTAACACCACTTATGTTTACTGTCCACTAGGGTGTCCCTAGTGGCAGTGCACTCAACTAAGCAGAGATCAGTAGCAGATGTGATGCGTGTCACATATGTGTCACCTACACAACTTCTCATTTCTCTGGCAGGTAGTCGTCACTTGTAAACATGTCAGATTAGCAGATTTCATTCATAGTTTTGTCCTAATCTGTGCATATTTCTTACAGAAGATGATGGATGGGGTGGGGGGTTGGTTGGTGAGGGGTGGACAGTTAGAGCACATCTTTCTTTAAACAGACACACCTTTTTTACTCCAAGAGAGTTGTTAACACATTGTCACTGTACATCCTGTCCAGAACCTGGATGACCAGTGACAGTGTGTTAACAAGTTGACCTCTCTGTGTGTCCAGTGACAGTGTGTTGACAAGTTGACCTATGTGTGTGTCCAGTGACAGTGTGTTGACAAGTTGACCTTTCTGTGTGTCTAGTGACAGTGTGTTGACAAGTTGACCTCTCTGTGTGTCCAGTGACAGTGTGTTGACAAGTTGACCTCTGTGTGTGTCCAGTGACACTGTGTTGACAAGTTGATCTCTCTGCTTGTCCAATGGCAGTATGTTGACAAGTTGACCTCTTTGGATATCCAAAGGTATACTGGTCTACAGGGTACATCTTGTTTAGCCTAATTTCAGATAATTAATACAGTTGTTAATATGCAAATGGGACATGTACATGTGGATCTGATAATTAATGGAAATAACAAAAGAACAATTATTCTAACATGTGACATACAACAATTGTAATAATACGGTACATTTTTGCACCTTGAAAACCAAGCTCAGAGGCACATCAAAACAAAAAGACATCTCAGAATTGATAAGCAGTGTTAATGTTGTCAATAGATGGGTGAGTGGATGGATGGATGGGTGGATGGATGGGTGGGTGGGTGGATGGATGCGAGGATGAGTGGATGGATGGATGAGTGGGTGGATTGATGGATGGAGAGAGGGTGCAGGGGGGGTGGGTGGATGGATGGATGGATGGATGGATGGATGGACGGACGGACGGACGGACGGACGGACGGACGGACGGATGGATGGAAGGTGAAAGGCATTACTGAGACTGGACAAATTCACAGGAAATGTCAGTTATTCAAACTGTTAATATGTTAATAGATTTGCTTGTATATATATATATATATAATTATATATATATATATATATACATACATATATATATACATACATACATACATACGAGACATTCCAGTTTCTTGTGAAACCTGTTAGACTGCGCAGTGATAAGTGTGTTGAGCTGACGGGAGACATGTTCCCACATCCTGCTGTTGCAGCCTTCCAGAGCCTCTCCCTGCTAAGTGCGAATGAATTAGACCCAATCAGAAACTGATCTGGAATCGCCTGCAGGTTAGCCTTGGTAGTGGTTGTCAAGTCTTCCCCAGCACCACATTCTTGCACCGCATTCCTGCACAACATTCCTGCACAACTAATACTGATGCTGGGGATTGATGTGTACAGGTGGTCATAATAAGGAAGTCCACAGTGTAACTGAGGGTGGATGGAGGTAGATGGTCGGTGTAGACAGGTTGCTGTGTGTTGTGCTTATTGTTGTCTTTATTTGAGTTTTTAGAGGTTAATGGCTTTTGTAGAGCTATGTATGCATTATGTAATGAAACTTGTATAAAGCCGGTTTGGATTATATCTTGGACAGAAAACGGCTGGGAGAAATGTTCAAATGGAACAAATGTCCATTGTAGAGAGGTGTGCATAATACCCATGTGTCTGTAGATGTGTAGTCAGATTTGATGTATTCGGATATAACATTTGTGACTGGTACTAAAGTCAACAGTCATGCAAGTCACATTTTTATATTATATCTGTTGGTCATAATAGAGGGGTCACACAGGTCATTGTAGAGAGTTTCTGCAGATTGTTGTACAGAGGTCACATAGGTCAGGTGTTTCTTATTGATATCTTGCCACTGTACACAGGCCCGTTATTAACTTGGTCTGATATATCAATGTAATCAATGATTAATCCATCAATCTCGTATCGGCCAGAAAAAAATTGTTAACCCTGCAAACATGGAACAGATGTGATCCAGTGGTCTGATTTCTGATGAGTGGTTATTTTAGTCAGGGTCCTGCTACTGGTGGACAACCCTGTTAAAGAGGTGTGTAATCACAACTAACATGGCATCTGATGAAACGATTATTACTGGTGTTATCAGGTGATTAGGATCAACCTAATGAGTTGCTAATAGGATTCACAGCCAGGTATTCACAGCCAGGTAATCATAGCCAGGTAATATTCTTTGTTGTTTACTGTGAGAATAATTATAACGAAACGAAGCAGGGACGACATCTGACAGTGATTGATTGCATTAAGACTACTGGCAGGGCAGATTATCTTGGCCTGGCAATGGTGACTTGTCTCCTGTACTTTGGCACCAGATAAAAACTTTTTGTAGTTTTGAACCTTTATCACAGGTTTAAAAATAATCACAGTTTTTTTATTTTGGGGCCATAACCTGGTGACACTGGGTGGATCAGTGATTGAAGACCCAGTTTAAAACTGTGGGCTATTTTGAAAATTGTATACTTCATCACTCTTGTAGCTGCTGGCAATTGAGTTGTACCTCACATTATTCATGTTCCAAAACAAGTAAATTAAAATATCAATAGTACACTTACTATTGATAGTACTGATAGTTGACAATATAAATAGTACACTCACTATTGATAGTACTGATAGTTGACAATATCAATAGTACACTCACTATTGATAGTACTGATAGTTGACAATATCAATAGTACACTCACTATTGATAGTACTGATAGTTGACAATATAAATAGTACACTCACTATTGATAGTACTGATAGTTGACAATATCAATAGTACACTCACTATTGATAGTACTGACAGTTGACAAGACAACTCAGCAAGGTTATCTGTGTCTATGTAATATTGTTTGTAAACACGTTTTTTTAATTTGTTTATTTCAGTCATTCTTCCAACTTGCAACAATAGTTGATCCAGACAGCACTTAGCAGCAACTAAACCTAAAACATGACAGTAAAAGGTTAAGATGATGGCCATTCAAGTTAGCAGGGAAGCCATTACTTTATGCAGAATGTACAAACGGTGAAGATGTTCATAAGTCCTGTCCTCCAGTGTAGTTACGTGATATCTGCGATGCAATCAGTATGACAGTTGTCACACTAATGATATATAATAATCAAGATTGAATGATCACAGAGAAGATTTCCTCAAGTCATTTTCCTGCAGTGTAGTTTCTACTGGTCTGTCCTAAATAGTGCTACCACTGTATGCACAGATGTAACCAAAATAAGTAGGTGTTTGGTTAATCTCGGAAACACCAACAGTGCAGGTAATTAGAGCTCCTAGACAGTTGTATTGCTATGTTGGCACCTTGTGTTGATCCATCTCCACATTTCTCATCTTTACATGAATTCTCATAATATGGCCAATTGAACAAGAAATTATTATTATTGTCTAACAATAATTTATTAACTAACAGTATATTTTCTGCTAATTGCATATTAACTAGTTAATGTACAAGTATATTGATGTTGTGTACTATTAGGATTGGATTCTGTTACTAGTTAATGACCGTAGTGCCCACTCACATTCTACTGGTTGCAGTTTGTTTGTCTAATATTTCCATAGTAATTGTTGTAGTAAGAAAGGTATTATACTTAGCAATAAATTAATCTATTCAGTTAATTGAGATCATGATAAAGGGACCTAGTCTGTTCATCCACCCGGAATTAGTGGGCCTAGTAATGTGTAATAGGAAGTCTGCTGTAAAAGTGGTAAAGTTGGACATCAAAGGGTATAGTAGTTGTTAACTCAGCCTGACCTGGCCGTACTGCCAGTAAAGCTTGTTTTGAAACTGGATGTTTTGTTGACTATTTTAACATGTTCCTTCAAATTGTGACTGTTGTTATGGGCTTACTAAACACAAGTTGGTGGGCAGTATACCTACAACATATTTTGTACAGCATAGTTAGTGTAGTCTTAAGAACATTATATTAATAAATGAAAAACTAGGAACGGACTGCCTCCTTTTATAGCTAATCTTACCAGGCATGCCAACCACGCAATACGTGTGGCTCTTGATACATACCAACCATGCAATACATGTGGCTCTTGATACATACCAACCATGCAATACATGTGGCTCTTGATACATACCAACCATGCAATACATGTGGCTCTTGATACATACCAACCACACAACAAGTGTGGCTCTTGATACATACCAACCACGCAATACATGTGGCTCTTGATACATACCAACCATGCGTTACATGTGGCTCTTGATACATACCAACCAAGCAATACATGTGGCTCTTGATACATACCAACCATGCAATACATGTGGCTCTTGGTACATACCAACCACGCAATACGTGTGGCTCTTGATACATACCAACCATGCAATACATGTGGCTCTTGATACATACCAACCATGCAATACATGTGGCTCTTGATACATACCAACCATGCAATACATGTGGCTCTTGATACATACCAACCATGCAATACATGTGGCTCTTGATACATACCAACCATGCACATGTGGCTCCATGCAATACATGTGGCTCTTGATACATACCAACCACACAATAAGTGTGGCTCTTGATACATACCAACCACGCAATACATGTGGCTCTTGATACATACCAACCATGCATTACATGTGGCTCTTGATACCAACCACAATACTTGATACATACCAACCAGCAATACATGTGGCTCTTGATACATACCAACCATGCAATACATGTGGCTCTTGATACATACCAACCATGCAATACATGTGGCTCTTGATACATACCAACCACACAATACGTGTGGCTCTTGATACATACCAACCATGCATTACATGTGGCTCCAACCACCGCAATACATGTGGCTCTTGATACATACCAACCATGCAATACATGTGGCTCTTGATACATACCAACCACACAATACGTGTGGCTCTTGATACATACCAACCACGCAATACATGTGGCTCTTGATACATCTTGATACATACCAACCACGCAATACGTGTGGCTCTTGATACATACCAACCACGCAATACATGTGGCTCTTGATACATACCAACCATGCAATACGTGTGGCTCTTGATACTTGCCAACCACGCAATACGTGTGGCTCTTGATACATACCAACCATGCAATACATGTGGCTCTTGGTACATACCAACCACGCAATACGCAATCTTGATACATACCAACCACGCAGTACATGTGGCTCTTGATACATACCAACCACACAATACATGTGGCTCTTGATACATACCAACCACGCAATACATGTGGCTCTTGATACTTACCGACTATGCAATACATGTGGCTCTTGATACATACCAACCATGCAATACATGTGGCTCTTGATACATACCAACCACGCAATACATGTGGCTCTTGATACATACCAACCATGCAATACATGTGGCTCTTGATACATACCAACCACGCAATACATGTGGCTCTTGGTTCATACCAACCACACAATACATGTGGCTCTTGATACATTTGTTACACAAACCATTATGTATACGGAACTACATCTGCAGAATACACTATATATACTATGTACGGTACGTCTACTGAATGCACTATGTATAGTACTTAGAACTGCTGAATGCACTATATACTGTGTATGATACTTTTGCTGAATGCACTGTGTGTGGTACATCAGCTAGTGTGGTCCAAGGTGGTGTAATGGTGAAAGCTCTGGACCCACAATCAAGAGATTCTGGGATTGAATCCTGTGCTGCCGTTTCATTCACCTCACATTGCTCCAGTTCACCAGCTGTATGAGTGAGTACCTATTTGTAGACAGCGGTGGATGTTTTTCTACAAATAATCTTTGTGCATTAATTGTAGCATGGCTGAATGCTTCTTTTAAGATGGTGTTTGAATGAACTGGTGTCTGCCAGGGAGTGAAGTGTAAAGCACTTTGAACTGTACTAAGGACAGTACACTGCAATACATATATATTATATATATGTTATATATATATATATATAATATATATGTATTGCAGTGTTTTTTTTGCTTTTTTTCCGTTTTAGTGCACTACATACTATATATATATATGTCTTCATGCATTGTGTGTACTATTTGTGTGCAGTACATGTCATGGAGACAGTACACAGCACAAGAAGTACATACCTGTAGAGTATGCATGTGGTTTATGTAGCACCATCTGGCCAGCCAACACGGCCTTTGATCCTCTCTCGTTCCATACAATGCCTGTGGTTAGCCCTGCTCTGGTCAGAAACTGGGCTACATTGGTCAACATGAGTCCTGCGTGGAGAACAAATGTCCACATTGCTTTGTCCTGCCAGTTTATCCTCCAACACTTATTTCATATTGTGTCTTATCTTTCTGCAACATTTCCAAATCTTCTCTGGTGTGTGGCTGGTGAACTATGAAATATGATATTGTCATTTTCGGTGCTATAGGATTGCTGACTCATGTTATTATGTACATGTAGTGGCAACAGTTGGCACAGATGTGGCATATACCTCTCACTGTTGGATGTAGTTGCATGCATATCTGGTGCAGTTTTGCTGTTTATACTTAATGCGCATACACAACAATGTGGACATTGTAGGACAGGTTTAGTTATGAGATGACAGCAGGATATGTCACTCTTTGTGCAAGATCTTTTACTTTCCCTGCATAGACAAGTAGACACTCATATAAAAGGAACCTTTGCTATTCGTCGCATGTCCACCATATGCATATTTATTTACAAAGCCATACGCCTAGTGCTGTAAGAGCTGGTAACTGAAGTCATTTGTGTTTTTAAGAAGCCAGCGCTCTGCCACTTTGGCCATTGATGCAGGATTTCAACCTGCTGCAAGCTGGTAACAATGGTTGATTATTCTGTAGTTTACGTAGTTTCTTTGGTGACTAGTGATGATAGTAGTTAAGTCAGTTGTTTACATTGTTTCTATGGTAACTGGTCATGGTAATTGATTATTCAGTTATTTACATTGCATCTGAAACATTTGTTTCATGATGCCAAGATGTGACTTGTTAAGTTATGCTTTCTTTCAATCATGTGTACTTGAACGAAACAAGAAACTCTGTTCTCTTTGATTGATTGCCAGTAGGCAGTGCAGCATTTAGTTGTTATGCTGTCGCTGCGCTGACATTTATCAGGGTGTTAAATTTTATCCGGGGTGATGTTTATGTGCATATGTAAGGCATAATAATTGGCACCAGTAGATCACGTGGTGATAAATAATACCCAGTAGTTAAATATGTTTCGTTTGTTGTCGTAACACAAGCTTTATAGTTAGATACATAATTTTAATTTGCTGTTTCAAATTTGTGTATAAGAGTAAGTCACGTGACGTGTGCATGGAGAGGAAACTGTTTTACGACAGATAATTGTTATGTCTATGGGAAGCAAACATTTGATAATTTATGTGTATTTATATAGACATATATAAACCTATATAAACATACATAACGCTCGGGTAAATGAAAGCATGACAGTCATAGCTGATGCAAAATATATTCCCCTAGATACGCGCATGCGCAGAAACGTCACCGGATATTATTTTACATCCGGATAAATGTAAGTACGACTCTGCATGAATTATGAACACCAGTCACACAACACATGATCACGACATAATCATACAGGGATCATATAATGTGTGATTACAAGTGGGGCTCACACAATGGGTGATCACGACAGGGGGTCATACAATGTGTGATCATGACAGGGTATCATGGAATGTGTGATCACGATAGGGATCATACAATGTGTGATCACAACTGAGGCTCATACAATGGGTGATCATGACAGGGGATCATACAATGTGTGATCATGACAGGAGATCATACAATGCAGATCACAAGGGGAACACACAATGAGTGATCATCACAAGAGGGATCACACAATGAATGATCACAACAGGAGATCATACAATACGTAATCTCAACAGGGATCATACAATGTGAGATTACAACAGGAGATCTCACAATGTGTGATTACAACAGGAGATCATACAATGAGTGATCACGACAGGGGGTCATACAATGAATGATCACAACAGGGGATCACACAATGAGTGATCACAAGAGGAGATCACACAATGAGTTATTACAACAGCATATCACACATTAAGTGATCACAAATGAGTGATCACAACATATATCACCAAATGAGTGATCACAACAGGGCATCACACAATGCGGCTTCCTTGATGCTACTTATGGGCACTAAATGCCAAGACATTACTGATCTGGTCACAGCTTCAACTTGTTTTTGCTGCTGCTAAGTGTGAGCACTCAAGTGTGACCACCAGTCCGGGTCACTGCACAGCAACCTTGACCCAGTTCCGTAACACACACATTCTTCAAAGATTAGATACTCAGCATGCAGTTTAATGATTGCGTGTGTAAACAGTGAGATGGAGGCGGTGCCCTCTTACACGCAATGCATTTGAACTTTCTGATGGATTTGGGAATTTTGTCTTTTTGTTATTGTGGTAGCATACGATTGTAGGTCTAAGTGATAGTTGAGATTTAGCCTAAAGTAATTGCTGTGTAGCTAGAGTGTAATGTGATTGTGCTATCAGTGTTTCAGTTCAACGTGCTCATCTGCAGTTGTATAAGCAGAATTTGTGACATTCGGGGTCTGTACATAAAATTTTGTGAAATTCTGCTGCTATATATATATATATATATATATATATCTATATATAATTTGTTTCAAATGGAAAAATCATAATACAGTACACATATCACTTTCTTGGATTCATTATACAAGTATAAAATCAAATGACAAAATACTTTGAATGCTGGGCAGATTGTCAGTAGATGGTAGATGGCGACATTCAGTTGGAATTGAAATTAACCAATGATAAACAAAACACAGCTATATATAGAAAATAAAAAATAAACATTTCAAGGAAATGAAATGGAAAGCATGAGATTTTGGAAACTGCAGATTTTAAGAGAGATTTTATTATTGCCAACATTGATGAGGTGTGGAAATGTGTGAACTTGGGCAGGAAATGGGCCACAGAGCTGTCACGTAGTGCGTGCATGCGGTGCCGGGGAGCATGCGGTGTCAGGGAGCAGCTGGTACCTAACACTCCCACTTGTTACAGTGCATATTGGAATGACTTGAAGAATGTTGATTTGGGCACTAGCAGTGTGCTGATCATGATATTATCTTGCTGCCCATCTGTGACTGGGTGGTGTAGTTGTCAGTGTATTTGGCTGGCTTCTGTTGCTTTATCTTGGCTGACCCCTGCCTCAGGCCCTCACCACAGCCTGAGGCATTGAGTGGTACACAGATATTGTATGTCAACTGGGCATGCTCAGAGCATCAAATGTCTATGTTGACAAGATCAGCTGTGATAAAGCGTGTGGTTACCTGTGGGAGTGAATGACCATCATATCTACATCATATCTATGTTGTAATGGCACATTTAATGTTATGATGAGGTTTTGACCTGAGGCCCGCTGATCAGATTAAATTCTGAGTTTGTGTGTTTTTATTTCACGGTTTGAGTTGGTAATTAAGTGAAATTGAGATCATGTTGATTACAACATGGCAAATTCATGAGATTGAGATTGGATAGATTGTGGACTGTGGATAGACTCAAGAATTCAGAAAGTTTCACTATCATCTTATTTACTCTCCACTCCTGCAGTTTCATCATTCATTCATTCTTATTTGGCCTCGGTGAACGTTTCGGTGAACAAAACAAATTGCGCAAGTGTAAATACCTAGGATTGTTGATTTAGTGTTCAGGTCACGTTGAACTTAAGAGGAACCATATGACTGCAACATAAATAGTGGCACAGACCAGAATGGCATAAAATAACCTCTGAGAATCAGTGGAATTAACTGCCACTGGAGGAACAGACCAGTGGCATAAAATAGCCTCCTAGAATCAGTGGACCTAACTGCCACTGCTGCATGGCTGCTAATGAGGTGTGTGCCAGGAAGTGCCAAGAAGCCCTAAAATAGCTGGGATGTGGGAGGTGAGATATTGAGGTGGGATGTGTTAACACAAATTATTCCATTATATAAATAACCTTACAAATTATATAACTTTACCACAGAACATTCAGCAGCAGTTGCATTGGTTCACAAATGTCAACATCATGGATCGTCATTCACCTTATAATAGACTGGTGTCCAGACTCCATAACAGATGTGAGGAATGGCACCCCTGCCACTAATGTGACAACAATTCGTTTAAGCTCGTTTCAGATTTATGTGTCTTTTTATGAAGTCTGCAATAGTTAGCAAGAAGGTGTCAAAAGACATGAAGATTTCTCTCGTGATATTTCTGCAACCATGGAGCAAGTTTTTGTTGTAACGAAGGTGATTGAGATAAGTTTAAATGACAAGACATATGAGTGACATGTAACACCTAGGAGGCACAACAAAGGATAGTGCGTGACATTGCCTCGTGACAGCCATCTGGCTGGTGACAGGTTACCATACTGCTATACATCACTTTTTCTTAAATTTATAAAGTTTTCCAGAGATACAGTTCTGTTAGTACAACTTGCATCCTTTTTAACTTCACCCTGGATGTGTGATATGAACCATGCGAAGTAGTGTTCAAGTAGACATCAACATGCATCCTAACATGCATCCCATCACACATCTCATCACACATCCCAACATGCATCCTAACATACATCCCATCACTCATCTCATCACACATCCCAACATGCATCCTAACATGCATCCCATCACACATCTCATCACACATCCCAACATGCATCCTAACATGCATCCCATCACTCATCTCATCACACATCCCAACATGCATGCTAACATGCATCCCATCACTCATCTCATCACACATCCCAACATGCATCCTAACATGCATCCCATCACTCATCTCATCACACAATCCAACATGCATGCTAACATGCATCCCATCGCGCATTCCATCGCACATCCCAACATGCATCCTAACATGCATCCCATCACTCATCTCATCACACATCCCAACATGCATCCTAACATGCATCCCATCACACATCTCATCACATATCCCAACATGCATCCTAACATGCATCCCATCACTCATCTCATCACACATCCCAACATGCATCCTAACATGCATCCCATCACACATCTCATCACACATCCCAACATGCATCCCATCACACATCTCATCACACATCCCAACATGCATCCTAACATGCATCCCATCGCGCATTCCATTGCACATCCCAACATGCATCCTAACATGCATCCCATCACACATCTCATCACATATCCCAACATGCATCCTAACATGCATCCCATCACTCATCTCATCACACAACCCAACATGCATGCTAACATGCATCCCATCGCGCATTCCATCGCACATCCCAACATGCATCCTAACATGCATCCCATCACTCATCTCATCACACATCTCAACATGCATGCTAACATGCATCCCATCACTCATCTCATCACACATCCCAACATGCATCCTAACATGCATCCCATCGCTCATTCCATCGCACATCCCAACATGCATCCTAACATGTATCCCTTCACACATCTCATCACACATCCCAACATGCATCCTAACATGCATCCCATCACACAACCCAACATGCATGCTAACATGCATCCCATCGCACATTCCATCGCACATCCCAACATGCATCCTAACATGCATCCCATCACTCATCTCATCACACATTCCAACATGCATCCTAACATGCATCCCATCACTCATCTCATCACACATCCCAACATGCATCCTAACATGCATCCCATCACACATCTCATCACACATCCTAACATGCATGCTAACATGCATCCCATCACTCATCTCATCACACATCCCAACATGCATGCTAACATGCATCCCATCACACATCTCATCACACATCCCAACATGCATGCTAACATGCATCCCATCACTCATCTCATCACACATCCCAACATGCATCCCATCACTCATCTCATCACATATCCCAACATGTATCCTAACATGCATCCCATCACTCATCTCATCACACAACCCAACATGCATGCTAACATGCATCCCATTGCACATTCCATCGCACATCCCAACATGCATCCTAACATGCATCCCATCACACATCTCATCACACTTCCCAACACGCATCCTAACATGCATCCCATCACTCATCTCATCACACAACCCAACATGCATGCTAACATGCATCCCATCGCACATTCCATCGCACATCCCAACATGCATCCTAACATGCATCCCATCACTCATCTCATCACACATCCTAACACGCATCCCATCACACATCTCATCACACATCCCAACATGCATGCTAACATGCATCCCATCACTCATCTCATCACACATCCCAACATGCATGCTAACATGCATCCCATCACACATCTCATCACACATCCCAACATGCATCCTAACATGCATCCCATCACTCATCTCATCACACAACCCAACATGCATCCTAACATGCACCCCGTCACACATCTCATCACACAACCCAACATGCATCCTAACATGCATCCCATCACTCATCTCATCACACATCCCAACATGCATCCTAACATGCATCCCATCACTAATCTCATCACACATCCCAACATGCATCCTAACATGCATCCCATCACTAATCTCATCACACATCCCAACGTGCATCCTAACATGCATCCCATCACACATCTCATCACACATCCCAACATACATCCTAACATGCATCCCATCACTCATCTCATCACACAACCCAGCATACATCCTAACATGCATCCCATCATTCATCACATCACACATCCCAACATGCATCCTAACATGCATCCCATCACTCATCTCATCACACAACCCAACATGCATGCTAACATGCATCCCATCACTCATCTCATCACAGATCCAAACATGCATGCTAACATGCATCCCATCACTCATCTCATCACACATCCCAACATGCATCCTAACATGCATCCCATCACTCATCTCATCACACATCCCAACATGCATCCTAACATGCATCCCATCACACTTCTCATCACACATCCCAACATGCATCCTAACATGCATCCCATCACACATTCCATCGCACATCCCAACATGCATCCTAACATGCATCCCATCACACATCTCATCACACATCCGAACATGCATGCTAACATGCATCCCATCACTCATCTAATCACACATCCCGACATGCATCCTAACATGCATCCCATCACTCATCTCATCACACATCCCAACATGCATCCTAACATGCACCCATCACACATCTCATCACACATCCCAACATGCATCCTAACATGCATCCCATCACTCATCTCATCACACAACCCAACATGCATCCTAACATGCATCTCATCATACAACCCAACATGCATGCTAACATGCATCCCATCGCGCATTCCATCGCACATCCCAACATGCATCCTAACATGCATCCCATCACTCATCTCATCACACATCCCAACATGCATGCTAACATGCATCCCATCACTCATCTAATCACACATCCCAACATGCATCCTAACATGCATCCCATCACTCATCTCATCACACATCCCAACATGCATCCTAACATGCATCCCATCACACATCTCATCACACATCCCAACATGCATCCTAACATGCATCCCATCACACATCTCATCACACATCCCAACATGCATCCTAACATGCATCCCATCACACTTCTCATCACACATCCCAACATGCATCCTTACATGCATCCCATCACACATCTCATCACACATCCCAACATGCATCCTAACATGCATCCCAACACTCATCTCATCACACAACCCAACATGCATGCTAACATGCATCCCATCGCACATTCCATCGCACATCCCAACATGCATCCTAACATGCATCCCATCACACATCTCATCACACATCCCAACATGCATGCTAACATGTATCCCATCACTCGTCTAATCACACATCCCAACATGCATCCTAACATGCATCCCATCACTCATCTCATCACACATCCCAACATGCATCCTAACATGCATCCCATCACACATCTCATCACACATCCCAACATGCATCCTAACATGCATCCTATCACTCATCTCATCACACAACCCAACATGCATCCTAACATGCATCTTATCATACAACCCAACATGCATGCTAACATGCATCCCATCACTCATCTAATCACACATCCCAACATGCATCCTAACATGCATCCCATCACTCATCTCATCACACATCCCAACATGCATCCCAACATGCATCCCATCACACATCCCATCGCACATCCCAACATGCATCCTAACATGCAACCCATCACTCATCTCATCACACATCCCAACATGCATGGTAACATGCATCCCATCACTCATTTCATCACACATCCCAACATGCATCCTAACATGCATCCCATCACACATCTCATCACACATCCCAACATGCATCCTAACATGCATCCCATCACTCATCTCATCACACATCCTAACATGCATCCCATCACACATCCCATCACACATCCTAACATGCATCCCATCACACATCCCATCATACAACTCAACATGCATCCTGACATGCATCCCATCACACATCTCATCACACGTCCCAACATGCATGCTAACATGCATCCCATCGCGCATTCCATCGCACATCCCAACATGCATCCTAACATGCATCCCATCATTCATCTCATCACACATCCCAACATGCATGCTAACATGCATCCCATCACTCATCTCATCACACATCCCAACATGCATCCTAACATGCATCCCATCACTCATCTCATCACACATCCTAACATGCATCCTAATATGCATCCCATCACTCATCTCATCACACATCCTAACATGCATCCCATCACTCATCTCATCACACATCCTAACATGCATCCCATCACACATCCCATCACACATCCTAACATGCATCCCATCACACATCCCATCACACAACTCAACATGCATCCTAACATGCATCCCATCACACATCTCATCACACATCCTAACATGCATCCCATCACACATACCATCACACATCCCATCATGCATCCCACTAAGATGGGAGGTCTGCCTGGTTTTGGCCATATCAGCTTACTGTCAGAGTCATGCACACTGATTTAGAAGTTGGAATGGCGGTTAACTTAACTATATGGTACGTGGCTGTAGTGTCATTAATCAGATGAAATAGTTTTATTCTCTCACAGTGCTACAGGATGGCTGTTTCTTCTCCCTACAGCAGACTTTATATAGTCATGGTAGAGACCCTCAACCACCAACTTGCTGTATGATTGCCTGCCCCCCACAGTGTTACCACAGTCTGTAAAACAACATTTATGGCACACTGTGTATGTTTGTATGCAATTTTGGTCTGTACCCTTAAATACTTGGAAGTTTTATGAGCTGAATTTGTTATGTTCTAGCCACTGAAGATGGATAAATATTGTTGATAAATTTGATTAAGTACTGCACACCTATCATAGCTACAAACAGTGTATTTACCTAAGAGAAACTGTAATCTACTTAAATATTTGTTTTTATTTTATTTTTACTTTCCCACAAAATCAGTTGTTCTTTTGAATGTTTTTTTAGAAATTGTATTATCAGGCTTTCTCATATACATTTAAGCTCTGATATGTATAGTGCATTGTTTGGTCCTTTCATACAATATATTGTGTTGCAAGAGTCTTGGACACTGTATGGTCCATTGCTAGATTCTTGGATACTGTATGGTCCATTGCTAGAGTCTTGGATACTGTATAGTCCTTTGCTAGAGTCTTGGATACTGTATGGTCCATTGCTGTGTCTTGGATGCTGTGTGGTCCATTGCAGGGTCTTGGATGCTTTATGGTCCATTGCTGTGTCTTGGATGCTTTATGGTCCATTGCTGTGTCTTGGATGCTGTGTGGTCCATTGCAGGGTCTTGGATGCTGCGTGGTCCAATGCAGGGTTTTGGATACTGCGTGGTCCATTGCAAGGTCTTGGATGCTGCATGGTCCAATGCAGGGTCTTGGATGCTGTGTGGTCCATTGCAGGGTCTTGGATGCTGTGTGGTCCAATGCAGGGTCTTGGATGCTGTGTGGTCCAATGCAGGGTCTTGGATGCTGTGTGGTCCAATGCAGGGTCCTGGATGCTGTGTGGTCCAATGCAGGGTCTTGGATGCTGTATGGTCCATTGCAGGGTCTTGGATGCTGTGTGGTCCAATGCAAGGTCTTGGATGCTGCGTGGTCCATTGCAGGGTCTTGGATACTGCGTGGTAACGTGTGGTACATTTCACAGTGTTGTTACCCGGATACAAATAAATTGGAAATGTACTTTTATCAGTGTTGATGTTTTGGCGTCAGTGCCGTAACCTATCAACTAACCCTGACGCGCTGTCTTCCCTATCAGCCGACCTTGACCCCCAATCTTCAGTTGCGACCTTGATCCTGATGGCGTCTAATCATTCCCCAGCCAACCAGTGTTCCCACAGCAGTAATTAACCCAGTACTTGGTTTATATAACCCTAATTCCGATGATATGAGAAAATGGGTTGGGGTGAGGCAAGTTTGTACTGTGAGTGTTTAGGCTGCTGGAAGGGTCTTATCTGGTGGCACTCTCAAACAGGCGCCCTGTCAGAACATTACTGCTTTTGACGTTATATCACAACATATAGTCTGTATTGGTATGTTGATGTTAAATAGTAATTTCAACAGTTAACAATATACTGCAAATCTATTGTTTAAGCTACATTTGTTTTCAGAAAACGTTGATGTACAACAGTTTTTCAATTTTATTTTTGGGAAATCTTTTGTCATTGTTTCATTTTCCCATGAATCCCATAGGGGTATGTTATCTGTCGCCCTTGTGTTAATGTGGCCTAGGGAGATAACTGTATATGTGATTATGGTGTTGTTGTGACTATTATATTTCACATCACAGCGACAACATTTTCACAGTGATGCAGTGTAAGATAATAGTGTAGATGAGACCAGGATGAATGTGATAGACTGGTGCAGTGAAGATGAGACATCTTTGTAACAACTGTCATGCAGATGTGACAACTGTCATATACAGAGGATTGTGTGTGTATGTGTGCACGTGTGTGTGTGTGTGCACGTGTGTGTGACAACTGTCATATATAGAGGTGTTTGTGACACTAACAGATATATGTATGTGTATGCGATAACTATCATGTAGACATATACTTGGGAGTATGGACAATTGTCATAGATGTTTTCTTAGGGCATATGACATCTGTAATATAGACAGGTGTCTCATCAGATATTAGAAGTAGTTGGTGAATATGTCAACAACTATACTGTAGAGATAGATGCTGCCATTGACTGGCAAGTAATGGTACCAAAGCATGGTGTCTCATCTGATGTTGCGACGACCAATCTGTAGTTACTGTTAGGTTTGTTTTGAACACATTTTGAATCACATTTCACGTTGGTCATCATGCTGTTGTCTTACTTATTTCCAATGTATAATATTCTTTAGAAATGTCTTCTTCAGTTGTTGAAGTGACTGTATAGTCAGATGGCCAAATGGTTGTGATACAAATTCTTGTTCGTCAAGAAGTATTGTTTAAATGTACCGGTAGTCATTTACAATGATGAAAACTGCACAAAGGACCATCAAGGATTTTGCAATTTTAACATGTATTGGAATTTGGCCAGTAAATCGATTGTGTGTGTTGTCAGATTGTCATCTTCACCCAGTCATGGTTGTCTTTCTCGTCTTTGTCAGAGTTCGGCAGCAGCATACGAGGGAGCAATCATTGCGGAGGCCCATGGTCTCATCAGTGACATGTTGGCAGACTCGACCCTCCCCCTGCATGTTGTCAGTGGCCTACATGCCATCAGCAGTCTGCTGAAGCCGGCGGAGACCCACAATGCCGTGCACAAGCCGAAAGTAAGTCCTCTGATCTCGCTGACAGAGGCGACAAGTTATGGCTCGGATACGGAGGACTCACCTTACACCGGGGAACGACCCTCCTCCCTGCCCAAGGTAAGCTCCCTACAAGACTCCCTTACACTGGGAGTGACCCTCCTCCCTGCCCAAGGTAAGCTCCCTACAAGACTCCCTTACACTTGGAGCGACTCTTCTCCCTGCCCAAGGTAAGTCCCTACAAGACTCCCTTGCACCAGAGAACGACCGTCCTCCCTGCCCAAGGTAAGCTCCCTACAAGACTCCCTTACACTGGGAGCGACTCTCCTTCCTGCCCAACATAACTCCCTACAAGACTCCCTTATACTGGGAGCGACTCTCCTCCCTGCCCAAGGTAACTCCCTATAAGACTCCCTTACACTGGGGAACGACCGTCCTCCCTGCCCAAGGTAACTCCCTACAAGACTCCCTTACACTGGGAGCGACCCCCCTCCCTGCTCAAGGTAAGCTCCATACAAGACTCCCTTACACTGGGAGCGACTCTCTTCCCTGCCCAAGGTAACTCCCTACAAGACTCCCTTACACTGGGAGTGACCCTCCTCCCTGCCCAAGGTAAGCTCCCTACAAGACTCCCTTACACTGGGAGCGACCCTCCTCCCTGCCCAAGGTAACTCCCTACAAGACTCCCTTACACTGGGAGCGACCCTCCTCCCTGCCCAAGGTAAGCTCCCTACAAAACTCCCTTACACTGGGAGCGACCCTCCTCCCTGCCCAAGGTAACTCCCTACAAGACTCCCTTACACTGGGAGCGACCCTCCTCCTTGCCCAAGGTAAGCTCCATACAAGACTCCCTTACACTGGGAGCGACCCCTCCCCTGCCCAAGGTAACTCCCTACAAGACTTCCCTTACACTGGGAGCCCCCTCCCTGCCCAAGGGCTCCCTACAAGCTGCACCCTCCTCCTGCCCAAGGCAAGCTCCATACTCCCTTACACTGGGACGACCCTCCTCCCTGGTAAGCTAAGCAAGCTCCTCCTCTTACACTGGGAGCCCCTCCTCCCTGCCCAAGCTGGTAGAGCTCCCTACAAGACTCCCTTACACTGGGAGCGACCCTCCTCCCTGCCCAAGGTAAGCTCCATACAAGACTCTCTTACACTGGGAGCGACCCTCCTCCCTGCCCAAGGTATGCTCCCTACAAGACTCCCTTAC
The DNA here is from genome assembly GCA_020002185.1 of Paraescarpia echinospica. Lineage (NCBI taxonomy): Eukaryota > Metazoa > Annelida > Polychaeta > Sabellida > Siboglinidae > Paraescarpia > Paraescarpia echinospica. Next base: position 42,199,548 of record CM034542.1, read on the forward strand.
ACTGGGAGCGACCCTCCTCCCTGCCCAAGGTAACTCCCTACAAGACTCCCTTAAACTGGGAGCGACCCTCCTCCCTGCCCAAGGTAAGCTCCTACAAGACTCCCTTACACTGGGAGCGACTCTCCTCCCTGCCCAAGATAATTCCCTACAAGACTCCCTTATACTGGGAGCGACTCTCCTCCCTGCCCAAGGTAACTCCCTACAAGACTCCCTTACACTGGGGAACGACCGTCCTCCCTGCCCAAGGTAACTCCCTACAAGATTCCCTTACACTGGGAACGACCCCCCTCCCTGCTCAAGGTAAGCTCCATACAAGACTCCCTTACACTGGGAGCGACTCTCTTCCCTGCCCAAGGTAAGCTCCTACAAGACTCCCTTACACTGGGAGCGACTCTCCTCCCTGCCCAAGATAATTCCCTACAAGACTCCCTTATACTGGGAGCGACTCTCCTCCCTGCCCAAGGTAACTCCCTACAAGACTCCCTTACACTGGGGAACGACCGTCCTCCCTGCCCAAGGTAACTCCCTACAAGATTCCCTTACACTGGGAACGACCCCCCTCCCTGCTCAAGGTAAGCTCCATACAAGACTCCCTTACACTGGGAGCGACTCTCTTCCCTGCCCAAGGTAACTCCCTACAAGACTCCCTTACACTGGGAGCGACCCTCCTCCCTGCCCAAGGTAAGCTCCCTACAAGACTCCCTTACACTGGGAGCGACCCTCCTCCCTGCCCAAGGTAAGCTCCCTACAAGACTCCCTTACACTGGGAGCAACCCTCCTCCCTGCCCAAGGTAAGCTCCCTACAAGACTCCCTTACACTGGGAGCGACCCTACTCCCTGCCCAAGGTAAGCTCCCTACAAGACTCCCTTACACTGGGAGCGACCCTCCTCCCTGCCCAAGGTAAGCTCCCTACAAGACTCCCTTACACTGGGAGCGACCCTCCTCCCTGCCCAAGGTAAGCTCCATACAAGACTCTCTTACACTGGGAGCGACCCTCCTCCCTGCCCAAGGTAAGCTCCCTACAAGACTTACACTTACATCGGATCCATCATTTGTTGCAATTAATTTCTTTCACCAGTTCTGTGTTGAGTGAATTAGTGTCAGTGTCATGTCCTGTCAAAGTTCACCAATTCTGTGTCGCGTGTGTCAGTGTCGTGTCTTGCCAGTGTTCATCAATTCTGTGTTGCGTGTGTCAGTGTCGTGTCCTGTCAGTGTTCACTACTTCTGTGTCAAGTGTCAGTGTCGTGTCCTGTCAGTGTTCACTAGTTTTGTGTCAAGTGTGTCAGTGTCGTGTCCTGTCAGTGTTCACTAGTTCTGTGTCGAGTGAGACAGCATCCTGTCACTGTTTGTCCACCAGTTCTGTGTCGAGCGAGTCAGCATCAGTGTGTCGAAGTTGTGTCAGTGTCAGCGTCATGTTGCAGAGACTGCGGCGAAGTCTGCCCCAGAGCCTCATCCGTCGTATGTCGGCGAGTACTTGGACGACAACAACATCGGCGACAGGAATGCCGACACTGGAGCCAGAGCCATGCCGCACACGTAGTTCCAGTTTCCGCCACTCGTGCGATAACACACCAAGCTCGAGCCCCATAGCGAGTCGAAGCAACAGCCCCTCCCCTGGCTCCCCCACCACCCTCGCCCTCAACATTCCCAAGACTCGCTCCTTCTCTGTTGCCAACATCGGCCCCATGGTGATCACGCCACGCAAGCCCACACGTGACCACCGTAGCTGCTTTGCCACGACAGCAGACACAAGTCGACTGAGTCCGCTCAAGACCGACATTGCTGGCTCGCTCGTGTGCGCACGCACGCCAGACATGCTCAATGAGTTGTCCTGTGCTGAGCAAGTGTTGGCCGCCAGAGACACACATTATGGGCTCACAAAGCGCTTGAATATCACATCAGACTATGAGAGCAGTAGTTCGCCCAGCAGTAGTGAATACAGTGACCTCGCCTCGTGCTGCGATGACCCAGGGGGCAGAAACATAGGTGTGATTGTACGCACGGGCATTGACATCAAGTCAACGCTCCAAAAGATAGAAAGCATTCCACATAAAGTAAGTGTACTCACACTGTAGGATTCATACCAGTTCTCATTGGCTACTGTTATGTTTTGTGTAGTTTTGTAAAACTAATTACAGCATTCTACCAGTTTCTATGAAATTATTTCTTTGTAACTCATGTAATCCCAGCAAGTGCATTTTGCCAGGATCAATACTTACGTTATTACACTGTATGTTTGTGAGATGCAGAAAGTGAAACTCACTTTCATCATTCATTACAAGTCTCTCTACTCGATTCTTAATCATTATTTACCATGCAAACAAATGTTTAACTCTTTACTGTTTCTTACTCTTCAAGAGGGTGAAAGCTTTCAGCCAGAATTTGAATTATTAATCAGAGAATCTCAGTAAGCAATTTATTACAGATGAGAAAACCTCCATTACAATTTTCTGTTTTTGATTTTAACTGCAATTTTCTACTTAATTTGTTACTGGTTGACCTCAGTTGGTCACACTGACATAGTATAACATTGTCCTAATTTCATGACATAATGTCACAATGACCTAGTTTCATGACATAATGTCACACTTACCTAATTTGTAACATTGTTATAGTTCACTATGGTTTTGTAATGCTGACCTTGTTTTGTGACATAGTGTAACATTAGCATACTTTGAAATCTGTATAACCTTCAATCTGTAACGCATTGTTTTTGTGTATAACGCTGTGACATATTTATTATCGATTGTTGCGTAACTTTGCAGAAAGATGACGCACAAAAGGAAGAAGAGCACAGATTTGTACATAACAGCACGAATCAGTCAATATCGTGGTCTACGTCATCAGTGACATCACGCAGCATAACAACACACAAACATAGTCACAACGACAAGAATGTGCGAGAGACAATAGCCCACCAAGTGGCATCGGGGGATACGCCGGACGGAACGCTCGGGGCGCTTCCGTTTGACATTGACGACATCGACAGAATTGAAATGTTAGAGATGAAAAACTTAGCGGAGTGGGATTATCCCATCTTCACATTGTCTGACGTTGTGCCGTCTACGATTCTCAGTATGGTGAGTGGCATTTCACCTTATGACTCACATGTAAGGGCATGTGTAACCTGCAAACAGCACCCAACCAAGATGGATTCATATGTATATAAGATCTTACACAAAGGCTTCGTGGCAGAGAGCTGGCACCACCATCTGGCTCAATCTTAGCCCTATGAGACCACCCAGGGTATATTTGGTGTTTTGAGTGTTGTGGGTTGGGACAAGGTGCTTAGGTTCACGTGAAGCAGCAAGAATTATGTTTTAATTCATCTTTCCTTGTTGTGCTGTCATTTGACATATAATCCAAGTTGATTGGATAGCTTACTGTCAGAGAATCGCATCCTTAGAAGACATCACAGTGCAATATGGGATTGATATAAAGTTGATGAATACTGGGATGTGTCCAGGATAAACCCGCAGCGGTTGAAGATTGGATCCAACCTACGCCCTCACGGATAGGCTTGTTTAGAAGGGGGTACAGCAGTCATGTGACTGGTGATGTACATCAAGAAAGTGCACTGTGGTGCAGGAGTGTACAAGAAACATGTCTGTCATGATAGATAACCAATGTACAAATGTTCCAGGTGTCATATAAGATATTCAGAGAGGTTGGCTTCTTCGAGACATTCCGTATCCCGCTGCCAGAGTTCCTGCACTACTTCCATGCCCTGGAGCTGGGGTACCGTGACAACCCGTGTGAGTAAACAGGCCATGATTACTTAATCCACTAGGTGGCAGCAACAATACCTCGAGAAAACAATCTGTAGCTGTTGTCACATAAACAGCAATCACAAAAAAGTCTATGGCAGACACAGAGAGCAATGTTTATACACAGCAGAAAATGTCGCAATAGAGGATGTGTATGCAACATAGGGTGTCCATAAACAATTGGGGTAGTTCGTGTGCAGTGTCTATTTAAAACAGAATGTGGCCGTTGAAAATAGAGGAAATCTATATTCATAAGATGTAGTCTGAAAACATTTGAAGTGGTATGTATGCATTAGAGGGAATCTGTACGATTAAGGGGTGTTTGTACGCATTGTGGTATGCTGTGAGTGGAGTGCACTGGTGCAGTGATTAGACATCAGACTCTCAATCGAGAGAACTCGGGTTCGAATCCTGTGCAGCCATTTCACACATTGGACAAGTTTGTTCACTATGCGTTGCTCCAGTTCACTCAGCTGTATGAATGAATATCTGGCTACTGACAGTAATTGCAGCATGGCTGAATGCTTCCCAGAGAAGTCATGGTAGTGTTCGATTAAACAGGTCTGCCAGGGAGTAAAGTGTGAAGTGCTTTGAGCAGTCCTAAGGACTGGATACTGTGCTATGTAAGAACTTATCTTTTACTTTCTGCCTGTTTAATCTATATGCTTGAGGAAGTTGTTTGATTGTTAGCTAATAGCCAGTGATATCTGTTTGCACAGATCACAACCGGGTGCATGCGACAGACGTTCTACATGGGGTCTACTACTTGACGTCTCAGCCTATTCCCGGCCTCCAGCAGGTGAACCTGGAGGGGGACCTGTTCCACAAGGACTGCAGTGACTCAGGTAGAGACGCGGTGGGGCATTCTTAGGGGGAATTGAGAGGGGGGTAGGGCATATTTAGGAGGGCCTTTAGAGGGGATGGTGGCATATTTAGGGGGGCCTTGAGATAGGAGGGATGTATATTTAGGAGGATCTTGAGATAGGGAGGGACAGATTTAGGGGGCATTGAGAGGGGGCGTACTTGTACTTAGGGGGCTTTGAGGATAGAGCTTTGTTAGGAGGGTATTAAGTGGGGTGGGTGGATATTTAGGGGGCACATTGGGTGGGGTTGGTGCGCATTTAAGGGGCACATTGGGTGGGGGTGAGGGCACATTTAGGGGTACACTTGGCAATTTATTTCTTATTTTTCTTGTATAGGAACAGTGTTGGTGCTATAACGGAACTAAAATCAGGCTTGATCATATTTTTATGCTTCTCATTTTCATGGCATGTCTGTTTTCTGTTCTATTTAGACTTTCTAATAAATGTATGATCAATGCTTTATCTGAAGACGTATTTACCAGTGTCCACATCATTGAGTATTTGTAACTAGTTAGTGTTATTAATATAACAGTGTGATGTATTAATCTTGCTTTGTCTATGAAATAACAGCAGAGTTTTGTTGGTGTTTATATAACTTAATTTGTCTCACACATATTTCTCATTAATAATCATCCATTAATATATGTTTTTTCATTATGTAATTAAAACTTTATTATTGTCAACAAAAATATATTTCTTATATTGATGTATTTGTATAAAATAGTACTACAATAAGAATGTTGTTGTTAATGTGTTCAGGTTCAGATGGTGAGAAGTGCACCCATACGTCGATGAGTTTTGTCGCTGAAGACTGTACGTGTGGCATCATAGGGGCAAACTTCCCACCCCTCGAGTTGATGGCGTTGTACACAGCGGCAGCCATGCATGACTACGACCACCCAGGCAGAACCAACGCATTCCTCGTAGCCACGCACGCACCTCTTGTACGTGCATGCATATTGCATCATTTTCAAACTTCTGTGCATATTGAACTATTACTTATGGCGATTTTTTGTTTTATGTAAAAAAAGAAATGTTATGAATCATTATGCTACTCAATTTGATGATCCCATGAATAAGACCATGCAAATTGTTGACAATGGAATACTCTTGTTAGGTCAAAATTATAATATATTTTAAATTTAAACACTCATTTTATTCATAATTTTGTGTGATCAAACAATTATGCCAAAGACATCAAATAAATTCCAGGACTTGACTTGTTGATTCCATATAATTCTGTATTCCAGGCTCGATTAATTCAGTGTTAAAAATGTTGACATAGTTTCATTTTGACATATTTTTATAAACATTCTGGATGCCATACGCCTTGCACCATAGGCTGTTCTGTATAATGACCATCCTCCTTGCACTGCAGACTCTTCTCTATAATGACTGTTCTCCTTGCACCGCAGGCTGTTTTCTACAACGACTGTTCTTTAACCACAGGCTATTCTCTATAACGACCATCCTTCTTGCACTGCAGACTGTTCTCTATAACAACTGTTCTCCTTGCACCGTATGCTGTTATCTATAACAACCGTACTCCTTGCACAGCAGGCTGTTCTCTATAATGACCGCCCTCAGGCTGTTTTCTGTAACGACTGTTCTCCTTGAACCACACCGTTCTCTATAACGACCGTTCTCCATGCACTGCAGCAAACTGTTCTCTAATGACCATTCTCCTTGCACTGCAGACTGTTCTCTATAATGACCGGTCTCATTGCACCACAGGCTGTTCTCTATAATGACCATCCTCCTTGCATGGCAGACTGTTCTCTATGACGACCGTTCTCACTGCAGGCTGTTCTCTATAACGACCGTTCTCCTTGCACTGCATGCTATTCTGTATAAAGACCATTCTCCTTGCACTACAGACTGTTCTCTATAACGACCATTCTCCTTGCACCACAGGTTGTTCTGTATAAGGACCATTCTCCTTGCACTGCAGGCTATTCTCTATAATGACCATTCTCTTTACACTGCAGACTGTTCTCTATAATGACTGTTCTCCTTGCACCGCAGGCTGTTCTCTATAACGACCATTCTCCTTGCATTGCAGGCTGTTCTCTATAATGACCGGTCGGTGTTGGAGAGTCACCACGCGGCGTCTGTGTGGCGTCTCTTCCTCACACACCCAGAGTTCAACTGGCTCGTCCACCTCGACAAGGCCGAGTTCAAACGATTTCGATTCCTCGTCATTGAAGCCATTCTTGCCACCGACCTCAAACAACACTTCGAAATCCTTGCGGAGTTCAACGCAAAAGTAAGAATCGGTTGAAAAACTGCTATAAGTGATTTATAAACAAATTATAGTTAGTGAAGGCAAATATGCCTGATATCCATATCGCCCGATTAAAATCTTGTATTAGAGACATTACTGGGCTATTTGAAAACATTGTCTTTATGTTCTCATACTTGCCAGTTGAGAAATAGTTGCCTTTTATATCAATACAGCTGCAAGGTGTGAAGTGTAGATTTTAACTGTAGCGTTTTTGCAAAACATGTTTTGTTGTTTGATAGTTATAAGAATTTCCTTTATTGAGTGTGTGATCAAGATCCGCTGTAGATGGATCAAAACATTGCAAGTTTCAAATACAGCTCCAATGTAAGTTTAATTCTTGCTATTAAAATCTAATCTTGGAGCCAAGAACAATATCTTCTATATAAGACAGAGTCGTCTGAGACTAACTTGTGTCGTTACTTGTGCTGGGTAGACAGCAAACCAGCCGTCTAGGATACAACATGGTCGGTGTGAGTGTTGGAAGGCTTCAGGCACTGACCGTTGGTGTCCTCCCTTGTGTACACGTTGGTTTGTGTGGTCAGATTGCAGAGGAGGATGCTGCGGACATTGACTGGACATCTGAGACTGACCGTCTGATGGTGGCTAATATGGTCATCAAGGTGGCAGACATCAATGGTCCATGCAAGAAGAAGGACCTTCATCTGCAGTGGACCCGGCGCATCAGTGATGAGTTCTATGAACAGGTATGTCTAGCAGGCTATCGGGCTGTATTGGGTCATGTTAGGCTGTGTCGGGTCATGTTGGGCTGTGTCATGTTGGGCTGTCAGGTCATGTCAAGCTGTGTCAGATCATGTGAGGCTGTGTCAGGTCATGTGTCGGGTCATGTTGTGCAGTGTTGCGTCATGGTGGGCTGTCAAGTCATGTCAAGCTGTGTCAGGTCATGTTGGGCTATGTGAGGCTGTGTTGGGTCATGTCAGACTGTGTTGTGTCGTGTGTCGGGTCATGTTGTGCAGTGTTGCGTCATGTTTAGCTGTGTCGGGTCATGTTGGGATGTGTCATGTCATGTTGGGCTGTGTGGGTCATATCATCCGGTGTCATGTTGGGCTGTGTCAGGTCATGTCATGCCATGTCATGTTGGGCTGTGTCGGGTCATATGTCGGGCAGTTTTTGGTCCTGTCAGGTCATGTCAGACTGTGTTGGGTCTTATCGGACTGCGTTGAGTTGTGTCAGGGTAGTCAAGTCATATTAGACCATGTCATTTCAACAAATTTGATTTTGCGGATTATGTTTTTATTGCTGCAGTCGGTTGTCATTTCTTTCATGTCTAGGTACTCAGGCACATATAAATGAAACATATGAAATTGTTATTTGTCTTAAATGTAGCCACTAACAAGGCATATGAAACTGCTAACAAGACTAGTGCAATTACTAACAAGACAAATAACATATCATAACATTTATTTGACCCCACATAGGTACACAATTCGTTGATTTTTCTTAACATTACTTAAGCTTGTACATTATATAGGCATACATATATGCAAATCATTATATGTTAAACATACTTTTAGAATGTAATCATATACTGTAGCTTATTCAATCAATTATTACAACTTACTTAAAACTTACTTTACTTACTTATTCAGTCGGGGTCGGTGACTCCTATTAAGACACAATTGTCGCTATCATATGAGCCACCCTATTTACGTAATGATTTAAATGGTCCTTTTACAAGGTGTCTATCTCATGTATGTTTATTGAGAGTGCTTGTTTGATGTGAGAATGTAATTTTGGATGTGCTGATCGTCTGAAACGAGCATCAAATGTAACTACTAACAAGACAAACATAACTTCTAACAAGACAAGCAAGCCGTGACATTGATTGACGTGTTTCTAGGGTGACGAGGAGGCAAGTCTGGGGCTACCCATCTCACCGTACATGGACCGCAAACACCCTCAGCTTGCGAAGCTACAAGAGTCCTTTATCAACCACTTGTTGGCGCCACTGTGCAATGCCATCGCTGCTGCGGGACTTGTTCCAGGAACATGGGTCGACGATGAAGTTGACAGTGAAAGTGAGTTATTTCTAAAAATATGATTTTTCTGTGGAAGCCATACGTGCAAAATTATCATACTTTCTTAGTTGAAATCAGCATTTTAAACTTGAGATATTTTGTACAATTCAATACAGCATATTTTATATTTTTTACCTATTGCATTCATATTCGGACCAAGTTTCACTATTTACCAGGCTACTAAATATGCCTATATAAACAAATGCAACGTATATTGTTGGAAGTCTGCCTGACATCACAAGGCAGATACTTGCATGGTGAATATGAAAAGATACAACCTTTATCGTAATTTTTTTTACATTTGAAGCAAATCCTTATGGAGAAACTGTAGATGGCTATAATCCTACGAGCCATCTGTATTGTACAGAGGCCGTCTGTACAGTGAAGTCTCTCTGTAGGTGCTCCTCTTTATGAATATTTACACTGCTCAGTTATGTTGGGTTTTTGTTTTTATTTGTACTTAATCCATGAGAAAAAACAGTTTATCTAAGTTACTAAACATTTGTCAGTTATCGCCTTAGAATCCTAAGGAGAGGTCTTTGCATATAATGAACATACAGAAAGTTAGTTTGCAAAGAAAGGATCTAATTAGATAATTGTACATCAGCTTTCTTTTGGGCAACTGAAGGTACACATGTATTTCCAATAATTACAAATTAATCTACACTTTGGTGTTTGGCATCAAGCCATCAAACAGCGATTGACATTTTGCCCTCAGGTGAGCTTGGGGTTAGTTCAGTAAATTCTTAACTGATGTTATTTGATGATGAAGGTGACTAGAAGCAGTGACTGTTGAATGTAGAATAAGCAGCATTGTCAGTATTTAATAATGTCTCAGCATCTAGGAACATATCCACGTCTAGAAACATGTCAGCATATAGGAAAGTGTCAGTGTCTAGGAATGTGTCAGAATTAAGGAATGTGTCAGCATCTTGGTTCCCTTGGCCAGTGAATGGGGTCGTGTGTGTGTGCGTGTGTGTATTCCCTGGGCCCAGAGAATGGGGCCTTCAGTGTGTGTTCCCTGGGCCAGTGAATGGGGCCGTGTGTGTGTGTGTGTGTTCACTGGGCCAGTGAATGGGGCTGTGTGTGTGTGTTCACCGGGCCAGTGAATGGGGCCGTGTGTGTGTGTGTGTGTGTGTATGTGTGTGTGTGTGTACCCTGGGCCAGTGAATGGGGGCCTGTGTGTGTTCCTGTGGCCAGGGAATGGGGCCATGTGTGTGTTTTCTGAGCCAGTGAATGGGGCTGTGTGTGTATGTGAGTGTGTGTGTGTTTGTGTGTATGTGTGTGTGTGTGTGTGTGTGTGGGTGGGTGGGTGGGTGGGTGTGTGGGTGTGTGAGGGTGTGTGTGTGTGTGTGTGTTGCCTGGACCAGTGAATGGGGCCGTGAGTGTGTGTTGCCTGGGCCAGTGAATGGGGGCGTGTGTGTGTTCCCTGGGCTATTGAATGGGGCCGTGTGTGTGTGTGTGTGTGTGTGTGTGTGTGTGTGTGTGTGTGTGTGTGTGTGTGTGTGTGTGTGTGTGTGTGTGTTCCCTTGGCCAGTGAATGGGGCCATGCTTGTACATGGGAAGGCCAGGCTAAGTGCATGCCTGGAAGTCAACCCCTGCTATTTCCTGTTTATTACAGCCAGGAATGAACTGAGGCTATTTCTGTGTGAACTCTGGGCTGCCAGGAAATCTATACCTAGACGGCAAAATTTGTGTCTTGTCGCAGATGCAAAGCACACTTATAGGGTTGTTTAGGAAGGATTACACTGGCTACTGGTGTGCCATCGATTTGCAAATGGCACATTCTTGTTCAACCACCTTGTGGGATTTATTCCTTGGCTGGTAGTCTCGTTAAATCATCTTAACTTTGACACATACTGAAATAGCATTGATCTATGTAGATGAGGACAAATTAGTGTTCGAAATAAGCACTTGTCCAGTTGTCCGGAATAACGGATTTTTGTCCAGACAAGTACAATTATCCTGCATGGTTGTCTGGTGGACAAGTGAAAATTTACAGTAAATAGTGACATGTGCAAAATAACAACTTTCTAATTTGTGGAAGTTATAGCAAAATACGGTTCACTAGCCATCACGCACATAGGAATTTTGTCTGCGTGTTGGCGTCTTATCTTTCTGCCACCATGCTGTGTTGCAAGTCAGTTTTCCTCGATGCAAAGTGTATCCATTAACTGTGTCATTTGCTGAGTGCACCGATCTAGCTCTGCTGTTCTCGTAGAAAAGCTAGTTCAGTTTTGTCGACGGTCAACTTGCTGCCACGCATGGATCGCATTTTATGAACTTTGAACTTAAGAAATAGTATATTCGAGTATCACTACCTTTTATTAGAATAATTTTGTAGTATGCCAATTAACCAATATTAACCAATGTAGACTTGGCAGTTTTCGACCTGGTGAAATCACCGACCGTTGGTCCAGTTGATCGGGGAAATGTTGTCAGCTACGGATGAATTTTCAGAAGTTAAGTCAGAACTCCGGTGAACTCATGGTGGTATTTGGTGAACGGAACGTTAATAAACATCTCAACGCATGTTCATCACATTTATTTTACCACAAATCATATGTTTAGGGACACTGACATTTGCGAAAGCAGAAAACGGATGGAATTAACATCTGTCAGATGAACAATCCCTAATTGCAGAACCTAAGGAATAAAATTTTTGAAACATGATTTAACTTAATAAACATAAATTACAATTTATATACGCAACATTAATACAAAATAACAGATGCATAACAGAATTTAAACAACTCAAATTCAAATTAATTTAAGTAAGATTCGCAGCCGCCGGGTTAGTCCCGCCGGTGCCGGCAACATGTATGACACGACGACCTACTAAGGCGGTCTACGCACGACAGCAACGTTACGATGTTGTTCAATCTGGTAATTTTTCACATTTTGCCTATTTTTTTCAAAAACTCTCCAATAACTTTTTCTTTGATTTTGCATAGACATTTCATGTGATAGTGCCACTATACACAAGAAATCTGTATTTGATTGAATAATTCTAAGGGCACCTCAGGGCCCCCCAAAATGCCAAATTTTCCTACTATTTCCCTACTGCACTGTAGAAGCTGACCTGTTGTCTGGCCACTGATCTCTATTTATAACTGGATAGCTAGACACCCTATCCCTGATCACTGGGCTGGCCGAGTGGAGCAGGCTGGTGTCAGAGATTATGCTGTAAGCCTGTAGCTGGACTGACTGCCTGCCTGCCATTGTCCCAGTGTCAAACAGAATGCCTCCATGTGGGCTGTAACTAATGTGTAATGGAATCCATACTGCACTGGCAGAATCCCCCTCATAGTTCCACCTCGTCAGATGATCAAGAATAGCATTTGAAAGTAGAACATGAAATCCTTGAGAATCACCATAAACAGGACAGGTCATAAACACTGTGATTGATTAAGCTTTGTGTAAATCACATGTTTGGTAATGATGATTTTGAAATTTGGGAGGTCACATTTTCACTTTTCAGTTACTGTATTACAGTACTATATTAAAGTAATTTCCATCATAGTTTGTAAAAAAAAGTTATTTTGATTATATAACCCAAAAGTCCAACCAAGTAAAGAGACAGTTTAAAAATAATTAATTTTATTTACCTTGTTGTGTATGTCGCATCTGTCACAATTACTGCTGGGCCAGCAAAAAAAGGGTTTTCGCCCTCTAGAGTGGAATCTATGGAACTCAGTATCCCATGAGAGGTGTACTGAGTTAGGTGTGAGGTGTAAGACAGACACAGACAGTTAATTAATTTTTCTGTTAAGAAAAACAAATTTTGGTGGAACTTTTCTAACCAAATTTTGAAAAAATGTTGTAATGTCAGCATTATCATTTGACCATTTCGATGGAAAACCTAATAATTAAATTTTTGTCTGGTCATTACTATCATAATAGACCTCTACAATAAAAAAAAGAATTATCATTTTAGAATTTTTTGCTGGACAGATTTATAAGTGTGACAGATGCGACACAAAAATGTGAATTATCTATCTACACACCAGGCAAAAAGTTATCTTCTGCTTGTCATCTTGGTACACTTTCAGCCCTGTACTATAACATTATATGAGAAAGACAATTTTTCACTCCTTATTTTTATCCAAGTGTTCCATTTTTTGTGACTGCTCCTATACTAATAATTATGTGTGTTGCCATAAAAGAGTGTTCTAAAAATGTATACTGAACACAAATGTAGTGTTTCCAAAATAGCCACGTCTATCTAAATAGGGGTATGACGAGTAACAAATATACTATTCGTTTAAATGGCAAGTGATATTCTACTCGTATTAGAGTAATCGTGTGACATGATACATCAATATATGTACATGTATTAGGGGTCTCACCCTCCTGTAAATCAGACACCCATAATCAAACGCCGACAAATGTACTTCCATCATAACCCTTAATGATCTGTAACTATGATTCACAAAAAACATTTGATTAATAATTACAAAACTCACAAACTCACTCTTTATTGTCAGTTGTTACTTGAAGCAGCTTGTATTTATGAGGACATCAGATTATCATGAACAGTGAAAAACCTTCAGTAAGCATAATCATGATAGAGGTATTAAGTTGAAACGTTTTTTTTACTGTTGCTTCTGTTTCTTGAATGTCCTTGAGATCATTCCAAGTAGCACATCAGCCATGTTGACATCCTCATTCAAGCACTTTCTGCCTGCTCTCTGTGTTCACTGCCTGCTCCCTGTGTTCATTGCCTGCTCCCCGTGTTCAGTACCTGCTCCCCGTGTTCAGTACCTACTCCCCGTGTTCAGTACCTGCTCCCTGTGTTCACTTACTGCTCCCTGTGCAGGTGGCTCTGACAGAGACAAGACCACTGACAAGGAGTGTGACGCAGAGGCAGAAGAGGATGATGATGACAATGGTAAGTTCTCACATGACAGTAGTCACATGACAGCTGTCACAGCTGCTGTGTTGTCAGGTTGAGTGAGGACTTTGTTTAGAAACATGTTCCGCTGTGGGTCATCCATCCTTTTTTAATGTCTTGTTATTTGAATTGGTAACAGAACACATGAATGTTTCTAATCCACAAAGAAACAAAAAACCTACCATGGAGAAGTTTTGTTTGTGCTTTTAAAGTAATATATAGATTGTGTGTGTTTATACTGGCTATATGGTATTATGTTCAAAAGTGAAATACGTGTGTAGGTAAACTTCAGTTTGTCTGTAGTTCAGTAACTATCATCAGTCCACATGAATAAAATGTACAATCATAAAATGTAAGCAGGAGTTAAATAAATCATGGGAGAATTAACACATTTTAGTTTGCATCTGATTTCAATATTCTAGTGTTGGATGAATAATGGTAACTCTCTAAGATCAGACACGTTTTGTAAATTGAAAGATAACGTGTAGTATATGACTAATATTGCCCAGTTTTCAGGCATCATGATCTAAAATGTGACATGTTGTGTGACGACTGACAATGTGTGTTGTCAGTGCTACTTCTGTGTGTGTGTATGTGTGTGTGTGTGTGTGTGTTATGTTGCCAGTTATCGTATGTGGTGCAATGGTGTTGAACCTTGGGCGTTTTTACTCTATGTTGCTCCAGTTCACTCAGCTGTATGAATGAGAATCTGGCTATAGACAGTGGTGGAAATTTGTGCAAGAATAGTCTCCGTGCATTAATTGTAGTGTGGCTGGATACTTCCCAGAGAAGTTGAGATGGTGTTCAATTGAACAGGTCTGCCAGTGAGTAAAGTGTAAAGCGCTTTGAGCTGTCCTAAGGACTGGATACTGCGCTACATAAGAAGTTAAGAACTTGCCTTTACATTACTTTACCAGTGGTGCGTCTGCCAGGAGAGCCGGGCCGGTGCGAAGCAAGCAAGCGCAAGGTCCACTGTCACCTCATGCAGAATCTCAAGGACAATTACGACTTGTGGGTGAAGGTTCTCAAGCAGGAGATGGAAGAGAAGGAGAGAGAGGCCCTCAAACTCCCCGACGACAAACCCCAGGTACGTCCGACCTCACCCCTCACTCACCCCACACTCACCCCTCACTCACCCCTCTCTCACCCCTCTCTCACCCCACACTCACCCCTCTCTCACCCCTCATTCACCCCTCTCCTTCTTGTACTGTTACTTGTTTCTAGTGGGAAAATAACAGAATTGGCCCTGGGTTACAGTTGTAATGTTGATCCACCTCCATTGTAAAGGTTGTCTGGGTTACAGTTGTAATGTTGATCCACCTCCATTGTAAAGGCTGTCATTGATAAAATAGATTTTAATAAAAAAAGTATTGTATTGATTTTAATAAGAAAACAATATTGTATTGTGGTATTGTATATATCGTGTGCTCATAGACAATTTAATTTCTTTGCAGAATGTAATGTTTGTGCATCATTATATCTTGCTGCACCATTGAATGAGGAGATTAACAGTGACTGCTAAATGAATGCTGGAGAGTAGACAGCATTGAATGAGGAGATTAACAGTGACTGCTAAATGAATGCTGGAGAGTAGACAGCATTGAATGAGGAGATTAACAGTGACTGCTAAATGAATGCTGGAGAGTAGACAGCATTGAATGAGGAGATTAACAGTGACTGCTAAATGAATGCTGGAGAGTAGACAGCATTGAATGAGGAGATTAACAGTGACTGCTAAATGAATGCTGGAGAGTAGACAGCATTGAATGAGGAGATTAACAGTGACTGCTAAATGAATGCTGGAGAGTAGACAGCATTGAATGAGGAGATTAACAGTGACTGCTAAATGAATGCTGGAGAGTAGACAGCATTGAATGAGGAGATTAACAGTGACTGCTAAATGAATGCTGGAGAGTAGACAGCATTGAATGAGGAGATTAACAGTGACTGCTAAATGAATGCTGGAGAGTAGACAGCATTTAATGTATTTTGATAGACACAGCTTAAATGGTAACCTAATTATTTATTTTAAATATACAGCATTTGTAACTTTTTAAAGACACAAGTAACCATAACACATGTTGATTTGTGGCATTATTGCATTTTGAGAGCCTCTCGTGGTTTGTGTTGCTATGTTGTTAGACGTGTAGTGATGACATCACAAAGTGACCCTGTGTTAGACAGCAAGAATTAAACTTACTTTGGAGCAATTATTGAAACATGCGACGTTTTGACCCGTCTACAGTGGATCTTGTTCATGCACTGATGTCATGTGATGTCATGTCGCATGACATCAGTGCATGAACAAGATCCGCTGTAGACGGGTCAAAATGTCGCATGTTTCAACAATTGCTCCAAAGTTAGTTTAATTCTTGCTGCCTAATGGAATCTTGCAGCCATGAACAATATCTTTCATACAGTGACCTTGTGTTTACAGAGGTCAGTGAGTCTGGATGGGGACATGGGGAAGGGAGAGATGGAGACAATAAAGGAGGAAGACTCGCCACCGAGTAGTGTCAACACAACCAGGGAAGACAATGACAGCTCATCTCCGTTAGTATCCCCTTCGACCGCCGTCACCAACCAACTGCCAGAACACAATGCACCTGTGTCCACAATCAACCACGTCACCTCATTGGCAGATGTTATGAGCCAATCAGAAATGACCTCATTATCAGATAATAAGAGCCAATCAGAGTTGACCTCATTATCGGATAGTAAGAGCCAACCGGAAAGCAGCTCGCCATTGTCTGCGGTAAGAACAGTAATGCTGAACTCGTCACGATCTCAGTCGGACTGTCACGCCCCTAGTGGGAGTCGGTCAAAGTCGCAGTCACGCTTGGCGCGACCGTGTCACAAGGAGAACGCGGTGAAGAAGTCAGGGGTATGAGTCACATGACACACATGACATGGACGCAGCCACTCGGGCTGCTTATATTTATTACGTTGTTGATGGGAGACAAAGACAGTATTAGTGTTGGGGTGAAAGGGGGGAGTTGACCTCTGCTTAGCCGTGCAGTCTCAGCACCGCGGGGCAAGCCTATCTCAGAGGGTCAGTGATGGAGGTCGTCGTCACGTCTTTGTCACCAGAGGCAAAGGCCATTGTCTTAAGATAATTTGATGGGTTGAACAAGGCGTCGGTGTTGTCTCAAGGTTTTCTGCTTTTACACAGATTTTAATGCCACTTTGTCATAACCCTTAATGATGTTATGTAGTTGTTGTGTAGGGCAAAATATTTGGATTTACTTTTAAATCATTGAGATTCGTTAGGGACTTTTAGTTGTAAATTTATGTGATCCCACTAGGTGTGGTGTCTCATTCTCTCATTGCCTGGTAGAGGGCACTATGCTGCTGCTTTCATCTTTAAAAGAATACACAATCTCTGTCATGAGTGCCACTGAAAAAAAATTGCATTACAACCAACAAGAAATTCTGCAATAAGTTTTAATAAATGTAATATTTAGTCAGAAATGCCAAATTTAATTATAACCAATAAATAGCCCTATACAGAGATTACAGTTAATGAAAGATGAATAGTTTCAAGAAGTGTTGCCATGTGAACTAGTCAAAAAGAAGAAGCACAAAATTCATCATAAACTCATTTCATTCAACCAAGCAATGTCACTTACTGAAATAGATATGCCAACAGTATGTGAAGGGGTCAGACCACTATTTATCTGCCATTAATGCAGTACCAAACCGAAATTGTTAATTCAGAATTATGTATAATTTTTTTACAGAAGACCCGTGGCAAATTAAGTTTTTGTGTACCATGATTGGTAATTGGTGCTATCTGTCAAGTTGCATGGCAAATTATGATGGTGAGGGTGATCATTTATAATCTTAGAAATGTTTTTAAAGTGTAAAAGAAATTCCTTTAGAAACACAAAACTATTATATTATTATTATATTTAAGACATTGCAAGTGTTTAGTTAAAATTACTGAAAATGATATTCAGTTGAAACAAGTTAATGTTGCGATGAGTGAGAAAGTAAGTTGTGGTCTGCCCCTGTGGTTCTATTGACATGTGGTTCTATTGACATGTGGCCAGTGAATTGGTTGGGTTGTTGGAGATGTGTTTGCGTGATGATGACGTGGTTCTGAGAGCATGATGGTGACGGACGTCGTGGTGGTCATGACGCATGATTACATTCCTCATCAATGTAGTACCTCAACGTCACACTGGTCAAGCTATGTTTAGAGTTTTGTAGGCATTCAAGGCCACATTTGACCAGTTAATGAAAATTCTCCTTCAGTAATGACTGGTTGTATCTGTGTAGTCGCTGCAACATATTTAGGTAGGGCTAAACATTTACGGTGATATTAAATAAAATATTATTTGTGTGGATGCAACTGGAGTGGGCAGTGTTGGATCAGTCAGCCTTTTATACGACTGAACAGTATGGTGTTTGGTGGCAAGATATGAGGCCAGTTAGTTGTTTAGAAAATCCTTGGGGACAGAGATGTGTTCATGGAAGCAGTCTGTCAAGATTGCTGCATGTCAATAACAATGAAGTTAAACCACGTGTGTGAATTTGGAACCAAGATGGCGGTCCACCCATGACTACAGACTCGCTGTGATGTCACACTTCCTGCTCCAGTTACAGATTCAACTGAAACTTTTTGAAAGTGAAGGGCATTGCCTGCGAGAGGCATCTATTGTAACATTGCCTGCCTTCATTTGTATTGGGCATCTACTGTAAATTTAACCAGGAGAAAAATATCAGGGCTGGAACAAGAGATCTCTGGTGGCTGGCAATTGTTGGTAACACTCAGAGTTTTGTACAGAGGAACAGTTGTGTATAAATATGTAAATATACAAATGTGTTATATTTAAATTATACTAATATTGTAATATAGTATGTTTTTGGCAGACTTGCGGAGATTGTCCTTGTCAGGTTGGACAGGTTTCGAGGAATGTTGGGATATCATGTGACACCTACCAGTGTCGAGGTATCATTTCAGGCGTGACATATTGGATACAGTCTTTGTCTAGCATCATCAGATTTGTTTCACAATCCATCTGGGTTTTTTAAACAAACTTGTCTTTCTCTGAGTAAATGACAAAGTTTGTTTCAATTGCAGTGAATTGTGTGACTGTCTCGAGGAAAATAACGAGCACTTGTATAAACATGAATGGTTTGTGAAATAGATTTGATCGTTATGGATTAAACTAATGACTTGTTCCATGTTATATATGGGCCTCATGAACCTACAGTTGTAGTGTGGCATGTTGCATGTTTAGTATCAAGTTCACCAGACTAGTGCTATGTGCAAAACAAAGTCTAGTATTTAACCTGCAGTTGTCCCCTTTATTGTATTCATTATATAATTAGTGTCTAAAATAGAAATGGCCAAAGTGTGTGCCAAAGTATAGAACATTATTGGTTGTTACGGTTTGTCAAAAAACTAATTATTGGTTGTTATGGTTTGTCAAAAAACAAATGCACCCGTGTACAACAGACTCACATTTCTGCCAAGTGTTTCTCAACAATATTTAATTATCTGAATGTTAAAGACTGTTAGTTGCCCATACACTGGACTTTGCTGAGCCTCTAATTGTAGCCCAGACTGTCATAAATTGTCAGACACAGTAATACCATTCAGTACCTAATAGAAGCCCACCCTTATTTTCCATAACTACCGGGTACATTTTCCACACATGCACTGACAATTTGTCATGGAAAAATTTCTTTTATTTTTATACAAGAGAAATTGTATTGATATCAAAAACTGTAATTATGTATTCACTTAGTAGTAATGAATGAGTATGTTGCGAGATGCACATCTATTAGATACTATATGGTCGGTATCACTTAGTGTAAGATTTGGCCTCTAGGGGGCCTCTGAAAGCAGTTTTCTCCATTTCCCCGTTAAGAAAAATGGGAGCAGCATTTACATATAAGGCTTTGTTAATGTTGAAACTGTTGTGATGACATTGAGTATTATTGACTAGCGAAAGTGTGCAAATGATCACAGGATTTTCATTTAGTCTGCAGGTGTTGTTATTGTTATCGTCGTGGTTACTGTCATCAGATTACAACCTTCTGGCTGTCTCTGGGCCAGCTGCGTATGTGTGTACAACATTTCCCTTGCCCTGATAGTATCTGTGTCAGTGTCAGATATTGTTTCAGGTTGTTTTAATACGCAGGTATGACATTAAAAGTGTATATTATTAAGTCACTTTAATGTGTACCGAGTACTCTTTGTCGTGTCATATTTCTATAATAACTGTCTGCATAACCCTCTACTTCGAGTTATACATCACTTTACCTCGAGTTACACATCTCTGTACCTCGAGTTACACATCTCTCAACCTTGAGTTACACATCTCTACCTTGAGTTACACATCTCTTTACCTTGAGTAACACATCTCTACCTCAAGTTACACATCTCTCTACACTAAGTTACACATCTTTCTACCACAAGTTACACTTCTCTCTACCTCAAGTTACACATCTTTCTACCTCAAGTTACACTTCTCTCTCTCTACCTCGAGTTACACATCTCTCTACCTTGAGTTACACATCTTTCAACCTTGAATTATACATATCTCTTCCTCAAGTTACACTTCTCTCTACCTCGAGTTACACATCTCTCCACCTCAAGTTACACTTCTCTCTACCTCGAGTTACACATTTCTCTACCTCAAGTTACACATCTATCTACCTCAAGTTGCACTTCTCTCTACCTCAAGTTACACATCTCTCTACCTCATGTTACACATCTCTCTACCACAAGTTACACTTCTCTCTACCTCAAGTTACACTTATCTCTACCTCAAGTTGCACATCTCTCTACCTCAAGTTACACATCTCTCTACCACAAGTTACACTTCTCTCTATCTCAAGTTACACATCTCTCTACCTTAAGTTACACTTCTCTCTACCCCAAGTTACACATCTCTCTACCTCAAGTTACACTTCTCTCATCCTTGAGTTATACATCTCTCTACCTCAAGTTACACATCTCTCTACCTCAAGTTACACATCTCTCTACTTCAAGTTACACATCTCTCTACCTTAAGTTACACTTCTCTCTACCCCAAGTTACACATCTCTCTACCTCAAGTTACACATCTCTCTACTTCAAGTTACACGTCTCTCTACCACAAGTTACACATCTCTCTACCTCAAGTTACACATCTCTCTACCTCAAGTTACACATCTCTCAACCTTAAGTTATACATCTCTCTCTACCTTGAATTAAACATCTCACTATCTTGTGTTAATAATCTCTGCCTCAATTTAAAAATCTGTTTACCTCAAGTAAAACGTCATGGCCTCATGTCAAATATCTGTCTACTTAGAGTTAAGCATCTCTTTACCTCATGTTAAGCATCTTCCTTCTTCAAGTTAAATATCTCTACTTTGAGTTCGACGTCTATCTACCTTGTGTTAAACATCCTAATGAGGACTCTTCATAAGGACCATGTTGAGACTTGGCAAGATTCTTGCTTACATCCAACATTTCTTATATCTCTGGGTACTTAACATAAGGCAGGCAATAATGTAGATTATAAAGTTGTTCCTTCTAAGCAGCCATTCCTTACATGGGGAGTCCTTCAAGCATGCTCTGTAGTTTCAATGAGAGCAACAACATATATAATAAATAGATCATTAATCAGGTAGATCCAATTAATTAATTAAGTGCAATAAAAACTGAACACCTAATGGTGTTTGCAGGTATTGCACCACCGACACTTCAAAGACAGGCAGCTGTGCTGGTTTTGGGCAAGCGTGCAAAAAACACTGACCATCTTCTATACGTTTGCTCAGGAAGGCCTAGTGTACTACGCCTGAAGTCCCGACACCCTTTCAACAGCCAGGCACATGAACTCATGAAATGTCTGGGCCCCAGTGAAATAACAGCACACTGGATATCAACCAAATGGAGAGAGGACTGGCTGTCTAAACCAACCTCCCTACATAGGTTCATTCCAGAACCATATGTGCACAGTGCTGGTTCCGACCCCCCACGAAAGGCTTGGATGAAGCTGAAATGCCTGTGAACAGGAGTTGGACGTTTCAATGCTACTATGCACAGTTGGGGATTATATGAAAGTGCTACCTGTGAATGCGGTGCGGCCCAACAAACAGCAGACCACATCATCAGCCACTGCATTCTCTACAGTACTCCACACATAGAGACTGGCATCACCGAGCTGGACCTGGCGACCCGGGAATGGCTGCTCAACAACACTGCAAGTCTAGACAGTAGACAAACGTGAGAAGAAGAATCATTTACCTGGACAACTTTGTAATATCAAATGTAATCCGTATTAGTGAAATTAATTTCCTATCCTTTACTGTTACAGATGGCTGTGTTACTGAGGTGACTGTAACGAGGTTCAACTGTCTGCCAATGCAAACAATAATAGGAGTCATGACGTGCCACGTTGCCTCCATTGTACCAGCACCTACACAAGGCAAGGATGAGCCAAATGAGAAGTTCCTTTGTGCCATCAGCCATAACAGCTATTAATTCTTCTTTTCCATGTTGGGTGGCACGACACTTGAATTCTTAAAATGCCCATGAAGTGTATGCCAAATTCCTTTGTAAAAATGGGTAATAAACTATCTTATATAGCAGCAACGTAAGTAGGGCTCTCAAAACATTTCTTGTAAGCAACCCATTAGAAATAGTTTTTACAAAGAGCAGGACAACCCCCAGTGGAAGATAGCTAGGGCCTGGGGATGGAATTCCCTGGGGGAAGATATTAAGAGGGGATATACCATGACACCATCATCCCTGCATTTCAGAACTGTCATGTCGCCTGGTGAATAAGTTGGTACTGTAGACAACAGCTCTTAATGAAGAGCTCAACCAATGAATCCCATTTAGAAAGAAGTGTAACAAATTACTTAAGTCATGGTGACGTGATGCTTTATGAACTACTCAGGAGGGATTATAACGGAGGACTTAGTCATGTTGACGTGATGCTTTATGAACTACTCAGGAGGGATTATAACGGAGGACTTAGTCATGGTGACGTGATGCTTTATGAACTACTCAGGAGGGATTATAACGGAGGACTTAGTCATGGTGATGTGATGCTTTATGAACTACTCAGGAGGGATTATAACGGAGGACTTAGTCATGGTGACGTGATGCTTTATGAACTACTCAGGAGGGATTATAACGGATGACTTAGTCATGGTGACGTGACATTTTATAAACAACACAGTTGATGGCCTTGGTAACAAAATTTAATCTGAATGAAATACATTTATTATAATTATATTAATAATATACGGTTATACATCTGCAAAATAAATAACAAAGTAGACACAAACATACTATTTTATATAAGTATATAACATGCTTTATTTCGCAATAAGTCTCAGATACACATTGTTGTCAATTTACAAGCACAACATGCTTTCACAACCAATATTTTATTACACATAATTATTAGATAACATACATACATTAATATTTATATTATATGAAGCATGTGTAAAAAACTGTATGCTACAGCTACAAAAATTAATAATCCTACTTTCTCACCAAATGGTTGGATCTACACACAACAAATAAATAAATGTCATTAAATAATTTACCTCTCAATCAAGACTATTAGCGTACATAAACATTTTGTCATGTTTTATTTATGTCTAACAAATTGCAGCAGCTTCAACAGGGTGCAGACAATTTGTGTGACTTTTATGACAAACACAAATACTATTAAATACCTGTTTATCCAATAATAAATCAAATAACTTAACGACAGCTACATGAGATCAGCAGACACTGCTAAAATGTAATGTCAGAAATTCTATTTAAACACTGGGACATCACCATTGCATTCATACCTATAAATACACGCTGCATTACACTGCAACAGACATACACTCTATCAAACAGAATCAGCGTTTGATTGGGAAAAATATAGTGTAACAAATCTCACACGGGAGCGATTCTTACCCTCAGGGTAATAAATTAATGGACTACAGCTGTACTTCGAAGTGGAGTTTGTATGCGCCGTGTCCCCTCATCACAATTGTATTCTTAGTCACTGTCATGGTAAACTTCCGTGAATTGCCACTGAGTAGCAGCACAGTCATCAGACTGTCGCACTAATGGCTATCAGTTAACTACATCATGTCACACTAATGACTTCGTTCTCTACGTCATATCCTTCCTTTTTATTGTGGCAGCATCATAGGTTTTTGTTGTATGAGATGGGGCCCAAAGTGTTTACCTCAACTGTGTGTGTAATGTGTATGTGTCTAAGCGTGCATGTTTGGCCTGTCACATGATGGTTGGTTCTGAAGATGTCTATAGCTACTGGATCAAACTTCAATCAAACAAGTTGCATCAAGACAAACTGTTGAAGAAACTACAAGCAAACCAGTTGCATTAAGTCAAACTGTTGAAGAACCTTCAAACAGGTTGTATCGAGTCAAACTATTGAAGAAACTTCAAACAAACAGGTTGCATCGAGTCAAATTGTTGAAGAAACATCAATCAAACAGGTTGCATGCTAATCAAACTGTTGACGAACCTTCAAACAGGTTACACAGAGTCAAAATACATGCTATTAAAACTTAAATTGCTGATCTTACAACTTTCTCTAACACTTCCAAAATCTTGCATTATCCCAAATTGGAGTGAACATCATCGACCTTTGAACCATTGTACAGTTTGCAGTAACTCTTGGGCAACTGCCTTGAACTCTGTCACTTGTTAACTGCCTTGAACTCTGTCACTTGTCAATTGCCTTGAACTCTGTCATTTTCAACTGCCTTGAACTCTGTCACTTGCCTTGAACTCTGTTCCTTGTCATCTGCCCAGGTAATTGTAGTTCCTGCAATCACACCTCTACTAGGCGACGTTGTCAATGACATCATGTGTGTCGCCATCAGACAATGATGACAGCATGGGTGGCACTACCAGACGATACAACAACGACATGACTAAAAGATGTAATGATGACATCACGTGTTGGTACCAGACAACTCAATGATGACAAGTCGCTACTGGATGACACAACAATGACATGATGTGTCATTACCAGACGACACAATGATGACATGATGTGTCGCCACCAGACGGCAGTGATTGCATGACTACCAGATGACACAACAATGCCATGTCATTACCAGATGACACAATGATGACACAATGATGACATGATGCATCACTACCAGACGACAGACACCTTCTCCGTCTCCTCCCGTAGGAGTAGCTTGCTCCCGGGCTGTGGGTTGACTCCGCCCCCAGCCCGCGTCACGTACCGCACCTCTATCTCTTTCCGGTTCTTTCTCCGATGGGCCTTCCGCCGTTGATGGAGGATGCAGAAGATGATGAAGATGAGGAGGATGAGGGAGACCACGACACCGAGGATGATGTGAAGGAAACTATTGTCATCATATGGCGTGTCTGGAAACATCAACTATAATCATAACTAAATATATGTATGAAAATTAACAAATATAAATAAAAACGTCTTAATTATGTGTAAAAGTTTATAAATTTTAGTACGTAAATTTAGAAATATACAAAGATAAAAACATGTCTTAATTATATGTAAAAAATGTATAAATGTTCCTAAATATTTTCTCCTTTTGGCAATAGAATAAACAGGCATTAATTATGGGAGGCACGTTTATGTTACAATAATAATTCACTGCAAGTCTAGCGGCAATGTCTACAGGAGACTGCAACCATGTTTTATTAGTGTTGTAAGTAAAACTGCATCTGTTGAGTTTGTACTTAGCTGGATGGATGAACTGTGTTCCATACGTACCACCTGCAAAGATAAACAGAACACTATGTAAATTATCATACATTAAACATTTAAGGGAAAAAATGGTTCACTTAGGAAAGAACACTTGATCAGAACAGAAATTCATTTCTACTGCCTGTATACCTTGGTATCAGCAAATATACACTTATTTAAAGTGTGCATAATATAACACATTATTGTCATACTGTGGCAACGCATTTAATACACATGGCTCCCTTTCTTCAATGATGTCATTCTTAGACATGTCCACATTACATGGATGTCCATTGGGCATTGAAACAACATACCCCATTGGTTAATAAACAGAAGGACTGCAGTAAATGATTACAGCTGTTTCACCAGTTTCTACTATCAAGTCAAGGAATCAATAAAGTATTTTTATATATTACCATAATTATTACAATATAGATAGTTAGTAATCCATATATTATATAGGAAGGAAACTATTCATATTTTAAAGGGAAACACAGTGCATTTTGTGTCTCTAAAAGAGTAAAAAACTAACCATTTGGAACTACAATCAATATTATTACACAGTAGTTTACATGAATTTAAATTGCTCAGACAGCCCCAATGTGATAGAAAGCCTGCATGATGTCACAAGTCCTAGTCTTCCCAGTTTGTAGGTCGCTGAACTGGGAACACTAGTCTAGTTTGCTTTGCTCAGAAACTCATATATTACCAGGTAACTGTTTTTTTTAGCCTTTTTGATATTTTCTCAGCTGATTATGCCACATTCAGTGATATGTGTTGTTTCTGTGTATATTCTGACATGTCTTCGTCCATGACTGGTACAGCACACTCGGAAGTAACAAATGATTTTCATCGTCAAGTTTGCTTTGTCACTGTAACTTGTAAAGATGTTACGTTCGCCTGGTGCGTGATATGGCTTTTGTTCATGAATATAAATCCTAAATTAAAGGGAATACGAGAAACCAATATCTGTGCAGTGTATTCGTATACAGGGCGAGTAAAACAAGAACTGTACATATCACAGCAGGGTCAATGTAACAAGGCTTTGCCACTTATTGTACAACCAATGAGAACATGTCTTAATATGTTGGCAACTGAGATTTCATTAAAATCTCCCATTATGAACATAAATTCGGAGTTTTCTTGATTGTAGTTGTACATGGTTAGTTTGCATTAACCTGTTTAGGTTCAAACAATTGTAGTTGTACATGGTTAGTTTGTATTAACCTGTTTAGGTTCAAACAATTGTAGTTGTACATGGTTAGTTTGTATTAACCTGTTTAGGTTCAAACAATTATAGTTGTACATGGTTAGTTTGTATTAATCTGTTTAGGTTCAAACAATTGTAGTTGTACATGGTTAGTTTGTATTAATCTGTTTAGGTTCAAACAATTGTAGTTGTACATGGTTAGTTTGTATTAATCTGTTTAGGTTCAAACAATTGTAGTTGTACATGGTTAGTTTGTATTAACCTGTTTAGGTTCAAACAATTGTAGTTGTACATGATTAGTTTGTATTAACCTGTTTAGGTTCAAACAATTGTAGTTGTACATGGTTAGTTTGTATTAATCTGTTTAGGTTCAAACAATTGTAGTTGTACATGGTTAGTTTGTATTAATCTGTTTAGGTTCAAACAATTGTAATTGTACATGGTTAGTTTGTATTAATCTGTTTAGGTTCAAACAATTGTAGTTGTACATGGTTAGTTTGTATTAACCTGTTTAGGTTCAAACAATTGTAGTTGTACATGGTTAGTTTGTATTAATCTGTTTAGGTTCAAACAATTGTAGTTGTACATGGTTAGTTTGTATTAATCTGTTTAGGTTCAAACAATTGTAGTTGTACATGGTTAGTTTGTATTAATCTGTTTAGGTTCAAACAATTGTAGTTGTACATGGTTAGTTTGTATTAACCTGTTTAGGTTCAAACAATTGTAGTTGTACATGGTTAGTTTGCATTAACCTGTTTAGGTTCAAACAATTGTAGTTGTACATGGTTAGTTTGTATTAACCTGTTTAGGTTCAAACAATTGTAGTTGTACATGGTTAGTTTGTATTAACCTGTTTAGGTTCAAACAATTGTAGTTGTACATGGTTAGTTTGTATTAACCTGTTTAGGTTCAAACAATTGTAGTTGTACATGGTTAGTTTGTATTAATCTGTTTAGGTTCAAACAATTGTAGTTGTACATGGTTAGTTTGTATTAACCTGTTTAGGTTCAAACAATTGCCGTTTGTTTCCCTTTAGTCAGTCACATGTATAACGAGCCAGCATGTGGAATTACAGCTATATTGATAATTAGCTTGAGATTGTGTGGTTTACTTAACCAAAATGTTGTACAAATCAGTTACAAAATCTTATATATATATATATATATATATATATAGTGTATATTTAGTATATGTGTATTGTACAGGCATAAATACATTTATCTTGTAGTGATGAGTCACTAATTGTACGAGGGATGGATTTTCATTTGTAATTATTTCATAGCGTGGCTCCTACAACAGCGACTATAATTATAATTAGTCTCCCGTCCCTTATGTGACATAATCCTTTATAATTATGTTATTATATTATATCTATTATAAACTTACCACTTGGTTTTTTTTACTCATGTCGATTCGATTGCAATATATTTTATGGTCTTTTGTTTTATAACGATTATTTAGTTGTAGTATGTATTTGGGACAAATAAATATTTCCTGTTCCTGGTCCTGTTCCTGATTAACATACAACATTATAAAAAGACAAGGCAAACTATAACAGAGAATACCATTGAAGGTAATCTACAGTCAACACAGGATTTATAATATAAATAGGAACTGCTAGTTTGTTGGATGAATACCCACATTTCTGATCTTCGTCAGAATTGTCGTTGGGACCACAGTTTGGCAACTTGTTACATCTAAGGTAGCTGGCAATGCAGTAGCCACTCTTTCTACAGTGAAAGCCCTTACACAGACGCTCTGCAAACAAAACATAACAACTCTGCAGATTATACCCATGTATAAGTTAACCGGGTCAGGTTATATCTTACAACACTCACTTTATCAAGTAATCATTAACAAATTGTTCCCTCACCACCAGGAACAATGTGTTTTTATATTACGGAATACGGCCATTGTTTATCAAATAGCGGGTGTATAACAGCTCATCCATTTCAAACATGTCCGAAGTGCAACTCTCGCAATGTTTTACTTGTGAACAGTCAGCTGAGCCAGTCTTGTGAGACGTCACCAGTACCTCACAGATGGCTCATTGAGGTCGTCTTGAGCTTACATGACTCACCAGTGAAAATCATACAGGTTAATTTTGAGATCTTATGGATTTCTGTTGGTGATTTTATAAAAGGTAAATGTTTATTATATGATGCGATGTCCAGTCATTTGTGACTGTTCAAGACACTTTACACTTTACTCCCTGGCAGATCTGTTAAATCAAGCATCATCTCGACTTCTCTGGGAAGCATTCAATCACATTGCAATTACTGTGTGAAGACTGTTCATACAGAAATATCCACCACTGGCTATAGCTAGGTACTTATTTATACAGCTGAGTGAACGGAGGTAACATGGAGTGAACATATTTGCTCAAGGTTTGAAATGGCAGCACAGGAATTGAACTCGAGTTCTCTTGGTCGAGAGTGCGAAGCTCTAGCCACTGCACCACTGAGCTCCACTTTAGAGTCTCCTGGTGACCGCCTACCCTGGTACATATCAGGGTTGACAATCTACAAACAAGGCTGTGAGTGACTAATTATTGAAGAAAGCCATTAAAGAACCTGGTATTGATGTGATTTCTGTCCATGATATTTGGAATCCCTTCGCTCCTACAGCACGGGACGAACTAAAAAACCTGTGAAAACAAAATCATTAATAATAACTATCTTAGTCAACAGTAAATTTCATTAAAAGTTGGTTTCCTACAAAAAGCTTAAATGTTCATATGAGATCTATAGTTAGTAGTAAAAATTATGAATATATGACAGAATTTATTACATCATTATTACTACCACTAAACTGACATTTGTCGTCATCTTCATGGCTTGATGTGTTTCAATGGGGCATCTGGCAACTCAAAACAAACATATTATATTTTGATATCTTTTTAAAATGAAACAAAAATCATCTTTTTCTGCATATACACTCAGATAACATAAAACATTTGCACCTACGATTGGACAATCTGGAATACCATGCCTGAGGTTTAGGTGGAACATGGTGTTGATCAGACCTCACCTTATTTTCATGACCCAAGCCATACTGTTAGACAACATCATGAGTGCGTGTACCGGGTAGTCATGTTTTGGTCTTTCTTTACTAAATTTCTTGCATTCTGACATAGTAGTTGACATTACTGAGGGTTGGTGGTGTTTCAGTGTGCCAACATTTGGTTTGCATTTAGTATATTGGGGCAGAAATCATGGCTGCACCAATTTCCAAGAACTGCTAGGTGCTTATCGGTTGTTTATTCCTCAAGCATCATTTCCATGGTCAACATGACGGCTGCCAGAAACAAAGAGATTTTACCAGAATCTTCCACTCTGAGAACAATTTTTGAGTAAACCACTGGCATGATTTTTGGTTGATTGTAGTTGTAAATGGTTACTTTGAGGTGCAAAACCCAAAAATGCTTTCTCTCCTTTCTCTCTACATTCAGCATCCCAGTGGGCAAAAGCAGTCAAAAACCTGTTAAATGCATTTTCAATCAATTTTGATAGCTGGTGCACAACTGGGTTAAACAACAAATATACCTGGCTTTTTAATTTCAACAGTTCAGAATTACAGACGTTTGTTATACTGATGGTGCTGTTGTCTTGTCTACTTCACAACACGAATAACTTAACCGAGATAAGTTTTGACGACAACAAACTGAGAGAGGTGTGAAGGTCACTTACTCGACCCTCATGTAGCTGCCGTGTGAGATGATGTGATGAAGGGCCGGAGCTGTGCCACAAAACTGGTGAGAGGGCAGAGACCGATCATCCGGATAGAGCTTAATCACTGCGTGATGACAGCCAGACTCTGGACACAACAGCAACACCAGGGAGCAGTCATTACCTGACAGTGTGGGAATTTAAAAAAAAAGTAAGGGTGATAATTTTTTCTGAGGTATAATAGATGAACCCCTGAACGTTTGGTACTTGAGATGAAAAGTGTCTAGGAGGAAAACTTAACCTAACCTTTCCTCCTACAAGCTTTGGATATTAGCCAATTGTTCACAACATTGTGCATGTTTTGTACAATTTTTCTGAGCTACATAAACTGTATACCAATCAGCTGAGGACTTCTTAAATTGTGTTGTGAAAAACTTTTAAAATCTATGTCATAATGAATATATGAATACTTTTGGAAACCGGCATCTGTGTACGTTGCACCATCTGTGTACATTGCACCATCTGTGTATGTTGCACCATCTGTGTATGTTGCACCATCTGTGTACGTTGCACCATCTGGAGGATGGGAATGTTTCCTAGTGTCTAATAAGACTACAGACTAGTCATATGAAAGGCAAATCTAATGCTACAACCAATGTTTGCACTCACAATCGTTGTGGAATCTGTACTTACCCCCGCCCTCTATAGAGAAGATCGGGAACTGAAGCAGAATGTGAGCAAATGGTTGTTTTGCATAGATGTGCCACTCACAACTCAAGTTGATGGGGTACCGCATTGGGTAGTTTGGGGTATGTATAAGTCCGCCGCCTCCAGACGTCAAATTCATAAAACACCCTGCAAAAACATCTCATGGGATTAGTATGCCAACAATTCACATAACAATGTCTAAATAGTTACTCATTAAACAATGAAATCATTTATATTACAATCTGAATCAATAATATTAATAATAATATTATATGCCAGTTTCTATATTAAATTTTTGTCTGGTCACTAGCTCTGTTTTTACACTGTCCATTGTAAGCAAATCAAGACCTTAAGTGAAAAGGTAATTGTAAAATAACTAACTGGTCTGTCTATGCTGCATTTTGGAATATTTATATAAATAAATATATATATATATGCATACATATATATGCATATTTGATATACAGTGTATATATATATATATAATACACTAGTGCGGGAACAAGATTAATCTTGGGAGTGCTGAGAAAGAAACGGAGCTTCAGCACCACTCTGCTTCGCTGTCGATCATAACATCTATGACTGGCGCCTATATATATATATATGTATATATATACATATATATATATATGTATATATATACATATATATATATATATACTGATTTTGGTCTCACTTTTATTGGTTGGTTTCTTCTCAATGAACTCGTACTGAGCTTGGAAGCCATTAGTAACAGTCTTGTCATCGCTATGGAAGACGACCTTGAGGATGCTGGCTCTGTGCCCTGAGAGGACGGGGCCAGGCACGGCAACCCCACACAACTTCCCCACCAGCTCCGCACTGCTCCCAAAGTGGGGAGTACGGATATTGTAGATCAGCAAGTTATCCGTGGAACAACTGTCAAAACAGCAACAATGGTAATAGCAAAACAACAAATGTCTGTGTGTCAGTCTGTCTGTCTGTCTGTCTGTCTGTCTGTCTGACAGTGTAACTGTGTGTCTGACTCTCTGACTGTCCATCCATCCATCTGTCTGTGTCATAATGTCGCAATACATTTTCAAAGATACCTGATTATTTCTAAACTGCATTCCCAACGTGGAGTCCAAGCTAACTCCTAACTGCTCATTGGCTAACTGAGGATGCTTGCTACATTGTGACAAGAGACAGTTAAGTATGGAGGCAAACATAGGCAGGAGAATTCAACAACATTGTCTCACCCGATTATTATTACTCGCAAAAATGCCCATCACCAGACAGCATAACTAGGTATAACATAAGTGACAGTCATAATAGCAATATTTACCCAATGTTAGGAAACACACATCATTACATAAACACCATAATACATGGTTTGTAACGGCTTCAGTGCAAATCAAACATATATGTTAGAAACAACCGCATTACACGTATGCTGCAATATTTGTTGTATGTTCAAAATGTCGAAGGTCGGAAAGAAAGTGAAGTTCACATCCATCGATAGGCTCTAGTCATGATAGTGACTTTAATATACTACTATTCATTGGCACAAGGATAGACGTCTGTCTGTCTGAGCCTATTATGTCAGTGTCTACTTCATGTTGCCAAGCAACCTAGGCCATGATGCAAGAGCTGGTTTCCCAAAATATTTGCCACACTTGCATGCTTCCTGCAATTGTTAAGTTACGTTTTATGTTGCTATGAAATTTATTTACCCTAAAATCCACTAAGAACCCTTTAAACATTAGGTATTAAAAAATAAAGGTGTTACATTTCATTTGTGGGACCATAGATTAATCCTTTAAAGTTTGGTGCCCAAGGCATAAGTTGTCTACTTAATATATATAAACAGTACATATACTAGCTAGCTCGATTACAGTTAGATTTGTAGATTTGTTTTTCCCTCAATATCTTAGTTTAATCTTCCCCTAACTGTGCACTGTTGAAAATCTACCAAACTGTCCAAACATGCTCTACATTAAAACTGGCTAAAGTTTCATAAACCACTTGATCTGTTTTCCTGACTTTTCCCAAATTTAGGGAAATTACTTTCATATAGACTTTCCTTGTTTGGGAAATTACTTTTGTGTAGTAGTTTGGTAGGTATCCGTGCACTCACTTGCCAGTCCGGTCGTTTACGTCAAAGTTGAGAAACGTGAGTCGCACTTGCTCCTGGTGGAGCCCAATGAACTCGTAGACACAGTCGGTGTTTGGTGGATAGTAGCTGGGGTAACGAGGTGAGTTGAACAACCCCATCTTCTGGCTGGAACTGCGATAGATGAACTGACACCGTTCCTCAGTCGCTGGTGTGCCAGGGATGGCGTAGTCTACAACACCAGCAGTCTTGGTAACTGGCTTGTTAACAAACGCAGATGCATTTGAATGTGCGTTCAAATGCCTCTGTGAAATTGTAAAAACATTTGCATTTGAGTGCGCACCTTAAACATTTGCATTTGGGTACGCACCTTAAACATTTGCATTTGGGTACGCACCTTAAACATTTGCATTTGAGTGCGCACTTTAAACATTTGCATTTGAGTGCGTACCTTAAACATTTGCATTTGAGTGCGTACCTTAAACATTTGCATTTGAGTGCGTACCTTAAACATTTGCATTTGAGTGCACACCTTAAACATTTGCATTTGAGTGCATACCTTAAACATTTGCATTTGAGTGCGTACCTTAAACATTTGCATTTGAGTGCGTACCTTAAACATTTGCATGTGATTGTTGTTGTTGTGATTGTTGTTGTTTGTTGTTGTGATTGTTGTTGTTTGTTGTTGTGATTGTTGTTGTTTGTTGTTGTGATTGTTGCTTCTCTAAATAAAACAAAACATTAATATCAAGCCAACACATCTGAAATTAATTCAAATGCAAATGTGTAACCAAAACATTTGCACTGCACGCCACCCCAAAACATTTGCATGCGTTCCTGGAAAATGGCATCTACATTTAAATCAAGTAAAACATGTGCATTTGCATTAAAATGCATTGATATGCATCTGTTAACAAGCCTGTAAGTTGGTAAAACATATCACTATCACATTCACTACAGTTGTGTAGTATCAGACAGAGCCAATTACCTTCTTTCTTCTTATGTACAGCTCAGAACTCTGCATCAGCCACATGTATGTGTATTGATATGACAGAACTATTTGTTTATGTCACGATGCAGTCATTATGTACAACGCTGTGAGTGTGATGAGCTTGAAACTTGTCTATGTCATCATAACTTGTTAACATCATAACTGAAAGTGTGACGCCATCAAACAATCTTGGAGGCAGTTGATTCATAATCAGTAATCTGTAAATGATGCTATTGATTGACAACTGTTGATGCTAGGTCAGTATTTACAACATGTAATTGAAAAAGCATATTTACAAACATTGTTTTTATGTGGGTGATCTGTCTACTAATGTGTTTGCCAACTACAGTTATTATCAATAGTTCAGTGTACTATTGACAATAACTATTGATAGGTAAAATTACTTTTGATAGCATACAATCATGATACATTGATAGTTTGATGTTTTCTTACACTTCTAGTGTAGGCAATATAAATGCGCACCTGTGACAAACTCAAAGTGTGCCTTGAAGCCCCGGGCTGCATGCAAGGCCCCCTGACTGGAGAAGATGAGTAGAAGGCGGGGGTTGAATGAGGCTATATCCGGGGGCAGGGTGATGCCACAGAACACACTGTCAGCCTGGACCTCTCTGTGGTCCTTGCCTCGCAGGTACACACTGACAGAGCCCTTCTGACACCTGGCAACACAAGACACAAACTACAAGTACACACTGACAGAGCCCTTCTGACACCTGGCAACACAAGACACAAACTACAAGTACACACTGACAGAGCCCTTCTGACACCTGGCAACACAAGACACAAACTACAAGTACACACTGACAGAGCCCTTCTGACACCTGGCAACACAACACACAAACTACAAGTACACACTGACAGAGCCCTTCTGACACCTGGCAACACAAGACACAAACTACAAGTACTCACTGACAGAGCCATTCTGACACCTGGCAACACAACAGACAAACTACAAGTACACACTGACAGAGCCATTCTGACACCAGGCAACACAACACACAAACTACAAGTACACACTGACAGAGCCATTCTGACACCAGGCAACACAACACACAAACTACAAGTACACACTGACAGAGCCCTTCTGACACCAGGCAACAGAAGACACAAACTACAAGTACACACTGACAGAGCCATTCTGACACCAGGCAACACAACACACAAACTACAAGTACACACTGACAGAGCCCTTCTGACACCAGGTAACAGAAGACACAAACTACAAGTACGCACTGACAGAGCCCTTCTGACACCAGGCAACAGAAGACACAAACTACAAGTACACACTGACAGCCATTCTGACACCAGGCAACACAACACACAGACTACAAGTACGCACTGACAGAGCCCTTCTGACACCAGGCAACAGAAGACACAAACTACAAGTACTCACTGACAGCCATTCTGACACCAGGCAACATAACACACATACTATAAGTACGCACTGACAGAGCCCTTCTGACACCAGGCAACACAAGACACAAACTACAAGTACACACTGACAGAGCCCTTCTGACACCTGGCAACACAACACACAAACTACAAGTACACACTGACAGAGCCATTCTGACACCAGGCAACATAACACACAGACTACAAGTACACACTGACAGAGCCATTCTGACACCAGGCAACAGAAGACACAAACTACAAGTACTCACTGACAGAGCCATTCTGACACCAGGCAACACAACACACAAACTACAAGTACACACTGACAGAGCCCTTCTGACACCTGGCAACATAACACACAGACTACAAGTACACACTGACAGAGCCCTTCTGACACCTGGCAACACAACACACAAACTACAAGTACACACTGACAGAGCCCTTCTGACACCTGGCAACACAACACACAGACTACAAGTACACACTGACAGAGCCATTCTGACACCAGGCAACAAAACACACAAACTACAAGTACACACTGACAGAGCCCTTCTGACACCAGGCAACACAAGACACAAACTACAAGTACACACTGACAGAGCCATTCTGACACCTGGCAACACAACACACAAACTACAAGTACACACTGACAGAGCCATTCTGACACCAGGCAACAGAAGACACAAACTACAAGTACACACTGACAGAGCCATTCTGACACCTGGCAACACAAGACACAAACTACAAGTACACACTGACAGAGCCATTCTGACACCTGGCAACACAACACACAAACTACAAGTACACACTGACAGAGTCCTTCTGACACCAGGCAACACAATACACAGACTACAAGTACGCACTGACAGAGCCATTCTGACACCAGGCAACACAACACACAGACTACAAGTACATACTGACAGAGCCATTCTGACACCAGGCAACACAATACACAGACTACAAGTACATACTGACAGAGCCATTCTGACACCAGGCAACACAACACACAGACTACAAGTACACGCTGACAGAGCCATTCTGACACCTGGCAACACAATATACAAACTACACATACACACTGACAAAGCCCTTCTGACACCTGGCAACACAACATACAAACTACAACTACACATTGACAGAACCATTCTGACACCTGGCAACACAACACACAAACCACAAGTATATACTGACAGAGCCTTTCTGACACCTGGCAACACAACACACTTCCAACACACGATTATTCTTTGTTTATGTCACACCGACACAGTCCACATGTAGACATAAGCATAAGTGAAACATAATCTAAATACACATATGTAATGCACTAAAAGTACAGGTGAGACCCATCTGTTGACAATTGGAATACTGCTTATGGATTTGGAGACTGACCAATCCTTTTGTTTTGATGCGCCTCTGAGTTTGGTTTCCAAGGATTTAGGTGCAATACAAGTTATCTTATTATTATTATTATAAGTAAACAACATTTTTAAAATGTTTCTCTGATAAAGTGCTGCAATTGTAAAATTTTGCAAACATGCACTTTTGTAATGTGTATGTAGTGTAGATGTAACAATGGACATTATTTGAGGATTATAGTTGATTGCACTTCGTTCTACAAAACCTGTAAAAAGTTTACAGTAGGCGACAACAGGGAATCTGAGGCAACAAACAATGTCAATGACAGGCTAGACACAAGGATATTGGTTAGACAGCTCTCATTCCTTGACAATGAAATCTGGGAGATTGGTTCAGAACAGAAAATGTGATCGATTTCCAGGAGTCTTCCAACAAGGCCGGGAGACTTTAACATATATGGTTACATTGATGCTTATTCATGTACAAATTAACACATTTTATAATTTTAAGCCATATATGCAGGTGCAATATATCTACTAGTGGACAAAACTGATTCGATAAACCAAGATGTGAGAGGAAAAGTGAATGTTGAAACATTTACATATATCAAATGCCGATCCAAAATTGAAACTCTGTTGTTGGCAAATATGAATTTTGTTTGATCATATTATCAAACTTTCATATTTTTATAGAAGAATTATACATTAATACAATATTTGGCCAACTAATTCTACTGACCGAGTATACGTAAATGACTATTTAATTACTTATTACAATTGTTTTTTATTTATTTATTTATCTTCATAACTTATTTACATATTTGTTTAACTTATTTGTACATGAAACAAAAGTATTTGTATTCTTACAGTGCACTACTGGATGGAACATCGAAGTCTTCAAAGGCTAGTCGTGTCTTCTCCAGGTTCTCCCGGTTCACGAGCCCGTCGATGTAGTAGTAGCAAGTGACATTGAGGGGGTAGTCTCTAGGGTAGTCGGGACTTGTGATGGTGCCGTTGGACTTACCCACACTCAGGATTCTCTGGTCACATTCTACAGCACAACAACATCACATTCTACAGCACAACAACATCACATTCTACAGCATCACAACATCACATTCTACAGCATCACAACATCACATTTTACAGCATCACAACATCACATTTCTACAGCATCACAACATCACATTCTACAGCATCACAACATCACTTTTCTACAGCATCACAACATCATATTCTACAGCATCACAACATCACATTCTACAGAACCACAACATCACATTCTACAGCACCACATCACATTCTACAGCACCACAACATCACATTCTACAGCACCACTACATCACATTCTACAGCATCACAACATCACATTCTACAGCATCACATTCTACAGCATCACAACATCACATTCTACAGCATCACAACATCACATTCTACAGCACCACAACATCACATTCTACAGCATCACATTCTACAGCACCACAACATCACATTCTACAGCATCACAACATCACATTCTACAGCACCACAACATCACATTCTACAGCATCACAACATCATATTCTACAGCACCACAACATCACATTCTACAGCACCACCACATCACATTCTACAGCATCACGACATCACATTCTACAGCATCACGACATCACATTCTACAGCACCACAACATCACATTCTACAGCACTACAACATGACATTCTACAACATCACATTCTACAACACCACAAAATCATATTCTACAACATCACATTCTACATCACATTCTACAGCAGCATAACACCACATTCTACAGCAGCACAACAACACATTCTACATCACATTCTACTGCAGCACAACATAACATTCTACAGCTACACAACATCACATTTTACATTACATTCTACAGCACATCACATTCTGCAACAGTGCAACATACCATTTTACAGTATCAGATACAGTTATAGTGAGCAATTCAACTTGTCTTCTATCTACCAATATACTGCACATGATCCTCCCTTGTAACAGTGTGTAACTCCCTTACTGGTGACAACCACAGGAAACATGATCCTCCCTTGTAACAGTGTGTAACTACCTTACTGGTGACAACCACAGGAAACATGATCCTCCCTTGTAACAGTGTGTAACTCCCTTACTGGTGACAACCACAGGAAACATGATCCTCCCTTGTAACAGTGTGTAACTCCCTTACTGGTGACAACCACAGTGTGTAACATGACCTTACTGGTGACAACCACAGGAAACATGATCCTCCCTTGTAACAGTGTGTAACTCCCTTACTGGTGACAACCACAGGAAACATGATCCTCCCTTGTAACAGTGTGTAACTCCCTTACTGGTGACAACCACAGGAAACATGATCCTCAATGTAACAGTGTGTAACTCCCTTACTGGTGACAACCACAGGAAACATGATCCTCTCTTGTAACAGTGTGTAACTCCCTTACTGGTGACAACCACCGGAAACAGTCATAAACCTGTGTTCAACATAGTCTTGGTGAAAACAGGTTTCGTCGATCAAAATGTAACTCTGATAATATTGATACAAAACATATTATTATCATCAATATGTGATCTAGCAGATTTAAAAGTGCACACACATCATTAAATAGACCACCCTACGTCAATTAAACACAGACCAATAAATACGCTTGAAGGTGAAATATAGTTTTTTACCAGATGACTGATTGACCTATCAAATTCCCATAATTTCCCGTAAATCATAAAGTGCAATAGAGTTAATTTAGATGTATTTGAGATATAAGAAAACAATCAGTGAAATTGGATGATTTAGTAAAATGAAACCACCAACCATATGTAGAAGTCAACCAATTAACATTGTTATACATTCCCTGTTTGGTAGTAGCCTTAAAGTACCATTAGAGCAGTAGTCATTCTATGACATCAACTAGTACCTGTGCCCACAACGTGCTGACCCGAAGCTGTGCCAATGAAGTCTGCAACACCAACAGGACACATCACACCTGGTGTCATGAGAAAACATACAACAAACAATCTATATAGTAATATGTTAACTGTTGGTCATTGTAAGTGTATCTCCTCCCTGGTGTCAAGGTCAAGTCACCTCTTTCACTCAGTCGCTTCCTTCGACCAATCGCCTCTCATCTACCAATTGGCAATGTATTTTTAAAAACACAAAGGTAGTTATTTTTTAGTTATTTACGTACAACATTACGTATCTGTATTGTCACCTATTGGAGAAATATGAAAACGCAAGAGTGATTAGTAGCTCTCCAGATGGCGCTAGTCTGAATGGGTATAAAATAAAAAAATGGGCCAATTGGCCCTGAAGTCCTTTGGACTAATACGTCTATATGTGACCCCGGCTGACCAAATGAGTGATAAGTCAGAAAAATGATAACATTGTTTTCTTACATCCTTGTAAAGGTTTGGTAGGGTGCTTTACACGGTTTCAAAAATTATGACTGCTACAAAAATTGGCGAAGTTATAGAGCATTGAACATGGTAGGGATCAAAAAGTGAAAACGAAGAAAACGGCGGTTGAAATTATATATGCAAATGGATTGCATGGAAATATTACATACACAACATTCAAATGTGGCACGCAGTATGTAATATGTATGTTATGTTGCAATGATACACTGGAAGTACAAATGTGCTGCTACAAAGACTTATCAAGTTATGCCAGATTATGTCTTTATGTGTAAAACTAAGAGGACAGATTATTTGAGAGCAAAAGGTAGACTCACTGTTTGACACAGTTTAAAACCTACAGGCAACTGTCCAGTTTAACAGGGGTCTAGTGGCTTAATGCTGTCTGTTGACACAAGCTTCTGCCAGTGACCAATTACAGATTAGTCACAGTTTCCATCAAACAATAGCAGGCAGAGAATCTTAGCTCCACAGCTGGGTGTCATACACAACAAGTTATAAATATAGCTACTCTGAGGTAGACAATTAATTTTAGTTAGCAAATTTTGCATTTTAGGGGACCTTTGGTGCCCTTAGAATGAATCAATCAAATACAGATTTATTGTGTATAGTGGCACTACCACATGAAATGTCTATGAAAAATTAAAGAAAAAGTTACTGAAAAGTGTTTGAAAAAAAAAAAATGGGTCAGCTGGACGGTGATAGACCGTTTGAAATTGAAGCCTTTGTAAAACTTTTGTCTCGACTTCACCGAAGGCGGTGTCCTGTTGTCAGAACTTTGAAGGTGTTACTCACCTAACTTACAAATATATAGGGAGCTAATGGAAAGGCCCATCATAATCCATAGCACTACAAAATGAAGTATCTGAAAGTCACACTTCATATACTGAGTGACACATCTCGTACTGTCTCTCTGCACTGTTGCAATGTCCAATAGTTTCCTATCACAACCCTCGTGTACAATATACCAATATCCAACACCACAACACATGTATTATCATTGGATAGGTAATTGAATAATCTTTCAGATGAATGCAACTTGTAGCAGCAGAAAATGAAGCATACAAAAGTTACACCGCAAACAATGACATGCATTCTCAAAATGTGATTCATTCAAAAATTAGTGCTATATAATAGTAGTTTGTCAAAATGTAAACAAACTCAAAGACAGTTGCAGCTTACTGTCCACCAAGCAGTAGCAGAGCAGTTTTATAATAATAATAATCCACAAGTTAAGTGACAGTGATCTTCCTTTTATCATTCATGTGATGTTTATTGTGAGCAGGGCGGACAAATGGTTATCATACGTAGAC
The DNA here is from genome assembly GCA_020002185.1 of Paraescarpia echinospica. NCBI lineage: Eukaryota > Metazoa > Annelida > Polychaeta > Sabellida > Siboglinidae > Paraescarpia > Paraescarpia echinospica. The sequence goes on from CM034542.1 coordinate 42,241,259, forward strand.
AGGTACAGAAAGAAACTGAAATTTTCTATAAAAAGAACACGTTTGCCTATCAATGGCATGTATTTCCTATTGTTGCTGTTTCTGCCGGGCAGAAACAGTTTCTGCCCGGCATATATCAAACAACCCTGTAGGTAATTATTAATCAAATGTTTTTTGGTGAATCATAGTTACAGATCATTAAGGGTTATGATGGAAGTAAAATGTTTACATGTTTACTGTTCACTGAAAGAAACAGCTCCACAGAACTAATTATAGTTATTGTTAAGATGTTTAACCTAGTTCCATTATCTGACATTGTGCCAACAGATTGGTGTATTTGGATCATTAAGCCTATATAATTATTATATAAACATAGCAGCAGACATTGGGACAGTATGACTGCTGCCTGGCTAAATGGATGCAATGGTGCTTTGAAGTTAGTTCTTCTGCCAACTATCCTTTTCACACAAGCCTATAGGTTTAGTAGCTGCCAGCACACTACTGAGCCTAAACTACCATGCAGGTGTGAAAAACGTGCTGATGTATTTGAACTTGAGCCACTAATTAACTGTCCACCAAGCAGTAGCAGAGCAGTTTTATAATAATAATAATCCACAAGTTAAGTGGTAGTGATCTTCCTTTTATCATTCATGTGATGTTTATTGTGAGCAGGGCGGACAAATGGTTATCATATGTAGACAGGTACAGAAAGAAACTAAAATGTTCTATAAAAAAGAACCACATACCTAAACAAAGCGAATGTAATAGGTGAAGAACAGGCAGTGTTCAGATAGGGGTATTGGTTGAATTGTATTTGTCTTGACACAAAAGGCTTTATTGTGCCTTAACTATGTCAACTCTTCTAATGGTTGACATTTGGTTGTTTCAGGTGTCAACTATATTGTGAATCTGTAATTATTAGTCTATATTGATACAATTGATTTACACAGTACCATGTCTACACAAGGCATGGCAAGCGTACACAGAACAGTAGAATGCATTTGATATAAATAAAGTGTAGGGTATTTCACTCTATAGTTGTCCAGAATATAAATTTTCTATGTTTGTCACCTACATGTTTCTACAGACAATACATCTTTAACCAATAGACACCACAGTCACACCATTTTATAATAATTAAATGAACATCAAAATAAACACAACTTGCAATTATAGAAAATCAATAGTTTTGAAGATACAGTTTAAAAGTGTTAGGCAACTGTTCAGTCTAACAGGGGTCAAGTGTGTCTGCTCTGCCTGGGTGCTGTGACCAATTAAAGATTAGTCAAGGTCTCAATGGACTGGGCTGTAGAGATTAGTCACAGCTGTTGATTTTGTGGAACAATACACAACATCTAATGTTGGGGGTGGTCTCAAGGGCCCTTCTCAAAACCACATCACTAGATAATGTAAACCTTTTGCACTTTGGGGGCCCCTTAGATGCCCTTAGAATGATTCAATCAAATACAGATATCTTGTATATAGTGGCAGCACCCTAAGATACATCTATGCAAAATGAGAAAAAAAGTTGCTGAACAGTTTTTGAAAAAATAGGCCAAATGTTACATTTTTACCAGTTTTGGGGTCCTTGGAGGCCCTAGGGAGCCCTTAAAATGATTCAATCAAACACAGATTTCTCGTGCATAGTGGCAGTGCCCCAAGATATGTCTATGCAAAATTAGAGAAAAAGTTGCTGAACGGTTTCTGAGATACGGCAGCTAACGGCAGACGGCGGACGGCGGATGGCGGACGTAGAGTGATGGCAATAGTCCCTTGGGCCTTCGGCCAAAGGACTAAAAAGCTGTAAGGCCAATGTGTTGGTGATCATTGATGGCCTGGGTTGTTGCTCCATGGGTAGGTCTGGTGTAAGCAGGTTTATGTAAATTATACCAAGTTGTTTATAACAAGACCTGAACCAAACCTGGAACAAACACATAATTCAATTGCAGTTTCATTAAAATGGCAGAACAAGAACAGCAACAGAATCACGTGTCATTAGTCACTATTACATGGCTAGACATTTAGCGGTTTATGCAAGTTTCACCAGTGTCGGCTAGTTGTTACTAGTGGAAACTGGCAATGTCAGGTTTATGTTCTGCTTATAGGAAAGACAGCTGAGTGTTTTGCATGATAGTAGCATTAATGGCATTGTAAATACATATGTATCCCACAGCATTAACCAAACATTATCTTCTATGTCCTTATTTCATGTTTGGTTTTTAATATGAAGCTTGGGATACAAAGGAGACTAGCATTGAGGTGTCTGTACTTCTGACTGCCCCATTTCACACACCCAAAAAGAGCATGTTGTCAAATAATCTCATTGTCTGTGTGTGATACGTCACTTTAGTGATCCACCAGAAATAGAACTGGTTCTATGCCTGTCGACTGACATGTCAATCTGATGCTTGGTGATGCTGCTTGCAATGTGAAAAGCAATGTTCACGCATGTCAGTTCTAATTTTGGTGATGAAATTATAATGTCAACACACCTGGTGTGGGCATTTGAAGGAGCTTGGAGACGATGTCAGAGGAGCCATCAGCACAAAGAACAACTAATGGGAATCACAGGTGGCGACTTATTGTGCTCTGATAGGTGGCGACTTATTGTTCTCAGACAAGTGGAGACTTATTGTTCTCTGACATGTGGAGACTTATTGCTCTCTGACAGATGGAGACTTATTGCTCTCTGACAGATGGATATTTATTGTTCTATGACAGGTGGAGACTTATTGTTCTATGACAGGTGGATACTTATTGTTCTCTGACAGGTGGATATTTATTGTTCTCTGACAGGTGGATATTTACTGTTCTCTGACAGGTGGAGACTTATTGTTCTCTGACAGGACAGAGACTTATTGCTGTCTGACAGGTGGTTATTTATTGTTCTCTGACAAGTGGATACTTACTGTTCTCTGACAGGTTGAGACTTATTGCTCTCTGACAGAGGGAGCCTTATAGCTCTCTAACAGGTGGAGATTTAGTGTTCTCTGACAAGTGGATACTTATTGCTCTCTGAAAGGTGGAGACTTATTGCTATCTAACAAGTGGATATTTATTGCTCTCTGACAGGTGGAGACCTATTGCTCTCTAACAGGTTAAAGACTTATTGCTATCTAACAAGTGGATATTTATTGCTCTCCGACAGGTGGATATTTATTGCTCTCTGACAGGTGGAGACTTAATACTCTCCATGGCAACTTTGGTTTGTACTGTTAGATTCTTCAATTCAATATTTTTGCTTTGTTTCTGACACATTTTGCAAACAAAATCGAGTCTAGTATCTAGTATCGACAATGATCTCAAGACATGACTTTAACACAATGATGAGTTGAGTGATGAGTAGACACCAGAGAGTAGACAATAGACTAGACAATAGAGAGTAGACAATAGACTAGACAATAGAGAGTAGATAATAGACTAGACAATAGAGAGTAGAAAATACTGAGTAGACAATAGAGAGTAGACAATAGAGTAGACAATAGAGAGTAGACAATAGAGAGTTTACACACCGAGGTTGACAAATTTGTTGCTGATCTCAAACTCTGCTTTGAATCCTTGTCTCTGTGTGTCATGTTCCAGTTGTTTCTCCCAGTATGGCACATAGGGCTTCTTGGTGGGCGTCACTCGACCACTCTTGGTCACAAACTCCATGTGTAGAGCCTCTGAGGTTGAGTATATCGTGATGTCCTTCAGCCGGCCACAGTATACACCAATCACCTCGGCCTGATTTGTGTAGCCGTCATACACCTTGATATAGTCAAACGGACAGCTGAAAAAACAATTAAAAGTATGACAGTTATACTGGCTATTACCACATTATGCACATGTGTAGTGCTTTTTTAATCATTCTAGTAAAAAGAAAACTGGAGAACTGCATTAAGGCTGTTTATAATTAAATTTTAATTAATTTTAATGTATTTCCAATTACACAGGTTTACATTTTGCCCATGATTTAACTCGTGAGGGTCAAATTTCGAAGATGGATAAAAATATTTTTTTATTTACCAATCTTGTTTGATTGGATTCAATAAATTAGCATATCATTTATTTTTTATTCATAACTATTAATAATCTAAACAGTATTTAATGTTTTTAGCTGTATTTGGTGTGACTGTATAACATGTCAGGAAGATTAAACATAAATTATTGCAAGGTTTCATTTGGTGAAGTATGTAAATCAACATTACACTACGTCTGATAAAGGCCAAAGGGAACTGGTTTTGGTTTGATCGTTATCACAACTAATTTTCCAATGGCCATTTTGAAGTTGATTTCTCTAGTCCAACTGATGGGTCTGCTACTGATCACCATGTGGCGATACTAGGTTTAGTCCCTTTAACCATTGTTGTCAAGATTAGAAACTGACCTCTTTAAATGGTAGAAATGAAAATGTTTTAGTAAAATTGCAAACCATTAGAAAAGACATTAGTTGCACGTGTTGGTTCACAACATACCTTCGTAATGGAACAATAAAGAATGCAAGTTCATTTATTGGAACAGAAACAATCAACATACCTCTGGTACTGACAGACAATACATTTTATTATTAGTAGCAGCAGCAGCATCAGCAGCAGAAGTAGTAGTAGTAGTAGTAGTAGTAGTAGTAGTAGTAGTAGTAGTAGTAGTAGTAGTAGTGGTGGCATTATATCAGGGACTACAGTTTAGAATAATACTATTTGTTATTAAAAAAATCATGGACTCCAGTTTATAATGATAATGACTACTATTTTTACTATTTAAAAAATGTATGAATTACTTTTTAGAATAAATATTTTAAATATAATTTCAGTTATGAATGTATTTACTACCATTATTACAGAGCCCTAGATGGAGATGGCTTAGCCATGTTCTTTGCATGGACAGAAACAGCCTACAACTTGCAACTCTAAAATGGACACCACCTGGACAACGGAAAAGAGGCAAACCACTGGGCACCTGGAGAAGAAATATAGAAGAAATGAAGTTGGCAGGGAAGAACTGGCAGGAACTGAGCTGGCTAGAGGTAATTCATTGACGTCTTATACTCCAGTGAGAGTGAAGAGGGTAGGTAAAGTAAGGTGAGGTAAAACATGGTATGGTATGGTATGGTATGGTATGGTATGGTATGGTATGGTATGGTAAGGTAAGGTATGGTAAGGTATGGTAAGGTATGGTAAGGTATGGTAAGGTAAGGTATGGTAAGGTAAGGTATTGTAAGGTAAGGTAAGGTATGGTATGGTATGGTATGGTATGGTAAGGTAAGGTAAGGTATGGTAAGATAAGGTATGGTAAGGTAAGGTAAGGTAAGTTGTAGTAAGGCAAGGCAAGGCAAGGCAAGGCAAGGCAGGTAAGGTAAGGTAAGAAAAGGTAAGGTAAGATAAGGCAAGGTAAGGTAAGTTGAGTGAGAGTGAGACTTACTGACTCCCTCCACTGTACATGTCGATGTCTTGGAAGGTGACTCTCACACGCTGACCAGGCACGCCCTTGAGCTTATAGAAACAGAAGAGGTTGTCGGGATACATGCCCGGGTAGGTGGGAGAGAGCAGGATGCCATGGGACATCAGGTCACCGTGGATCGACTGACCACAGACGTTGGACCCGGCCACCACTCCAGGGGTGTACACCGCTGAAACACGCAACGCTTCTCATTGCATCTATCACATATCAATTACAGGAGAACCTCTCTTTATGGTCACCTCAGTAATACAGCCACCTCACAATTAAGGTCACCCTAGGACAGTCCCAAATTATTTTTATAACTGTAAAGTGTAGGAAATTAATCCCGCTAATATCGTCATCTCACTGTTCGGGTCACTTTTGTTGACCTTAATAGTGGGGTGGCACTGTAATTCACATGCGACATTTGACAGTCATGTCTTAAGTAATGCATGAGCATTTTTTATTTTTAGTTACGATAGATTGTTTTAGTGATTATTTATTAGTGATATATGTCTACTGTAATGTAGAAACACTAATAACTAAAACAAACATAAATAATTTTTCTGTTCCAGAGAAAACAATTGTTAAAATATATGTATGATATGAGCAGGTTCTTTGACTGCTGCTACAGGATCAAACGAGCATATAATAAACACATCAAACATCATTAACATTATCTCTCACATTATGATTACTTGGTAAATATATTGATTCAGGAGTCCATACAAAGGGATGCTGTCAAAACTTGTCACACAAATACAATAATGTCACATTTCATGCATAATGTCATGTTTGTTATCTTTTGTATACATGAGTATGTTATCAATCGTTAAGCAGAAACAATTTTATTAATCTTTTGTAAAAATTGTGATACTAAAATTTGGTAAATGTATCCACCTTATTGGTGGAATAATGTTTTGTAATGTTATATTTTATTAAATATTACTTGTCAAAATAAAATTACATGTTATCCCTGTCATATTTATGTTTTTAAAAATATCTTACATATTTAAGTAAGCTGAGTTGTCAGTTTTATTCTTCTGTAATATAAATACCCTGGTAACCGCCTATGCTGGTTGGCTAAGCAAGGTGAAGGGGCTGTAACGTACTTATATACCAGTTGGGATGCTTGGAGAGGAGATGGGCGCCACCAAGCAATCCTCCTGCCCAATGAAATGCCATGATAGACACACAATCAGACAATGACATGCCAGATCGGTCGGGGCCCGGGACACCAACGACCGCGCTACCCGCAGCTTCCCTCCAGGGGGGGAGTGACAAGTATGATACTGGAGTGACAACATCACCTATCAGGCTACCCATGGAAAACACCATCATTGGGACATGGAACATCCGCACCTTGTATGCATGCAGAAAGAAGAAAGAATTGACCCATGAGCTCGCCAGATACCAATGGGACATCCTCGGACTTGCAGTACAAGGTAAGTCAGATGGACTGGGTTTGGCGAAACCACCACAGAAGTATAGCGGACTCCAAACACCAACACAGAGTTGGCTATGTTGTGAACAAAAACAGACTAAGCTCTGTCATCAGTTGCATGCTGATATTCAGCAGGCTCATCGCTATATGCATCTCTGCAAGACCACGGAATATCACCATCATGCAAGTATATGCTCCAACGATGGACTATGATGATGATATAGTTGAAGAGTTTTATGAGGAACTAGAGAAACACCATCAAGAAAACTCCAAGAAAAGACGTCCTCATCATACAAGGGGACTGGAACACAAAGGTTGGTCCAGATTCATTCGACCAGTGAGCAGGCACAGTGGGTCGTTTTGGAACAGGTGAAACAAACGTAAGAGGACTGAGACTCCTAGAGTTCACCAGCAGTCACAAGCTAACCCTGGCCAACACACTCTTTCCACACAAGACCTCAAGGAGAACAACCTGGTACTCACCCAACGGGGAGAGACACAATCAGATTGACTACATACTTGCACCTAAGAGATTCAAATCCAGCTTCAATAAAGCCAAGACCAGGACATTTCCTGGTGCAGACATCGGCAGCGATCACGACATGGTCCTGATGACCCTCAAACTAAACCTGAAGAAGAACCTCAACCCACAAATAAGATACAATGTTGAGAAACTAAGAGATCCTGCGGTGGCAGCTGCATTTGAGGCAAACATTTGCAGCTCTCAATCTTCTAGAGGACAACATCAACACCGTCACGGAGAACATGAAAGAAGCATTTCATGAGGCAGCAACGGAGGTGCTTGGGAAGGAAAGAAAGAAGAACCAGCCATGGGTCACCAATGATATCTTAGACCTGTGTGACATATGAAGGGACCTCTAGAAAACCAAGAAAACGGACCCAGAGGCAGCACAGCAATACCGCATTGCCAACTAGACCTTTAGGAAGAGAATGAAAGAAGCGAAAGAACAATGGATAACAAACCAGATTGACTCAGGACTAAGAAAGGGAAACAGCAAAAGAGCACTTGACACGGTGAAGAAGCTGGCAAGATCTCAAAAGCAAAAGGCTACAGTGATAGAAAACAAAAACGGCTCTCTCCTAACAGAAGATGCAGCAATGCTTGGAAGATGCTCAGAATACAACAAAGAACTGTACAACTACCAGTTGAGACCGGATACCAGCATATTGGACAATGCAATCAACACCAACAGAGAAATGGGAGATGTACCAATACTTCAAACAGAGGTGGAAGAAGCAGTGCGCACACTGGAGGGAGGCAAGTCACCTGGAGTAGACAACATCCCAGCAGAACTCCTCAAACATGGTGGACCAGAAAATGTAAAGGCCATGACAACCATCTGTCAGAGAATATGAGAAACCAAGGAATGGCCGAGAGAATGGACACAATCATTAATAATACCCCTTCCAAAGAAAGGCAATCTCAGACTATGCCAGAACTACAGAACCATCAGTCTGATCAGCCATCCCAGTAAAGTCATGCAAGAGTCATTCTGAACAGACTAAAGGACAAGGCAGAAGAAATCCTGGCAGAAGAGCAAGCAGGATTTATGCCAAAGAGAAGCACAACAGAGCAAATCTTCAAAGTCAGGTTGCTGACAGAAAAATACCTACAACACCAACATGACCTCTACCACAATTTCATCGACTTAAAGAAGCCTTCGATCATATCTGGCATGAGGGCTTATGGCAAGTAATGAGAAACTTCAACATCGACAACAATCTCATCCAAATGATTAAGGTGCTGTATGAACACACTACCAGCGCAGTTCTCATGAACAACAACCATGGAAACTTCTTCAAGACGACAGTCGAAGTTCGTCAGGGCTACCTGCTGTCCCCTGTTCTGTTCAACATATACTTGGAGAACATCATGAAAGAGGCATTAAGTGACTTCAACACCTCCATATTTATCAGAGGAAGACCTTATGGGATGCAGCGAAGCAGAACTCCAGGACCTCACCACCAGAGTAGAGACAACATCAGGGGCTTATGGAACAGAAGTCAGCACAGAAAAAAGCAAGATCCTCATCAACAGCTCCTATCAGACAGCACCAACCAATGTCATGATGAATAGACAGAGACTTCAAATACCTGGGTTCCACATTCAGCAAAGATGACACAGCAGTCAAAGAGATAAGAACAAGACTTGCCCTGGCCTCGTCACCAGTGACTCGATTAGACACCATCTGGAGGAGCAACACCATCAGCTTCTCTATAAAAGTCAGGCTATTTAGGACACTTGTGGTCTCCGTAATCCTTTATGGATGCGAGAGCTGGACATTTACGGCAGATACAGAAAGGAGGATCCAGGCATTTGAAACGAAATGCTACAGGAGGCTATTGCGCATCTCCTACACACAGCACACAACCAGTGACTATGTCAGGCAACAGGTCTTTGCCTGTGCGGGAGATCAGGTGCCTCTGCTATCAGTAATGAAGTGCCGCAAGCTCTCCTTGTTCGGACATGTCTCCAGACACAACTCTCTGTCCAAGACCATCCTTCAGGGAACAGTAGAGGCCAAAAGATGCAGAGGGTGACAGAGAAAGTCCTGAGGAGTGAACATAAAGAACTGGACAGGTCACACCCTCACATCCCTGACATGTACAGTGGAAGACAGAGAGAGATGGAAAGCGCTGAATGTGCAAGTGTCTGCCATTGCTCCCCGACGACCTCTGGCCACGGGATGAGTGAGTGTGAGAATATGAATATGAATACATTTAATTTAATATGATTTAGTGTTTGAAGTCTAAGAATTTAGTTTATCTTTTCAAACTGTTACAAACAACCCCACTGATAGTGTAGGTGCATGGGCAAACTGATATTTAAATATGTTCAGTGGCTAAATTGTTTGTGACATTTACATGCATCGATGAAGCGATATTCTGCGAGGAATCCTTTAGCTGTAAGTTGCTCGTCCGTGTAAAACCCAACAATGAGCTCGTTGTGCAGTGAGATCAGGAGATGGGGCAAGGTCGATAGGTCATTGCCACAGTAACGGCCGTGGAGAGTCTGGTCAAGTAGGTCAGTGGTGATCGCCTTCAGGTCAATGTAGAGGTCAACGTAGTCGTCATCACAGCTGCAACATCAAGCATTGACTCATCACAACACATCAATAATATTAATACTAGTCAGCAATGACATAGGGGGCTCAGAAATTCAGAGCAATCAGACAATTATATCCAACTACAAAGTGAAAGGTGCAATTTTTTATTTATTTTTATTATATTTTTTATAATTTTTAACAGATATCCATGTATGAGATACAGGTTTCTGCTACCCCAGCATGGCTTAATTTGTATTGGTGACTTACAAAGATCCTAAATCTAACTCCTCTTTAGTGAAAGTTTGGCATAATGTTTGTTTGATGTGATCATGTGATTAGTTACACTTAACTACTAGCGTCATTCCCGGTAAGACAAAGACCTCTTCACATAGCCATATTCTTAGCAGTCTCACAAATTAATTGCAACATTCAAGATACAGGCTAAACTTTATTGATTTATTGTTATGGCTACAAGTGAGATATAGGAGAGATAAAGTGATGGTCCATCAAACTGCCAACTAGCAAGCAATATGTAATTAATTTTAGGCAGCTGCTCACCACCAATCTAAATCTCCTGCTTATGTCAGACAAATATGTAATTAAGAGTGATAAATGACCAAACATTGTCACAGATTGATCTCAAACATAAGAACAAAGGAAGACAGGATACTGAAAGTCTCAAGCTCCCTACCCAATCCTGCCCCCAATGCAAGGCAACCTGAAAGGGTATAAAATAATGAAAGTCACGCCATCAATCATTGCAGTGCTTATGCATTCAGGCAGTATTAATTTAATGAATACCATCTATCGTGAGGAAGAAGTCATTACTATTTGACTTGACTGCTGCTGCTATGTCATGTGCACTGCTTGGCCAAACATCAACTCACAAAGCAATCTCTGCTGTGGCACTTCACTCTTTTCTTAACCATGTCTTTTTTCCCAAATTAACACATCTGATTCCAGCTTTTAACAACCTGTGTCATGATGGAATTATTCAATTTGTATTTGTTTAGGTTTTTTAAATTGGCGAACTAGTTGTCAGTGTAGATGTGGTGCAAGTTGTCAGTGTAGATGTAGTGCAAGTTGCCAGTGTAGATGTGGTGCAAGTTGTCAGTGTAGATGTGGTGCAAGCTGTCAGTGTAGATGTGGTGCAAGTTGTCAGTGTAGATGTTGTGCAAGTTGTCAGTGTAGATGTGGTACAAGGTGTCAGTGTAGATGTGGTGCAAGTTGTCAGTGTAGATGTTGTGCAAGTTGTCAGTGTAGATGTGGTACAAGTTGTCAGTGTAGATGTGGTGCAAGTTGTTAGTGTAGATGTGGTGCAAGCTGTCAGTGTAGATGTGGTGCAAGTTGTCAGTGTAGATGTGGTGCAAGTTGTCAGTGTAGATGTGGTGCAAGTTGTCAGTGTAGATGTTGTGCAAGTTGTCAGTGTAGATGTGGTACAAGGTGTCAGTGTAGATGTGGTGCAAGTTGTCAGTGTAGATGTGGTGCAAGTTGTCAGTGTAGATGTAGTGCAAGTTGTCAGTGTAGATGTGGTGCTAGTTGTCAGTGTAGATGTGGTGCAAGCTGTCAGTGTAGATGTGGTGCAAGTTGCCAGTGTAGATGTGATGCAAGCTGTCAGTGTAGATGTGGTGCAAGCTGTCAGTGTAGATGTGGTGCAAGTTGTCAGTGTAGATGTGGTGCAAGTTGTCAGTGCAGATGTGGTGCAAGCTGTCAGTGTAGATGTGGTGCAAGCTGTCAGTGTAGGTGTGGTGCAAGTTGTCAGTGTAGATGTGGTGCAAGTTGTCAGTGTAGATGTGGTGCAAGCTGTCAGTGTAGATGTGGTGCAAGTTGTCAGTGTAGATGTGGTGCAAGCTGTCAGTGTAGATGTGGTGCAAGTTGTCAGTGTAGATGTGGTGCAAGTTGTCAGTGTAGATGTAGTGCAAGTTGTCAGTGTAGATGTAGTGTAAGTTGTCAGTGGAGATGTGGTGCAAGTTGTCAGTGTAGATGTAGTGCAAGTTGCCAGTGTAGATGTGGTGCAAGTTGTCAGTGTAGATGTGGTGCAAGTTGCCAGTGTAGATGTGGTGCAAGTTGTCAGTGTAGATGTGGTGCAAGCTGTCAGTATAGATGTGGTGCAAGTTGTCAGTGTAGATGTGGTGCAAGCTCTCAGTGTAGATGTGGTGCAAGTTGTCAGTGTAGATGTGGTGCAAGCTCTCAGTGTAGATGTGGTGCAAGTTGTCAGTGTAGGTGTGGTGCAAGTTGTCAGTGTAGATGTGGTGTAAGTTGTCAGTGTAGATGTGGTGCAAGCTGTCAGTGTAGATGTGGTGCAAGTTGTCAGTGTAGATGTGGTGCAAGCTGTCAGTGTAGATGTGGTGCAAGCTGTCAGTGTAGATGTGGTGCAAGTTGTCAGTGTAGATGTGGTGCAAGTTGTCAGTGTAGATGTGGTGCAAGTTGTCAGTGTATATGTGGTGCAAGTTATCAGTGTAGATGTGGTGCAAGCTGTCAGTGTAGATGTGGTGCATGTTGTCAGTGTCGATGTGGTGCAAGCTGTCAGTGTAGATGTGGTGCATGTTGTCAGTGTCAATGTGGTGCAAGCTGTCAGTGTAGATGTGGTGCAAGTTGTCAGTGTAGATGTGGTGCAAGTTGTCAGTGTAGATGTGGTGCAAGTTGTCAGTGTAGATGTGGTGCAAGCTGTCAGTGTAGATGTGGTGCATGTTGTCAGTGTCGATGTGGTGCAAGCTGTCAGTGTAGATGTGGTGCAAGTTGTCAGTGTAGATGTGGTGCAAGTTGTCAGTGTAGATGTGGTGCAAGTTGTCAGTGTAGATGTGGTGCAAGTTGTCAGTGTAGATGTGGTGCAAGCTGTCAGTGCAGATGTGGTGCAAGTTGTCAATGTAGATGTGGTGCAAGTTGTCAGTGTAGATGTGGTGCAAGTTGTCAGTGTAGATGTAGTGCAAGTTGTCAGTGTAGATGTGGTGCAAGTTGTCAGTGTAGATGTGGTGCAAGCTGTCAGTGTAGATGTTGTGCAAGTTGTCAGTGTAGATGTAGTGCAAGTTGTCAGTGTAGATGTGGTGCAAGTTGTCAGTGTAGATGTACTGCAAGTTGTCAGTGTAGATGTGGTGCAAGTTGTCAGTGTAGATGTGGTGCAAGTTGTCAGTGTAGATGTGGTGCAAGTTGTCAGTGTAGATGTGGTGCAAGCTGTCAGTGCAGATGTGGTGCAAGTTGTCAATGTAGATGTGGTGCAAGTTGTCAGTGTAGATGTGGTGCAAGTTGTCAGTGTAGATGTAGTGCAAGTTGTCAGTGTAGATGTGGTGCAAGTTGTCAGTGTAGATGTGGTGCAAGCTGTCAGTGTAGATGTTGTGCAAGTTGTCAGTGTAGATGTAGTGCAAGTTGTCAGTGTAGATGTGGTGCAAGTTGTCAGTGTAGATGTACTGCAAGTTGTCAGTGTAGATGTGGTGCAAGTTGTCAGTGTAGATGTAGTGCTAGCTGTCAGTGTAGATATAGTGCAAGTTGTCTGTGTAGATGTGGTGCAAGTTGTCAGTGTAGATGTAGTGTTAATGTAGATGTGGTGCAGGCTATCAGTGTAGATGTGGTACAAGGTGTCAGTGTAGATGTGGTACAAGTTGTCAGTGTAGATGTGGTGCAAGTTGTCAGTGTAGATGTAGTGCAAGTTGTCAGTGTAGATGTGGTGCAGGCTGTCAGTGTAGATGTGGTGCAGTACATTGGGCAGTATATGGGGCAGTATCCAGGGCAGTACAAGTGGCTGAATGCGGGACAATACACACCATAAATTCAATCTGCTGAAGGCTGCGAGATGTGGCCGAAATTATATAGAGAACAAAAATAATACAAGGGGCAGTACATGGGGCAGTACAAGGGGCTGTACACGGGGCAGTACACGGGACAGTACATGGGGCAGTACACGGGACAGTACACGGGACAGTACACGGGGCAGCACACAGGGCAGTACACGGGGCAGTACAAGGGGCAGTACACGGGACAGTACACGGGACAGTACACAGGGGCAGTACAAGGGGCTGTACACGGGACAGTACACGGGACAGTACACAGGGGCAGTACAAGGGGCAGTACACGGGGCAGTACACGGGGAGGTACATGGGGCAGTACAAGGGGCAGTACAAGGAGCAGTACACAGGGCAGTACATGGGACAGTACATGGGACAGTACACGGGACAGTACGCAGGGGCAGTACAAGGGGCAGTACATGGGACAGTACATGGGGCAGTACACAGGGGCAGTACAAGGGGCAGTACACGGGACAGTACACAGGGCAGTACATGGGACAGTACACAGGACAGTACACGGGACAGTACACGGGGCAGTACACGGGACAGTACACAGGGGCAGTACAAGGGGCAGTACACGGGGCAGTACACGGGGCAGTACATGGGACAGTACACAGGGCAGAACAAGGGGCAGTACACAGGGCAGTACATGGGACAGTACACGGGACAGTACACAGGGCAGTACAAGGGACAGTACACAGGGCAGTACAAGGGACAGTACACAGGGCAGTCCAAGGGATAGTACACGGGGCAGTACTCGGGACATAACACATGGCAGTACAAGGGACAGTACACAGGGCAGTACACGGGGCAGTCCAAGGGACAGTACACGGGGCAGTACACGGGACAGTACATGGGGCAGTACACGGGGCAGTACACAGGGCAGTACACGGGACATTACACAGGGCAATACAAGGGACAGTATACAGGGCAGTACACGGGACAGTACACATGGCAGTCCAAAGGACAGTACATGGGGTAGTACACGGGGCAGTACAAGGGGCAGTACACAGGGTAGTACAAGGGACAGTACATAGGGCAGTACACAGGACAGTACACAGGGCAGTCCAAGGGACAGTACACGGGGCAGTACACGGGACATTACACAGGGCAGTACACAGGGCAGTACACGGGACAGTACACAGGGCAGTACAAGGGACAGTATATGGAGCAGTACACGGAGCAGTACATGGGGAAGTACACGGAGCAATAAACGAGGCTGAGATGCTACAAATACTAATATTATCTTCAGAGTAGCACCGTTCTGTAAAACAGTAATTCATTTAAAACTGATGAAAAGTGTTGTACTGTTCCTAGAATGTAATGCTAATCTGGTTTCTTTGTTATTCATATTGGGTATTTACCTCTCAAGAAACTTTTTGTTTTTTCTCTGTATAATTTACACGACCATAAATTCAATCTGCTGAAGGCTGCGAGATGTGGCCGAAATTATACAGAGAACAAAAATAATAAGTTTCTTGAGAGGTAAATATACCCAATATGTTGTATAGTTCCTTTTAAATTAAGTTTAATAATATATTTGACAAATTAATAACTATTTAACAAAATTAAGTTTAATAACATATTTAATTGTTCCAACATAACTTTATGGAAATATAAGTCTTCCTTACAAAAATATGCTTACACAGCTCTGGTGTACAGTGACTGTGTTGAGGCCATGTCAGTGAAATACTACAACCACTCTCTACAGGAGCACAAATAATCAGAGCGGTTCTGTGGTGAGAAATGTGAGCTCTTGCTGGAATGCATGACTTATGGCACAACTGTCTATACATAATCCACGCAAGCACTTTAGACTCAACCATGAATGGATTCTGTATCTGATGTTGTGAGCTGATGGGGATAGGTCATTATTTCATATAAGGGTTAATGGCATATTCCACATAGTGCCACTGATTTTGAAATGGTTTCTCCTTTTGAGAATTTGTTTAGTCTGAATTGTTTATGAATAAAAAAGGGCACATTTGCAGACTACAACACATCTGCTGTGCACAGGCTAACAATTCTAGTTCCTGGTTAGCAACAGGCAGTGTCAGTGATGGAAGGATCCCCTGTGTAAGAAAACAGTCTGGTTTGTCTGCATGATAAATGACAGAAAGCATCTTCCATGCTGATGTTCACCAAAAACAACTGTAAGGTGACAATAGTGCTCATTAGATCAGGTGCAAGACAAAAAGTGTTCAGTTTAGATTTAAATAAAATTCCCATTTGGTGCAGAGTGGAATTGCACAATCCATTCTGAGAATTAACTCACATAACTAACATGGTGTTTATTACAATAAACATTCATTCAAGACTTTTGTACAAGAATTAATCACTGCATTCAATTAGCCTACTCAAGTGACTGCCTTCAATTATCATACGCAAGTCAATTACCTTATTGAAATGACTGCCTTCAATTACCCTAGTAAAATGACTGCATGCCTTCAGTTATGATTTCTTGTTTTTGTTATGCTGTACTATTTATAAGTGCGAACGGTAGCCTGCATTTTGTGAGACAACACTGTGTCATTCATCGGAGCACAACGTAAATAAATGTTGCGGAAAGAAGTAAGGACGTGCCATATAGCATGTCCTTCCCGTTCATTATCTGGTTGTCTGCTTAATGCAACAACAAACATGGTTCATGTTGGCTTGTCTTGGATTTTTGTTCAAAATTCATTGATTTGTAAATTGTTTGGGATTCAAGCATTATTGGCAGATGATGTACACATACTGTATGGAATAGCATTTTGGCTGAATAAAAACATGCTTGAAATCATATAAAAATACCACTCACTGGTATATCTGTACACGGTCCACAAGATTAGCATATACTGTAAATAAAATAAATGTGTTATTTATATATCTATCACCACTAAATTGAATAGAGACCAAAATAAAACAAGGAATAAGTATGAATTAATGTTGAATTGTTGGTGAAACATTACCACCTGTAGAGACAAAACAATGTTGAACTCCTAACCACCAAGACAAAACATTTGCAAAAATGTCTATTTGTGTAAGACAATGACAATGACAATGCTAACATACAACAGCCACACACAGGAGAGTGTGAATGTCAACAATCACCTGAATCCGTTCACATGGCAAACAAACTCACACCGAGAGCGGCTAATGTCAGTTGCACATTTATGGAAAAATCAATGATTGAAAGCATCAAAACGAACTCAATGCGAAATGGAAGAGACATTCTTGTGTCGCCGCCGTGGAAGGGAACCTAAACCGAACCTGAGCACCCATAACAACTCTTGTGGTCGGCTGTGTGACATCCATACATCGAAAACATGAGCCTCTATTTGTACTGGTCAACGGACTCCTTCACTTACCCTACTCAAGTGACTGCCTTCAATTACCCTAGTCAAGTGACTGCCTTCAATTACCCTAGTCAATTGGCTGCCTTCAATTACTATAGTCAAATGATTGTCTTCAATTACCCTAATCAAATGACTGCCTTCATGCAATTACAATAGTCAAGTGACTGCCTTCAATTACCCTAGTCAAGTGACTGCCTTCAATTACTCTAGTCAAATGACTGTCTTCAATTACCCTAGTCAAATGACTGCCTTCATGGAATTACAATAGTCAAGTGACTGCTTTCAATTACCCTAGTCAAGTGACTGCCTTCAATTACCTTAGTCAAGTGACTGCCTTCAATTACCCTACTCAAGTAAATTATTCTATTCAAGTGACTGCCTTCAATTGCTCTACTCAAGTAAATTACTGTATTTAAAATACTGCCTTCAATTAAATCCTAACTGAAGTCAATGACTTCAATTACCTGCACTCAAGTGATTATTTTCAATGATCCTAGCTATGACTGGTCACCTTAATGTACCCTACTAGTCACCTTAATGTACCCTACTACAGTCACCTTAATGTACCCTACTACAGTCACCTTAATGTACCCTACTACAGTCACCTTAATGTACCCTACTACAGTCATCTTAATGTACCCTAGTACAGTCACTGCGGTTTGATTACACTTCTCCAGTAACTGTTCTAAATTACCTTATTACATCACTGCCTAAAAAACAAATACTCCAATCAAGTCTAAGCTGTTTTTTACTTGAGTAGGGATATTCAGCTGCTCTAATTGCGGTCATGACAGTCTACCAAATCAGCACCTAAAAGGAAAGAAATCTTAACTAATTTAACAGCTGCCACATCTAGCAGGTCGACCGGTGCAGAGTGTTATAAGCAACATGGTGTGCAATCCAAATTTTCCTTTGGCCAAACATCCATGATTTATGACAAATGTTCACACAAACGTTAATTGACGATCCAAATACTGCATTAACTGGGCACCCAAGAAAACATGTGAAAGCATCATGAAATAGCAAACAGAGAGAAAAGCAGTCTGAAACCATAATTGATGGATGATATCATCGCTTAGAGTTGGAAGCATCTCGGTCAAAATGGTGACTCTATGTGTGACACTATTCTCATCTCATCACAGTTGATGTTAGATCAATAAATAGCTACAAGTACCAAACTTAATTTGACCAAACACATTTGTGACCAATATTACAGTGACATACTTAGCAGAAATTATTTTTTGTCAGTCTTGAATTAATCAAAAGTGTACATTTTTGCACACAAACGGCATGCTTGCCAATCACAGCCATTATTGGTTAGTTTAGTTTTGTCTGATGACAAACCAGTGTCATTTGACCCATTTATTTAATTAATACAGATCCATCCACCAGTTGTGGCATTGACAGTCATTAGTATGGGCCCCTAAACATGGAACTATTAGTTAACCTAGTGGCCAGCTGGCCCCCTCTAAATTCCACCCTTCTTATCAGCTGTAATTACGGCCTTGACCAGTCATCTGCCAGTCTTGAAAACAGGCAGAGAGGTCTCTGGCTAAGCCCCTGCTGCTGATTTGTTCACCAAATATCACTACTAATGATAGTTCAATGTACTATCAACGATAATTATCAACAGTTACATTTACTATCTAATTGAAAGTGTTGCACCATCACTTCAACAATTGCAATGCATCATTGTACTAGAAAAAAATGTCACCTAACGGGATGCCTTTGTAGTTGACAGTCGTGTTAGTAATATTTACCAAATGTTAGCAAACATGCAGCATCATTATATATATGAGTGAAGTCATGAAAAATGGAACACTTTCTAAATTTCTGCATTTTGTCATTCAGTTATTAAAATGAAACTACCATTTTTGTTACGGATAAAACATGGTCTTATTTGTCAGGAAAGACTATTTTAGCAAGTTTCATCAAGATTTGCCTCTTCTGTAGCTATTTGAAGACCTACAAATGGTGGTATTTTAACATAAAAATGTAAAAAGAAATTGATGACAGCATTTGGAAGCATCTGGAGGCTTCCTTTTATTTTTTGTATTGAATATATACCCTAAGGTATATCCGGGTGAAAAAATTGTCTACTGGACATCACCCATTGCTGAGTTTTTGAGGTGAAGATCTGGCAATGTTTTTCAAGACAGTATTTTGGGTGGTAGGTGTACTAGAGTATTTTTAACAAAACGAAATTACCTAAATGAACATTACAAAAATTTTCTCCCACAGAACCCTTCCTCAGTTGATTTCTGGAAAAAGAAATTTAACAAACGTTGTAAGTCATAGACAATTTATTTTGGGAAAACTACCAAAAAATTCCATCCCCTTATGTCACACTCTATTTTCCCAAAAAAGTAAGAATGAAAAAAATGAGAACAAAATATGCTATACAGTTCTTGACCCATTTGCAATTCACATATACAAAGTCATTAGTGATTTACAATTGCAAAGCATTAATCAATTCCATCCCTCAAAACATCGCGTCAGTCACACTGTGAATTGCGGATATTTTCTTTGTTACCATGGAAACAATGTACCAAAAATTGGCTGGCAATCTCCTAACAATAGGGTGCATTGCATAGTTGTTTTGTAATATGCCATGCAGATGGGTTCACAGACAATTCCAGTTACCCATATAAAACAAAACATATATATTTAGATCTATATAATCTTAATCTTGGCTGTTCACCATTTTCTGTTGATTCATGCCATTCAGGGTTTTTGTACTCAAATCATCTATGGGTGTAAAACACACACACCACACCACCCACACATACATACACTACACAGACACACACACACACACACACACACACACACACACACACACACACAGACACACACACCACGCACGCACACACACGCACGGACACACCACGTGCACACACACACACACCATGCACACACCATGCACACACCACGCAAACACCACACACACCTACACATACACAGACACACACCACGCACACACACGCACGGAAACACCACGCGCACACACACACACACCATGCACACACCACGCAAACACCACATACACACATGCACACACCACACACACATACACACTACATAGACACACACACCATACACATGCACACACCATACACACGCACACACCATGCACACACACACACACGTGCACACCACCCACACATACATGCACTACACAGACACACACACCACACACACACATGCACACATACCACACACACACCACGCACACACACACCACGCACACATACACACACTACACAGACACACACATAATACACACACACGCACACACACCACATAGACACACACTACACAGACATACACACACACCACACACACACGCACACACACACACCACACAGACACACACACACACCATGCACACACACACACCATGCACACACACACGCACACCACACAGACACACACAAATACACACACACGCACACACACCATACACACACACGCACACACCATACAGACACACACACACAAAATACACACACACCACACCACCCACACATACACACACTACACAGACATACACACATACACACATACACACATACACCACCACATCTGAATATCACGTAAATTCATACAAATTAAAGAAATCTACTATTGATCTGCCTGCCACTACACAGAACACACAGAGCAGAAACACAGAGGACTGTCAATAATCCCCTGTGCTACACCTCTCCAGAAAAAACATACAAGAAATATGGGATTATAGCTGAAATATGTCCACAAACCAAATTAATGTAGTTTGATATCAGCATTTAAAGGGATAGTTATTGGCAGGGAAATTGGCAGAAAAATATCAGCAACTCAAGCACTCATTGTCAAAGGAAAATACAAAATATTTCAAGATGAAGTCAGACCTTACCTGTAGAACTTTCTGAGAGTAAAGCCATTACAGCGTACATCTATCGTATATGGGGATTCCATGGTCTAGTGATCGTATTCAATGCGACTGTTCCAAGCATGTACAAGTGGATAGGCAGTTCACTGTTTTGAAAGCCATCAGGAGAAAAAAGCAGAAGGTCTAGCTCACTACAAATTAGAAGACTGTGTTCCGGTAGCCCAGAAGGTCCAGCTCACTACAAATTAGAAGACTGTGTTCCGGTAGCCCAGAAGGTCCAGCTCACTACAAATTAGCAGACTGTGTCCGGTAGCCCAGAAAGTCAGATGATGTCCACCCATCTACGATTTGCTTTAACCAACTAGACCTCACAGGAGTGTATCCCTAGTAGTTCCACCTTGTTGTTGGATCATCAAGAACAACATTTGAAAGTAAAACATGAGATCCTTGAGAATTACTATAAACAAGACAGGTCATAACAGTGTTTTTTATTAAACTTTATGTAATCACGTCTGGTAGCCATTTTTAAATTCATGTAGTCAGATCTTCAGTTATTGCTATATTAAAAGTAATCACAACTTGCATAAAGAAAGTAAACCAACAGCTCAACCAAGTAGAGACAGTTTAAAATAAACATTTGTTTTATTTACCTTGTCATTTATGTTGTGTCTGTCACAATTGCTGCAGAGCCAGTAAAACAGGGGATTTTGTCCTCTAGAGTGGAATCTATGGAATTCGGTGCCCCATGAGAGGTAGGCTGAGTTAGGTATGAGGTGTAAGACAGGCCCAGACAATTAATTTTTCTGTGGGGAAAAACAAATCTGGGTGGAACTTTTCCAACCGGATTTTGAAAAAGGGACAACATTTTGCAATGTCAGCACTATCATTCGACCAGTTCAATGGAAAACCTAATACTTCTATTTTCCCTGGTCAATACCATCACAATACACCTGTACAAGCCAAAAAATTACCATTGTAGAATTTTTTGCTGGACACATAGATTTATAAGTGTGACAGACGCGACACAAAAATGTGAATGATCTATTTCATCATCCTGTATAATAAACATCAGGCAATAAACTATCTTCTATATATACTTATCATTTTGGTACACTTTCAACCCCATACGACATCATACAGGAAAACAAAAATTATTTGGGGAAAGGAAATTTGTCACTCCCAATTTTTACACAAGTGTTCCATTTTTTGTGAGTTCGCTCATATACCATAACAGGCTCGCAGATACTCATTGTTTGTTCAAAATGACGAAGGTCACAGTGAATGTGAAGTTCACGTCCATCGATAGGCCATACTTGTGATAGTGTAGAATTGTCAAATAGTATTGCTATGCTATTGTCATGAGGGTAGCCATAAGCATTATTGTGTCAGCTCCATGTTGCCATGTGTTTGACATAGGGGCCGTTTTTCCAAAGTATTTGCCGCATTTGTGTGTGGTTCCTGCGATTGTCAGGTTATGTTTTAAGTATTACGTGCACATTATGTTTTAAGTTTCGACAATGGATTTACGCCATCAAATGTGAGAATCTTGACATATATGGGGTATTTTGAAAAGATATAGGTCTTACATCCTGTTCTAGAGGTCATAGATTAATCTTTGGTGCTCAAGGTTCAAGCCATCTAAGAGGAAAACATTAAACTACCCACATTCATATACTTGCTCAATAAGAATTATGCTACTACAAGATATTTGTGGATTAACCAGTAATGCTAACTAACTTAATAGAAAGTGGATGATATGGCGCCACCACAACTATGCTAATCGTATTATCGACATCCTTAATGAAATCTTCCTCCAGACATCTCCATTATATCCCGCATGTCAGATTAATTTTCAATACATTCCCATTCATCTGAAACCAGACTGTTTCATCACATTGCATTTCTGTTGCCAAAGCAAGCAATATGAAATAGGAGTCAAGAGCCATAGAAAGTGGTGCATTTTTGAAATCTTGTAAGGGAGGTAGATGGAATCAGTTGTGGGTTAATCATACAATTACTTGCTGCAACGGAGCCTGCTAGGTCTGTACTGTCAGGGGAGATGCTTAGATTCAGTCAACTCAATTACATCCATGGCATGGAAGTACTCCACGTGGCATGCATTGCAATCTTACGGCGCTGTTAGTGATATTAATAAAACTAGATGATTATTCCAGACAGCTAGAAGTCCATAATACATACACTGGTGTCCACGGAAACATATAAAATACATACACTGGTGTCCACGAAAACATATAAAATACATACACTGGTGTCCACGGAAACATATAAAAACATACACTAGTGTCCATGGAAACATTTAAAATACATATACTGGTGTCCACAGAAACATATAAAATACACGTCCAAAATAAGCAAATGGTGAATACGAATGAACATATTTATTAAACACTAGGTGAAAAATATTTATAAAAACTGCAGCAAATTCTAAAATAGGACACTATATTGTATCTGGAAGTAAAAGATGCCACTTGAGGTCAATATGTATATATCTCTCATCGGCACAAGTCACGAGTGTCCATGACATGACTCAGTCTCCATCTCTCAACCACACCAGTCACAACAGAGTCCGTGATGTGACTCTGTCTCCATCTCTCAACCACATCAGTCACAACAGAGTCCATGATGTGACTCTGTCTCCATCTCTCAACCACATCAGTCACAACAGAGTCCATGATGTGACTCTGTCTCCATCTCTCAACCACATCAGTCACACCAGAGTCCATGTTGTGACTCTGTCTCCATATTTCAACCACATCAGTCACAACAGAGTCCATGATGTGACTCAGTCTCCATCTCTCAACCACATCAGTCACAACAGAGTCCATGATGTGACTCTGTCTCCATCTCTCAACCACATCAGTCACACCAGAGTCCATGACGTGACTCAGTCTCCATCTCTCAACCACACCAGTCACAACAGAGTCCATGATGTGACTCAGTCTCCATCTCTCAACCACACCAGTCACAACAGAGTCCATGATGTGACTCAGTCCCCATCTCTCAACCACATCAGTCACACCAGAGTCCATGATGTGCCTCAATCTGTTCTGCCAACAAACATTAACATAAGAACATGGAGGTTTTCATTGGCATATATAAGAGATTCATTACTTATACAATCATTTCCAGGGGATTTTATTAGGGGCATTATACATACTATGTCTTGGACTTCCTTAACATCAGCAATCATTACAATCACACTAGGGCTCTAACAGTCTGTGTGTGTCCCACACACTAGGGCTCTGACAGTCAATGTAAGAGTCTCACACACTAGGGCTCTGACAGTCTGTGTGTGTCTTACACACTAGGGCTCTGACAGTCTGTGTGTGTCTCACACACTAGGGCTCTGACAGTCTGTGTGAGTCTCACTCATAAAGGGTCTAACAGTCTGTGTGAGAGTCTCACACATAAGGGCTCTAACAGTCTGTGTGAGAGTCTCACACATAAGGCTCTGACAGTCTGTGTGAGAGTCTCACACATAAGGGCTCTAACAGTCTGTGTGAGAGTCTCACACATAAGTCTCTGACAGTCTGTGTGAGTCTCACACATAAGGGTTCTAACAGTCTATGTGAGATACTCACACACAATGGCTCTGACAGTCTGGGGGAGGTTTTCATCAGGTCATTCCAGCCAGTAATGGCTTGCTTAGAAGACATTACAGGCCTTAGCTGGGATTACATAGACAGCATCTTTAAAAGATTTGATAAAGGTGAACTAGTTATAAACTAATTGTGGGTGGGTTTGTATGGAATCTGCGGGGTTAGACCAAAGTGCAGTGTACAATGCTACAAGTTTGCAAGATTATAGCAAAAAGGATAAAATATACCAACACTTTAAGATATTCATCACATCAATCTCCTAAATGTATCCTACATAGGACCATGTAGACCATATCCTTGCTGAAGTACATAGGACAATTCAGAGCTCACCTCTTATGAAGTATAAGTACAGAGGAACATTCAGACCATATCGTTGCTGAACTACAGAGGATCATCCAGGGAATATCTTTGATGAAGTACAGACGACCATTCATTGTCAAACAACATAAGAACATTAAGACATCCTTGTTAAAGTACAGGGCACCATTCAGACGACATCATTGCTGAAGAACAGAGGACCATTCATATTGTTGTTGAACTACAGAGGACCATTACAAGCAGACCCTTGCCATCGTTTAGCCACCAAATGGGCTGGCTGACACTGCAAATTATCCTGAATCGATAAAGCTGCAGAGCCACCCTAATCCAGTAGATTAAATCTTAGAGTGACTATGAACAGCCCTACTATAAGACATCACTTGTAATAAAGCGTGCGCTAAGCAAGTCCATGCCAGCATGCGTGCATGGCGATAACGTCCCAGTCCTTGCATTCTGCAACATGTCTGCATCAAAAGTGCTGCCTTTTGGGATCCTGCCGGCCATCCTGGTGGGAAAAGACTGACACGAGATGGATCAGGAGGTGTCTACGTCTACTGCGAACTTGAGCTGGAAGACTGGCGACAGTCTACACAATCAGACTAAGCCCAATCTCATCTATTCTACACATGAATATTGAATACCATGGCCAGTTGAGTGTGAATATTTGGGAGAACATCTTCACTTCCATTTCCTCCAAGCCAGCTGAATTAATACTGCTGCAGATGTCACCAGAATACTTACATACACCAATGGTCAAAAGATATGCTGTGAACATTATATGTTTTTGTATATTTTAACGCATGCAGTGTTTAATACTAACTGCTAAGTAACATACTTGTTGCCAAGTGGGAATAAAATTTGTCTTGCGTTTTTATCAGAAATGTGTACAAGTAAAATATATGTACAAGGCTAATTACTGTATATAATGTATTATGCTCACAACACATTTATTTTGAATTTGGTTATCCTGTCTTATCAAGGGATTAAAGATTACTTTAAATAAACATTTTCAGCTGCATTTAAATGTTCGCAAATAATTGAATGCATTTTCAATTTTACTTTTGTAAGGTTATAATTTATTGACTGTCCTAATAGTTTGGCTTTTGAGAAATAAGGCACAAAAGAATTTATCTTACTAGTTATTACTAAGAAAGAGGAGACTGGCAAGATCTTGTACGAGCCTTAGTCTAATTATGTAACATCAATAACCATCAACCTTAGCTTACAGAAATACTAATTAACGTGTACCAGGGTAAGTATTATTACTATAGTAATATTCAATTATAACTAACATTATGCTGCTATATGACTGCTATATTTCATGTGTAGTAGATAATTGTTAGAGTTGAACAAATACAAAAGTTTCTTCAATATACCTGAACCTTATTCTGACATAATTATTTTGATGTACCATAAACATGCTAGCTTTTGGAAAACAAACAGTTAATGTTAATTTTATGCAAGAGAAACACGGTAGGTTATGTTCTGATTTTGGAAAATAAAGTTTATATTACTATTATTAGCCATATCAGTGTCATTAACAGATTCACCATTTTTAATCGAGAGCACCCAAGGCCATCAAGTGACAGCTCTACCCATATATTATGGCTTTCCACGGCTTTACTGACTATTTGTCATTTCACGATACGTCTCAATAAGCAGAGCAAAATTTTAACATCAGGACATCAAGCTTGAAAAGTAAGGATAGGCATTTTGTTCGTGCTACTAGTAGTGCCAATCACAAAAACACAGGATTAATTGTTAGATAAATTATTACCAATCAAAGCATTTCACGTAATAACATTATGTGTACACTAAATTAAGCTAAAACATAAACTATTCAGAGTGTTAAAATACAATATCAAACAATGAACCAATCCTGTAAAATAGAAAGTAGCTTAGATGTGGTGGGAAGTGTTTATAACCAAGGCAGGCAGGGCAGGCAAAAGATTTTTCTGGAATGCTGCTAATGCTCCTGCGATCAGACACATTTTGTCAAGTTTTCCTACTTCCTGTTCCATTCCCCTCATCCCTTTTCCTGTTCATTCCTCTGTTTTTTATTCCCCTCCCTATCTTCCCCTCATCCCTCCCTATCTTCCCTTTTTCAGTCTTCCCTTCACCTCCTCCCTCTTTCCTTCCCCTCCTCACTGTTTCGTCACCTCCTCCCTCTTCCTTTCCCCTCTTCCCTTCACCTCCTCCCTCTTCCCATCTCCTATCTTCCCTTCCCCTCCTCACTCTTTCCTTCACCTCCTCCCTCTTTCCTTCACCTCCTCCCTCTTCCATTCCCCTCTCCTTCCTTCCCCTCCTCACTGTTTCCTTCACCTCCTCCCTCTTCCTTTCCCCTCTTCCCTTCACCTCTTCCCATCCCCTATCTTCCCTTCCCCTCCTCCCTCTTCCCTTCACCTCCTCCACCTTCCCATCCCCTATCTTCCCTTCCCCTCCACACTCTTTCCTTCACTTCCTCCTTTTTCTTCCCATTCCCTCCTCCCTTTTCCCTTCCCCTCCTCCATTTTCCCATCCCCTCCTCCCCTTCCCCTCCTCCCTCTTCCCTTCCCCTCCTCCCTCTTCCCTTCCCCTCCTCACTCTTCCCTTCCACTCCTCCCTCTTCTCCTCCCCCCTCTTCCCTTCCTCTCCTTCCTCTTCCCTTCCCCTCCTCCACCCTTCCCCTCCCCTCCTCCCTCTGCCTTTCCACTCCACCCTGTTCACTTCCCTCCTTCTTCTTCCCTTCCCCTCCTCTCTCTGCTCTTCCCCTCCTCCCTCTGCCTTTTCACTCCTCCCTCTTCTCCCCTCCTCCCTCTTCCCTTCCCCTCCTCCCTCTGCCTTTCCACTCCACCCTCTTCACTCCCTTCCCTCTCTCCCCTCCTCCCTCCTCCCTCTCCCCTCCCCCTCCCTCCCCCTCTGCCCTTCCCCTCCTCCCTCCTCCCTTCCCCTCCTCCCTCTGCCTTTCCACTCCACCCTCTTCCCTTCCCCTCCTCCCTCTGCTCTTCCCCTCCTTCCTCTTCCCTTCCCCTCCTCCCTCTGCCTTTCCACTCCTCCCTCTTCACTCCCCTCCTCTCTCTTACCTTCCCCTCCTCCCTCTTCTCCTTCCACCCTCTTCCCTACCGCTCCTCCCTCTTCCCTTCTCCTCCACCCTCTTCCCTTCCACTCCTCCCTCTTCCCTTCCCCTCCTCCCTCTTCCCTTCCATTCCTTCCTCTTCCCTTCCACTCCTTCCTCAGTCAAATCTCCCTAACACATGTGGCCATGTCTTACCCATGTCTTACCCATCATAGCTAACCATAAACAGCTTCAGAACCATCAACAGATTCTTAAACAACTTATTGAAACATCAAAAAAGGCACCACTAACCATAAACAGATTCAACAAATGTCACATGTACCTTGGTGGTGAACCTTGAACTTCAAACTTGAGGAATTGTATCTGCACACGCTCTGTCCGGAGGCCAATGAACCGGTAAATGCATCGCTGGTTGTCAAGGTACGGAGTTGGCCAGTTGGGGGAGCTGAATGTACCATTCTTTACATCTCCAACAGAACTTTGTATCACAACGTCACAATCTGAAATACATGCACGTATTTAAATATGTATTATCGAAGTGTGAAATGATTCCACAATGTGATTCATTAATTGTTCATTAGTTTGCCTAATAGGTAATGCCACAATGCAATGAGAAGTCGTTTTAATAACAACAATATCAACACAAAATGCATATGCAAATCCAATAATCTTGTAAATACACCAGTTTACATTGTTAGGTCAAAGGTCAAGCCCGTATCCAACTAAAATTTACTAAATGTACAACACCCCAGCAAATGAAACAAGCTTTGAGAGATGTACACCCCAGGGCCATGTCACTTAGACAGAGCATGTGAGATGGCCCTCCAGGTGCTCAGATGTCACACAGGCTGATCACAGACAGCACTTGGGGGGAGCACTAATTGAATCCATGAAGTCAGTGGTGGGAGAAGCAGAGTGGAACTCCACAGGACACTTGGCCCGTTCTCAAGGCAGCTCAAGAATCCTTCATGCCAAACGACACTGCATTATTGATCCGGTGGGAACTTATCACATAAGGCAGATGTTTCCTTCAATGATGTCTTCAGAAAATGACCTGCATGGAAATGCGGCTGTTTAAATGCACTGCTCCCCTGGGGGTCTACCCACTTCCAGGAGCACTACATATGAAGGGACCATGCTTCAGATTATAACAGACTGTTACAGACAGTTCATGTTTGATCAAAATAATATGCTTTACAAAAATTAGCCTACAACACATTCAATAATGCTTTCATTAAAGTTGAATGATCGTGACATCTTAGTGCAATGTAAAAATGAATTATACTCAAGGTAAAAACAAACTTAACACAAAAAATACTATCAGTACATTTTAGCACAACATCCTATTGAATTTGTTTCCTTTTCAATTCGTTCATGGAGAGGAAAACAATTAACACTAAAGCAACATCTCATTTTATAAGATGGCATGATGTTAAAATGTATTTAATCATTAATGTGCATGTCATGAAAATGTGGCTTTTCAATTTTGCACACAAGGATACCAAAATAATGACATATGGATTAGTAGATTACACATTGATTATTAGATGACACTTGGATTAATATATGGCATATACATATACATATAACATATGGATCAACAGATGATATATGGATCAATCAACACATGACAAATGGATGAATGGAAAACATCAGCGAATGACATATGGATCTACAGATGACATATATGGTGGACCAATGAATGACATCTGGATCAACTGATGACATATATGGTTGACCAATGGATGACATCTGAATCAACTGATGATATATATGGTGGACCAATGGATGACATCTGGATCAACTGATGCTATATATGGTGGACCAATGGATGACATCTGGATCAACTGATGCTATATATGGTGGACCAATGGATGACATCTGGATCAACTGATGACATATATGGTGGACCAATGGATGACATCTGGATCAACTGATGACATATATGGTGGACCAATGGATGACATCTGGATCAACTGATGACATATATGGTGGACCAATGGATGACATCTGGATCAACTGATGACATATATGGTGGACCAATGGATGACATCTGGATCAACTGATGACATATATGGTGGACCAATGGATGACATCTGGATCAACTGATGACATATA
Source organism: Paraescarpia echinospica (assembly GCA_020002185.1). Lineage (NCBI taxonomy): Eukaryota > Metazoa > Annelida > Polychaeta > Sabellida > Siboglinidae > Paraescarpia > Paraescarpia echinospica. Next base: position 42,271,264 of record CM034542.1, read on the forward strand.
CACCTGTAGCTATCATGCCATGTATGTTGTACAGAGAGAAGAATCCACTATTGAGCAGAGATTCACGGCAGCTGCATATTTCTTTTGAAAATTTACAATCTAACTAAATTTATAATTGTATGTGTGTATGTGTTTGTGTTTTCCTCCCAGATGGTTTGCACCAAACTATCAAGGGTTCATCAATCTATGACCCCTTGGTAGAAAGTAACACCTTTATTTTTTTCAAAATTCCCAATGGTTAAGGTTTATACAACTTCAAAGGATTTACTGCTTTACAGTTTCCTACTGCTTTAAGGGTTCATACTGTATGTTAGAGGGATGTATAGTGACTATTAAAGTTTCCTACTGCTTTAAGGGTTCATACTGTATGTTAGAGGGATGTATAGTGACTATTTAAGTTTCGTACTGTTTTAAGGGTTCATACTGTATGTTAGAGGGATGTATAGTGACTATTAAAGTTTCCTACTGCTTTAAGGGTTCATACTGTATGTTAGAGGGATGTATAGTGACTATTAAAGTTTCCTACTGCTTTAAGGGTTCATACTGTATGTTAGAGGGATGTATAGTGACTATTTAAGTTTCGTACTGTTTTAAGGGTTCATACTGTATGTTAGAGGGATGTATAGTGACTATTAAAGTTTCCTACTGCTTTAAGGGTTCATACTGTATGTTAGAGGGATGTATAGTGACTATTAAAGTTTCTTACTGCTTTAAGGGTTCATATAGTATGTTAGAGGGATGTATAGTGACTATTAAAGTTTCCTACTGCTTTAAGGGTTCATACTGTATGTTAGAGGGATGTATAGTGACTATTAAAGTTTCCTACTGCTTTAAGGGTTCATACTGTATGTTAGAGGGATGTATAGTGACTATTAAAGTTTCCTACTGCTTTAAGGGTTCATACTGTATGTTAGAGGGATGTATAGTGACTATTAAAGTTTCCTACTGCTTTAAGGGTTCATACTGTATGTTAGAGGGATGTATAGTGACTATTTAAGTTTCGTACTGTTTTAAGGGTTCATACTGTATGTTAGAGGGATGTATAGTGACTATTAAAGTTTCCTACTGCTTTAAGGGTTCATACTGTATGTTAGAGGGATGTATAGTGACTATTAAAGTTTCCTACTGCTTTAAGGGTTCATACTGTATGTTAGAGGGATGTATAGTGACTATTAAAGATTCCTACTGCTTTAAGGGTTCATACTGTATGTTAGAGGGATGTATAGTGACTATTAAAGTTTCCTACTGCTTTAAGGGTTCATACTGTATGTTAGAGGGATGTATAGTGACTATTTAAGTTTCGTACTGTTTTAAGGGTTCATACTGTATGTTAGAGGGATGTATAGTGACTATTAAAGTTTCCTACTGCTTTAAGGGTTCATACTGTATGTTAGAGGGATGTATAGTGACTATTAAAGTTTCCTACTGCTTTAAGGGTTCATATAGTATGTTAGAGGGATGTATAGTGACTATTAAAGTTTCCTACTGCTTTAAGGGTTCATACTGTATGTTAGAGGGATGTATAGTGACTATTTAAGTTTCCTACTGCTTTAAGGGTTCATGCTGTATGTTAGAGGGGTGTATAGTGACTATTAAAGTTTCCTACTGCTTTAAGGGTTCATACTGTATGTTAGAGGGATGTATAGTGACTATTAAAGTTTCCTACTGCTTTAAGGGTTCATACTGTATGTTAGAGGGTGTATAGTGACTATTTAAGTTTC
>CM034542.1:42273984-42324125 GCA_020002185.1 Paraescarpia echinospica
ATTATTAGATGACACTTGGATTAATATATGGCATATACATATACATATAACATATGGATCAACAGATGATATATGGATCAATCAACACATGACAAATGGATGAATGGAAAACATCAGCGAATGACATATGGATCTACAGATGACATATATGGTGGACCAATGAATGACATCTGGATCAACTCATGACATATATGGTTGACCAATGGATGACATCTGAATCAACTGATGATATATATGGTGGACCAATGGATGACATCTGGATAAACTGATGACATATATGGTGGATCAACGGATGACATCTGGATCAACTGATGCTATATATGGTGGACCAATGGATGACATCTGGATCAACTGATGACATATATGGTGGACCAATGGATGACATTTGGATCAACTGATGACATATATGGTGGACCAATGGATGACATCTGGATCAACTGATGACATATATGGTGGACCAATGGATGACATCTGGATCAACTGATGACATATATGGTGGACCAATGGATGACATCTGGATCAACTGATGACATATATGGTGGACCAACGGATGACATCTGAGTCAACTGATGACATATATGGTGGACCAATGGATGACATCTGGATCAACTGATGACATATATGGTGGACCAATGGATGACATCTGGATCAACTGATGACATATATGGTGGACCAATGGATGACATCTGGATCAACTGATGACATATATGGTGGACCAACGGATGACATCTGAGTCAACTGATGACATATATGGTGGACCAATGGATGACATCTGGATCAACTGATGACATATATGGTGGACCAATGGATGACATCTGGATCAACTGATGACATATACACCTGTAGCTATCATGCCATGTATGTTGTACAGAGAGAAGAATCCACTATTGAGCAGAGATTCACGGCAGCTGCATATTTCTTTTGAAAATTTACAATCTAACTAAATTTATAATTGTATGTGTGTATGTGTTTGTGTTTTCCTCCCAGATGGTTTGCACCAAACTATCAAGGGTTCATCAATCTATGACCCCTTGGTAGAAAGTAACACCTTTATTTTTTTCAAAATTCCCAATGGTTAAGGTTTATACAACTTCAAAGTATAGTGACTATTAAAGTTTCTTACTGCTTTAAGGGTTCATACTGTATGTTAGAGGGATGTATAGTGACTATTAAAGTTTCCTACTGCTTTAAGGGTTCATACTGTATGTTAGAGGGTGTATAGTGACTATTTAAGTTTCCTACTGCTTTAAGGGTTCATACTGTATGTTAGAGGGATGTATAGTGACTATTAAAGTTTCCTACTGCTTTAAGGGTTCATACTGTATGTTAGAGGGATGTATAGTGACTATTTAAGTTTCGTACTGTTTTAAGGGTTCATACTGTATGTTAGAGGGATGTATAGTGACTATTTAAGTTTCCTACTGCTTTAAGGGTTCATACTGTATGTTAGAGGGATGTATAGTGACTATTTAAGTTTCCTACTGCTTTAAGGGTTCATACTGTATGTTAGAGGGATGTATAGTGACTATTTAAGTTTCGTACTGTTTTAAGGGTTCATACTGTATGTTAGAGGGGTGTATAGTGACTATTTAAGTTTACTACTGCTTTAAGGGTTCATATAGTATGTTAGAGGGATGTATAGTGACTATTAAAGTTTCCTACTGCTTTAAGGGTTCATACTGTATGTTAGAGGGATGTATAGTGACTATTTAAGTTTCCTACTGCTTTAAGGGTTCATATAGTATGTTAGAGGGATGTATAGTAACTATTAAAGTTTCTTACTGCTTTAAGGGTTCATACTGTATGTTAGAGGGTGTATAGTAACTATTAAAGTTTCTTACTGCTTTATGGGTTCATACAGTATGTTAGAGGGATGTATAGTGATTATTTATAAAGTATGTTTCTCATTGAAAGACAAGGTACATATATTCATATCCATCTGCATAATAAATTATATATATTTATTTATTATTACTATATAGCATTTATAGAGTGCCGTGTGTCCAGATAACAAATCTGCTCAAATGCACTATATAATATAAACATTTCTTTGTTGAATGAAAACATCTTTAACATTATCCAGATAACCTTGCACAGAAATTAATTATCTTTCATATGAATTTCCTTAGCAAATATATAAACAGTTATACATACTACGCATAGGTTTCTGAGTAATACTGTAAACAACTCAAAGTCTGCAACTAGGAAGTTGTGTGGGATATTACTGTTTTTATGTTGGTGATTTCTCATTTATATGGTAAAAATGGAAGCACATTTTCTCTTAACTGTTATCAGAATATGCCAGCCCCTCTACAGCACTGGACCTTCCAGAATTGATAGCCAATTGATGACTCAGAAGATACTCACTGTCTGCAAGGTTCCATGTGACTGGGTGACTGATCACCAGGAAGACAATCACCAGTGGCTGCGTCAACCGCAGGGCCAAATGTTGCGCATCACACATGTTCTGTCAACAAAATCAACGGTTCTTTCAGATTTAATAAGATTGCCATCAATAGCAAAATTCCCAGGAAGCCTTTGGCTTATTGAGAGAGTCTACAACGTGTGTATACATGTGTGGCCTGTCCTCAGATAAATTTGTTAATTTTGCTTTTAAACATATTCTTGTTGCTAGCACAATTACACAATCAACATATTATATATATCATTCATTTAGGAGTGATCGCATATGTTTGTAGAGTCCTCCGAGCAGACTCTGATCATTGGATGGTGGCTGGCCAACATGAAGAAGAAACATGTAACAAACACAAATGCACACATGCACGCATATACACAGTGATGCACACATACACACAGGCATGCATGCGCACATGCACGCGCACACACACACACACAAGCACACACACGCACGCACTCACAAACGCACACACGCACGCACACACACGCACACAAATTATTAACAAACAAACAGCAGCTATGGTTGTAGTTTTGGTAGCAATCTGAAGTCCCACACCAAGTATTGGTGATTTGAATCAATAATCTATACTCTTCTTTCACAAATGTTACTTTGTACCCTTTAGTCCTTTTTAATTGAGAACAAAATTAGTATCAATATTTTTGTAACCATTCAATATGTTAAATAAAAACTTCCATCTGCATTCCTCATAATGGTGGTCTTACAATTTGACAAAGACAGAAATCTGTAACTTTCCTTTAGCATTTCTACCCCCACGACTATGTCTAGTGGGACTTGCAATTTTGAGCAATCCAAAATGGCTTCCAAAACCACAGCTAATATTCACAGGCGTCTGCTGATATGACATGGATGCAAATACATTGTCCACCATGTGGCCTGGTTCTCATATCCACAATAGCATCATTGTGTATTCCACTAAATCATTTGTGCCACTGTATCGAAGCAAGGGACGGAGGAAGGGAGGGAGGGAGTGAAAGAGTGAGGGAAGGAAGGAGGGAATGAGGGAAGGAGGGAGGGAGAGGGATTGAGGGAGTGAGGGATTGATGGAGGGAGTGAGGGAAGGAGGGAGAGAGGGAGGTGTGAGGGAGGGAGGGATAGGGAGGGAGGGAGGGATTGTTAAAACTAATCCAGTACATTTTTGACCGAGAAATGTGAAAAAAAGATTCTACAAGATTAGTCAGGTGGAGGTGGGATGACATCTAAAGACAGGTCACTTAGTGCAGGTGGAAGCGGGATAACATCTGAAGACAGGTCACTTAGTGCAGGTGGAGGTGAAATGACATCTGAAGACAGGTCACTTAGTGCAGGTGGGATGACATCTGAAGACAAGTCACTTAGTACAGGTGGAGGCAGGATGACATCTGAAGACAGATCACTTAGTGCAGGTGGAATGATATCTGAAGACAGGTCACTTAGTGCAGGTGGGATGACATCTGAAGTCAGGTCACTGAGTGCTTGTAGAGGTGGGTTGACATCTGAAGACAGGTCACTTAGTGCAGGTGGAAGTGGGATGACATCTGAAGACAAGTCACTTAGTACAGGTGGAGGCAGGATGACATCTGAAGACAGGTCACTTAGTGCAGGTGGGATGACATCTGAAGTCAGGTCACTTAGTGCTTGTAGAGGTGGGTTGACATCTGAAGACAGGTCACTTAGTGCAGGTGGAAGTGGGATGACAACTGAAGACAGGTCACTTAGTGCAGGTGGAAGTAGGATGACATTTGAAGACAGGTCACTTGGTGCAGGTGGAAGCGGGATAACATCTGATGACAGGTCACTTAGTGCAGGTGGAGGTGGGATGACATCTGAAGACAAGTCACTTGGTACAGGTGGAGGCAGGATGACATCTGAAGACAGATCACTTAGTGCAGATGGGATGATATCTGAAGACAGGTCACTTAGTGCAGGTGGGATGACATCAGAAGAAAGGTCACTTAGTGCATGTGGAAGTGGGATGACATCTGAAGACAGGTCACTTTGTGCATGTGGAAGTAGGATGACATCTGAAGACAGGTCACATAATGCATGTGGAGGTGGGATGACATCTGAGGACAGGTCACTTAGTGCAGGTGAAGGTGGGATGACATCTGGCAGGTCACTTAGTGCAGGTGGAATGACATCTGAAGACAGGTCACTTAGTGCATGTGGAGGTGGGTTGATATCTGAAGACAGGTCACTTAGTGCGTGTGGAGGTGGGACTACATCTGAAGACAGGTCATTTAGTGCAGGTGGGATGACATCTGAAGACAGGTCACTTAGTGCATGTGGAGGTGGGATGACATCTGAAGACAGGTCACTCAGTGCAGGTGGAGGTGGGATGACATCTGAAGACAGGTCACTCAGTGCATGTGGAGGTGGGTTGACATCTGAGGACAGGTCACTTAGTACAGGTGGAGGTGGGATGACATCTGAAGACAGGTCACTTAGTGCATGTGGAGGTGGGATGACATCTGACGACAGGTCACTTAGTGCAGGTGGGGTGGGATGACATCTGAAGATAGATCACTTAGTGCAGGTGGGATGATATCTGAAGACAGGTCATTTAGTGCATGTAGAGGTGGGTTGACATTTGAAGACAGGTCACTTAGTGCATGTAAAGGTGGATTGACATCTGAAGACAGGTCACTTAGTGCATGTGGAAGTGGGATGACATCTGAAGACAGGTCACTTTTTGTGCATGTGGAAGTAGGATGACATCTGAAGACAGGTCACTTAGTGCATGAGGAAGTGGGATGACATCTGAAGGCAGGTCACTTCATGCACAGGTCACTTAGTGCATGCAAGTCACTTAGTGCAGGTGGGACATCTGAAGACAGGTCACTTAGTGCATGTGGACATCTGAAGACAGGTCACTTAGTGCATCTGAAGACAGGTCACTTAGTGCATGATGGGATGACATTCTGACATCTGAGGACAGGTCACTTAGTGCAGGTGGAGATGGGATGACATTCTGACAGATCACTTAGTGCAGTTGGAATGACATCTGAAGACAGGTCACTTAGTGCATGTGGAGGTGGGACGACATCTGAAGACAGGTCATTTATTGCAGGTGGAGGTGGGATGACATCTGAAGACAGGTCACTTAGTGCATGTGGAGGTGGGGTGACATCTGAAGACAGGTCACTTAGTGCAGGTGGAGGTGGGATGACATCTGAAGACAGGTCACTTAGTGCATGTGGAGGTGGGTTGACATCTGAGGACAGGTCACTTAGTGCAGGTGGAGGTGGGATGACATCTGAAGACAGGTCACTTAGTGCAGGTGGAGGTGGGATGACATCTGAAGACAGGTCACTTAGTGCATGTGGAGGTGGGATGACATCTGAAGACAGGTCACTTAGTGCAGGTGGAGGTGGGATGACATCTGAAGACAGGTCACTTAGTGCATGTGGAGGTGGGTTGACATCTGAGGACAGGTCACTTAGTGCAGGTGGAATGACATCTGAAGACAGGTCACTTAGTGTATGCGGAGATGGGATGACATCTGAAGACAGGTCACTTAGTGCAGGTGGAGGTGGGATGACATCTGAAGACAGGTCACTTAGTGCAGGTGGAGGTGGGATGACATCTGAAGACAGGTCACTTAGTGCAGGTGGGGTGGGATGACATCTGAAGACAGAAGAGGCAGTGAAACAACCAAGTCTGCAAAGAAAAGGACCACAATAACAAGATTGAAGACTGCCACAAGGTGGATTAAGAAAGGTAGAGGGTAACAGTTGGAGGGAGAAGGGTAGAGAAGCAGACATGGATAAGAGCCGAAGTGGTACAGCCTTATATGACAGCCTCACTCCTTAATTCTTTGCAAAGTGAACAAAAAGTCATACGTTGTTGATAAGTGGTTGTTGGGCCATATTTTTAAACACTTTGACAACTGTTCAATCTCTTGCCAAATTGTGCCAATTGTGTAAATTATTGATTATCATGATGGAAATATCGCTCTGTGCCTTAAGAATGATTTAATGATCACATTAGTGAAATGCATTTTGAAAATACTCCTTGATATTTCTGTCAGATTCTGTTCTAGGATGGATTTTGTTTAATAAGAGCTTAATATGTTAGTGAAATGGTCCCCTTGAACACCAATGAACCTGATTGATGAATTGTAATGGTCTGAAACATTTAAGGAGTTTTATTTCTTTTAATGAGGGTAAATGTTAGTATATAACTGATGTTGTCGGTTCAATTGCCAGAGGTGGTAATTATTAGCAGGAAGTTTGCTGAATGAGTTTGCTTTTAGTTGTGGAATCTAGGCACGGTTTCACAAAACTTTGGAAGTTGCAGTTAGTGTTACCTGCCTCGGTTATAGCTTGGTTTACCATTTGAATGGTTTGGGTTTGTAGGGGGAAGGGGGGTAACATTCCCATTGCAAACACTCTTTCAGGCTTATTCAATTTTTAAATACAGTTTTCCAGCAGTAGGGGAGGCCAGGGCACCATAGCCACTGGGGCACCATGACCATTTGATTGTTTGCACTTTACATTAAAGCATATGGTGTCACTAGTGTATGCTCTATGTATACAAAACATAGACAGATGACTTTGACGGAGGTGCCAGAGAGCTAGTTTATCCTGGAGAAAGGTATTAGTTGGTAAGACATCTAAGGGTGATAAAATGGATCGGTTGGCTAGCTGGGGGTTACACAACATGTTCTGAATGATGAAGTCCTCGGACACCATGGCCGGGGCACCATGGTCATGTACATAAAGTTAATCATCAGGCATACAATTCACGTCGTAATTAAACTCACATGTGTAAATACACGCATGCATGCATCCACCCTGGCACCTGAGATGTCCCGGCAGCTATTTCACGGTAGAGATCAAAAAGACATGCCAGTTCTTATGGCTATATTATAATTATTTCACAAGATGGATTGTAGTTGGACACTGATTTTAAGGGCATCTCAGGCTTTTTAACTAATGAAAAAAATAGGATGTATGCCATTGAGAGAAAGCAGTAAATTATGAAGGCAATTGGTGCACCAGGTCCTTCTTCACAGGGGAGCTGTGATGTGTAACCATGCTGCTAGCTTGTCTCGCATTACTAGACAAGCCAGTCTAATTGCCTGTGTTTCAGAGCAAGATTACCAGTATGTTTATTAGAAGTAATCATGCATCAGCACGTTTTACTGGCTCAAAATGATGGAAATGTCAGTTGCTGATAGCAGTTTAAGTATCGTATTTCCTTGCTCCCGGTCTCTCTCCATCTTCCACCCTCTCTTTCTCTCTCTCCTTGTTTTTCTCCATTTCCCTCTGTGAACAGAACTCCCTCCATCCCTCCATCTCTCTCTCCCTTCCTCTCTATGTCTCACTCCCTTTCTTTCTCTCTCTCCCTTTCTTTATCTCTCTGTCTCTCTCCCCTCTCTCTCCATCTCTTTCTCTCTTCCCTCTTTCTCACTCCCAACCTCTCTTTCTCCCTCTCTTTCTCTGTCTTCTCATCTCTCTCCATCTCTTTTTTTCTCACCATATCTCTCTTTCTCTCTCTGTATCTCCCCCTCTCTCTCATTCTCTCCTCCCTCCATGTTTTTCTCCATTTCCTTGTGAGAAAGACATTTCTTCATAGCAGTCTTGGTAGTGTTGCTCCACACAGTCCAGAGTCTGGTCGTGTTGGCTTGGACAGCTCAGTCTGGTTTTGTTACTCCATCAGCCCAGAGCCTGGTTGTGTCGTTCAGTGATGTTGCTCTAGCCTGTTTGTTTACAGGAGGAAGCACTAACACTAATAGTATCAGTGAGAGTGCCTACCCAACTGTCAATGTGTAAACCCCCAACATCTGTTCTGTGCACACATACAGAAGAAGGTGTTATTGGGTTCATATCTCAGCACATCATCGTTTCCTGACCACAGAAAATCTTCATCTTACAGAAATGAGATGCAATAATCATTCCATACAAGTTGACACAACTGTGTACATTTTCTGGTAACAACTCTATCGGTAATAGCGGCTATTACGTCTACCAACCTTGTTGAGGGTATATCTCGGGTGATACAAGTATGAGATTTATGAATCAGACAGCTTAAAAGCCTGTATATACTACATGACTCGTTGAGATGCAAATCTTTATCTAACAGACATTGCTGTTTAATTTAAATGGAAAATTATCTTAAAAGTTTAGACTATTGCCAAGTCAGTTTACGAAAGGCTGATAGAGTAAAATCCAGCATGCTTGATTAAACTGATACACAGCTAATTGAGTTAACTTTGCTGGCAAACAGCCCTGATTATCATTTGCTGTAGCTAGTAGCCATTGATTGGTCCTTTGTCAGCATGTACACTTAATTAGATTACGTAGACAGGATGCTGTTTTACTGAAGAATATTGGTGCAAATGATGTGAGAGAAGAGCCAATATGATAACACAGTTAGCCATCATTACATAACAGTTCTATGTTCTGTCTGATTTCATCACAGTGGCTTGTTGTCTTAGTAACAGTGACTACCAGTAATAACAATGGCTTGTTGTCTTAGTAACGATGACTACCAGTAATAACAGCCAGGACTATATTAGGTAATAAGCACGACTATATTAGGTTATCTATATTAAGATAGTCATGTTAAGTTTTATTGTGGTTTTATTCTTTATTATGCTGAGCTGTTACTGCATGAAGATTATTCAGATATATCCACCATTGGTGTCGAAACTTGGGCAAGTTCATTCACTTGATGTTGCTGCAGATCACTCAGCTGTATGAATGAGTACCTAGCTATAGATAGTGGTGGATACTTGTGTATGAATAGTCACCGTGCATTGATTGCAGCCTGGCTGGATGCTTCTCAGAGATGTCGAAATGACATTCGAGTGAACAGGTCTGCCAGGGAGTAAAGTGTAAAGCACTTTAAACAGTCCTGAGGACTAGATACTGCACTATATAAGAACTTTACTTTACTTTTACATTATATTGCATATCTGGCACAGCTCTAAGCTGGTTTTCTTCATATCTAACTGATAGATACCAAACTATAAAGATTGGGAACTGCTTTTCAGCTGCACTACCGATTTTATTTGGTGTTCTCCAAGGTTCTGTTCTTGGGCCATTGCTTTCTAGTCCTTTGGGCCAAAGGTCCATCGGACTAATGCCATCACTCTGTGTCTGCCGTGCGCCGTTAGCTGCCATATCTCAGAAACCGTTCAGCAACTTTTTCTCTAATTTTGCATGGACATATCTTAGGGTACTGCCACTGTGCACGAGATATCTGTATTTGATTGAATCATTCTAAGGGCTCCCTAGGGCCTCCAAGGACCTCAAAACTGGTAAAAATGTAACATTTTGCCTATTTTTTCAAAAACTGTTCAGCAACTTTTTCTCTAATTTTGCATATACATTTCATGTGGTAGTGTCACTGTACACAAGAAATCTGTATTTGATTGAATCAATCTAAGGGCACCTTAGGGCCCCCAAAAGGTAAAATTTCCCTGCTATTTCTCTACTGCTGCCTCCAGCAGCCACTACTGATTTCTTTTTAATTTTCTTTAGTCTACCTTTTGCTCTCAGATAATCTATCCTCTTAGTTTTACACATAAACACATAATCTGGCTTAACTTGCTAAGTCTTTGTAGCAGCACATTTGTACTTCCAGTGTACCGTTGCAACATAATATACATACTGTGTGCCACATTTGAATGTCATGCATGTAATATTTCCACGCAATCCATTTGCATATATAATATAAAACTTCAACAGCCGTTTTCTTCATTTTCACGTTTTGACCCTTACCATGTTCAATGCTCCATGACTTTGCCAATTTTTGTAGTAGTCATAATTTTTGAAACCGGGTAAAGCACTCTACCCAACCTTTACAAGGATGTAAGAAAACAATGTTAAAATTTTTCCGACTTATCACTCCGGGGCCTCTTGGCCCATTTTTACTCTACACCATGCCACTAAGTTCTGTTATACAAAGACATAACTTGGATCATCATCTTTATGCTGATGATACTCAGATCTACATTTCGTTGGCTACCCCGGAATCAAATCGCTCCCTTAACCAACTTAGTGATTGCCTACAAGATATCTTCCACTGGATGACTGGCAGCAAGTTGAAATTAAATGCAAATAAAACTGAATTGATCTTTATTGGTACTCCAATGCAGCGCAGTTAACAGGATGTTTTTTCCCTACGTGTATTTTGAATCATTATATCACACCAGCAACCTCAGTGATCTTCATCTAGGAGTGATCTTTGATAGTAATTTCAATTTCCGACAACACATATCTCAAACATGTCGCTGCTGTTTTTATCATATTCGTGATCTTTGCCGTATTCACCGGTATATGTCATTTTCTGTTGCTAAGACTATTGCAACAGTGCTTGTTAGCAGCAGACTTGACTATAGCAATTCTCTCCTTTATAATATTGCTAGCAAGGATATCAGAAAACCTTCAGCGTGTTCAAAATTGTCTCACAAGAGTAGTTACAAGATCTCGTTTTTCTTGCTCTGTACCACTTTTGAAGTCTTTGCATTGGCTTCCTGTACGATATCATATAATATTTAAGATCTGTACCATTACATACCAGGCACTGTCCAGTAAGCAACCATCTTATTTGTATTCATTGCTTACTCCTGTAAGAAAACCAGCTTCGATCATCTTGTTCTGACCTACATTTTGTTCCTAGAGTCGACACTAACATTGGAACTAGGGCTTTTTTTGTTGCTGCACCAACTCTTTGGAATATGCTCCCTCTTAGTGTTAGATCAGTTGAAAATATTACAAAAAGCCTTCGTCATTTTAAAACTTTCTTTACAACCTTGCTTATCCACCATAGCTCCCTAGCACCTTGACCCATCTGTTGACAACTGGAATACTGCTTATAGATTTTGAGATTGACCAATCATTTTGTTTTGATGTGCCTCTGAGCTTGGTTTCCAAGGATTTAGGTGCAATAGAAGTTATTATTATTATGAATATCCTAAATGTAATTACCTATGAAGAATGCATCCATAGGATGTATGCAACCCAGAACTGGCATCAGTTTATGTTTTGTTCCTTGATTTATGGTAAAACACTTCATTCCATAACATAGCTTTGACATTTAATTACATCCCTATTGTTGCTTTATGTTCTTCAATAACCGCCGATCGAGACACACCCAAAGTTCATTTCTCTAGTGTTACCTCACTGGTCAAACTATTGCCATAAGAAACACAATCTTAGCTAAAAACAGACATTCATGCCAATATCTGCACTACAGATGCAGTGTTCAACATCGTCTATGTGTGGAGTGTGAGATACAAGTATTTTTGGAATTTTCCAATATTCTGACACCGAGGAATTATTGCAAGAAAATTATATCTTTTTGGCAATTTTGCGTGTGAATACAAACTGGCATGCAGCTACGGCACGGCAATGTTGGGACTGACCGATGGGAAAGATACCACTGCCAGTTAACAATGGCCAATCTCTTGCATTCTTGGCACATCATACACTGGGGGCTAGTGGCTTCATCCAACCACTGTCTGCTGCTCTTATTTCATTTGGCAATATCACAGTGAATAGACACTCCAGATGGCTGCACAGCCTACTCATTGACATGACACGAACAAACCAGCACTATTGTCACACCAGTTTATTATAGATCATTCTTAGTGTTACTCTAGCTCTGTCTTTGTTTTATAAATGTTAGTAATATTAAACCAGATTGTTTATGACATACTGTATTGGGTAACGAGTTCTGCATTGCAAGTTTCTTGATGCAACATTGGTAATAAAGGGGCAGATCAGAAAATAAATGTCATCATCATTAGGACCTCAGCCACAATGGTCTGTCTGTTGACAGGACTACAGCTATGATGGTCTGTCTGTTAACAGAACCCCAGCTACCATGGTATGTCTGTTGACATGACCTCAGCTACCATGGTATATCTGTTGACAGAATCTCAGCTACCATGGTATGTCTGTTGACATGCCCTCAGCTACAATGGTGTGTCTATTGAGATGACCTCAGCTACCATGGTATGTTTGTTGACAGGACCTCAGCTGCCAAGGTCTGTCCATTGACAGGACCTCAGTTGCCATGATCTGTCTGTTGACAGGACCTCAGCTGCCATGGTCTGTCTGTTGACAGGACCTCAGCTGCCATGATCTGGCTGTTGACAGTACCTCAGCTGCCATGGTCTGTCTGTTGACAGGACCTCAGCTGTCATGGTCCATCTGTTGACAGGACCTCAGTTGCCGTGGTATGTCTGTTGACAGGACCTCAGCTGCCATGGTCCGTCTGTTGACAGGACCTCTGTTGCCATGGTATGTTTGTTGACAGGACCTCAGCTGCCATGATCTGTCTGTTGACAGGACCCCAGCTGCCATGGTCTGTCTGTTGACAGGACATCAACTGCCAATGTCTGATTGTTGACAGGACCTCAGCTGCCATGGTCTGTCTGTTGACATGACCTCACCTACCATGGTATGTTTGTTGACAGGACCTCAGCTGCCAAGGTCTGTATGTTGACAGGACCTCAGCTGACAATGTCTGACTGTTAACAGGACCTCAGTTGCGATGGTATGTCTGTTGACAGGACCCCAGCTGCCATGGTCTGTCTGTTGACAGGACACCAACTGCCAATGTATGATTGTTGACAGGACCTCAGCTGGCATGGTCTGTCTGTTGACATGACCTCACCTACCATGGTATGTCTGTTGACAGGACCTCAGCTGCCAAGGTCTGTATGTTGACAGTACCTCAGCTGCCAATGTCTGACTGTTAACAGGACCTCAGTTGCCATGGTATGTCTGTTGACAGGACCTCGGCTGCCATGATCTATCTGTTAACAGTACCTCAGCTGCCATGGTATGTCTGTTGACAGGACCTCAGCTGCCAAGGTCTGTCCATTGACAGGACCTTGGCTGCCATGGTGTGTGTGTGTATGGGTACAGCTGTGCAGCTGTACCCGTGTCCCTCCAAACCACCATCTGCTGACATGACCTCAGCTGCCGTGGTATGTCTGTTGACAGGACCTCAGCTGTCATTGTCTGTCTGTTGACACGACCTCAGCTACCATGGTCCCCTGTTCCAGGACCTCATTGTTATCTATGTGTGAGCCGTGCAACTATACTCGTGTCCTTCCAAACCACCATCTGTTCTCGCTGCTGTTGCCTCATCATCTGCCACCTCATCGTTGAGCTATTTGCTTGTCACCATTGTCCTATTGATCATCTTCCTTGACTGCCTCTGCCAGCTTTGTGGCAGATTTGATTGAAAAGATAAATATGGCCGAACTACCAATAATTCTTGGCTGTGATTCTTCTTCTCTGGTTTGAAATCTAATCAGTGCTTCCTGGTCCGTGAGCCATGCAAAATCGTTAATCAAAACCAGTATACTTTACAATCTCTAGTCAGTCCTCACTATTCACTCAGGCTTATGCACATAATTGTACACATATGCAAGCACACATGCATGCACACATGCATGCGTGCACACACATACACACGCACAGGATACAAATATACAACTCTTAATCATATTTCTGATAAAATACCTTATAGAGTACTTGGTCCTTGAAGAAAGATATGCACAAATTCAATTGTGCAAAATTTATATTTTACAAGTGGACCAGATGAAACTGTTGCATTCTTTCTGGCCTTATTCAAATATAATAGAGATATGTGAGATGGTAAATGACATTCTTCACCTCAAGATGTTGCATAAGATTGAATGAACTGATTGTGTTCTATGATCTGACAGCAGCTGTTAGATAACTCACCACTTCACCTGTGTCCAGATTCCTTTGATGTCTTACAGTTTTATAACAATGTTGTTAACTTGATCAGTTCCACATGTCTAGAGAGAATCTAACCTGTTCAGTGTCTTACTGATGTCTTTGATATGAATTAAGCTTTCTTGCATTGACTGATCGGGCTGAAGGTTCACATATGACTTGTTATACAACCACAAAATACTCTTTTTTCCATTTTAGAGGTAGGTACACTGTCATTTTAGAGGTAGGTACACTGTCATTTTAGAGGTAGGTACACTGTCATTTTAGAGGTAGGTACACTGTCATTTTAGAGGTAGGTACACTGTCAAATTTATGGTTTTTCTGCAGCATCAAGAGCAAAGGTCATTTCTTTGATGTACTTCAGGCAACATTCCTATCTTTCTCTGGATCATTCTATTCAATGTTTATAGTCCTTGTTTCTCTGTCCACATCTTATTTTGTTCTGTACCATCTATTCATCAGTCTTATGAGTACTTCTACTTCTGGAGAGCTAGTCACATAATTTTTATTTATATGTCAGATATTTTCATTGACTGGTTATTTATTTATCTACGCAAACTATTTCATTCTGGGAGAGGTCATTGGTTGACATATCTAGTTTGTCAACTTGGGGCTTAAATTAATTAATTTCATCACCAAATGATTCTAAATTTGCTATGCTCTTTCCAGCCAAGCAGTGACATTCTAGCCTAGCAGTGACATTCTGCATGTTGCAGAGAGGTTGAGGGGGCCCTGTACCTAAGTAACCCAAGTATCTCCTAATGCTCTCTAAATCAGAATGGTCAATTTATCTTATGTCAGTCTGACCAGTCGACAGGCAATTAGTGGTCCACATGATTTGTATACATCAAGTCATCAAGATGTCTCTGTGTCATCCGCCTGTGTAGAACTGAGATCAGACTACAGAATACCAAACACATATTTCATTATCCAGCAGCTTTCTGGAGTTGGTTGATTTGGATGGCAATCTTGGTTAGTCTGGTGTAATCTGTTCGTCCTTGGCTCTCTTTAATACAAACTCTTACAGAAGCCGCCGACATACCACAGAGGACAATATTTCTGGATCACACATGGTGCAATGTTTTGATGGGAGCGTCAGTGTTGACAATTTTCAGTTGCCAACAACATAAACCAAATTTTGCTGTCGAGTGTAGTAATATGAAGGGCAGTAATGTGGAGGTTTAGTTATATACAGTTTAAACTTTGCTCAAAATTTATTAACAAATGTCACAACAACCTTAACCTTCACGAAGTCATACACTGCTATGCACACGTCAATGGATCATGACGCCAATGTCACGTAAACAAATCATGCTTTAGTAAACTATTAATCGCTAACATTTGGAAGACTTGTTTAGATATGAACAACTCTTCCTCTGCATGAAAGTGGACCCAAATTAAAACGCAGTTTGTAAAATGTACCTGTTTATGATAGTTAAAGAGTGGTGTAACATCGTCTTAGAAATTGGCATTTTTAGGACCATTTTTATGGACCGGATCCAGGATTAATTAATTGTTAGTGAAACACAGTTTTTCATTTTTGCTCCAAGGTAAGGAGAACACTCGATTTTATGGAGCAAAATCGGGCTTAAGAGCTTTTATTATTCTTAAGAATGTTAGTAAAACGGTCCCCAGATACATAGTATATGTGAAATAGTTTTTAAATTATTATATACGCAATCAATTAAAAACTTTAATAAAAAAATACTACAGTTTACTAAAGTAAATTTACTATAGTTTACTATAGTAAACACTCTAGTAAACTACAGTGTTTTTGCGGAATATTTTACCATGTTTTACCATAGTAAATACTATGGTTTACTATAGTAAATACTTCATTTTACTATGAATATCACGTTTTACCATGGTTTATTACAGTGAATACCATATTTTACTATGATTTGCTATGGTGAAAGCATGGTAAAATGCAGTATACTATGGTTTACTATAATTCACCATGATTTACTATGTATGTATCAAGGTTTACCATAATAAACTGTAGTACATTTTTAGCAGGGAGAATGAAACACGTTGTTAACATTAATTGAGTTTAATCAATGACTTTGGGTCTCACTCAAATCTAGCCTTGTTTTGAAAAAATAACCTTTTTGACTAGTCTCTGACTCTGAGACTGGGGTTGTTAGGAATGTTGGCGTCGCCAGAATGTTTCATAATTTTTCATAATTTTTCATAATTTCTAATCACGCTAACACTAACAAACATATTGTACATAATTAGTTATAAGTACGGAGACGTACAGAATACGCCTATTAAGTCTTAGACAGTACACAGCTATTACCAGGTACAACTATTACTGAACCGCAGTGTAAAAAAGAGGCAAGCCGCCGCGAACGAAGACGCCGAGACGGCGGGGTGGCCGGGTCGAATCAACACCGTTGCTCAGTGAACCGATGAAAATAACTCGCACTAGCGCTCACATTAGCTGCATGCGTGCCAACAGTTTACGAACCTGTGTGCATTGTCACATTGTGCACGCTTTCTCTTAATCAAATCGATCGCGGGACGTTCGAAGTCGTTCTGTCGAAACGTTAACGACTACACATCGAAGTGCTGTTATTTCGTCGACCTACTCCGTGACGGGACCGCCTATCCGCACCTACAACGCACCACCATATTACTGCTGCTTCCTGGCCATCACTTCCCGGCGACTAGCGGGAGGCGTTCGTCTTCGTTTCCCAGAATTCTGGGAGCGAACGTCATTGGCTAATCAATCGGTGCTAAATCTCACTGCGTCCCTGGCGCAACAGGCAGCTGCGACATATATCTCGACTGCGCGGGGCTGTCTCGGTAGACGCCCCGGAACGTCATTGCTGCAGGCCGCGTATACTGGGAGCCTGACTCGGCGACCATCGATCACATCGATCGCCAGACAAACACACTTAATAAAAGCTTACGAGTTGGCGCGTCAAACATTTATTAATTTGGCTTTAAACGTTTTTAGGGAAATAATCTGAAATCGAATGTTACGCCACCGTGACCAGGGACAGTGACAAACATAGAGCCTAGTTTTTAATTCGTATTGTCATGGCTAATATGGCATCGGGCACTCATATATATAATATTTTGCACGTCTCGTGAAACACTCGACTGTTTCCAACGTAGGGGTCAAGGTGACGCAGCTTGTGAAATTTCAACGTTCCTTCCTTCATTTCCTTCCTTCATTCATTTCCTTCCTTCCTTCCTTCATTCATTTCCTTCCTTCCTTCCTTCCTTCCTTCCTTCCTTCCTCCCTCCCTTCATTCATTCATTCATCCGTACATTTATCTATTCACTCGTGAATCCATTCGTGTGTATTCAATTGCTACTACACTTTACTGCGAGGGATGGAGATCGACGGCGAGAATCGGAGAGACGGGGAGAGTCGCGGAGAGACGGGGAGAGATGGGGAGAGTCGTGGAGAGACGGAGAGAGCAAGAGAGCGAGATAGATATATAGATAGAGAGCGAGTGAGTGAGTGAGTGAGAGAGGGGGAGGGAGAGGGAGAAGGAGAAGGAGGAAAAAGGAGGGAGAGTGAGATAAAGAAACGGAGATGAGGGGGGATCCAGAGAGTGGGGGCTGCTGAAGATTTTCCGCCACAGCTTCACCACCACTCCCGGGAGTGGAGGGTGAAGGACATTTTTGCTGCGAAGTCTATAGGGTGGGCCATCGGCCATCACAGTCCGCCATCAACTCAGCCCTCACACACCACACAACCGCCACACTAGTCTCATTCTCACTCATCCTTTGACCGGACTGGTCTGTCTTCTGTGGTGTGCAGCGTACATGTCGGTAGGGTAAGACTGGTCCACTCTGTGATACAGCGGCGGATCCAGAGAGGGTAGTTTAGGGGGAGGGCAAGAAACCTCCGTTGGCGGCCGACGCAAATTCATATTCGGTGGTCTGAGCCGTACCTTCAGCACGAGTCCGCTGTCGGCGCTGTTGGGTCTTGACATCGGAAGACGGGGGAGGGGGGGGGGGTCGGAGGGGGATGCTGCTGAATGTTTTTCGCCGCCGCGTCGCCGTAATTTCAGCTTGTATGTAATCTGTGACCTAAAAGGGGGCACTCTCCAAAGGTCTAGGGGAGGCACGTTCCCCCAGCCCCCTGGATCCCCTATATGTTATATTATTTCAGTGGCTGTTTCCTGTGTCACCTCTTTGATGTTGCCAGTGGGGAAGTTAATTTGGCTTCTTAACAAATCTTAGCAATTTGGATCTTTCAGTTTCTCAATGGCAAAACGAATAGGTGGACTTTTCTGGTGATGTAATATCAATGTGTTAGCTCATGAGAATGAGAACTTCGGGGTCTGAACTTTTGTGCTGTCAATCTGACCGTGTAGTCGATGCTTGTTCTCGTCAATAGTTTCTGTCGGTTCAACATGTTACCCACAGTGAGTAAGGAACTGCTTGCAAATTCGAGATTTTGTAGTCCTTTGTCGTTAGTTTATCTTGTGCCAAAGTGGCCTTTATTTCCTGTCCACTGTTGTCCTCGGAGCTTTCTTGAAGACGGGAAAAGACTACTTTGTAGAAGGCTTTGATCGCTTCATCATTATCATTGTCTGATGTTGGAATATAAAATTGGACAATGTTGATGTTTTGGCGTTCCGCAGAGATGCGTACACTCACTCACTCACTCACTCACTCACTCACTCACTCACTCACTCACTCACTCACTCACTCACTCACCCACTCACTCACTCACTCACTCACTCACTCAGTTAATCACCCACTCAGTTAATCACCCACTCAGTTAATCACACACTCATTTACTTACTCAATTAATCACCCACTCACTCACTCACTCACTCACCCACTCACCCACTCATTCACTCACTCACTCACTCACTCACTCACTCACTCACGCACTCACTCAAGACATCAATTTTGATTGTTTTGTGTTGGAAAAGCGTTCCTCATAAGGTCATTCTCCCCACATATGTCACACATTCTGCTGCCGTCGTCAGTCGTCCTGCCTGTTCAATGTTTGCCAATGATCCTCTCTCTAACTGTGTATTGAAGTCCCCAAGACGCACGAGTACGTCATGTCTGGGGATGTCTTCCAAAGTTGACTGTAAGCTATCGTAGACGATGTCGTGACAGATTAATTACAGCTGATTGCTTAATAAATCTGCTGGAGTTAAATCCAGCATAAAGAAGTCTATCACTGATTGGCTTCCATTCAAGAAGAGATCACGTTGTTGTGTTTCCTCTGGGTGATCAGGGCTAGTCGATGTTGGTTGTCCTCTCTGCTTGACCATAGTATGTTGTCTCCTGTAGTCAGTACTCATTTCCCAGCTTCAGTCTATTATACCTCAGTGATGCCTAGATGGCGTATCTTGTGTTGATGCATTTCCCGGATAATTTGCGCCAGTCTTTCTGTCTGGTCAGTACAGCGCCCTCACATTCCAGCATATACCCGATGTTGATAGTTGATTTTGGTGTTAGGAGATTCGTTGTAAAGGTGGGGGCTTCCTTGCGGGTTTGGCTGCCACCCGTCATTGAACCAGTTCCCTGGTTTGCTTCGCTTCTACTACCGGGTGCAGTGCCTTCCCTTCTTTCAGTTTTCGTAGCTAGTGTGTTTTTACGGGGTGGCGTCGCTGGTTCCACGCCCAATCCGCCTCGTTCTTCCGGGCATGGGACTTATATGGGCCGAGTTCTAAGTGCGTATGCTAGACTGGGAAGATCGACAGTTCAATGGAACACATATGAAGACATGCGAATGAGGAAAACAGAGGCAGCAATTAACCAAGACGAGGTGAACTACCAGCTACGTGTTGTTGTCCAATGCTTAGAGCAATACTTATAGTAACGACGTCTTCAATTACGCGAGGTAAGGAAAATAGATGCAGGCGCTGTCGTGAGTAATGGATGCATATCTCCCTTCACATATCTAAATATTGTTTGAGAATCTGATATGAGTTCTTTTGCGCAAAACAGGACCCGCAGAGATCACGGGCTACTTATCAGTATTGTCAAAAATGGCAATCTTCGACTTCGAGAATTTCGGTGGTAATGTACACATGTAATACAAACTAAAACACCATCATATTAACTATGCAGTTTATTTGAGGTTGACCCTGTTTGGCATAGACTGAATGGGCTACTGCGGGTTCCTTGCTCTTGCAGTGGTAGACCACTCTTCATGTCTATCGGTGTAACGTGAGACGAGTTGTTTTACTTATACGCTGGATGTGGGCGGTGTATAATAGGCATCCCAGCACATTACCAAGGAATGATTGTGACATTCTCCAACTCCTCGCTCCGCCCAGTGCTTGAGATGATTGGGACCAGATGCCTGGACCGGGCCGACAACGAGAAATGAAAATTAAACTAGACAGTGAAGAAAGGTCGAGAGGCGGTAGGAGAGAGAATACAGATAGGTCGGATGAGAAGAAGAAAGTGAGACAGACATGTATATCAACACTTTTCAGTAGTCTAACTCCTGTTTCCCGGAATAATTGTTCAGTCAGAAGGACATCCCGAAAATGGTTTATTCTGTAATACGTCTTAGGTTTGTCGGGACATTTATAAAAAAACACTTTACCATGCAATTACACTCAATAGGCCTACTGCAATATTTTATAATAATAATAAAGTGTGGGGCGCAGTGGCCGAGTGTTTAGAGTACCGGACTCTTGACTGGAGGGACCGGGGTTCAAATCCCGGCGCCGGCTGAGCAGTGGTTCGGTACTGGTTCGGCTGCCGTGTCGAAACTTGGGCAATTTCGTTCACCCTACGTCTCCCCGCTTTCAACCCGCACCGGCTAGCGTGGAAGAGTAGGCCAACAACACCAGTATGCAAAGTACAATGAAGCCAAGGTCCCCAGTCCCCAGCAGCATCGAAAGAGTCTATGACCAAGGAGGCGGTTCGGATCAAGTAGGGCTACGTGCAGAGGGTGCTACAAATATCTGGCTCAAGAAGAGCCGCCTATAGAAGGTAAGTAGACTGAAGATAGCAACATATAACGTAAGAACACTATTAAGAGATGAACAGATACAAGAACTGGAGGAAGAACTTAGGGAAGCCAAGTTGGTATGGGGTGTGATCGTAATCGGAGAATTCAGAAGAAGAGAGGAATGCTTCAATACCTTACAAAGCGGCCATCTACTATACCATTCCACAGCGAACAACGGCCAAGCTGGAGTAGGCTTTCTCATAAACAAGAAATGGAAAGACAATATAGTGAGGGTTAACTGCATCAGCCCCAGAGTAGCAGACCTTGTGCTATGCATAACAAAACTCTACAAGCTGAAGATAGTACAAGTATATGCACCAACAACATCATACTCTATAACGACATGGATGAGACCTTAGAAAAGCCAACCTACTACACGATAGTGATGGGAGACTTTACTGCGCAAGTAAGGAAACGAAAAAACATTTCGGAAACGGCAACAGGCAAATTTGGCCTATGTGTGAGAAACGAAAGAGACGACACTTTGGTAGAATAGGCAACATCAAGAAAGCACAAAATCATGAATACCATGTTCCAGAAGAAAGCAGGGAGGAGATGGACGTGGAAAAGCCCAAATGGAGAAACGAAGAACGAAATTGACTACATCCTAATAAACAGGCCAGACATGGTCGCTGACGTAACTGTCATCAACCAAGTAAACATTGGAAGTGACCACAGAATGGTAATGGGCAACATGAAACTAGACGTCAAGGCTGAAAGGAAGAAGTTGGTAAACGAGATAACACCGAGTGTAGACCCCACACACTGGCTAAGCTGTATACTAAATGCTTATCAGAAAGACGACTACTTACCGCTTGGAAGAACGCAAAGATGGTGACAATCTTCAAGACGGGAAATAAGAAAGAATTAAAGAACTACAGGCCGATATGTCTGTTATCAAACATCTACAAATTACTCAAAAAGATACTTACGAATAGACTAGAGAAGACATTTGACGAAAATCAACCACGAGAGCAAGCAGGATTCAAAAGCAGGTACTCAACGACAGACCATATACACGTCGTTAACCAACTGAAAGAGAAGTGCCAAGAATATAATATCCCGCTCTGCATCGCTTTCGTCGACTACGAGAAGGCTTTCGTTTCGGTGCAAACTCAAGCAATACTGACATGACATCCCTTAAAAACAGGGGATAGAAGATGTGTACATCGATCACCTGAAAGACATCTACACCAACAGCTCGGTGACAGTCCACCTACACAAACGGAGCAATAAGATCAACATCAAGAGAGGAGTACGGCAGGGTGACACCATATCGCCCAAGCTGTTCATGGCAACACTCGAAAGTATATTCCGAAGACTGACCTGGGAAACCAGAGGCTTGATGATAGACGGAGAATATATCAGCCATCTTCGCTTCGCCGGCGACATACTCGTATGCGCTACTACACCGGAACTACAAAACATGGTACAGGAGCTAGCTGATGAAAGTTAAAAACAAGGTCTCAAGATGAACATCTCGAAGACAAAAGTGATGCTAGAAAATTACTTAGACTTAGACTTAGTTCGTCGTGTTCCTTTCGGAACATCGGGCGACGAGCTTTCTCCATCTACTACGGTCTTTCGCAATTTCTTTGGCCTCATTCCAGGTGATTTCCATTTCTGCCAGATCTTCTTTAAACGACTTGCGCCAGGTCTTAGTCGGCCTTCCTCTCCTTCTGTTTCCACCTTCAGGAACCCATTCCATTGTGCAGTTCTCTCTCTTGGTAAGCGTAGGATATGTCCCGCTAGTCTTCGTCGTCGAGACTTAACTATGTAATGCAGGCTATCCAGGCCTGCCCTCCTCATCACTTCATCATTGGTGATGTGTTCTCTCCACGATATGCCCAATATGAACCGGAGACATCGTCGGTGAAATATGTCTAGTTTTGTTTGATATCCTCTCCGTATTCTTCCACGTTTCACAGGCATATATCGCTGTTGGTATTACGATTGACATGTAAAGACGTAGTTTTATGTCCTTTCTGATGGTGTTACTGGATCATATTGGACGTAGTCTTTGGAACACTGCTGATGCCTTGCCTATCCTTGCTCGTACATCTACTTCCGCGTCGCCTTTCCTAGAGATGTAGCTTCCGAGGTAAGGGAAGTTCTCGACGCATTGCAACTCTTCCTGACCGATCACAATGTGGGGGTCAGATCCATCACCAGCTGACAATGTTTTTGTCTTCCCATAGCTGATTCGTAATCCGACCATCTCTCCATTTTCGTTTAAAGTATTGGTCATCTCTTGTAGGATCTCCGGCGTGTGACTGAGCAGTGCAATATCATCGGCAAAGTCAAGGTCTGTCAACCTAGTATTTATCCATTTAATACCAAAGTTCGGATCTTTCATCGTTTTCCTCATGATGAAGTCAATAACAACAACAAAGAGGAAAGGGGGCAGGATGCAACCTTGACGTACACCTGTCTCTATATCGAACATGTCTGTGTAGCCATCGTTGGTCTTGATGCAGCAGTTGGTGTTTCGGTATAGCGATTTGAAAATGTCTATATATTTGCTTGGTATGCCGTATAGCTTCAGGATTTGCCATAGCGAATCTCTGTGGACACTGTCGAAAGCCTTCTTAAAGTCAATGAAATTGACTAAAAGAGGTATCTGGAACTCTCTGCTTTGTTCGATGATGTTTCGCAATGTGAAGATCTGCTCACAGCATGACCTTCCTCTTCGAAAACCAGCTTGTTCCTCCCGGAGGTGCTGGTCAACTGCTGCCTTTAGCCGGTTTAGGATCACACTGCAGAACACTTTTCCAGGTACTGACATCAATGTTATTCGTCGCCAGTTATTGCAATCGCTCAGGCACCCCTTCTTTGGTAACGTCATGATCACTCCTCGTCTCCAATCATCAGGAACTTCCTCCTCAGACCAGATCAGATTGTACAAGTAGGTTAACTCGTCTACAACCCCGTCCTTGCCATGTTTCAATAGTTCGGCCGATACTTCATCAAGGCCCGCTGCCTTGCTGTACTTGAGGCTTTCGATGGCTTTGGAAACTTCTGCCCTGGTGATGTCATTGGTGATGACATCAAGCTCGTTTGTGTTTGGTTGCTGTTCGAAGTTGAAGAGTGTGGTTGGTGTTGGTTGATTTAGTACTTCTCGGAAGTATTCAATCCACCTCGTGGCTTGTTCCTCGTTTTTTAGAAGCACTCTGCCATCTTTGTCTTTTATTGGTATGTTGGAATTGCTTTTCGCGCTAGTTAGCTCTCTCACAATCCTATACAGCGTTTTCGAGTCATTCCGTTCTGCTGCTGTTTGTGCTTCTTTACCTTTCTCTTCTAACCATTTCCTCTTATCTGTCCTACAGCTCTTTTTTACTTCTTTGTCCAGTTTCCTGTATTCTTCATCTGATGATCTCCATTGTTGGAGGTTTCTAGCTGCTTGATCTCTTCTGATCTTCATATCCTTCCTTTTATCAATCAGTTTCCACGAGTCTCCAGTAATCCACTGTTCGCTGTTGGACCCTCTTCTCCTTCCTAACACTACATTCGCGCTCTCCTTTACGGCTTGAAGGAATAGCTGCCATTGTTCTTCTAAGTCGGTTGAATGTTGTAGCGCTTGGAATCTGTTCTTAGTTTCCTCGTAGAATTGTTTTGATGTGTCTGTGTTCTTTAAGTTATCTGTCGCATATGGCCTGACCGTCTTCACCGTTTTGACTCTCTTTAACTTCAATCGGATCTTACCAATCACAAGGTTGTGGTCAGAGCCAACATCTGCCCCTCTGTAGGTTCGGACGTCCTGTAGAGATGTACGCCATCTACTACTAATGCAGATGTAATCAATCTCATTCGATGTATTGCCATCTGGTGAGATCCAGGTTTTCTTGTGAATGCGTTTATGTTTGAAGAAGGTATTGCCAATGCTGATACCACTGGCGGTGCTCATCGAGAGCAATCGTTCACCGTTATCATTCGTATTTTCAGCTGAACTGTGAGGTCCAACCGTAGTATACATTTCTCTTCTGTCTCCATCCAGTTTCGCGTTGAAGTCTCCTACCACCACTTTTATGTCAAAGCTTGGTATTTCGTCAAGCACGTTCTGGAGTTGGTCGTAAAAGGTATCCTTTTCCTCGTCTGTGGCGACTTCGGTTGGGGCATATACTTGCACTACGGTGACTTTGACATGTCTGGTGTTGAACCTCGCTGTGATGATGCGTTCACTAACTGGCTTTCACCCTATCAGTGCTTTTGTAGTATCCTTATTCAGGATGATGCCAACTCCATGGACGTGGTGATCTTCATTTCCGGAGTAAAGTACAGTTTTATGAAGCGTCCCTGTCCTGTCCATCACATCTCGCTTACACCTAGAATATCTAGATGGTAAGCCTTCATTTCCTTCAGCACTTGCTCCATCCGCCCGCTCTGAAAGAGCGTTCGAACGTTCCATGTGCCTACTCTGGTGTTAGTTTTGGCGTTAAAGATATGGCTCGTCGGGGGTCGAGCTTCCTGACGGCTTTCATTCAACCCTGTCATAGATACATCTGTAGGTGTAGATACATCTGTAGATGCAGATGCATCCACATTTATGGATGTGCCTTCTCTTCTTTCCCTTGAAAGTGTACCGGAATGGCTACTTAAATTCTCGTCGTTTCTGTAGTAGGAATTGTTTTTACGGGGTAGGGTTACTGGCCCTACGCCCAACCCTCCTCCTTTTTCAACCTGGCTTGGGACAGGTTATGGCGGAGTTAGAAAATGACACACCAATATATATCAACACGACTCAGATAGAGAACGTTGAAACCTACGTATATCTGGGACAGCGATATAGTATCAGAGACGATAGGATCACTGCCGGCTGGACAGCATTCGCCAAACACCGCGACATCTTCAAGGGTAACTTTGGAACCTGCTTGAAGAGACAAGTCTTCAACTCATGCGTACTTCCAGCGATGAAATACATGGGCACTCACCATCCAGACAAAGAACAAGCTAGCAGCCGCACAAACAAAGATGGAAAGAAGTATGTTAAACATCACATATCGGGAGAGAAAAACAAACATCTGGGTAAGGTAGAAAACAAAGGTCACAGACGTGATAGAACAAATCAGAAGACAGAAGTGGACCTGGGTAGGGCACATCAGCAGACTACGAGATAACCGATGGACATCGCGTATCACAACCTGGAGACCTTACGAAGGGAAACGATCTAGAGGAAGACCGGCGAGATGGTGGAGAAACGAACTAGACGAGTACTGGAAGGGCACCATATGGCAGAGGATAGCGCAAGACAGGCAGATTTGGAGACGACATGCTGAGGCATTCGCCCAACCACGGGACACTACGGCTGCACAATGATGATGATGAATAATAAAATGCGTACGTTGTATGTGTGTGTGTGTGTGTGTGTGTGTGTGTGTGTGTGTGTGTGTGTGTGTGTGTGTGTGTGTGTGTGTGTGTGTGTGTATATGTATGCATGCATGCATGCATGTATGCATGTATGTATGTATGTATGTATGTATGTATGTGTGTGTATATAAGTGTGTGTATGCATGTTTGTATGTGTGTGTATGTATGTATGTTTGTATGTATGTATGCACGTTTGTATGTATGTATGTGTGTGTATGCGTGCGCGCGCGCGAGTGTGTGTGTGTGTGTCTGTGTGTGTGTTTCGTATGTGATGTGGTGCACGCACACCACATCATGCATTTATGCATTCATACGTGCGTGTGTGTGCTGTACTAATAGATGTGTGATCTTACAATGCCTGTGAAGTAAATTAAAACATTCGCCCTCAGTGCCGATGTTCAAAACTGGTTGTTTTTTATTATAAAATCTTGAACGTTTTTTAATACAAACAAATGTTGAAGTTTCACCTACACACGTTAACCGTGCAAATGTGTCTTAGTCAGACTTGAGTTCAAACACGAGGTTCAAATGCGAGAACATCGACATATTTTAACACGACCACAACGTTTTGAACTTAAATTGAAAATACGCTAGAGTTTTAAGCGTAATGTATGAGTGTCTTGTTCAGAGACAGTGTCTGAACAAGACAGTTATACATTACGCTTAAAACGCCGTTGTATCAGCGATTTATTTTCTGGCAGCACCCATACGTGTTTTTTGTAGTCTTCGATACCTCTCCCGTTAAGTCTTTTATTTCCCCCGAAATGAACACAGGGTAGACTGGACCAATAGCGTTTAGTATAAAAAGGTAAGTTCTTACATATAGCGCAGTATCCAGTTATCAGGACTGCTCAAAGCGCTTTACACTTTATTCCCTGACAGACCTGTTCAATCGAACACCATCTCAACTTCTGCCACGCTGTCTATAGTAGGTACTCATTTGGACAGCTGGGTGAACTGCTCTGCTCTGCATGAACTGTATCTTATGAAAATGCAGGCAAAATGGTGTGAACGAAGGTGTCCAAGTTTTCTCTTGATAATGTCTTGACCTAATCCTTTTAAACCAGTTGCGACTCTTGCTTACTTACATTTACGATTATTTTCATCATATCCGTTATGTCCAAACTGTCAATCAGTGCAAGCCCGTGAAATACGTTGAACATATCACTTCCCGGCCCGTGCCTGCCGTCATCAGCTGGTGCTGTATCACCAGTGGTTCACTGCAGACTCAGACCAGTGGTTTGGGTACAACAGGAGGGTGATGGCATCGAATGGACACCGCGCAGTTGAAACACTGTCTGTAGTGAAATGGCCATGCTCGCTCGACGAACATTCTTTGTACAATCTCTTGACCAATCTAGTTCATTCACTTAGGCCCTACATCGTTGTAAATACAAGTGCTGGGCTTCTGGAAGTACGACCCTGGCTACATTTGACAACCAAATGTAGACTACATTGTAGGTACGATTGAAACTTAACGATTATCATTTCTGTCATTATTGACGCTGACGAAGGTGCTTTATTAGTAGGGTTAATGCATTATGCCTGTCATCACATGTCATACTCATACACTCCTAACGCACAGCCGGTGCAAACATTCGTCATCTCCACTGGTCGTGTTGATCCACACAAGACGCCAAAGACGACGCTCTAGACGCCATCTGTAAGGCCTGCGCCAACACTTGCCGTCGGTGTCACTATTGTCACCACACCATTTCAGTCGTCCGTCGTCGTGACGATTACGCCGACCACAACCTTACGCCGACAATTTAATTTACATTTCAGTCAACCGCGTATCTGCCCGGAAGCCCAGAAGGTGAAGCCATGAAGTTTACGGCACGTCTATACTGCCACGTCTGATGTCCACAATACGGTTATTGGATATAGTGAACACAACTGGAATTATGGTTCTTTTGAGATATGTACCTCCAGGGCATCACTAGTCCCTGCCTGGTTAGAATTCACTCCCGACAGAGTCGTATTTTAGGAAATAGTTGACTGCGTTTGTACGGCTGGGGATAGGGTCCCAGATATAATCATTATTTTGGTAGAGGGGCCCATGGGGAATGTCGGGCGAACTCTGGAAATATCCTATTAAATAGAAAAGGAAAACAATAGGAAGTCACCGAGACACTTAAAAATCCAGCAAATTGTGTCGAGGTATACGTAATTAGGTCTACATTGCATGCATGTCACTGGGGCGTATTCGTGGCACGTAATTGCTGTATACATACCAACATTTGCTTTATATAAGAATTGTTAAATAATTGCTTAATTGGTGCCTAAGTTCCTTTGCAAAGGATGTCGCTGCAAAATCGAGGCGGGTCCAATGACAAAACTGTATTTTACGCTGTAGCGTCTTGTACGACCGTTGAAGGGTGATACTGTCTCTTCTACCAACCACTGCTGGAGGGTGATACTGTTTTATCCTACTGACCTCCGTTGAAGGTTGATACTGTCTTGTCCAACCACCGTTGAAGGGTGATACTGTCTTGTCCTACCAACCACCGATGGAGGGTGATACTGTATTGTCCGGCCGACCACCGTTTGATGTTGATACTGTCTTGTCCAACATCGTTGAAGGGTGATACTGTCTTGTCTGACCGACCACCTTTGGATGGTGATACCGTCTTGTCCTACCAACCACCGTTGAAGGATGGTACTGTCTTGTCCTACCAACCACCGTTGAAGGGTGATACTGTCTTGTGTGACCGACCACTGTTGGGAAGTTACATGTTGTGATATGGTGTGTGTGTGTGTGCATGTGTGCGTATGTACGCATGTGAAAACTGTAAACATATACGTAGAGTGATCATTCTATGTTTCAGAGAAACAGAAAACCTCATCAACCTCCTTTCAATTGAATGCTTCTATTGTCCACACCTTTTTTATAAGTGGAACGAGAATATCAAAACCTGGGGATCTAAAATATCTCAGTTCCTGGATAAATATGTGTCAGAACATTTCTGAACCATCTAATAGAGCAGCTTGATCAGAAATTGCGCCTTCGGGAAAAGATGGGGAACCACAGATATAGTGTTCGCAGCTAGACAGCTTCAAGAGAAATGCCAGGAACATAATGGAACCTCTACACCACTCTCATTTACCTGTCCAAGTTGATAGTCACTCTTGGAAGTATGTGGAAGATAGTGGAAACATAAATTATGGTTGTTTGGAGAAATTCATCACCATATTTCGGAAATTCATGGTGACATGCTTGCATGTGTCTTTGAAGGTGGTTTGTCGTCTGATTCGTTCCCAGTCAGAATCGAGCATGACTGCATGGTGGCACCAACTCTCTGTTCTCTGCTGTTTCTGACAGCGAAATAACATATCTTACAGATGGTAAGCTGTCCAATCTTAGATGACTAGGCCAAAAGCAACATTCAGATAGATCTCCGTGACTCCCTGTTTGCTGGTGATTGCGCTCTGAATGCCTAACCACAGCGTGAACATGTTCTCTTCTGTATGCAACACTTTTGGTAATCGTAGAGAAGACTGAGGTGATGTTCAGGAAAGTCCTACAATGAGCTTAACACCACAGTTAAAGACTAGAAACTGACAGTGCTCAACGAATACGCTCACCTGCCTTAGCAGCATTCTCTCCCGAGCTGCATACGTTGATGATGAGACAAAAAGCAACTAAAGGAATGTCAAAGCAAATACAATCTTTTGCACGCTTCCCTTACCAGTATAGAAGCGTAGAGCAGACCCTGTGAATAAAACTGAAAGTATATTGACTGCGCGTCATTATAACAGTTGTCTTCCCATCCCATCACTACTTTACCCGACCGATACATTGACCAGCGCCAAGCCAAGAATCTAAACCATATTCACATGAGCTGTCTACAGGAGCTACTGAAGATCAACTGACAGGACAAAGTACCACATATTGAAGTGGTCACCAAGGCTGGCCACCTTGACCACCCATTAAGACTGATACTGACCACTCAGTAGGACTGATATTGACCATTAGTAGGACTGTCACTGATCACCCAGTACTACTGATACTGACCACCCAGTACGACTGACACTGGCCAATCAGTAAGACTGATACTGACCACCCAGTAGGATTGATAGTGACCACCCAGCAGTTGTGATAATGACCATCTAGTAGACTGTTGCTGACCAACCTGTAGGGCTGATAATGACCACCCAGTACGACTGATACTGACAACAAAGTAGGACTGATATTGACCACCAAGTAGTTCTGACACTGACCACACAGTACGACTGATTCTGACCACCCAGTAGGGCTGATACTGACCACCTCGTAGGACTGATACTGACCACCTCATACGACTGATACTTACCACCCAGTAGGACTGATACTGGCCACCCAATGAGTTTTGTACGTTTTTGGATTCCACAGATCGTGAGCTTTAAAATTATACATTGTTTGTTGAAATATCTTAGTTGTTTTTGAGTTATTGCTAAAATTGAAGCAAACTTAAAAAAGCAACGTCTTGAGAAACGAGGTCTTTTTGATTTATGTTGTCTTCATGTATTTTATTAGTTTTGGATTGTTTGTCATGGAAAATAAACTGAACATTGGAATCTATATAAGATATGCATTTCTGCCAAAATAACAAAATTTATAGAACATAACCTGGACAGCTATTTTTGAAACGTGTTCAGAATAGACCCGTGCGACTTAATACCTGGTTTGCTCTGGTGGGTCACATGTCGATTCCCTTTTTTGTATCATTAGCCTCTGATCTACCAACTGTTTATGCATTTCAAAAAAGATGAAGGTAGTTATTTAGTTATTCACTTTCAAAGTTGTGTTTACTTTTCTAGCTATCGGAGAAAGACGGAAACTGAAGTGATGGTGAACTACTGTTCATAAAAAGAGAGTGCCACTGTGAGGAGTTTCAGATCAAACTACTGTAATGGTAATAATTGATACCATTAGTTTGTTGCTGCATGTAATGGATGGGATGTTACCTCACAATAGATGGTAAATTAAGTAACCAGATTTCACACACATATTTCTTAATAGCATGTTTGAATCTGGCTATATGCAAATATATACGAAAATTTATACATTTCGCCCAATCACCACTAATGTGGACAAACTACATATTCTCACTCTAACAAAGCAAGCATGTTCAGCATGATTAAAGATGACAATTTATTACTATACACATTCGTACCAAGTCAACATCTTCGCGTTTGAGGCAAACTAAGTCTGTGTGATAAAAGGAAAAATTTGCCATTGAGTTGCGTGACCGTATCAGATGATAAGCCACCAAGAGTAGGTGATCAGGCCTGCTTCAGTCTATAACACCCACCATATGTCCATCACAAGAGGGCACCACTACGCCCCATGTTCAATGACTATTGTGTCCTCTACCATCTGAATTTTGTCACTGAAGTATTCGTGGAACCATTGGACATGTTCTGCCTTCTGGGCGACAGTCAGGTAGGGGTTCTTGGACAAGCCTGTGGTGACGAGCTCCATGAAGTGGCGGATGGGACCGCGGGTGGGGAAGTCTTCAATCAGGTGGTCCAAGAAGACATGCTCATGAAAGCCAACTTGAGCCTCCTCCTCCAGACCTGGAACACAAGTTGACAAATGCACATTATTCTACAACACTCACAAGTACTTCCTACAACTCTGTGTGGTGCGTGTGTTGTTAAATGGAGATAATCTATTAATGATTGTTGGTTGACTGGAAATGGTCTTTGTTTGATGGCTTGTTAATTGGGACTAATTAGTTCTTGTCTGTTGGCTACTCAACTGGAAACAATTAGTTCTTGTCTGTTGGTTGGTTGGCAGGAAATAGTAGCTTTTTGTCTGATGATTGATTTAATGGAAAAGTTTGATTTGTATATTTAACTAGAAAGAATCAGTTGTTGTTTTGTGACACGTTAATAAGAAATAGTAAGTTATTGTCTGGTAGTTTGTCAGCTGGAAATAGTAGTTTTTTGTCTGGTGATTGACTGGAAATAATTGGTTTTCTCTAGTTTGATTGATTTAAATAGTCGTTTTTGGCTGACTAGAGAATGAGTTCTTGAATGGTGACTGGCTGACTAGAGAACGAGTTCTTGAATGGTGACTGGCTGACTTGAGAATGAGTTCTTGAATGGTGACTGGCTGACTAGAGAATGAGTTCTTGAATGGTGACTGGCCGACTAGAGAATGACTTCTTGAATGGTGACTGGCTAATTAGAGAATGAGTTCTTGAATGGTGACTGGCTGACTAGAGAATGACTTCTTGAATGGTGACTGGCTGACTTGAGAATGAGTTCTTGAATGGTGACTGGCTGACTTGAGAATGAGTTCTTGAATGGTGACTGGCTGACTAGAGAATGAGTTCTTGAATGGTGACTGGCCGACTAGAGAATGACTTCTTGAATGGTGACTGGCTGATTAGAGAATGAGTTCTTGAATGGTGACTGGCTGACTAGAGAATGAGTTCTTGAATGGTGACTGGCTGACTTGAGAATGAATTCTTGAATGGTGACTGGCTGACTAGAGAATGAGTTCTTGAATGGTGACTGGCTGACTTGAGAATGAGTTCTTGAATGGTGACTGGCTGACTTGAGAATGAATTATTGAATGGTGACTGGCTGACTAGAGAATGAGTTCTTGAATGGTGACTGGCTGACTTGAGAATGAGTTCTTGAATGGTGACTGGCTGACTTGAGAATGAATTCTAGAATGGCGACTGGCTGACTAGAGAATGAGTTCTTGAATGGTGACTGGCTGACTGGCTGACTTGAGAATGAGTTCTTGAATGGTGACTGGCTGACTTGAGAATGAGTTCTTGAATGGTGACTGGCTGACTTGAGAATTAATTCTTGAATGGTGACTGGCTGACTAGAGAATGAGTTCTTGAATGGTGACTGGCTGACTAGAGAATGAGTTCTTGAATGGTGACTGGCTGACTAGAGAATGAGTTCTTGAATGGTGACTGGCTGACTTGAGAATGAGTTCTTGAATGGTGACTGGCTGACTTGAGAATGAATTCTTGAATGGTGACTGGCTGACTAGAGAATGAGTTCTTGAATGGTGACTGGCTGACTTGAGAATGAGTTCTTGAATGGTGACTGGCTGACTTGAGAAAGAGTTCTTGAATGGTGACTGCTGACTAGAGAATGAGTTCCTGGCTTACTTGAGAATGAGTTCTTGAATGGTGACTGGCTGACTAGAGAATGAGTTCCTGGCTGGCCTGAGAATGAGTTCTTGAATGGTGACTGGCTGACTAGAGAATGAGTTCCTGGCTGACTTGAGAAGGAGTTCTTGAATGGTGACTGGCTGACTAAAGAATGAGTTCCTGGCTGACTTGAGAATGAGTTCTTGAATGGTGACTGGCTGACTTGAGATTGAGTTCTTGAATGGTGACTGGGTGACTTGAGAATGAGTTCTTGAATGGTGACTGGCTGACATGAGAATGAGTTCTTGAATGGTGACTGGCTGACTAGAGAATGAGTTCTTGAATGGTAACTGGCTGACTTGAGAATGAGTTCTTGAATGGTGACTGGTTGACTAGAGAATGAGTTCTTGAATGGTGACTGGCTGACTAGAGAATGAGTTCTTGAATGGTGACTGGCTGACTAGAGAATGAGTTCTTGAATGGTGACTGGCTGACTAGAGAATGAGTTCTTGAATGGTGACTGGCTGACTAGAGAATGAGTTCTTGAATGGTGACTGGCTGACTAGAGAATGAGTTCTTGAATGGTGACTGGCTGACTAGAGAATGAGTTCTTGAATGGTGACTGGCTGACTAGAGAATGAGTTCTTGAATGGTGACTGGCTGACTAGAGAATGAGTTCTTGAATGGTGACTGGCTGACTAGAGAATGAGTTCTTGAATGGTGACTGGCTGACTAGAGAATGAGTTCCTGGCTTACATGAGAATGAGTTCTTGAATGGTGACTGGCAGACTAGAGAATGAGTTCCTGGCTGGCCTGAGAATGAGTTCTTGAATGGTGACTGGCTGACTAGAGAATGAGTTCCTGGCTGACTTGAGAAGGAGTTCTTGAATGGTGACTGGCTGACTAAAGAATGAGTTCCTGGCTGACTTGAGAATGAGTTCTTGAATGGTGACTGGCTGACTTGAGATTGAGTTCTTGAATGGTGACTGGCTGACTTGAGAATGAGTTCTTGAATGGTGACTGGCTGACATGAGAATGAGTTCTTGAATGGTGACTGGCTGACTAGAGAATGAGTTCTTGAATGGTAACTGGCTGACTTGAGAATGAGTTCTTGAATGGTGACTGGCTGACTAGAGAATGAGTTCTTGAATGGTGACTGGCTGACTAGAGAATGAGTTCTTGAATGGTGACTGGCTGACTTGAGAATGAATTCTTGAATGGTGACTGGCTGACTAGAGAATGACTTCTTGAATGGTGACTGGCTGACTAGAGAATGACTTCTTGAATGGTGACTGGCTGACTAGAGAATGAGTTCCTGGCTGACTTGAGAATGAGTTCTTGAATGGTGACTGGCTGACTTGAGAATGAGTTCTTGAATGGTGACTGGCTGACTTGAGAATGAGTTCTTGAATGGTGACTGGCTGACTAGAGAATGAGTTCCTGGCTGACTTGAGAATGAGTTCTTGAATGGTGACTGGCTGACTTGAGAATGAGTTCTTCTTGATTGGTGACTGGCTGACATGAGAATGAGTTCTTGAATGGTGACTGGCTGGCTAGAGAATGAGTTCTTGAATGGTGACTGGCTGACTAGAGAATGAGTTCTTGAATGGTAACTGGCTGACTTGAGAATGAGTTCTTGAATGGTGACTGGCTGACTAGAGAATGAGTTCTTGAATGGTGACTGGCTGACTTGAGAATGAGTTCTTGATTGGTGACTGGCTGACTAGAGAATGAGTTCTTGAATGGTGACTGGCTGACTTGAGAATGAATTCTTGAATGGTGACTGGCTGACTAGAGAATGACTTCTTGAATGGTGACTGGCTGACTAGAGAATGACTTCTTGAATGGTGACTGGCTGACTAGAGAATGACTTCTTGAATGGTGACTGGCTGACTAGAGAATGAGTTCTTGAATGGTGACTGGCTGACTTGAGAATGAGTTCTTGAATGGTGACTGGCTGACTAGAGAATGAGTTCCTGGCTGACTTGAGAATGAGTTCTTGAATGGTGACTGGCTGACTAGAGAATGAGTTCCTGGCTGACTTGAGAATGAGTTCTTGAATGGTGACTGGCTGACTTGAGAATGAGTTCTTGAATGGTGACTGGCTGACATGAGAATGAGTTCTTGAATGGTGACTGGCTGACTTGAGAATGAGTTCTTGAATGGTGACTGGCTGACTAGAGAATGAGTTCTTGAATGGTAACTGGCTGACTTGAGAATGAGTTCTTGAATGGTGACTGGCTGACTAGAGAATGAGTTATTGAATGGTGACTGGCTGACTTGAGAATGAGTTCTTGAATGGTGACTGGCTGACTAGAGAATGAGTTCTTGAATGGTGACTGGCTGACTTGAGAATGAGTTCTTGAATGATGACTGGCTGACTAGAGAATGAGTTCTTGAATGGTGACTGGCTGACTAGAGAATGAGTTCCTGGCTGACTTGAGAATGAGTTCTTGAATGGTGACTGGCTGACTAGAGCGTGAGTTCTTGAATGGTGACTGGCTGACTTGAGAATGAGTTCTTGAATGGTGACTGGCTGACTTGAGAATGAGTTCTTGAATGGTGACTGGCTGACTTGAGAATTTATTCTTGAATGGTGACTGGCTGACTAGAGAATGAGTTCTTGAATGGTGACTGGCTGACTAGAGAATGAGTTGTTGAATGGTGACTGGCTGACTTGAGAATGAGTTCTTGAATGGTGACTGGCTGACTTGAGAATGAGTTCTTGAATGGTGACTGGCTGACTTGAGAATGAATTCTTGAATGGTGACTGGCTGACTTGAGAAAGAGTTCTTGAATGGTGATTGGCTGACTAGAGAATGAGTTCCTGGCTTACTTGAGAATGAGTTCTTGAATGGTGACTGGCTGACTAGAGAATGAGTTCCTGGCTGACTTGAGAATGAGTTCTTGAATGGTGACTGGCTGACTAGAGAATGAGTTCCTGGCTGACTTGAGAATGAGTTCTTGAATGGTGACTGGCTGACTTGAGAATGAGTTCTTGAATGGTGACTGGCTGACTTGAGAATGAGTTCTTCTTGATTGGTGACTGGCTGACATGAGAATGAGTTCTTGAATGGTGACTGGCTGGCTTGAGAATGAGTTCTTGAATGGTGACTGGCTGGCTTGAGAATGAGTTCTTGAATGGTGACTGGGTGACTAGAGAATGAGTTCTTGAATGGTAACTGGCTGACTTGAGAATGAGTTCTTGAATGGTGACTGGCTGACTAGAGAATGAGTTCTTGAATGGTGACTGGCTGACTTGAGAATGAGTTCTTGATTGGTGACTGGCTGACTAGAGAATGAGTTCTTGAATGGTGACTGGCTGACTTGAGAATGAATTCTTGAATGGTGACTGGCTGACTAGAGAATGACTTCTTGAATGGTGACTGGCTGACTAGAGAATGACTTCTTGAATGGTGACTGGCTGACTAGAGAATGACTTCTTGAATGGTGACTGGCTGACTTGAGAATGAGATCTTGAATGGTGACTGGCTGACTTGAGAATGAGTTCTTGAATGGTGACTGGCTGACTAGAGAATGAGTTCCTGGCTGACTTGAGAATGAGTTCTTGAATGGTGACTGGCTGACTAGAGAATGAGTTCCTGGCTGACTTGAGAATGAGTTCTTGAATGGTGACTGGCTGACTAGAGAATGAGTTCCTGGCTGACTTGAGAATGAGTTCTTGAATGGTGACTGGCTGACTAGAGAATGAGTTCCTGGCTGACTTGAGAATGAGTTATTGAATGGTGACTGGCTGACTTGAGAATGAGTTCTTGAATGGTGACTGGATGACATGAGAATGAGTTTTTGAATGGTGACTGGCTGACATGAGAATGAGTTCTTGAATGGTGACTGGCTGACTTGAGAATGAGTTCTTGAATGGTGACTGGCTGACTAGAGAATGAGTTCTTGAATGGTGACTGGCTGACTAGAGAATGAGTTCTTGAATGGTGACTGGCTGACTAGAGAATGAGTTCTTGAATGGTGACTGGCTGACTAGAGAATGAGTTCTTGAATGGTGACTGGCTGACTAGAGAATGAGTTCCTGGCTGACATGAGAATGAGTTCTTGAATGGTGACTGGCTGACTAGAGAATGAGTTCTTGAATGGTGACTGGCTGACTAGAGAATGAGTTCTTGAATGGTGACTGGCTGACTTGAGAATGAGTTCTTGAATGGTGACTGGCTGACTTGAGAATGAGTTCTTGAATGGTGACTGGCTGACTTGAGAATTAATTCTTGAATGGTGACTGGCTGACTAGAGAATGAGTTCTTGAATGGTGACTGGCTGACTAGAGAATGAGTTCTTGAATGGTGACTGGCTGACTTGAGAATGAGTTCTTGAATGGTGACTGGCTGACTTGAGAATGAGTTCTTGAATGGTGACTGGCTGACTTGAGAAAGAGTTCTTGAATGGTGATTGGCTGACTAGAGAATGAGTTCCTGGCATACTTGAGAATGAGTTCTTGAATTGTGACTGGCTGACTAGAGAATGAGTTCCTGGCTGACTTGAGAATGAGTTCTTGAATGGTGACTGGCTGACTAAAGAATGAGTTCCTGGCTGACTTGTGAAGGAGTTCTTGAATGGTGACTGGCTGACTTGAGAATGAGTTCTTGAATGGTGACTGGCTGACTTGAGAATGAGTTTTTGAATGGTGACTGGCTGACATGAGAATGAGTTCTTGAATGGTGACTGGCTGACTAGAGAATGAGTTCTTGAATGGTAACTGGCTGAATTGAGAATGAGTTCTTGAATGGTGACTGGCTGACTAGAGAATGAGTTCTTGAATGGTGACTGGCTGACTTGAGAATGAGTTCTTGAATGATGACTGGCTGACTAGAGAATGAGTTCTTGAATGGTGACTGGCTGACTAGAGAATGCGTTCCTGGCTGACTTGAGAATGAGTTCTTGAATGGTGACTGGCTGACTAGAGAATGAGTTCTTGAATGGTGACTGGCTGACTTGAGAATGAGTTCTTGAATGGTGACTGGCTGACTTCAGAATGAGTTCTTGAATGGTGACTGGCTGACTTGAGAATTAATTCTTGAATGGTGACTGGCTGACTAGAGAATGAGTTCTTGAATGGTGACTGGCTGACTAGAGAATGAGTTCTTGAATGGTGACTGGCTGACTTGAGAATGAGTTCTTGAATGGTGACTGGCTGACTTGAGAATGAGTTCTTGAATGGTGACTGGCTGACTTGAGAATGAATTCTTGAATGGTGACTGGCTGACTAGAGAATGAGTTCTTGAATGGTGACTGGCTGACTTGAGAATGAGTTCTTGAATGGTGACTGGCTGACTTGAGAAAGAGTTCTTGAATGGTGATTGGCTGACTAGAGAATGAGTTCCTGGCTTACTTGAGAATGAGTTCTTGAATGGTGACTGGCTGACTAGAGAATGAGTTCCTGGCTGACTTGAGAATGAGTTCTTGAATGGTGACTGGCTGACTAGAGAATGAGTTCCTGGCTGACTTGAGAATGAGTTCCTGGCTGACTTGAGGAGTTCTTGAATGGTGACTGGCTGACTTGAGAATGAGTTCTTGAATGGTGACTGGCTGACTTGAGAATGAGTTTTTGAATGGTGACTGGCTGACATGAGAATGAGTTCTTGAATGGTGACTGGCTGACTAGAGAATGAGTTCTTGAATGGTAAGTGGCTGACATGAGAATGAGTTCTTGAATGGTGACTGGCTGACTAGAGAATGAGTTCTTGAATGGTGACTGGCTGACTTGAGAATGAGTTCTTGAATGATGACTGGCTGACTAGAGAATGAGTTCTTGAATGGTGACTGGCTGACTAGAGAATGAGTTCCTGGCTGACTTGAGAATGAGTTCTTGAATGGTGACTGGCTGACTAGAGCGTGAGTTCTTGAATGGTGACTGGCTGACTTGAGAATGAGTTCTTGAATGGTGACTGGCTGACTAGAGAATGAGTTCTTGAATGGTGACTGGCTGACTAGAGAATGACTTCTTGAATGGTGACTGGCTGACTAGAGAATGAGTTCCTGGCTGACTTGAGAATGAGTTCTTGATTGGTGACTGGCTGACTAGAGAATGAGTTCCTGGCTGACTTGAGAATGAGTTCTTGAATGGTGACTGGCTGACTTGAGAATGAGTTCTTGAATGGTGACTGGCTGACTTGAGAATGAGTTCTTGAATGGTGACTGGCTGACATGAGAATGAGTTCTTGAATGGTGACTGGCTGTCTAGAGAATGAGTTCTTGAATGGTAACTGGCTGACTTGAGAATGAGTTTTTGATTGGTGACTGGCTGACTAGAGAATGAGTTCTTGAATGGTGACTGGCTGACGTGAGAATGAGTTCTTGAATGGTGACTGGCTGACTAGAGAATGACTTCTTGAATGGTGACTGGCTGACTAGAGAATGACTTCTTGAATGGTGACTGGCTGACTTGAGAATGAGTTCTTGAATGGTGACTGGCTGACTAGAGAATGAGTTCCTGGCTGACTTGAGAATGAGTTCTTGAATGGTGACTGGCTGACTAGAGAATGAGTTCCTGGCTGACTTGAGAATGAGTTCTTGAATGGTGACTGGCTGACTAGAGAATGAGTTCCTGGCTGACTTGAGAATGAGTTCTTGAATGGTGACTGGCTGACTAGAGAATGAGTTCCTGGCTGACTTGAGAATGAGTTCTTGATTGGTGACTGGCTGACTAGAGAATGAGTTCCTGGCTGACTTGAGAATGAGTTATTGAATGGTGACTGGCTGACTTGAGAATGAGTTCTTGAATGGTGACTGGATGACATGAGAATGAGTTTTTGAATGGTGACTGGCTGACATGAGAATGAGTTCTTGAATGGTGACTGGCTGACTTGAGAATGAGTTCTTGAATGGTGACTGGCTGACTAGAGAATGAGTTCTTGAATGGTAACTGGCTGACTTGAGAATGAGTTCTTGAATGGTGACTGGCTGACTAGAGAATGAGTTCTTGAATGGTGACTGGCTGACTTGAGAATGAGTTCTTGAATGGTGACTGGCTGACTAGAGAATGAGTTCTTGAATGGTGACTGGCTGACTAGAGTATGAGTTCTTGAATGGTGACTGGCTGACTAGAATAGGTTCCTAGCTGACTTGAGAATGGTTTCTTGAATGGTGACTAGCTGACTAGAGAATAGAGTTCCTAGCTAACAAGGAATGAGTTCTTGAATAGTGACGCTGGCCCCTGACTAGAGAATGAGAGTTCCTGGCTGACTTGAGAATGAGTTCTTGAATGGTGACTGGCTGACTTGAGAATGAGTTCTTGAATGGTGACTGGCTGACTTGAGAATGAGTTCTTGAATGGTGACTGGCTGACTAGAGAATGAGTTCTTGAATGGTGACTGGCCGACTAGAGAATGACTTCTTGAATGGTGACTGGCTGATTAGAGAATGAGTTCTTGAATGGTGACTGGCTGACTAGAGAATGAGTTCTTGAATGGTGACTGGCTGACTTGAGAATGAGTTCTTGAATGGTGACTGGCTGACTAGAGAATGAGTTCTTGAATGGTGACTGGCTGACTTGAGAATGAGTTCTTGAATGGTGACTGGCTGACTTGAGAATGAGTTCTTGAATGGTGACTGGCTGACTTGAGAATGAGTTCTTGAATGGTGACTGGCTGACTAGCGAATGAGTTCTTGAATGGTGACTGGCTGACTAGAGAATGAGTTCCTGGCTGACTTGAGAATGAGTTCTTGAATGGTGACTGGCTGACTAGAGAATGAGTTCCTGGCTGACTTGAGAATGAGTTCTCGAATGGTGACTGGCTGACTAGAGAATGAGTTCTTGAATGGTGACTGGCTGACTAGAGAATGAGTTCTTGAATCGTGACTGGCTGACTAGAGAATGAGTTCTTGAATGGTGACTGGCTGACATGAGAATGAGTTCTTGATTGGTGACTGGCTGACTAGAGAATGAGTTCTTGAATGGTGACTGGCTGACTAGAGAATGAGTTCTTGAATGGTGACTGGCTGACTAGAGAATGCATTCCTGGCTGACTTGAGAATGAGTTCTTGAATGGTGACTGGCTGACTAGAGAATGAGTTCTTGAATGGTGACTGGCTGACTAGAGAATGAGTTCTCGAATGGTGACTGGCTGACTAGAGAATGCATTCCTGGCTGACTTGAGAATGAGTTCTTGAATGGTGACTGGCTGACTAGAGAATGAGTTCTTGAATGGTGTCTGGCTGACTAGAGAATGAGTTCTTGAATGGTGACTGGCTGACTAGAGAATGAGTTCTTGAATGGTGACTGGCTGACTAGAGAATGAGTTCTTGAATGGTGACTGGCTGACTAGAGAATGAGTTCTTGAATGGCGACTGGCTGACTAGAGAATGAGTTCTTGAATGGTGACTGGCTGACTAGAGAATGCATTCCTGGCTGACTTGAGAATGAGTTCTTGAATGGTGACTGGCTGACTAGAGAATGAGTTCTTGAATGGTGTCTGGCTGACTAGAGAATGAGTTCTTGAATGGTGACTGGCTGACTAGAGAATGAGTTCTTGAATGGTGACTGGCTGACTAGAGAATGAGTTCTTGAATGGTGACTGGCTGACTAGAGAATGAGTTCTTGAATGGTGACTGGCTGACTAGAGAATGAGTTCTTGAATGGTGACTGGCTGACTAGAGAATGAGTTCCTGGCTGACATGAGAATGAGTTCTTGAATGGTGACTGGCTGACTAGAGAATGAGTTCTTGAATGGTGACTGGCTGACTAGAGAATGAGTTCTTGAATGGTAACTGGCTGACTAGAGAATGAGTTCTTGAATGGTGACTGGCTGACTAGAGAATGAGTTCTTGAATGGTGACTGGCTGACTAGAGAATGAGTTCATGAATGGTGACTGGCTGACTAGAGAATAAGTTCTTGAATGGTGACTGGCTGACATGAGAATGAGTTCTTGAATGGTGACTGGCTGACTAGAGAATGA
Source organism: Paraescarpia echinospica (assembly GCA_020002185.1). Classification (NCBI taxonomy): domain Eukaryota; kingdom Metazoa; phylum Annelida; class Polychaeta; order Sabellida; family Siboglinidae; genus Paraescarpia; species Paraescarpia echinospica. Next base: position 42,316,474 of record CM034542.1, read on the forward strand.
GTTCTTGAATGGTGACTGGCTGACTAGAGAATGAGTTCTTGAATGGTAACTGGCTGACTAGAGAATGAGTTCTTGAATGGTGACTGGCTGACTAGAGAATGAGTTCTTGAATGGTAACTGGCTGACTTGAGAATGAGTTCTTGAATGGTGACTGGCTAACTAGAGAATGAGTTCTTGAATGGTGACTGGCTGACTTGAGAATGTGTTCTTGAATGGTGACTGGCTGACTAGAGAATGAGTTCTTGAATGGTGACTGGCTGACTTGAGAATGAGTTCTTGAATGGTGACTGGCTGACTAGAGAATGAGTTCTTGAATGGTGACTGGCTGACTTGAGAATGAGTTCTTGAATGGTGACTGGCTGACTTGAGAATGAGTTCTTGAATGGTGACTGGCTGACTTGAGAATGAGTTCTTGAATGGTGACTGGCTGACTAGAGAATGAGTTCCTGGCTGACTTGAGAATGAGTTCTTGAATGGTGACTGGCTGACTAGAGAATGAGTTCCTGGCTGACTTGAGAATGAGTTCTCGAATGGTGACTGGCTGACTAGAGAATGAGTTCTTGAATGGTGACTGGCTGACTAGAGAATGAGTTCTTGAATCGTGACTGGCTGACTAGAGAATGAGTTCTTGAATGGTGACTGGCTGACATGAGAATGAGTTCTTGATTGGTGACTGGCTGACTAGAGAATGAGTTCTTGAATGGTGACTGGCTGACTAGAGAATGAGTTCTTGAATGGTGACTGGCTGACTAGAGAATGCATTCCTGGCTGACTTGAGAATGAGTTCTTGAATGGTGACTGGCTGACTAGAGAATGAGTTCTTGAATGGTGACTGGCTGACTAGAGAATGAGTTCTCGAATGGTGACTGGCTGACTAGAGAATGCATTCCTGGCTGACTTGAGAATGAGTTCTTGAATGGTGACTGGCTGACTAGAGAATGAGTTCTTGAATGGTGTCTGGCTGACTAGAGAATGAGTTCTTGAATGGTGACTGGCTGACTAGAGAATGAGTTCTTGAATGGTGACTGGCTGACTAGAGAATGAGTTCTTGAATGGTGACTGGCTGACTAGAGAATGAGTTCTTGAATGGCGACTGGCTGACTAGAGAATGAGTTCTTGAATGGTGACTGGCTGACTAGAGAATGCATTCCTGGCTTACATGAGAATGAGTTCTTGAATGGTGACTGGCAGACTAGAGAATGAGTTCCTGGCTGGCCTGAGAATGAGTTCTTGAATGGTGACTGGCTGACTAGAGAATGAGTTCCTGGCTGACTTGAGAAGGAGTTCTTGAATGGTGACTGGCTGACTAAAGAATGAGTTCCTGGCTGACTTGAGAATGAGTTCTTGAATGGTGACTGGCTGACTTGAGATTGAGTTCTTGAATGGTGACTGGCTGACTTGAGAATGAGTTCTTGAATGGTGACTGGCTGACATGAGAATGAGTTCTTGAATGGTGACTGGCTGACTAGAGAATGAGTTCTTGAATGGTAACTGGCTGACTTGAGAATGAGTTCTTGAATGGTGACTGGCTGACTAGAGAATGAGTTCTTGAATGGTGACTGGCTGACTTGAGAATGAGTTCTTGATTGGTGACTGGCTGACTAGAGAATGAGTTCTTGAATGGTGACTGGCTGACTTGAGAATGAATTCTTGAATGGTGACTGGCTGACTAGAGAATGACTTCTTGAATGGTGACTGGCTGACTAGAGAATGACTTCTTGAATGGTGACTGGCTGACTAGAGAATGACTTCTTGAATGGTGACTGGCTGACTTGAGAATGAGTTCTTGAATGGTGACTGGCTGACTTGAGAATGAGTTCTTGAATGGTGACTGGCTGACTAGAGAATGAGTTCCTGGCTGACTTGAGAATGAGTTCTTGAATGGTGACTGGCTGACTTGAGAATGAGTTCTTCTTGATTGGTGACTGGCTGACATGAGAATGAGTTCTTGAATGGTGACTGGCTGGCTTGAGAATGAGTTCTTGAATGGTGACTGGCTGACTAGAGAATGAGTTCTTGAATGGTAACTGGCTGACTTGAGAATGAGTTCTTGAATGGTGACTGGCTGACTAGAGAATGAGTTCTTGAATGGTGACTGGCTGACTTGAGAATGAGTTCTTGAATGGTGACTGGCTGACTAGAGAATGAGTTCTTGAATGGTGACTGGCTGACTTGAGAATGAATTCTTGAATGGTGACTGGCTGACTAGAGAATGACTTCTTGAATGGTGACTGGCTGACTAGAGAATGACTTCTTGAATGGTGATCATTGACTAGAGAATGACTTTGAATGGTGATCATTGGACTTGAGAATGAGTTCTTGAATGGTGACTATTGACTTGGAGAATGAGTCTCTTGAATGGTGACTGGCCGATCAGGAGAATGAGTTCCGGCTGACTTGAGAATGAGTTCTGAATGAGGACTGGCTGACTAGAGAATGAGTTCCCATTGACGGAGAATCGAGAGTCTTGAACAGACTGGCTGACTAGAGAATGAGTTCTTGAATGGTAACTGGCTGACTAGAGAATGAGTTCTTGAATGGTGACTGGCTGACTAGAGAATGAGTTCTTGAATGGTGACTGGCTGACTAGAGAATGAGTTCTTGAATGGTGACTGGCTGACTAGAGAATGAGTTCTTGAATGGTGACTGGCTGACTTGAGAATGAGTTCTTGAATGGTGACTGGCTGACTTGAGAATGAATTCTTGAATGGTGACTGGCTGACTAGAGAATGACTTCTTGAATGGTGACTGGCTGACTAGAGAATGACTTCTTGAATGGTGACTGGCTGACTAGAGAATGAGTTCTTGAATGGTGACTGGCTGACTAGAGAATGAGTTCCTGGCTGACTTGAGAATGAGTTCTTGAATGGTGACTGGCTGACTAGAGCGTGAGTTCTTGAATGGTGATTGGCTGACTTGAGAATGAGTTCTTGAATGGTGACTGGCTGACTTGAGAATGAGTTCTTGAATGGTGACTGGCTGACTTGAGAATTTATTCTTGAATGGTGACTGGCTGACTAGAGAATGAGTTCTTGAATGGTGACTGGCTGACTAGAGAATGAGTTGTTGAATGGTGACTGGCTGACTTGAGAATGAGTTCTTGAATGGTGACTGGCTGACTTGAGAATGAGTTCTTGAATGGTGACTGGCTGACTTGAGAATGAATTCTTGAATGGTGACTGGCTGACTTGAGAAAGAGTTCTTGAATGGTGATTGGCTGACTAGAGAATGAGTTCCTGGCTTACTTGAGAATGAGTTCTTGAATGGTGACTGGCTGACTAGAGAATGAGTTCCTGGCTGACTTGAGATTGAGTTCTTGAATGGTGACTGGCTGACTAAAGAATGAGTTCCTGGCTGACTTGAGAATGAGTTCTTGAATGGTGACTGGCTGACTTGAGAATGAGTTCTTGAATGGTGACTGGCTGACTTGAGAATGAGTTGTTGAATGGTGACTGGCTGACATGAGAATGAGTTCTTGAAAGGTGACTGGCTCTAGAGAATGAGTTGTTGAATGGTAACTGGCTGACTTGAGAATGAGTTCTTGAATGGTGACTGGCTGACTAGAGAATGAGTTCTTGAATGGTGACTGGCTGACTAGAGAATGAGTTCTTGAATGGTGACTGGCTGACTAGAGAATGAGTTCTTGAATGGTGACTGGCTGACTTGAGAATGAATTCTTGAATGGTGACTGGCTGACTAGAGAATGACTTCTTGAATGGTGACTGGCTGACTAGAGAATGACTTCTTGAATGGTGACTGGCTGACTAGAGAATGACTTCTTGAATGGTGACTGGCTGACTTGAGATTGAGTTCTTGAATGGTGACTGGCTGACTAAAGAATGAGTTCCTGGCTGACTTGAGAATGAGTTCTTGAATGGTGACTGGCTGACTTGAGAATGAGTTCTTGAATGGTGACTGGCTGACTTGAGAATGAGTTGTTGAATGGTGACTGGCTGACATGAGAATGAGTTCTTGAAAGGTGACTGGCTCTAGAGAATGAGTTGTTGAATGGTAACTGGCTGACTTGAGAATGAGTTCTTGAATGGTGACTGGCTGACTAGAGAATGAGTTCTTGAATGGTGACTGGCTGACTTGAGAATGAGTTCTTGAATGGTGACTGGCTGACTTGAGAATGAGTTCTTGAATGGTGACTGGCTGACTTGAGAATGAATTCTTGAATGGTGACTGGCTGACTAGAGAATGAGTTCTTGAATGGTGACTGGCTGACTTGAGAATGAGTTCTTGAATGGTGACTGGCTGACTTGAGAAAGAGTTCTTGAATGGTGATTGGCTGACTAGAGAATGAGTTCCTGGCATACTTGAGAATGAGTTCTTGAATTGTGACTGGCTGACTAGAGAATGAGTTCCTGGCTGACTTGAGAATGAGTTCTTGAATGGTGACTGGCTGACTAGAGAATGAGTTCCTGGCTGACTTGAGAATGAGTTATTGAATGGTGACTGGCTGACTAGAGAATGACTTCTTGAATGGTGACTGGCTGACTAGAGAATGACTTCTTGAATGGTGACTGGCTGACTTGAGAATGAGTTCTTGAATGGTGACTGGCTGACTAGAGAATGAGTTCCTGGCTGACTTGAGAATGAGTTCTTGAATGGTGACTGGCTGACTAGAGAATGAGTTCCTGGCTGACTTGAGAATGAGTTCTTGAATGGTGACTGGCTGACTAGAGAATGAGTTCCTGGCTGACTTGAGAATGAGTTCTTGAATGGTGACTGGCTGACTAGAGAATGAGTTCCTGGCTGACTTGAGAATGAGTTCTTGATTGGTGACTGGCTGACTAGAGAATGAGTTCCTGGCTGACTTGAGAATGAGTTATTGAATGGTGACTGGCTGACTTGAGAATGAGTTCTTGAATGGTGACTGGATGACATGAGAATGAGTTTTTGAATGGTGACTGGCTGACATGAGAATGAGTTCTTGAATGGTGACTGGCTGACTTGAGAATGAGTTCTTGAATGGTGACTGGCTGACTAGAGAATGAGTTCTTGAATGGTAACTGGCTGACTTGAGAATTAGTTCTTGAATGGTGACTGGCTGACTAGAGAATGAGTTCTTGAATGGTGACTGGCTGACTTGAGAATGAGTTCTTGAATGGTGACTGGCTGACTAGAGAATGAGTTCTTGAATGGTGACTGGCTGACTTGAGAATGAGTTCTTGAATGGTGACTGGCTGACTTGAGAATGAGTTCTTGAATGGTGACTGGCTGACTTGAGAATTAATTCTTGAATGGTGACTGGCTGACTAGAGAATGAGTTCTTGAATGGTGACTGGCTGACTAGAGAATGAGTTCTTGAATGGTGACTGGCTGACTTGAGAATGAGTTCTTGAATGGTGACTGGCTGACTTGAGAAAGAGTTCTTGAATGGTGATTGGCTGACTAGAGAATGAGTTCCTGGCATACTTGAGAATGAGTTCTTGAATGGTGACTGGCTGACTAGAGAATGAGTTCCTGGCTGACTTGAGAATGAGTTCTTGAATGGTGACTGGCTGACTAAAGAATGAGTTCCTGGCTGACTTGTGAAGGAGTTCTTGAATGGTGACTGGCTGACTTGAGAATGAGTTCTTGAATGGTGACTGGCTGACTTGAGAATGAGTTTTTGAATGGTGACTGGCTGACATGAGAATGAGTTCTTGAATGGTGACTGGCTGACTAGAGAATGAGTTCTTGAATGGTAACTGGCTGAATTGAGAATGAGTTCTTGAATGGTGACTGGCTGACTAGAGAATGAGTTCTTGAATGGTGACTGGCTGACTTGAGAATGAGTTCTTGAATGATGACTGGCTGACTAGAGAATGAGTTCTTGAATGGTGACTGGCTGACTAGAGAATGCGTTCCTGGCTGACTTGAGAATGAGTTCTTGAATGGTGACTGGCTGACTAGAGAATGAGTTCTTGAATGGTGACTGGCTGACTTGAGAATGAGTTCTTGAATGGTGACTGGCTGACTTCAGAATGAGTTCTTGAATGGTGACTGGCTGACTTGAGAATTAATTCTTGAATGGTGACTGGCTGACTAGAGAATGAGTTCTTGAATGGTGACTGGCTGACTAGAGAATGAGTTCTTGAATGGTGACTGGCTGACTTGAGAATGAGTTCTTGAATGGTGACTGGCTGACTTGAGAATGAGTTCTTGAATGGTGACTGGCTGACTTGAGAATGAATTCTTGAATGGTGACTGGCTGACTAGAGAATGAGTTCTTGAATGGTGACTGGCTGACTTGAGAATGAGTTCTTGAATGGTGACTGGCTGACTTGAGAAAGAGTTCTTGAATGGTGATTGGCTGACTAGAGAATGAGTTCCTGGCTTACTTGAGAATGAGTTCTTGAATGGTGACTGGCTGACTAGAGAATGAGTTCCTGGCTGACTTGAGAATGAGTTCTTGAATGGTGACTGGCTGACTAGAGAATGAGTTCCTGGCTGACTTGAGAATGAGTTCCTGGCTGACTTGAGGAGTTCTTGAATGGTGACTGGCTGACTTGAGAATGAGTTCTTGAATGGTGACTGGCTGACTTGAGAATGAGTTTTTGAATGGTGACTGGCTGACATGAGAATGAGTTCTTGAATGGTGACTGGCTGACTAGAGAATGAGTTCTTGAATGGTAAGTGGCTGACATGAGAATGAGTTCTTGAATGGTGACTGGCTGACTAGAGAATGAGTTCTTGAATGGTGACTGGCTGACTTGAGAATGAGTTCTTGAATGATGACTGGCTGACTAGAGAATGAGTTCTTGAATGGTGACTGGCTGACTAGAGAATGAGTTCCTGGCTAACTTGAGAATGAGTTCTTGAATGGTGACTGGCTGACTAGAGAATGAGTTCTTGAATGGTGACTGGCTGACTTGAGAATGAGTTCTTGAATGGTGACTGGCTGACTTGAGAATGAGTTCTTGAATGGTGACTGGCTGACTAGCGAATGAGTTCTTGAATGGTGACTGGCTGACTAGAGAATGAGTTCCTGGCTGACTTGAGAATGAGTTCTTGAATGGTGACTGGCTGACTTGAGAATGAGTTCTTGAATGGTGACTGGCTGACTTGAGAATGAGTTCTTGAATGGTGACTGGCTGACATGAGAATGAGTTCTTGAATGGTGACTGGCTGTCTAGAGAATGAGTTCTTGAATGGTAACTGGCTGACTTGAGAATGAGTTTTTGATTGGTGACTGGCTGACTAGAGAATGAGTTCTTGAATGGTGACTGGCTGACGTGAGAATGAGTTCTTGAATGGTGACTGGCTGACTAGAGAATGACTTCTTGAATGGTGACTGGCTGACTAGAGAATGACTTCTTGAATGGTGACTGGCTGACTTGAGAATGAGTTCTTGAATGGTGACTGGCTGACTAGAGAATGAGTTCCTGGCTGACTTGAGAATGAGTTCTTGAATGGTGACTGGCTGACTTGAGAATGAGTTCTTGAATGGTGACTGGCTGACTAGAGTATGAGTTCTTGAATGGTGACTGGCTGACTTGAGAATTGAGAATGAGTTCTTGAATGGTGACTGGCTGACTAGAGAATGAGTTCCTGGCTGACTTGAGAATGAGTTCTTGAATGGTGACTGGCTGACTAGAGAATGAGTTCCTGGCTGACTTGAGAATGAGTTCTTGAATGGTGACTGGCTGACTAGAGAATGAGTT
>CM034542.1:42325125-42447625 GCA_020002185.1 Paraescarpia echinospica
GGTGACTGGCTGACTAGAGAATGACTTCTTGAATGGTGACTGGCTGACTTGAGAATGAGTTCTTGAATGGTGACTGGCTGACTAGAGAATGAGTTCCTGGCTGACTTGAGAATGAGTTCTTGAATGGTGACTGGCTGACTAGAGAATGAGTTCCTGGCTGACTTGAGAATCAGTTCTTGAATGGTGACTGGCTGACTAGAGAATGAGTTCCTGGCTGACTTGAGAATGAGTTCTTGATTGGTGACTGGCTGACTAGAGAATGAGTTCCTGGCTGACTTGAGAATGAGTTCTTGAATGGTGACTGGCTGACTTGAGAATGAGTTCTTGAATGGTGACTGGCTGACATGAGAATGAGTTCTTGAATGGTGACTGGCTGACATGAGAATGATTTCTTGAATGGTGACTGGCTGACTTGAGAATGAGTTCTTGAATGGTGACTGGCTGACTAGAGAATGAGTTCTTGAATGGTAACTGGCTGACTTGAGAATGAGTTCTTGAATGGTGACTGGCTGACTAGAGAATGAGTTCTTGAATGGTGACTGGCTGACTTGAGAATGAGTTCTTGAATGGTGACTGGCTGACTAGAGAATGAGTTCTTGAATGGTGACTGGCTGACTAGAGAATGAGTTCTTGAATGGTGACTGGCTGACTAGAGAATGAGTTCTTGAATGGTGACTGGCTGACTAGAGAATGAGTTCTTGAATGGTGACTGGCTGACTTGAGAATGAGTTCTTGAATGGTGACTGGCTGACTAGAGAATGAGTTCTTGAATGGTGACTGGCTGACTTGAGAATGAGTTCTTGAATGGTGACTGGCTGACTAGAGAATGAGTTCTTGAATGGTGACTGGCTGACTTGAGAATGAGTTCTTGAATGGTGACTGGCTGACTTGAGAATGAGTTCTTGAATGGTGACTGGCTGACTTGAGAATTAATTCTTGAATGGTGACTGGCTGACTAGAGAATGAGTTCTTGAATGGTGACTGGCTGACTAGAGAATGAGTTCTTGAATGGTGACTGGCTGACTTGAGAATGAGTTCTTGAATGGTGACTGGCTGACTTGAGAATGAGTTCTTGAATGGTGACCGGCTGACTTGAGAATGAATTCTTGAATGGTGACTGGCTGACTAGAGAATGAGTTCTTGAATGGTGACTGGCTGACTTGAGAATGAGTTCTTGAATGGTGACTGGCTGACTTGAGAAAGAGTTCTTGAATGGTGATTGGCTGACTAGAGAATGAGTTCCTGGCATACTTGAGAATGAGTTCTTGAATGGTGACTGGCTGACTAGAGAATGAGTTCCTGGCTGACTTGAGAATGAGTTCTTGAATGGTGACTGGCTGACTAAAGAATGAGTTCCTGGTTGACTTGTGAAGGAGTTCTTGAATGGTGACTGGCTGACTTGAGAATGAGTTCTTGAATGGTGACTGGCTGACTTGAGAATGAGTTTTTGAATGGTGACTGGCTGACATGAGAATGAGTTCTTGAATGGTGACTGGCTGACTAGAGAATGAGTTCTTGAATGGTAACTGGCTGACTTGAGAATGAGTTCTTGAATGGTGACTGGCTGACTAGAGAATGAGTTCTTGAATGGTGACTGGCTGACTTGAGAATGAGTTCTTGAATGATGACTGGCTGACTAGAGAATGAGTTCTTCAATGGTGAATGGCTGACTAGAGAATGCGTTCCTGGCTGACTTGAGAATGAGTTCTTGAATGGTGACTGGCTGACTAGAGAATGAGTTCTTGAATGGTGACTGTCTGACTTGAGAATGAGTTCTTGAATGGTGACTGGCTGACTTCAGAATGAGTTCTTGAATGGTGACTGGCTGACTTGAGAATTCTTGAATGGTGACTGGCTGACTAGAGAATGAGTTCTTGAATGGTGACTGGCTGACTAGAGAATGAGTTCTTGAATGGTGACTGGCTGACTTGAGAATGAGTTCTTGAATGGTGACTGGCTGACTTGAGAATGAGTTCTTGAATGGTGACTGGCTGACTTGAGAATGAATTCTTGAATGGTGACTGGCTGACTAGAGAATGAGTTCTTGAATGGTGACTGGCTGACTTGAGAATGAGTTCTTGAATGGTGACTGGCTGACTTGAGAAAGAGTTCTTGAATGGTGATTGGCTGACTAGAGAATGAGTTCCTGGCTTACTTGAGAATGAGTTCTTGAATGGTGACTGGCTGACTAGAGAATGAGTTCCTGGCTGACTTGAGAATGAGTTCTTGAATGGTGACTGGCTGACTAGAGAATGAGTTCCTGGCTGACTTGAGAATGAGTTCTTGAATGGTGACTGGCTGACTAAAGAATGAGTTCCTGGCTGACTTGAGGAGTTCTTGAATGGTGACTGGCTGACTAGAGAATTAGTTCTTGAATGGTGTCTGGCTGACTAGAGAATGAGTTCTTGAATGGTGACTGGCTGACTAGAGAATGAGTTCTTGAATGGTGACTGGCTGACTAGAGAATGAGTTCTTGAATGGTGACTGGCTGACTAGAGAATGAGTTCTTGAATGGTGACTGGCTGACTAGAGAATGAGTTCTTGAATGGTGACTGGCTGACTAGAGAATGAGTTCTTGAATGGTGACTGGCTGACTAGAGAATGAGTTCTTGAATGGTGACTGGCTGACTAGAGAATGAGTTCTTGAATGGTGACTGGCTGACTAGAGAATGAGTTCTTGAATGGTGACTGGCTGACTAGAGAATGAGTTCTTGAATGGTGACTGGCTGACTAGAGAATGAGTTCTTGAATGGTGACTGGCTGACTAGAGAATGAGTTCTTGAATGGTGACTGGCTGACTAGAGAATGAGTTCTTGAATGGTGACTGGCTGACTAGAGAATGAGTTCTTGAATGGTGACTGGCTGACTAGAGAATGAGTTCTTGAATGGTGACTGGCTGACTAGAGAATGAGTTCTTGAATGGTAACTGGCTGACTAGAGAATGAGTTCTTGAATGGTGACTGGCTGACTAGAGAATGAGTTCTTGAATGGTAACTGGCTGACTTGAGAATGAGTTCTTGAATGGTGACTGGCTAACTAGAGAATGAGTTCTTGAATGGTGACTGGCTGACTTGAGAATGAGTTCTTGAATGGTGACTGGCTGACTAGAGAATGAGTTCTTGAATGGTGACTGGCTGACTTAAGAATGAGTTCTTGAATGGTGACTGGCTGACTAGAGAATGAGTTCTTGAATGGTGGCTGGTTGGTGACTGGAATGAGTTTAGATGCTGTTATACCTTGCTCGTTATCGATAGGAAACTTCCAGAGAATGCCCTGCTTTGTCCAACTGATCATCTCCTCAAAGGCAGAGGGCACTGGGAGGTCGGCCAACTTCTCAAGATCATCTCGCTCTACCTGCTCAAACAGGCTCAGCTTACAGGCCACTGAAACAATAAATCAGCAGCTGTGAATAACGGACAGCAACATTTAGAGTTTTATCCAATCTGTATTTTGGGTTTATAAGTAACATCATATTAAAAAAGATACCAGATGTAATTACACTTGTCAGATATTCCAAATGCAGAGATTACTAGTAGTTGTGTGTGTGAGTCAACTGGAAAGAACGGACTAACATCTCAATCTCAACTTAAACAGTAACGTTCCTTAGATACAACATTACACAGATCAACTCCATATCAGCTAGAACTGATGTGCATTAATGTATAGGTCAGGTGGTATCAATGCCAGGAAAACATCGAGGATTTTTTTAAAGAATTCCATCAGTAGTTAATAATAGAACAAAACCTACAGGTGCAGGCCAACGTAAAATACATGGAATCATGAATAGTCAAACCCTTACTTTGCATTGACTCCTCAGCTGGACTCACACCATTGAATATCCCTAATGCTTCACCCTCAAACAGTTTCAAATCAACCTTTATTGTCCTGCAAAATGGAAACATGACAATAAATAACTTGGCAGTATAAGCTTGCAAGTTATCTGTAAGATTGAGTTTAGTACGCAGTCTGAGAATGATGGACAAATACTTGTAGTATTCAAAGTTTTAGTTCTAGGAGTAACAGTCTCCAGTAGTAAAAGCAGCTTATTTTTATATGAGCATTTTATGTTGCTCTGATCTAATAATAAGAAAACGTATATTGCACCGAAATACAATTCAAGCTAATAACATTTCTTGTTTAAAACATAATGCTTATTTAGCAGACCTCCCAGTGATTATGTATTGCTTTAAGGATAGCAGCTCTCGAACAAAAACATACTTAGTGGATACACCAGATATTTCAATCTGACAGGAACTTAAACATGAAAACAAGATATTATTTGGGATAGTCAAGATTAGATACACCTATATTGTGCATGGTCAAGACACCAATACTGGGTATTGCTTGACACCTAGAGTCTTACACTGTGGACTGTGGTGGTCAAGACTCATGATGATTTCAACAGTACGAGTCTTTGATAGCGTCAAACAAGAACCCTACCTGGATGATGACCCTTTTGACCCCAGCATACTTTCACTGATGCTCCGACGGTCGACCCTCTTTGGCTTTCTGAAGATGTGTTGTGTATCGCTGTCACCCTCCACTTCCTGGTGTGAACCCCTGTGCCGGGGGGCACGCTTCTCAATTTTTAGGCCCACAAACAGGTCACTGCAAGTAGTGGTTAGAAACTTAGAAAGGTAAAATATACGCTAAAGTACATGATAAAATATGAACACAAGTGATAACTGTTTTTTTGTAAACTCAGTGCTTTGGCGGCATGATTAGTTAGCTAGCACGTATTGTAAATCTTCCAGCAAATAACTGCACCATTACTAAGTTTTATATCAGTCTTAAGAACATTATATTTAACTGTTTCCATGTCACCTAAAATCTATGCTTACACCAAGGTGTAAGTCCCAGAGCTTCCCAAACAGTACATTTCCAGTGCAGACTTTTGAAGCTTATACAAGCATCTAGTATTGACAGCAATGACGCCACATGGTAGCATCTCATCAAAACAAGACGGCAACTATATATATGAAGCAAGAACACAAAGTCAGATGGAGATTTTGGTTAATTGTGATGCCAGTTTTGAGGACAAGTGATAGAAACAAATTGAAATGATGGTAGCCAATCAGATAAACCCGATTTGAAATTATGGTAACCCATTGGGCCAGCATATTTTGAACGTATGTTTGGCAGTCTAGGAAAACCAGTCAGAAGTCGCTAGGCCTAATTGCCCATAAACGTTTCATAATCATGAATTTGTGTCGTTTGAAATTTTACTACAAAGTTTCAAGTAACATACTTATGCGTAACTCCCCTAAATGCTTTCCTGTTTATCCAAGTGAAAGTTGTATTTTTGTTTGTTTTTGTAACCGTGGATTTCATTACAAATTGCGACAGTTTAAAAATGAAATGCACACTATTTTGCGAATGCTTACAACTTACGCCCGCAGTTGTCATGCCTATGTATGGCATATTGTTCGAAAGCTATTTTAAGCAGCAGATCTGCTGCACACGAATACACTGAATGAAAATTGAGTGTGCAATGAAAGCTGTGTCTTGTGTTTGGAAGTTCGAAGATAGATTGGAGTGTTTATGTAGAACAGGGGTCAGCAACCTTTTTGAATTGATGGCCAACTAAGTGAGATGAGCTATGCCAGCGAGCCATGGGTTTATTTATGAATATTGATTATCATTCGCCTAATCTTCATGGAGACTGGTATATTATGCAGCCAATATATAAACATTCTAGCTGCTACTTGGTATCCGTTGACGTTAAGCATACATTTTTTGGCAGTGTCTAAAATTAATAATGACTTATTATTATCGATCATCAATGTGTAATTTTGCTCAGTTGAGTATTAAATGTACACATTATTCATATTGTTGTCAATGCTCTTAGCATGCAACTGACATGTTGACTAGTCTGCCGCTTGGGTTTGTTGCTGCACCACGTCTAGCTGCAGACTTGTTCCTGCGAACTTCCGTGCGTCATGCAATTGTCTGTCAGTTAGTTGCATCCCCGTCTTGCATTTCACGAAAGTTTTCTTCAAGTGCTGCTCACACCCATGCCTAGTCCCAAAGAGACAGGCAATGAATTGGCAACCTGCAATGGAGGTTGGGGAGATTCTCTTGAAACTGAGGTATGGATGAAAAACCAAAAGGTTATCCCTACAGGAAGATACTCCACAAATTACAAAGCTGAAGCCCAGGTCTTGAAGACAGCAGCAACAATGTTGATAAAACAGAGAGAGGCCATACACAACAAAGTCGTCATCTTCACGGATACACTGTCGGTATTACAGGCACTATCTAACGCCCAAAACAAAGAACTCAACCTCCTTGCCAGTGCCACGTCTGCACAACAGAATGCTACTGGACAGACAGTGCTCCAGTGGATCCCAGCACACTGCAACATCCTAGGAAACAAAAAAATGGACAGACTGGCAAAGGAGGGGGAAACTGGATCAAGGGGAGAGGAAGGTCACATGTAAAGAGGCAAAAACAATCGTGTATCACAAGGAGAGAAAGAGATGGCTGAAATAACACCCAACCTATAACATCAACAACTATTACCAATTCTCCAGAGAAGACTAAGTGATAATGAGGACTGGACACTGCAGACTCAGGCACCATATCGTCACATGGCTCCAATGACTGTGGAACATATTCTTCAAGATTGCCAAATACACCAAAATTACAGAAAGACAACCTGACCCACAGAGACATCAGTAAAAGACAAGAAAACCTTCAACTCACAGCGACCTATATTCGAGAAACCAGAGTTGCAGTTTGAGCGAACACCAAAAAAGAAGAAAGAAGAATTGGCGTGTTTGATCAGTTTATGGAGCTGTTCCATTCCATCGGCAAGTGTGTATGTAGTAGAACTCAACTGTGTATGTAGTAGAACTCAACAGGCGGCACCTTGTCGACTGTGGCTTTGAATGTCACAGAGATGCATTACAGTTCAATGAACTTCATCTACAACACGTCTGGCCTATAGTTGACTTCCATCTGAAACAGGCTGTAAAATAAGAACAACTACGAGCTCTGAGATATGTAAAACGCTCTGCAAACTCCCATCTCAGCATCCCAATGAACTCTGCATACATGTCCGACCTTTCTAGCTGGTTCGTTTTCTAGGAGTGTTAATAATAATAATAAGATAACTTCTATTGTGCCTAAATCCTTAGAAACCGAGCTCAGATGCACATAAAGACAAAAGGATTGGTCAATCTCAGAATCCCTAAGCAGTATTCCAGTTGTCAACAGATGGGTCAAGGCGTTAAAATGGACTTTTCTCCATAAGTAATTTTGTATAGGTGCCCTCTTAAAATTCTTGTAAGTTTGGTTATAGGGTGAATATTTGAATACAGTAAACTGTTTTTGAACTGAAAATGGTGTTGCATTCCATTTTTGAAATAAAAATATATTACTGTTTTTTACATTGCGACATGTTTTCCTAGACCACCACACATACATATGTGGTCTGACAGTCCCCCCAAAAGTGCAAGGCAGCAGGCCAATATTATTGCAGGGGCCTGGTGTTATGACTTATGACAGATCAATGATGTATACAGTCCTGTTAAAAGCAGTGATTAGCCTACCTTACAGACTTCTTGATCTGTCCATTTTTCTGATCAGTCGTTAGTACAACATGTTCTTGCAGTTTGCGCAACAGCTCAGACGTGGTCTGACTGGCATCTCCTGGCAGGGTGTCTGCCACGTCTTTCACAGCCGACACCAAGTCTGCCTCCAAACCTTCCTCCTCAGGACTGTAGATAGGCAATGCAGTGCAATGTCATTAGTACAATCCAAGAGTACATTCATCAGGTGATATTCATTATGTACAAGGAAATATTTAGTGAGCTATTTTCAGTAGCACTGATAGAGAACATTCACAACAACATAATAACATCAATCTGGGTGGGAAAGAAGAATAATAAAACATTATTTTTCACAAACTGCCATGCATGCTGGTAGGCAAGGCTAAAAACATTTAGGTCTTACGACCAGCAATAGGTAATAAATAGTTATCACAATGACTTTTATGCTCGCCATTGTTCTCAATAATAATAAATTCAATGTACTTTGCTTCGCTTGCCGTCTGTATTTTCTCAGCTCTGTGTCGCGATTTCGGTTTGGCCAAGTCCAGTTTCTTACTGATATCTGATTTCTCTGGTGCATCTGAGTCACTGCCATCTGCCTTGCTGCTACACATGTGCCGCGCCACCCCTATACTCTGAGGTAGCCGACATCTCGCAGCCAAACACCTGAAACATTCAGAAACACTATCATTAATTCTGATGGGATTTAACAAGTCGGTGACATCCAAAATATATCGGCGCCTTTTCTGAGGCTGTTGGGCCAGTTCTGACCACCAGTTTTCATATTTTACTGGCCCGCTGGGCCACTGGTTTCAAACTGATTGACCAACATCGTGTTTCCAGTAACCTGACCCTACCTAGAAAAATAGGACAACCCTAATCTTTTTATTTGATATTTAAATCAATGTTTGTTTTGTTATATTTTTGTTATAACTAATTAAATATCAGTAACTAAAACTCAGCCAAGCATATACGATGACATGTATGCACTGCCAAACTCATTTGTATCCGCCCACGTGATTGGCGATTGGCGGGGGTCATTAATTATTCACCCAATAAGCGATCTTGTTACACATTGGCTACAGATGGCAGACAATCTCAAATGTCATCTGCATGATAAAATGCTAGTTCATATAATATTCCATAATGGAAAGACATCAAGGAAATTTGTTTTACTGTCAAACATTTGATAGCATTGCGAAAGACCATGGCTGCACTGGTGGATCTTGTTATGCAGCTGTGCCTTGGGTGGAAGATCAAGGTCAGGACTCTGGACAGCTTTCACATTGTCGCACACCAACATGTTGTTTACATCAGCATCAGGTCATTGCCAGTCGTAATAATAACGTGATACACATGGTATGGTATCATGGCATAATGTGACTGATCCTGACAATATCAGCCTTAGCATTGAGCCTCAGGCACGACTAAAACCAAGAAATGCTTCTGATGTGCTGAGGGCAGCCAGCTAAAATATCAAGCCCCGAGCTAAAAATAGGTTGGTGATGTCTCAGATTTTGCATTAATAGCAGACTGCAGAGTGATACCACGATTAAAAATCTTCATTTAACTTTGCATTGTGGACTTCTTGTGAAACGACCAACAGGCATCTCGGTATCAACATATTTTTTTACCAAATCCGGGCCAGGACAAACTGAAAAATGTGCAGTTTTAGAATTATGTAATGCGTGCTGGCTGAGAGTGAAGCGTTGTATTGCCTGTAAACAATTTTAACGAGGCGAAAAATTGTAACATTGTTTTCTTACATCCTTGTAAAGGTTTGGTAGGGTGCTTTACACGGTTTAAAAAATATGACTGCTACAAAAATTGAACAAAGTTATGGAGCATTGAATATGGTAGGGATCAAAAAGTGAAAATGAAGAAAATGGCTGTTGAAGTTTTACGTTATATATGCAAATGGATTGCATGGAAATATTACATGCACAACATTCAAATGTGACACACAGTATGTAATATGTATGTTATGTTGCAATGATACACTGGAAGTACAAATGTGCTGCTACAAAGACTTATCAAATTATGCCAGATTATGTCTTCATGTGTAAAACTAGGAGGACAGATTATCTGAGAGCAAAAGGTAGACTCACTGTTTGACACAGTTTAAAACCTACAGGCAACTGTCCAGTTTAACAGAGGTCTAGTGGCTTAATGATGTCTGTTGACACAAGCTACTGCCAGTGACCAATTACAGATTAGTCACAGTTTCCATCAAACAATAGCAGGCAGAGAATCTTAGCTCCACAGCTGGGTGTAATACACAACCAAAGCCACCACTGATTCATGGTCAAGTAGATTAGCTCAATGCACCAACTAAGACAATACACAACACTGTGAGTGACAGTGTCCAGAGTGAGGCCTAAGCAGTGTCCTCATTGCTGAATAGATTAATTAAACCTGCCAAGTGGGTGACATTCTGCACAAGTGTTCATTAATGCTTAGTGATTGTTCAGAACACCAGACTGACCACATACCTAAACAAAGCGAATGTAATAGGTGAAGAACAGGCAGTGTTCAAATAGGGGTATTGGTTGAATTGTATTTGTCTCGACGCAAAAGGCTTTATTGTGCCTTCATCGATTATAAGAAAGCATTTGATTTAGTAGACCGGTCCTCCCTGTGGTCTAAGATAATTTCATGCGGTATTAATGGTATTGTGTTGAAAGTTGTATGCAACATGTAAAAAAATGCTAAATGCTGTGTCAGCCTTCTTCTCATGTGATGTAGAGGTATGGCAAGGAGAAAATTGGTGTCCTTTGTTATTTGCTATTTACCTGAATAATTTTTAACACTGTTAGTCACAATTATAACGGACTTGACATGGCAGCTGGTTAAATTTACAATAACCTTAGTGATGATGATGTAGAAAATGTATGTTCTACTATATGTTGATGACACTAGAATGATTCAATCAAATACAGATTTCTTGCTTGTGTATAGCGGAACTATATCAACTCTTCTAATGGTTGACATTAGGCTGTTTCAGGTGTCAACTATATTGTGAATCTGTAATTATTAGTCTATATTGATACAATTTATTTACACAGTACCATGTCTACACAAGGCCTGGCAAGCTTAAACAGAACAGTAGAATGCATTTGATATAAATAAAGTGTAGGATATTTCATTCTATGGTTGTCCAGAATATTAATTTTCTATGTTTGTCACCTACAGGTGACAGAATATTAATTTTCTATGTTTGTCACCTACAGGTTTCTACAGACAATACATCTTTAACCAATAGACACCACAGTCACACCATTTTATAATAATTAAATGAAAATCAAAATAAACACAACTTGCAATTATAGAAAATCAATAGTTTTGAAGATACAGTTTAAAAGTGTTAGGGAACTGTTCAGTCTAACAGGGGTCAAGTGTGTCTACTCTGCCTGGGCACTGTGACCAATTAAAGATTAGTCAAGGTATCAATGGAACAGTAGCACTAGGCTGCAGAGTTTAGTCACACTGCTGACTTTGTGGCACATTAAACAAAAGCTGAACAGTTTTTGAAAAAATAGGCCAAATGTTACATTTTTACCAGTTTTGGGGTCCTTGGAGGCCCTAGGGAGCCCTTAAAATGATTCAATCAAATACAGATTTCCCGTGCATAGTGGCAGTGCCCTAAGATATGTCTATGCAAAATTAGAGAAAAAGTTGCTGAACGGTTTCTGAGATACGGCAGCTAACGGCGGACGCAGAGTGATGGCAATAGTCCCTTGGACCTTCGGCCAAAGGACTAAAAACCCGAAGATCCAAGCAAGCTATCCAGGCAAGTTAACAAGCCATTTGAATATAGTAGATGCTATGACGAACATTTGAATTCTTTCTGCCAAGCACAAATATTGTGTCATTCCTGTATACCAGTAGTTATTGTTTGTTTTGATTAAATGATATTATGCTGATCTCCAGTTTGTTGGAGATGTTGGGGTGGGCGATAATGCGATGGGAATGCGATATGGCCACTACGAGGAGCTGCTGTCAAATACAGTAAATATGTTTATTGTGAGGTTTAGCATTTGGGCATCTTAAGTGCCTCTGGATAGACTTTTTCAACTCTATGGCGCTGTATAAGTGTATCATTATTCGAATAAAGCCAAGCGTAGCCCCTAAAATAGCGAAAAGGTCATTTGCAGCAGTGTTCTGTCACACCAACCACATAGTGATAGTATAATTTATTTATCTTAAAACAACATGTCATAAAATACATCACTTGTAAAATTATCTTTTGTTTTAACACCCTGTCATCAAACCTAGCAAACATACCTATGAGTACTTGCATAAGTTACACATTTTATGATACGTCGAAAACACACAGCATTTATAGCGGACGCAGCCATGTTTCTGTCACGCACAAAATTGCAATATTACGAAGTAATAATTCCACCATATTATCAAAGTCAAATTTCAAATTAAAATTATATACATATATATTTATATATTGGATATACTAAAATATATTTTAAATATAAATAAACATGTTGACACATTTGTTGCGGATATGTTTACCTGAACTAACCAAACTTCCGCCTTCTGCAAAGTCAACAAAGTATTTTTGTAGAATGTTGATAGGGCGCTGGTTGGAAATGACTGCTATAAAAAGTTATTACGTTTGCATATTTGGTATACTAATGTTTACAGTTTTCGACGTACGTGGCATTGAGGAAACATCATACTTTAGAAATGACACCGCACCGACTATTCGCAGAAGTTTACTTCCCGATGCAATCTCCGATCTGTCACAAGATCCGAGAGTGACTGAACCACTTTTTATCACATCTAATGGCTTTAAAAACATAGTCACCGCAGGATATTTTAAGAGTCAGACGTCGCCACATAGTAATATAGAATCCAGTTGTCATGCATTTATGTACGAATTTTCCGAGGCGGCAGCAAACTTCACCAAGTGTGCTGTGCATTATGCCAGACCAATAAAAATGTGTGAACAGTGTTATCCTGTGTACCAGCAGGCAATAGCGATATACGACATAATGATGAAGGTCAGTAAAGTCTTTTTTATTCTGTTATATGCTATGTTCAGTTCAGTAAACCTAATAGCTATATATAGTAATATACCTGATTTATCCATCCTGCTGCTAAGAAACAATGCAGATAGAGACTTATAATTATAAATACAGACCTAGAAATGGGTCGGCCCAAGACGTGCTCATCCCACACAGACGGATGGTTCGGCCTGGATGTTTCGGCCCACTGACGGATGGTTCGGCCCATGTCACAAAAATCTGCTTTGCTGGGTTGGATGTTTTGGCCCACAGCAACGGATGGTTCGGCCCACTTCACCAAAAATCGCTGTGCAGATGTTTCGGCCCATGAAAAATTATCAAAGCAGCGGTCGACTCGGCCCACTGTGTTTTATTTGGCCCATTGTGTTTAAAGATTGTTTAAGATGTTTCACAATAAATTACCATGTCTTTATTGTTTGTTTGAACTGGCACTCTTACCTGGATTGCTTGTATGTGTGATATTTGTTTGTTTGTTTGTTGCAAAGCATCATAGTGGTAAGCTAAACAAACACGGTAATGGAGCACACAGTGTGAGGACATTGCATGTGCTCAAACCCTTTATGTAGTTAATTGATTAGATGTTATATGAACAGATGAAATGTGTGACCACACTTTCAAAGATGCATTGATGGAGGTGTTACTATACATTTCACAGCAACGATTTGTCAAGGGCCTTATGATGTTTGATTGTTTGTTCTACAAACGGGACAACTGTTTTGTGGTGTCTGGTAATCTGGGATAGGTGTCAAGAGCTCTCTTCACGATTTGGGAACGGAAGAGTTTTTGTTTCCCTTGTAATAAAAGTGTTTTGTCTTCATAGAGCTGAATAAAAAAATTAATTTTGTCTATAATTTTATTGTAATTTACAAAGATGTGGGTACCCCAGTGATTGTTGCAGGTTTTGGAGGGTACTCGGGGAAGAAAAAGATTAGAACTGAGGTCTAATTTATAAGCTGCATCCACATCCCTGGGGTGAGGGATAGGGTTAAGTATGAGTATGTATGAGCACAAATCATTTGGGCCATCTAAGTAAAAGATTACCGGATCCCTGTTATACACTTCAACCCGAGTACAGATTACCCCTTTCACAACACAGAATGCTTGATACAAATTGTGTACCATATCTCGGTGACACTTTCTCTACAGACAACATCAGTGCTGTCAAACATTCCATTGTCTCAGGTTTAAAAAAGCATGTATGCATAAAATATTGTCATATAAATCATTATTAAATTTGAATTGAAGTAATTAAGTGAGGTGTAAAGATAATTATCTTTAATGAATATAAGTTTTTTGCAAGTTGATGAGACTAATGCCACAAAGGCAATGAAGCCCGTCAAGGGGCATACTTTCCCAGTCAGAAATCTTTGTCCACAACTGCAAATAATTAAAATACCATAATCTTTTTGTTTGCTAAATTCAGCCAAGAAGTCAGTAATAAAATGCCTTTGTTACTCTCAGAAGAGTCAGTGAGAAGTAGCACTCTAAGAACTACTAGAATCTTCTTCTGAATGGGTATGATGACTCAACTCAGATAGCCTCTAGACCAGTATAGTCCATCCTCGTAAACCAGGGCTGTTTGCCATGCAAAACTAGCCCTGGCTGATCCCCTACGCGAAGTACGGAAGTTAGCTGAGTCAAACTAGTAATTGACTTCGCCAGTCACGACTGCATCACCCATGAGAACAGCACAAATACCCGCCCCAATTTGAAGACGGATAAACGACTTCTGGGAATCCCAATATATAATGACCCGTTCGCCCATTAGCACGAGCAGCTTAGCGGTATTGTGTATTCGAATAATTGCTTCTACTTCCTAGACATTGCATGTAACATGAGCCACGGTTGGTTGAAATTAGTTTTATTTTGACCACATGACCTGAGTAGATCTACTGATCTAGTGAGCGATTTGATAGGCTGAGCTTAAATTCAGAGTTCAGCAAAGCGATCAGCCAGGGGTACTCAGCAGCAGCGACCCCTGGCGTGCGAGGATGGTATAATCAGGTACCAGCTTGCAGTCAGGCTAAAGAACAAAGGGAATATTGACCTATGGACACTGACAGGTTCTAATCAACCCTCTTGGCAGGGCCCTGGGTTCACCCACTAATTAACACTGTTAGGTGAATAACACTTTGACATTGGAATCAATGGGTATTTTGTAGGGTTTATCATTTTGTATGTTGAAAACAGTCTGTAGGACAGCTGTTTTTAATATTTTAATAGTGTTTTTTTTATAGATAAAGTGTGATGCCTGAAAACTCTGTAATTGATTAAATTGTTTCAGTTACACACTAATCAGTTATAGGATAATTTCTAAGCCAGAATTAATTACAGCTTTTGTTTGTAAGTGTAATCAAGTACAATTATATAATTGTGCTAAGGACTGGATACTGCATCATAAGAACTTACATTTACATTTTCATAGCATGAAGTGTTGATTGTGTGATGTTGCAGGGCAATGTAACCGATGGCGATGGTGTCATGTGTGGAGAAACAATCCTGAATGCAGATCGTGTCCAGATTGTTGTGACAACAGCAATGTTCATCACGACGATGTGGAGCAACAGCAGCTGTGACAGTGAGGGCTCTAATACCTCCCATAACAACAAAGATAATTAATTTATGTTTCACAAGAAATACTTTTTTCTGATTTACTTCTGTCTTTAATTTGCCAGAAACTATGAAGGGATTAATATTGTGGCTTCGTCCAGGATGTCAATGAAAAATCATTGAAAGAAACACAGAATATTTATATTCAGCTTCAAACATCATGATGTCTGTACATACTGTTGTACATTTTACTGATTCTATATCACAATAATGACCTTTGTAAGATGCTGCTTTTCTTAAAGGGAATAAAAAAAACCTATTACTTGAATTCATGTTATATTACATCTTCCTCTATATTTCCATTTCCACCAAGACACTAATTTTACCAGAATTCAATATATTAATAATTTCACAATTTATGCAGTGCAACTGGTCTTCTTCGAATATGCATATTTTTGGCACACTTTTTGGTATGCCTAGGTGTGACATCAGAGGTGCGAATGTTGTGCAAGATGCCAGTACTTTCAATACATTCACAGCATGTTTACAAAGATAGATGTTGAGTCGAAGCAAGCGTCTGAATGAGTTATTGTGTGGTATTCCGATGTAATATAAACTCTTGTCATTATAGAGAAACAAGCATTTATTTTACGGTTCCACATGGATACTAACTTTGTTGAAAAAATGAAGCGATAGAAACTCCGCTCCAGTCAATGTGACAACGTTTACAAGACAAGCCGACAGCTAAAAACATGGCCACTTCAGCTTATTTTGAGAAAAATGGTTTCGATTGCGATATATTTAAAAACAAATGGTGCATCATATTATAAAAATGGTTTGGTTTATAGTACTTTGTGAAAAGATAAATAAAAATACACTTTTTAAAAAGTTTGGTGTTAGGCTTGAACCCATGTCTGTAGTAAAATCAGATGTGCGCTGAGCCAATGCACTTAACCACTCGGCCACAGGGACTGACGGAAAAAGAATTAACCAGATTCGGGGTTATGCTAAATTGTACAGCTCTTCCTTCATACAATGTTATGATATCATATAGTGTTACTTTCTGCAATTGGATACAATATTCATGTGTGTGTGTGTATGCTTACTGATGTAGATTAGTTTTCCTGGGTTGCAATTGAAACCTTTTTTCTCAAAATAAGCTGAAGCGGCAAAGGTTTTTGCATTCAGCTTGTCTTGTTGACGTTTTCAGGTTGACTGGAGGTTCTCTCGTTTAACTTTTTAACAAAGTTGGATTTTTGTGGAACAGTGAAATAAATTAGTGTTCCTCTATTATGACTAGTGTTTGTAGGGCCTATTACAACAGAATACCTCATAATAACTCATTCTGACGCTCACTTCGACTCAACATCTATCATTGTAAACATGCTGTGAATGTATTGAAAGTGCTGGCTTGTTTCGCGACATTCGCACCTCTGACATCACAATACCACGTGATCACCTAGCTCTTTAATTTTCTGCGGGAATCGCGATACAAATGGGCTTAAAATCTGATTTAAACTATCACTGCATTTTTCTGTAATTTTTGGTATTGCCAAATGTTACATATAATGCTATATTTTGTGTGCATATTGAAAATATAATTTAGCTGCTGTCTTGTTTTTAGTTCCTGTAAACTATGTGTTGTGCTATCAGTGCTCTGAAATGAACATGTTTGTGCCAAACCTTATGTCATGCACACATCTCCTCTATCATAACAAAATATTTTTTGACACAGATAAACGATTTATCATCCTAATCCCAATGACAGATACCATTTTGAATTGGTGCATAACCGTTTCAATGTTTGGATATTAACCAGTGTATCTCTTTGCCTATAGCTTGGTGTATATGTGTGTTTGTGTGTGATTTAAAAATATCTATATCTATGTAAATAACTAATGTGCACATCAAAAATTGTTTCGGCATAAACTCTTTTTAGTTTTCCTTTTTTTTGCCTACATAATTTGTAAATACTCCTCTAGCACTAGTAGCAGACAGTCAGCAATAACTTGTAGATACTCCCCTAGGACTAGTAGCAGACAGTCAGCAATAACTTGTAGATACTACCCTAGCACTAATAGCAGACAGTGAGCAATAACTTGTAGATACTCCCCTAGCACTAGTAGCAGACAGTCAGCAATAATTTGTAGATACTCCCCTAGTACTAGTAGCAGACAGTCAGCAATAACTTGTAGATACTCCCCTAGCACTAGTAGCAGACAGTCAGCAATAACTTGTAGATACTCCCCTAGCACTAGTAGTAGACAGTCAGCAATAACTTGTAGATACTCCCCTAGTACTACTAGCAGACAGTCAGTAATAACTTGTAGATACTCCCCTAGCACTAGTAGCAGACAGTCAGCAATAACTTGTAGATACTCCCCTAGCACTAGTAGCAGACAATCAGCAATAATTTGTAGATACTCCCCTAGTACTAGTAGCAGACAGTCAGCAATAACTTGTAGATACTCCCCTAGCAGTCAGCAATAGTAGATACTCCCCTAGACTAGTAGTAGACAGTCAGCAATAATTGTAGATACTCCCCTAGTACTAGTAGCAGACAGTCAGCAATAACTTGTAGATACTCCCCTAGCACTAGTAGCAGACAGTCAGCAATAACTTGTAGATACTCCCCTAGCACTAGTAGCAGACTGTCAGCAATAACTTGTAGATACTCCCCTAGCACTAGTAGCAGACAGTCAGCAATAACTTGTAGATACTCCCCTAGCACTAGTAGTAGACAGTCAGCAATAACTTGTAGATACTCCCCTAGTACTACTAGCAGACAGTCAGTAATAACTTGTAGATACTCCCCTAGCACTAGTAGCAGACAGTCAGCAATAACTTGTAGATACTCCCCTAGCACTAGTAGCAGACACTCAGCAATAATTTGTAGATACTCCCCTAGTACTAGTAGCAGACAGTCAGCAATAACTTGTAGATACTCCCCAAGCACTAGTAGCAGAGTCAGCAAAAACTTGTAGATACTCCCCAAGCACTAGTAGCAGACAGTCGGCAATAACTTGTAGATACTCCCCTAGCACTAGTAGTAGACAGTCAGCAATAACTTGTAGATACTCCCCTAGCACTAGTAGTAGACAGTCAGCAATAACTTGTAGATACTCCCCTAGTACTAGTAGCAGACAGTCAGCAATAACTTGTAGATACTCTCCTAGCACTAGTAGCAGACAGTCAGCAATAACTTGTAGATACTCCCCTAGCACTAGTAGCAGACTGTCAGCAATAACTTGTCATTCATTAAGAATTGTGTGTGTTTTTGAGTTAGTTTTACTTTAGCATTGAATAAAATTTGCCTTTTCAGACTGTTACCTGAGAGAAAATAATACAGTGGTGTACAAACAGAACAACTTAACAGTGAATTTCAAGGCCCTTGTAGATCGTACATTTGATTGCTTTCATAACAACTCATGGGTAAGTGTTGAAGAGATTATAATAAAAGAAAATGTCATAAAATAATAAATAACAATAAGTAGGCACACGCACAAGATTTAGGGTGAACCTATTGATGCCATGGTTGTTATTTAACGTAAAAGATTCTATCTTAAATGATGTTTTTAACTGTGAGATGGCAAGTGTCTTAATGCAATGCATCATAGGATAACTGTTGGCAAGATTGGACTGAAATGCTTGTGATTTAATTTTTTTATAGTTTGGAAATTATGACAACATCACTTTTCATTGTAGTGTAATGTACTCATTGTTGGCTAAGTTTATGTGTCATGGTATATTTATATATGCAAGAGTAGCTGACATCATTTGAATAATCTATACTGTGTCCTTGGTCCCGTTCAAAATTATTCAAACACTACCAATTTTTAGTCTGATACCAAAGTGAATTAAAGTTTACAGTATCAGTTAAACATTATTTTGTACCATTATATATTTTTACTGACACACCAATTTATTAAATATTTGTGTATTAAGATTAGGCGTGCACTATCAAGGACACATCATTTTTCTGACTCTGTAAATTTAAATAACAAATCTACATGTTTTGTTGTATATCTCTCGATCTCTTGATGCACATAGTGTTATATTATACACCAGAGGTACCATGTTTCGGGTAGCTTCTGTTAATTTTTTTGTAAATAAATATGAACATGACAATGTATTAATTAGCATTTACATTGGATAATGTATTTATTTGTCCAGTTTATTTTATTAAACATTTCACTCAGCATAGTCTTCATGAAAATACATGTGCATCCAGTCTGAAATAATGAATATAAAAAGGATGTTTCACATAAATTTTCTTTGTGATGTTCACAGGAACATCTTACACCATATCGGTCACCAAAGAAGGTGAATGGTACTGTGTGTAAGGACTGCAGGGCCATTTACCAAGAGCTGAACAACCTGTACAGGGATCTGGAGAAGGAGTTCCCTAAACATGTGTGCATGGACCTTGTTGACTCTGTGAGTACATTCACAATATTGGGATAGTATTGTCTTTCAGGTTAAATTATTCATGGCAGGAACATGAAATATTTATTTTCCAAAATACACAATACAACAGAATAACTGTAACGAGGGCAAACAAAAAACACTATATTGTAATCGAGTCGACATGAAAACAAAAGTGGTAAGTATATAATGTATGGTAGAAAAATAAAAGATTATGTCATAAGGGACGGGAGACTCCTACTAAGACAAAATATTGTCGCTATCGTAGACGCCACCGTATGAATTAGGGCAGTCTAGGGCTAGAACAATGCACCATTGAGAATACCAGAGATTAGTACAGTTTATTATTATTTAAAATGTCTATCGCAGTTACAACAGCCAGCTTGCATGAGCAGCCAGCTCTTACACTCCTTTACATGATTGTGTTGTGTAGTATCTGCCTTTCCGTTCTTATTTTCATGATCTGATGCAGCATGCTCTTTATCTTACGGCACATGCCGTGTGTATCAAGTGCACAGGGAAGGCTGGTTCTGGACTGGTGTAGACCCTTTGTTGAAACTACGAGAACATAGCTCGGGTTGTGGGCGCCACTTCATCCATGTATAGACGGTAGTGCCATCACTCGTCCATCATATCTGTACAGATTGGCCTGCAATGACATTGTTCATGCAATGTGAAGTTGTTTATCTCATGTGGCCAGTGAATACTGAGCAGGGAATGGAGTTGTTTCCAATAGAATGCATCCAGTTTCTGATTTCTCCATGTACTAGCATTATGCAGTAATATTGGGCCTAAGAAAGCATTATAAAAAGGCAATGTAAGTTTTGTACTGATGTGTTGGCTTCACAGCTAAGGAGTTGACATGAAAGGCAGTAATCACAATCATTTTCAGTGAGACAGATCTTCAAAGTCTCTGCGCATGACTCCAAGTTCTTGGTTGTTCTCCACTGGTTGGCTTCAGCCTCAGTGTGGCTGATCGTCCGCTCTTGATCATTTGTTCCATTTTGTCAACATTTACCTACAGTAACCAATCACTGCATCACGCTTTAATAGTTTAATTACACATTATGCACCTCATATTTATAAATAAAAATATTTCTTTTATGTATTATTTAAAAATTTCTATCCAAATATGTACGCTATGTCTCAACGTCTATGTTATAAAACAGTGCGTTCTCTGTTTGTATTGCACCCACATATCCGTAAGTTTTGCATGTATCAGGCTGAAATTTTGCACGTGACCTACCAGGCCCATTGAGATGGTTCGTAGATTTAGACATTTTCAAAATTCGTCTAGGGGGTGGATAACTTGGGGCTCAATATTTCAAAAGGCTGTACGTGGAGTTCCAGCCGCAGAATTGAATGTTTTTTTATATCATCATAAAGATAATGATGCCAATTATGATAAATATGTCGCTGGATGTATGCAGATGTTTTAAAGTTTTTAAGTTAATGACGTTTGAAAATCCTCAGCACTTAACATGCATGAGGTATACCTGTCATTGGTCACGTAATCATTTCTTCATGTCCGCCCCGTGAACACGTGCTACTTCTGGCAAACAACACGCTGCAACAATTCCTTGGAGCTCCAGTCACGGAATTTAATGTTTTTCTATATCATTGTACAGGTAATTATTCCATGTACAAATTTGTCACAGGGTGTATGCAGACAAATGTTACATCAGTTACACGAGTGGGCGTGTGCGATTTCTGGCAAAAGGTTGTCCGAACATCTAGGCCAGTGACCAGTTACAATTTATTAATGCGGGTAGGCTGGAAACATTTGGGATGGGTTTGGGGTGTCTGGAACTCAAATGTTGGGCATTTGAGGTTTGGTCTATTTTCAGTGTTCATAATTATGTCAACAATACTTTTTTTCAGATTTCGGTGCAAATGATGTGATGATGTATATGACTGTCTTTTTTCCCTGGGCAATGCCAGGTAACTCGGCTAGTTAAATATATTTATGACATCACAAGAACTCCTTGTTTTAATTATTCATTTCATGTTTTAGATGAACAAAACGCGCTTGATATGGAGTCGAGACTTCCAATGCAGTCGACTTCATGGCAATGTGGCTGGAGTAATGGTGTTGTCAGTCTTCTTCTGTTCTCTGCCATTTGCCTTCTACATTGGCAGTCGCATGAGGGGGACAGCAGTGCAGAGGAAGTTGCTCAAACGTAAGTATAGGCAACAAGAACCAAGCGAAAAAAATCCTGTGTAACTGGACATTTAATCCATCATACAATAGCTGTTTTTAGCATCTCATGAAGGTGGGTAATATCTAGATACAAATGCAGACTTCGGCTTCACATGTGGTGGCTATCATGTCAAAATGAGCCAGTTGGAAATGTCATATTTAAAAAATTTTAATGCATCCGATATAATACTGTACTGGTAAGTCATGGAACCATCTTCTATTTAGGTACATCCTCTTGGAACACAACTGAACATCATAAATTATTGAAACACATTGTTTTTGTGCAATATCTATGGAATACGTGGAGCTCAGTGGCACAGTAGCTAGAGCAATCGAGACAACCTGGGTTTGAATCCTGTGCTGCCATGTCGAACCTTAGACAAGTTGTTCACTCTACGTTATTTCAATTCATTCAGCTGTATGAATGAATACTTAGTGGATATTTGTGTGCGATTTGTCTTTGCATAAGAATTGCTGCATGGCTGAATGCTTCCAAGAGAAGTCAAGATTGAACAGGTCTGCCAGGGAGTAGTGTAAAGCACTTTAATTAAGCAATCCTAAGGACTGGATACTGCGCTACTTAAGAACTTAGCTTTATACTGTTTGAAACAAATGTGGCCTATATATGCAAAATGATTAGTCAGTTGTTAATTAACAAATCCAGTTGTGTCGGCTGCCATCAGTAAACCAACAGTCAGTTATGATGATTGTACACGTTTCAAACAGCATTCTATATCTATGGAACACAAGCAACGTGTGTTGAACATTGAAGTCATTTCTGATGCTCGGTTTTTGCTTTTGTTGGTGTTCCAAGATGATATGCCTAAATAGAACTTTTTACTGGTAATATATACCTGGGTAACTACCGTTACATCGATAGTCTGGCTTCAGGTTGATATTGCTAACCTTATGAATGAAATATTGATGTTGTTGTAATGTTATGACAGGCCTGTTGTGTACATACATTGGTGAACAGTTAAGTGAAGTGGTTACAATGTACTGGTTGTTCTGTGCCTCGCCTCACCTACATTTCTACAGTGTTCAGACTAGTTGAAATACTATTTTTAAATGGTATTCCCAATAAATAAGTTGTACAATAATTTCTTTTCATGATTACGTTTTGAATGAACAACAAAATAACAACACAACTACATGTACACAACTTGTAAACATCTAGGACTCAGGATGGACGTTTTGTTTCTGTTCATTTGTAGAGAAACGCCTGAAAAATGTGGCATCATCGGCAGATATGACTGTTCCAGGACATAATATACCAACAATAGATTTGTTAAATGATGAAAGTGCAACCTCGTAGAATGCTGTGACATTATGCTTCTACTTGACCATACAGTATTACGCCACCTTGATTGTCTAACCCCCAGTGGGACAGTCTGCTAGGAACTACACAGGATTGGTAAAATCCAAGTAGCAAAGCTAAGTTCTTCACTAGATCACAAGTTTCTGCATACTTGACCGATTTGTTAGAGGTGACCAACTTGTTATAACCTGTAGCTAAATATTTGCTATGCCTTTATTTTATAAGCACAAACATACATGACATGTGGGTGTGGTGGATTAATTGTTAATACATTTGTGTAACCTTGAATGAATGTGTGAAATTGTGGTTTGTCTCAAACAATTTTAGCCAGAGCAGATTTGTCTGTCAAAAATGTTTATTACTGATTTAACAATATGTAAGATGAAAAAAGTAAATGACATGTACACATTAATGAGAGTTAATTTCTATTTTGAAAATACAAACTTTCATTGTAAAAACTCTGTGGTGCCAACAATTTTTTCAGCTCAATCTCTTCAACTTGCAAAAGTACATTGGGCCAAAGTTTGCTGTTAAATTTGGTAGTACCAATTGGCCAAATCTGCAATTGTAGAAATTGAAAGTGTTGCAGAATGTGTCTGCTAAGTGGCTTGTGTCCTGCACCACAACGTTAATGTTTGTTTGTTGCCATATCAACTCGAGTGCAGCCTGGACAACTCCATCATTCTGTGGCGGTGATAAGGTGCAGGTTGAATACATGATGCTCCCCCCTGGCTTACAACAGTGGACTGCGGCACTGGAAACAATGCAAATACAACGGATTAAACATAATAAAATTATCAAATATGTAGATACATGCAACTTAATGTAGAACATTATACAACTGTTGTTATGAAATCAATGTAGTGGTCCTCTGCATTTTATTATCACATTATTTTATTACCACATTATTTTATTAATACATTAAATATACTTTCCAGTGGTAAATTGGATGGCTTCCTTAGAGAGGCAAATCGGCAAAGTAATATGATTAATGATTTAATGAAATGTTTAACGCATGACATTATATTTTTAATAATGTTTTTATTTCTATGTGACTCGAATCAGTGATCACTGTGATTTTATTTAAGCAGCATTATTTAATTCCTATGTTACTAACTGGCTGCTGGTTGTTGAATTGTATTCATCTAATCAAACATGTTTAATTGCTTTGAAATATAAATAAATGTCGGAGTGTAATAAAGTGATGAGTTCTTACACCAGTAGTTGTTTCTGTGTTTCTTGGATCTGAAGTCTCTCCTGCATGCGAGATGCACGGAACAGGTTGTTGTCATCGTCCATGAGAACATGGCGGTCAGTGTAGCATGGCACGTCCACCAACACCTGCACATCGCAACTCTTTAGGGCCACAACAATACACGGTAGACACAACAAAACATTTAAAGTACTTTCTGATGAGGTGTACAATAGATATTACATACGGCTTAGTATACACATGTATACCCATGTGTGTTGTCTGAATATGATGGTGGCAGTTACTGGACTCGTTTATGGAAGAATCCAAAAGTTACTTCATGGAATATTTGTGTGTCACTGTGTGAAATTGAGAGTGTGACACTGTAATGTGATATTGATAGAATGATCCTGTGTGACTACGACATTGTGAGTGTGACACTGTGTGACATTGTGAGTGTCACTGATATTGTGAGTGTGACACTTTGACATTGTGAGTGTGATACTGTGTGACATTGTGAGTGTCACTGACATTGTGAGTGTGACATTGTGAGTGTCACTGACATTGTGAGTGTGATACTGTGTGACATTGTGAGTGTCACTGACATTGTGAGTGTGACACTTTGACATTGCGAGTGTGATACTATGTGACATTGTGAGTGTCACTGACATTGCGAGTGTGATACTGTGTGACATTGTGTGTGTCATTGACATTGTGAGTGTCACTGACATTGCGAGTGTGATACTGTGTGACATTGTGAGTGTGATACTGTGTGACATTGTGAGTGTCACTGACATTGCGAGTGTGATACTGTGTGACATTGTGTGTGTCATTGACATTGTGAGTGAGACATTGTGAGTGTCACTGACATTGCGAGTGTGATACTGTGTGACATTGTGAGTGTGATACTGTGTGACATTGTGAGTGTCACTGATATTGTGAGTGTGATACTGTGTGACATTGTGAGTGTCACTGACATTGTGAGGGTGATACTGTGTGACATTGTGAGTGTCACTTACATCGTGAGTGTGATACTGTGTGACATTGTGAGTGTGACACTATGTGACAATGAGCCGAGATGACTACATGTGGGACAATTTGCAATAATTTTATGCAGCTTTCCTTATTCACAACTTGTGGGATTTGTTTTATTAATATTGCTGCAGCAATGCAGGGGAACAATTCTGTCATTTTAAAAACTGACTAAATGTAATGTATGTTCAACTGATGATTGCAATTATCTTGAAAAGTATAATTTAAATGTGGCTGGCATCTACCAGTAGCAACACTACTTTCTAATACTTGTCGTATTTGGGGAAACCACTGCTACACATGTGTGATCCCCACACATTACACACACTAGTTTTCAAGTTATGTATTTTCCTAGCAGTGTTATTTTACTGACTCATAGTCTTTAACCCACACTGAGCAGTTCCCCAAAGGTGATTCAAGGGTAGCATGTGACTATTGTAGCCCCACTACAGCCACTGAATGGGGACGAGGACAGAGGGATACTTGCCTTGTCGTAGAGGTCGTGTGGGGTGAGGCTGGAGGTGAACTTGAGGGCGTCTCTGTGTAGCACCCTCACAGACCCACTCTCTGTGAGAGTTCGTGGCACGTACCAACGCAGGATCTCCTGCAGACGCTGCAGACGTGTGTATGACCGGTCAGTGCAGGTCAGAGAACCTAGAAGAACACAAGCACAGAGATACACTTTGTATATTACCAAATTTGTGATCTAAAAGAACTACCGAGGATAACAAGCACCCTGGCAGTGACCACCCCTAGTGGCAGCATAGAAAGGTCGGCTTAGCAATAATATTCTGAAAAATGCTGACCATGGTAGTTGAGTGAGACGTCATAAGACCATAACATTCTAATGACAATAGAATTCGAGACTAGTTAGTCAACAGAACGTTGCTGAGTGGTGGAAAGAGCTAAAACTATATCATGGAGTGCAGAGGCATAGTGGTTAGAGCATTGCACTCTCAATCGAAAGATTGCAGGTTTTAATCCTCCTGTTGCCATGTCAAATCTTGGGCAAGTTCATTCACTTCACACTGCTCCAGTTCACCCAGCTGTATGAATGAGTACTACACAATGATGGATATCTGTGCATGTATAGTCTTCATGCAGTAATTGCAGCATGGCTGAATGCTTACCAGAGAATTTGAAATGGTGTTCAGTTGGATAGGTTATTAGGTCTGCCAGGGAGTAAAGTGCCTTGAGCAGTCCTAAGGACTGGGTACTGTGCTATATAAGAAGTTAACTTTTTATATCAATAATAACTGCCTTTATACTGCCTATACCAAGCTGTGGTTCTAGAAAGGTTTTGAGATGCATTGCCTGTGAACTACCAGGTGTTACTAGAGCAGACAGACTACAAAACAGCCAGGTCAGAGAGGAGACATTCATCCCTGAAACCATCTCATATGTCATCAGACAGAGAAGACTCAAGTGATTTGGACATACACTTGTATTTGCTGTTTGCCAAACGAAAAGCTCATAAAAATAGCTTTCAAGGAAGACTTTAAAGGACACAGAAAATGAGGAAGGCCGCAGAAGAGGTGGAGTGACCAAGTTAGACAGGACACTGGACTCCAGCTTTTAACAGCAGAGCAGTGTACTCTAGACAAGACGGAATGGAGGGGTGTAACATCCAGGAGGAAAGCGAGGGGTCAAATTGGCATTGAAGTCAAGTAAGTTAGTAAATCATAATTGGAGGGAAACTTACACCACGGATATAATTAATTACATTTAGGATTATGATTATAAGTGTGATTACTTCAAAAATGAGTGTAACTGATTATAACATTTAAATATGCACATATCATTATTCCTTTTGATGGCTTAGTTACTGCTTTATACACTGTCTACAAAACATGTTATTTTTACTTGAACTGACCCATGTCTGGCTGCTTGCACTGTAATTGACCTAGAACACACAAACTATTGGCCCATTGCTTAACAAGATCATTAAGTTTATGTACATGAAGTTTCAAATAAATTTACAGATTCATTTCACTAATGCTGTGTTCACACAAAAACTGAGACTTAAGCCGGTTTATGACGTACAATTGTTCACCACGCATCCTGTCTACAATTGTTCCAAGCTTTGTAATTGTTGTAGACATGAAGTTAAACTGCTTATAAATTCTCTATGTTAATGCAGCATTAATCTTTAGCAGTGTTACCTCTGTCTGCTAGTGTCTGCAGTATGGCCAAGGTCTTGCCTCCTGGAGCAGCACAAAGGTCAAGGACTCTGCTGTCGGGTCGAAGGTCAAGGGCAATCACTGGTAGCAAGCAAGCAGCATCCATCAAGTAATAATCTGCAATAAAACACTAAGATGGTCAATATGTTGTGTGTGTGTGTGTGTGTGTGTGTGTGTGTGTGTGTATGTGTGTATGTCTGTGTGTGTGTACTTTAAAACAGTCAGTTACCACTCTAAGATTACGTTTTATGTCAATTTGTTTAACAACTGATAGTCATCCAGAATGGTCAAAGTAAACAGGTAACAGTCAAGGTATATATACAGGGCCTTAGATAGTGGGGGGCAGACAAAATACAAAAAGATCCTTTTAGTATAAAAATGCCCTTTTTGTGTAGCCTATATTACTGATGTCATTGCTGTTTTTGTGATTCCATTCCCATTTATTGGTGAAAGTGCCTTATTTTCAGAAACTGGCCTGCACTATATCCCCTAAAATCTTGGATCTGTGCCTGAAAACGATCGCGCCCAGGCTTGAGGCATGGATAAGGGACAGATTGAAGGGTGCGGGTTGTTCCTTTAAGCACAGCAATACTGCCGTCGAGTCATATCCTGTATTTTAAGTGCTCTTTTCCCGACATGAAAAAGGACACCTTTTCTTAAAAGGACAATTTTTTTGTTAGACCTGATCAAGACCAGTACCGGTGATGCACGAGCTGATGCAGTTGCATATGCTGCCTTCTAGAAGATTGACAATTCATGGTGTCCCTAGAAGGTGCTCAGTTTTCTTGGGTCCATGATCAAGAACCTCCAAGCCAAACAGAGCAATCTGGGCGATGAATACAAGGACATTTCGTTGGCAAGTAAATGCATCTGCAGGACCATCACACCAGGGTGGGATTAAATATGGTGCCGTGTTGGGCTGGTGGCCAACTCTACAGGTATTGAGATTTGTAAACCCAGAATGATACAGCTTCTGCGCCATTGCACCAATGCTGGAGACACGGATCAGTCAACAGCTGACTACTATCGCATCAATATATTTTACCCATTTATTGATCACATCTTTGATGACTGTTGATCACGTCCTTGATGAGTGACCACCATAAACTCACAGCAGCTCAAGACCTCCTGCCGTCCAACCTACAGAAACTAAATGACACAGACTAACTGAGTACAACTACTGAGTTTCTCACTGACTGAATAAAACGAGCTTCCTGTGGAAATCACAAAATGGTGAAAGATGATTCTCAAGTTCCATGACCGTCGTCTTCACATGAATTGATTTTGGTGTGTGGTCAAACAAATGCTGTCATCAGCAAGATCATAGACATCTTCCTCACTACACCAGTTGGAAGCATTGTTTGCATGCGGTCCTTTTCTGCCCTGCAACGCCTCAAGTGATGGAGTCGGTCGACAATGACAGAAAGACGGCTCAGTGGCCTTGGAAAGTTATATGTCCATAGAAAATCAAGTCTTCCCACCCCCGAAGAGGTTTATTTGTGTAAAGCCAATTGGGCGACGGTGAAAGGAAGTGATCTTGTAAAACAATTTCAGACGGGTGTAACTGTTGACCGATATTTCGTATATGATGCACAGCTGTCGATTTTGATAAATGTATTGTCATTTGATATTAGTTATTTTTTTCACATATTTTTTTCATTCCCACGCAGCATTCAACCGACCCTGAAACAATACTTGAGCAGTGGACAAAATTCTCCAGAATATATGCACCAGGAGGGAGTACATTTTGAACCATTTCTCGGAGAACCCCTTCATGAATTTTTATGCTGACCAGTAATTCTTTACTACCCCCTAGTTGTTTTAGCTAGCTACAGCCCTGATAAATATATATATACTGTTGAAATATGATTCAGTAAAACACATTTGGGTAGTCAATATATTAGGATAGACCTTTTTATATTATTTTGCAATAAAAACAATTGATGCATGATGTACCTTATAAATTAAACTGTTTGGCATAGTGACACATTACAGTGAATTCTTTAACATTAATTATCCTACAATTAGTTGAGCACTTTCAATTATGTAAATTAATAAAGCATACTCAGTTTGTCTGCATTGTCCTTCTTTGGTGTTGGGAACAGTCTGACATCGCCACGTTCATGGACACATGCTTTAAGATGTAGTGGCAGATGGAAGTCTACATCATCTGGCTGCACATTTATTTCCATCTCCGAGGGCCGATAGAACCCCTGCTCTATTTCCTCTCTCCGCAGTTCCTCCTTCTCAGACATGATCCGCTTGACAGGCATAAATTCATAGAGGTCATTCTCCAGCTTTGTTTCCTCAAGAAGTTCACCCTCCACTTGGTCATCTAACATATGACTTGTTTCATTTAAACTGTTTGATAATGTTGATGCATCATTTGTGTGGTAAACATTTCCTGTAATTCTGCCAAATTTCTCAGCTTCACTTATGCCCTTCTTGGCTACATTGTGGATGAAGTCATCAGCACCACTCTCTATCAGTGAAAGCAATGCTGATTCAGAGTTGGCAAAGTTGTTGACAAGCGCGCAATACTTCTGCTGGGAAAGCATTGCTATTCGCATTGATGGCCACAAACGTCCATAGACTGGTTTGTAATAGGTGTCAAAGTATGACAGAGCAAGCTCACTTGGTGATTTTCTCTTCTGTGTGGTTGCCTGTAAAGTGATAAGCATGACTGTAATGCACCTGTCAATGGTACCATATTTTGTATGATGCCCCCAAAGCAATATGTATAATTGTCTTTATCTGGAATACAAGTGTAGTGTAAGACCTCTTTTTTTAAATACCCCATATTTCAAGGTTTCTTAGTGTTTTAGAGTAAATCTCGTTTGTGTACAACATAAGATGTTTATGTCCAAGATATGCACGCAGTGACTCTCGTTAAAATTTAGGTCATAACGTGTGTATAAATAAAGTAGGAAACAGTATTTTTCTGTGTTTGTCTGTACACCAGAACAGTTTCTTCTACCTACCAGTTTCTCTTGCATTTTTATATTGTGTTGAATCTCAGTTAGACATTGATATTGATATGCTACTGGCAGCAAATAAACTCCATTACTACTCATTAGGCCCAAAGAGTATGTTGACACAAACCGCATTGTTTTTTGGGCCTCAAAAGTGTGCAAAGACGCTATATTTTCATAACATAAATATGAAACGATGTTGAATGATGGAACTAATGCACTGAGGTATAAAATTTATGCAAACACATATACATGTAGTTACAACGGTGAAATCGAGGTGGGCCCGGACAGTAGACAAGTGCCAAATAATGTAGTTATAACGAAGAAATCAAGATGGGCCCAGATTCTACACAAGTACCTCATTTTCTTAAAAAAATATTGTAATCATGTGCAAATTAAGCTAATAAACTTATAATAGCGAGTGTGTCACAATATTTGATGAGGTTCTGCATGAATGTAGACGACTGGTGACATCCGTAGCTCGGGTACCTGCACTGGGTCACAGTGGGTGGGTCACTAATGGTAAAAAGGTTATTAAATGTGTATGCAATAAATACAATAGCCACCGACACTGTCATTAATTTGAATTATCAAGACAAGCGAAATGACTGACCAACAAGATGATCTTGACAGGATGATAAAATGGTCTGAAAAATGGCAAATGTTGTTCAATTTTGGGAAAGGTAAATGCCTCCACACAGGACATGGGAATGAAGATGTACAATATACAATGGGAGGTTCTGTACTAAGTACTAATATAAAAGAAAAGGACTTAGGGTTAACCATTAGTGCTGATATGAAGGTTTCAGAGCAGAGCGGTATTGCCGCTTCAAAAGGAAATCAAATCATTGGATTAATTAGGCGAAATATAACGTATAAGGAAAAGGAGCTAATAATACCGCTGTACAAAACAATAGTTAGGCCTCATTTAGAATATTGTATTCAAGTGTGGAGGCCATATTGCAGGAAGGACACAGATATGCTAGAAAGAATACAGAGGAGAGCAACTAAAATGATACCAAAACTGAAGAATCTTAGTTACGAAATACACCTAAGAGAATGTGGTTTAACAACACTAAAGACCAGGAAATTTAGAGGAGATCAGATAAAATATTGAATGGCTATGTCTATGAAAATATTGACAGAAATATGTTTTTCTCAGTTAAGAAAGATAGAAGGACCAGAGGAAATGAAGCTACAATAGTAAAGGAGCAGTGTAGATTAGATATAAGACAGTTCTCATTCTCACAAAGGACTGTAAATGAATGGAACATATTATCTCCTGATTCAGTGATTGTGTTGTTGCTAGTAGCGTGAATTTGTTTAAAAATAAAATCGACAATCAACACACACCTTAAAGGAAATAAAAACAAGGCATTAGCTAAAATCCGTTTTCCATGTGTACAGAAAGTTTAATATTGCATGTAACATTCGAGAACATTTTTAAAATACAGAAAAATACATTTGTAGCATAAATTCGATTTTAAACCCGTCTGTGTAGCGATTCCCGCAGAAAATAAAAATTTAATGAGCTAGGCGATCACGTGGTATTTTAACGTCACACATGACTCACACTCGCAGCAGGCCGACCCTTTCTATGCATTCAGAGCATGTTTACATGGATAATGTTGGGGTCGAAACGAGCGTCAGAATGAGTTGTTAGGCAATAATCCGATGTAATACAAACACTAGTCATCATAGAGGAACAAGCAGTTATTTATGGTTCCACATGAATCCAATTTTATTCAAAACAACGTATACGAATGGCCCTACAAGTCGACTAGGTTTCGCCGAGCTTGGCCCTGCCCCTGGGCTCGTTTTCAGAATAATTATATCGAATGCAACCAACGGGAGATAATGTACACCAATATACATACATAGCAAACATATATCGTATCCAGCTACAGAAATTAACGTGTAAAATCTCATAATATCACTAGAATATCGATGTATGAAGGAAGAGTTGTACAATTTATCATAACAACTGAAATCAGTCAGCGAATTTCTGCCAGCCTTGACAGCTCAGTTGGTAAACGCGTTGGTTCCTTGGCGTCTGTTTTACAATCGGGCGACGCCGGTTCAATCCTGACAGCATGCAAACTATTGATTTTCTTTACACTTTTTTTGTTTATGTTTTCACGAAGTAATATAAACCAAATCATTTAGTATACTATGATGCACTGTTTGTAAATATTTTTTTTATATTTTTGTATTAATTATTTATTCGCCACAAAAATGAAAATATGGTCATTATATACAACGATGTTTCTAAATTGTATTTATCCAGACAGATCACAATCTGTTTTCACATATATAATTACAATATATTACTGTACAATATATTTACAATTAATAAATTAGATATCCATTACATTATATTTGTTTGGATAAATAAAATTTAGAAACATCGTTATATAATGACCATATTTTCATTTTTGTGGCGAATAAATAATTACTACAAAATAAAAATTATTTACAAATAATGCATCATAGTATACTAAATTATTTGGTTTATATTACTTCGTGAAAACATAAAAAAAAAAAGTGTAAAGAAAATCAATAGTTTGCATGCTGTCAGGATTGAACCGGCGTCGCCCGATTATAAAATAAACGACAAGCAACCAACGCCCCTACCCACTGAGCTAGCGGGACCAGCGGAAACTATCTAACTGATTTAAGTTGTTATGGTAAATTGTACAACTCCTTCATATATCGATATTCTAGTGATATTATACATGTTACTTTAGGCAGCTGGATACAATATATGTTTGCTATGTATGTTTATTGGTGTAGATTATCTCCCGTTGGTTGCATTCGATATGATTATTCTGAAAATGAGCCCAAGCTCGGCGAAACCTAGTCGACTTGTAGGCCCATTCGCAAACATTGTTTTGAATAAAATTGGATTCATGTGGAACCGTAAGATAACTGCTTGTTCTTGTATGATGACTAGTGTTTGTATTACGTCGGAAAATTGCACAATAACTCATTCTGACGCTCGTTTCGACCCAAAAGCTATACTTGTAAACATGGTCTGAATGCATGGAAAGGGTCGGCCTGATGCGAGTTTGAGTCATAAATGACGTCACATCTCGGCATCCCGAAAAGCGCGCAAAAAATATGCATATTTGAAAATGTCCGGATGTACAGCATAAAATGTGGAATTTCTAATTCATTGAATTTTTTATTTTTTTGCTTGGTGGACGTGGAAATAGATAGCAGGATGTAAATTGTAATATAACATAAATTCAAGCAATAGATGTTTTTATTCACTTTAAAAGGGCGGGATACACGTAGTCGTAGATAAAAAGTATTGGACTCTCGATAAGGCTATGCCAAAACTGGCTTCCTTGTCAACCTGCCATATAGAGTTAATTTTCTGGATAGCAACCTTGTTAAATCGTCACCGACATTCATTCAATCAAATCAAATCCAATGCCATGGCAATGCATCTCATCGGCATCGCTCAGTCATTGACGAGCGATAATATATATAGATAATCTTGCTATTACGCAGCATGACTCTTACCCATTTCTTCTTATATCGATAACGTTTTATAATCATTGTTACACGGGGCATAGACCGGCTTAATATGTTTAACTCTAGACATATATTCATGTTGAAATGTTGCCAACAGCTCCAAAACGTGTTCACCTACACTGTAAACGACCAGCGGACAACCACAGAACTAACCGACATTGCAGTGTTGTTAAATGTTACACTGTTCATGATTGGGTCAAACTGTCCAATGATGATTGTCGTGATGTTCTTCATTCGCCACGTCAGACTTTCTCCTGCCCTGGAAAGAACTTACGAAACGTCATGTTATCTTTTCATTTGTGGACTTGCACACACTATCCCGCTGTTTCGAAGCTGTGATCAGAAATGGAGGGACAGTACAATCTTAGAAGTCCTGGTATACTGATGCATTTATTTGTAACTAGCCACAAAAAGAAGCAACGTAAAATACTGTTGGATGACGATATACATTACAACAAACTTACAAAGCCAACGGCACAACTACACAAGTCGAACAAGTTAAAAACAAAGTTACAGTTAACACAACTACATTCGTCAACAATGTTGTAAATGTTTTTTTAAATTATAAAATAAATGAAGAACCCTTATAGGAAATAAAAATTTAGTGTTAGATAAATAGGTCATCATATAAGTAGGTTTGTCTATTCTTGAATGGAGTCTTGGACTTGATAAGCCTAGTACTGCATCATGCATGATGCTTGATCTGATATAATTAACATTGATGAATCCGAGTAAAAAAGTAGACTTAGTCTTAAGACTTATATTATCTAACGATCTTGTATTTTCTCTATTACAAAAATTGTTTGCTGTTGCAGCTGTAAAGCGATTGATGCGAGAAGCACAGGAACTGAGACAGCCAACAGAACAATATTTTGCTCAGCCTCTTGAGGTAAATCTCTGTATACTTTGAGACAACTTAATCTGTTAAAAGTTCGACTAAATGCATAAATGCAAAGAGCGTGGCTAGTGTACTGGTTAGCACATCCACCTGGCATGTCAGCTCTCTGAGTTCGAAACCTGGACCAGGCAGGCATGATATTTGGTGTAAAAACCTGGCTCTCAACATTGGGGACTGTGTATCCCTCGTGACTCTGAGATCACGTTAATGTTGGTCCTGATTCATTTAATAAGCAGTTCTAATGATTGCATCAACTATAAATAAAAACATGCAATTATACAGTTTCCAAAACATAGAAATATATATAGCTTACAAGTGACTATAAATAACTTATTTTCATA
The DNA here is from genome assembly GCA_020002185.1 of Paraescarpia echinospica. Lineage (NCBI taxonomy): Eukaryota > Metazoa > Annelida > Polychaeta > Sabellida > Siboglinidae > Paraescarpia > Paraescarpia echinospica. Next base: position 42,360,369 of record CM034542.1, read on the forward strand.
TTGTTTCTTAATGTTTATCAGGACAACTTGTTTGAATGGCACTTCACAATTCGTGGCCCAGTCGACACAGCATTTAGCAGGGGCATCTACCATGGTCGAATAGTTCTGCCACCCGACTACCCTATGAAACCCCCCAGCATCATCCTGCTTACAGTGAGTATTGTGTACACTAACAAATATGCCCCATTCTTTGGTTGAGCAGTGTTTCACAATGCAAGTTATGTAAAACATCCCAAACTGTTCAGTGGCTGATTTAAATAGCTCAGAACAATAAAAAAATACAGCTATTACTTTTCTTCCAAGGGGTCATAGACTAAGGCCCCACACCCCACCTGAAATTACATTTCTGACAAAAATACTCAAAATGTGTTTCTGTATTTCCCTGGATCTTACACATCTCCCTTCCTCTTCCATATTGAAACAATTAGCCCTGTCAACCACTCTTCTGGTACTTTACCTTGCCTCATACATGTATTCAGCAGCCTCTTTGTCCAGCTGATTCCACTCTCCCCTGTTACCATTACCATCTCAACATGCATCTCATCGACACCAGGTACTCTCCTCTTCTTCATCCCTTTTAGCCCAGTTTGCATCTCTGTATCAATAATATCAGCTACCTCCACTTTCCCTTCTCCATACATGTATGATGGTAATTCCAAGTCATTGTTATTTCCTTCCTAGTTCAGAAGCTCCTTGAAGTATTTTCCCAGACTTTCAGTACTGCTTCTTGTTCTGTCACTAACTTATCACCATTCCACCTTTCATGTCCTTACTATTCTCATCCCTGTCTCTGGCCATTCATCATCTTCTTTCCACCATCCTCATCTAGCTTGCTGTACACATCTGCTTCCATGTCACTCTTCACCTTATCAACAGCTCTCTTTGCCGCTTTCTTATTCTGTCTGTATATGTGTATCAGCCTTGCATCCAGTTTATTTCCCCTCTCCTTGGTCTTATCTATTTCTTTCCATGCTTCCTTCTTTTCAAGCACTGCTTCTGCAACTTCGTTTGTCCACCATCCTTGGTTACTACTTCTAGACACTCCACCCTTTCCCGATGTTCTTACACATAGCGCCTGTGGAGTTCCCGCAAATGCTTCTTTGTACTTTTTCCATTCTTCCTGCAGACTTCTTCACTGAGCTCTTCATATTTAGCTGTCACCCACTCCTTGTATTCAACAGCAACATCGTCTTTGCACCTCCACCACTTAATAGTCCTGCGGCCCACGTTCTTAGTTTGTTTCTTCTGCACAACGAAAACCACTGGCTTATGCTGTGTCATGACATGCTCTCCAGCTACAGCCTTGCAGTCCTTAATCTTCCCTTGCTGCTGCCTCTGGACTATCAGCAGATCCAGTTCTGTCTTGTGCTGTCTGCTTCTGTATGTAATCTTATGGCTCTCTCGCTTCTGGAAGAAACACTTTGCCACTGCTAAGCCATTTCTAGCCATCGGTTCCACCACAGCTCAACCCTCTCTATTCCTCACTCTCTACCCATGTCTGGCAACACTCCTCTTCACCTCCAGCTCCACCAAACCCATCATCCTCTCCAAAGGATCCCTGAACTCCTCTTTCTCTGCCTCCATCCTTCCCGTCTGTGGCCCATATGCAGACATAACACACACAAACTGTGCCATCACTGCATCCCTTCCATCTTTCCACTCGAACCACTGTCTTACTGATCTCCTGATAAAATGATGCCAACTCCATTACTTTATCCATCTCCTTCTGTGTGCAGCAGCTTGAATCCATCCATCAGCATTCTCGCTGTATCCTCCTTCCATTTCGTTTCCTGTATGCACAGCACCTCCAATTGCCTTCTCTCCATCATCTCCACAACCTCAACAGCTTTACCGCGCATTGAGCCAACATTCAAACTGCCTAGCCAGACTTCACATTCGGATCGCTGCCGGCGGGATGATCCCCTTGAACTTTGTTGTCTTCTCGCTGCTGCCAAGGTAGACGGCGTGTCTGTTGCCCCGGACGTGGTAGCCCTCTCGTTCACCGTTACCTGTATCATCATATCATTTGGGACATCATAGCCACTCAGCAGCGCTGTCCTGGCTGACCTGCTTGTGCTGTTTTATGTCAAAGTTTTCCTTCTCCTAGATCACCTGCCTACCTTGGCTAGTGAGCTTGATCTGCCCAGTTCTATTTGCCCATAGTTGGGAGTTGGAATGGTACAGCATTGGGATGTATCCACATGCTGGTGGACCCTGCACACTGCACCTTTTAGGCTCCAGTCTGCTCCGAGATCCCTAGCACATTAGCCTGGGGCCGCAAGGTGCCCAGTATCCGCAGTGTACCACAAGGAAGTTGTGCTAGAGTCTTGTCTCTGAAGAAGCTATGTACCACCAGGGTAGACTCATGCACTCGGCTCGCTTTCCACTCCAAGGATCTCTTTGGCGGCTGTAGCTGAAAGCGAGAGTATGAAGCAAAAACTACATACTACACACTACACTACAGCACTTAGCGCATCACACGGACCTGTGTTAAAAACCACACCACAAACACCGAACTAAAATACTCATTCAGGTCTTCTGCCATTAAGAATCCCTCTGATATTATATTTCCAGCACTATCTTCTAGAGGACCGACCTTATCCTGAACTTTTTGTTTGCTCTGAGCATATATGCATAAATATGTTGTCATACTTACTCTGCGTCAGCCGTGCGCTGCCTGTCGTCCGCCGTTAGCTGCCATATCTCAGAAATCGTTTAGCAACTTCTTCTCTAATTTTGTATAGACATATCTTAGGGTACTGCCACTATGCACGAGAAATCTGTGTTTGATCGAATCATTTTAAGGGCTCCCTAGGGCCTCCAAGGACCCAAAAACTGGTAAAAATGTAACATTTGGCCTATTTTTTCAAAAACTGTTCAGCAACTTTTTTTCTAATTTTGCATAGATGTATCTTAGGGTGCTGCCACTATGTACAAGAAATCTGTATTTGAATGAATTATTCTAAGGGCACCTAAGGGGTCCCCAAAGTGCAAAAGGTTTACATTATCTAGTGATGTGGTTTTGAGAAGGGCCCTTGGGATCACCCCCAACAGTAGATGTTGTGTAATGTGCCAGAAAGTCAAAAGCTGTGACTAATTTCTACAGCCTAGGCCATTGAGACCTTGACTAATCTTTAATTGGTCACAGCACCCAGGCAGAGTAGACACACTTGACCCCTGTTAGACTGAACAGTTGCCTAACACTTTTAAACTGTATCTTCAAAACTATTGATTTTCTATAATTGCAAGTTGTGTTTATTTTGATGTTCATTTAATTATTATAAAATGGTGTGACTGTGGTGTCTATTGGTTAAAGATGTATTGTCTGTAGAAACCTGTAGGTGACAAACATAGAAAATTAATATTCTGTCACCTGTAGGTGACAAACATAGAAAATTAATATTCTGGACAACTATAGAGTGAAATATCCTACACTTTATTTATATCAAATGCATTCTACTGTTCTGTTTATGCTTGCCATGCCTTGTGTAGACATGGTACTGTGTAAATCAATTGTATCAATATAGACTAATAATTACAGATTCATAATATAGTTGACACCTGAAACAACCAAATGTCAACCATTAGAAGAGTTGACATAGTTAAGGCACAATAGAGCCTTTTGTGTCAAGACAAATACAATTCAACCAATACCCCTATCTGAACACTGCCTGTTCTTCACCTATTACATTCGCTTTGTTTAGGTATGTGGTTCTTTTTTATAGAAAATTTTAGTTTCTTTCTGTACCTGTCTACGTATGATAACCATTTGTCCGCCCTGCTCACAATAAACATCACATGAATGATAAAAGGAAGATCACTACCACTTAACTTGTGGATTATTATTATTATAAAACTGCTCTGCTACTGCTTGGTGGACAGTTAATTAGTGGATCAAGTTCAAATACATCAGCACATTTTTCACATCTGCATGGTAGTTTAGGCTCAGTAGTGTGCTGGCAGCTACTAAACCTATAGGCTTGTGTGAAAAGGATAGTTGGCAGAAGAACTAACTTCAAAGCACCATTGCATTCATTTAGCCAGGCAGCAGTCACACTGTCCCAGTGTCTGCTGCTATGTTTATATAATAATTATATAGGCTTAATGATCCCAATACACCAATCTGTTGGCACAATGTCAGATAATGGAACTAGGTTAAACATCTTAACAATAACTATAATTAGTTCTGTGGAGCTGTTTTTTTAGTGAACAGTAAACATGTAAACATGTTATTTCCATCATAACCCTTAATGATCTGTAACTATGATTCACCAAAAAACATTTGATTAATAATTACCTACAGGGTTGTTTGATTTATGCTGGGCAGAAACTGTTTCTGCCCGGCAGAAACAGCAACAATAGGAAATACATGCCATTGATAGACAAATGTGTTCTTTTTATAGAAAATTTCAGTTTCTTTCTGTACCTGTGTACGTATGATAACCATTTGTATGCCCTGCTCACAATAAACATCACATGAATGATAAAAGGAAGATCACTTCCACTTAACTTGTGGATTATTATTATTATAAAACTGCTCTGCTACTGCTTGGTGGACAGTAAGCTGCAACTGTCTTTGAGTTTGTTTACATTTTGACAAACTACTATTATATAGCACTAATTTTTGAATGAATCACATTTTGAGAATACATGTCATTGTTTGCAGTGTAACTTTTGTATGCTTCATTTTCTGCTGCTACAAGTTGCATTCATCTGAAAGATTATTCAATTACCTATCCAATGATAATACATATGTTGTGGTGTTAGAAATATATAGCTTTGGTATATTGTACACGAGGGTTGTGATAGGAAACTATTGGACATTGCGACAGTGCAGAGAGACAGTACGAGATGTGTCACTCAGTATATGAAGTGTGACTTTCAGATACTTCATTTTGTAGTGCTATGGATTATGATGGGCCTCTACATTAGCTCCCTATATATTTGTAAGTTAGGTGAGTAACACCTTCGAAGTTCTGACAGCAGGACACCGCCTTTGGTGAAGTCGAGACAAAAGTTTTACAAAGGCTTCAATTTCAAACAGTCTATCACCGTCCAGCTGACCCATTTTTGTATATGTTGTATACAACTTTCAACACAATACCATTAATACCGTATGAAATTATCTTAGACCACAGGGAGGACCGGTCTACTAAATCAAATGCTTTCTTATAAACGATGAAGGCACAATAAAGCCTTTTGCGTTGAGACAAATACAATTCAACCAATACCCCTATTTGAACACTGCCTGTTCTTCACCTATTACAATCGCTTTGTTTAGGTATATGGTCAGTCTGGTGTTCTGAACAGTCACTAAGGATTAATGAACATTTGTGCAGAATGTCACCCACTTGGCAGGTTTAATTGATCTATTCAGCAATGAGGACACTGCTTAGGCCTCACTCTGGACACTGTCATTCACAGTGTTGTGTATTGTTTTAGTTGGTGCATTGAGCTAATCTACTTGACCATGAATCAGTGGTGGCTCTGGTTGTGTATTACACCCAGCTGTGGAGCTAATATTCTCTCCCTGCTATTGTTTTATGGAAACTGTGACTAATCTGTAATTGGTCACTGGCAGTAGCTTGTGTCAACAGATAGCATTAAGCCACTAGACCCCTGTTAAACTGGACAGTTGTCTAAAGGTTTTAAACTGTGTCAAACAGTGAGTCTACCTTTTGCTCTCAAATAATATGTCCTCTTAGTTTTACACATAGACATAATCTGGCATAACTTGATAAGTCTTTGTAGCAGCACATTTGTACTTCCAGTGTATCATTGCAACATAACATACATATTACATACTGTGTGCCACATTTGAATGTTGTGCATGTAATATTTCCATGCAATCCATTTGCATATATAATGTAAAACTTCAACAGCCATTTTCTTCATTTTCACTTTTTGATCCCTACCATGTTCAATGCTCCATAACTTTGCCTATTTTTGTAGCAGTCATATTTTTTGAAACCGTGTAAAGCACCCTACCAAACCTTTATAAGGATGTAAGAAAACAATGTTACAATTTTTCCGACTTATCACTCATTTGGTCAGCCGGGGTCACATAGACGTATTAGTCTAAAGGACTTCAGGGCCACTTGGCCCATTTTTATAGTATAGTATTATCTGATAAAAGTGTATCCTTATTTAATTTGTTATTTCATAGTTGGTCTGAGAGCCAATCATCATCTCTACCTGGACCTGGAGTAAAGCCGCCCTACCGGTAACATTGGCAGAGCATTAATTTCCCGGTGGAGGCTAGATTAGCGGCTCGGCGGACTTCATTTATATTATTATTAATGACGCGTAACGTCGCACATGCCCTGTTGACGACGAAGTGGTCATTTATTTTGCAGCGAGATATGTAGGTGGGCATTTCCCCACAAAACTCAGTTTTTATTTACATGGGGTAGCCGACTTCTATGTCGAATAACCAATGAACGGTGCTGATTTAGTGATGCCTATGTGTTTCCCAATGACGACAAGATACTGACGTCATTCAGTGTTAATCAACCAATAGGGTTCCATGGCAGGATTTCCACGCCAAGTGCAGACAATGACTAGAATCGTATCCCGGATAAAATGGGTTAAAGGTTGTTTTAAAAAATTTGCACATATGTTCTGTTCAATCAATTAGAGATTCCTTGTGTATAGTGGCACTACCACATGGAATGTGTAAATTAGAGAATAAGTTACTGCATAGTTTTTGAGAAAATAGGCATAAATGTGAAAATTAAGTAATTATGTGTGGTCTCATAACTAATTTTAAGTTTCAATTATTTTTTCGTCGATTACGCTGGACATGCAATGAAAATCAAGGTTGACTTCAAGTAGCTGTCATAACAAAAGTAACTTCTATTACACTGAACTATTTATGAAAAATATGCATCTTTATATGTACAATAAGTAAATGTAACTTAATTGTTTAGAATCAGATATTTAATTTTGACCTACAAAAACCCAAATGTACACTTTTGGGAACATTGGCCCATAAATTAAATTTTGACTGATGTTTCCTTATTACCTGGTATGTGCTGTATGCAACTATGAAGACATTGCTTTGGTTATTATATATTTCTGGGTTGTACTTAATACTGTTGTAGTTGTAATGGAAAATATGGATTTTACCAACAAAATTTAAATACATATTTTAAGTAAGGGATCATCTCAGAACATCAACGTCCAATATAAAAAAATTACTTTCATTTTGGGCGGGGCATTAGACACAGTTCTGGTGTCAGACATTGGTATTTTATGCCTTAGACCAATACTTTTAATATATTGATATCATCATATCAGTGTTTACAAACATTCATCTGAGGAGAAGGGATGGGTGGGGGCCAAGGCCAGATGAAAGTAATTTTGTCTGATATCAGACATCGACCTTCTGAGGTGACCCCCAAAGGCAATACATTAAATATCTCTTTGTAATTGCATCTTATGAGGTGTTGTAAATAAGAATTATAAACCATTACATTGACATCTTGGAGCAGTTACGATGTTTCCAAAGTATGGTATATTTGTCTCGTATGGTAGCCATATTTAATTGTTGCCATGGCAACAAAGTCATTGTGGGCAAAAATGTTTTAGACTTTCCAATTCATGTTAATGAATGATAATATTGATGCAAACTAAACATTAGAAATATGCCTGCAGTTAAAAACCCATTTGCTGTTTAACCACATTAAATAATAATTTGTGTTGGTGTTATTCTTCAGTTGTTGTCTTACTGTCACTGTGTCATGTACGATTGTTTCTTCATCAGTCCTCACTTAACTTCACATTTCTATTTTATAGCCAAACGGTCGCTTTGAGATCAACAAAAAGATCTGTTTGAGTATCTCCGGACATCATCCAGAATCATGGCAGCCGTCATGGTCAAGTATGTATTGATGATTAACACTTACAAGTTACATATAAGATACATACAGTGGACACTTGCTGTAAAGAACATGTTCACCCTAAGTCTTGGTCAGACTGTTCCTTACATCCAATGTTTCAGTTCATAAAACAATGCAGGTTAGAACAGGGATTTCAAAGTTGTTCTTTTTAAGCACTTACATTACGAATGTTTATAGTGAGCGTCCACTGTACTTGAATGGCTAGAACATTTTAACTTACCATTTAAAGCATGTCCCCCTGCAGTTAGGCAGTCCCTAGCCAATACATTTTAACAACCAGTCATAAAAAAGAGTAATTTTATGACAACCAAGTGCCTTAATCATTAAAAGAACTTTTGCATCCCTTATCAGCAGAAGTTAGGTGTTAATATTTTGTGTGGCACACCATTATAGAATGTGTTTTACGGTTTTATATGCAGTTAAATAACAAATTATCTGTGAAATAAATCTGTCAATATTTTGTGTTTCAGTTCGAACAGCATTGCTGGCCATCATTGGCTTCATGCCGACGCATGGAAGTGGAGCGATTGGTTCCCTTGACTACACCCCAGAAGAGAGGACAGTGCTGGCAACCAAGTATGTGTGTCTTGCAAACAAAACATTATTTATTATCTTCTCTTAAAGATTCCTCCACACTTTTTTTAATCCGTCGTAAAACAGGGTTGTCGATGTTCACATCAGTAAGGTGTAGTGCAGTTGGTTTTGCTGAAATCATTGAAAGAATTAACTTTGATCATTATTTGTAAAACTGTGAATAGCTTTATGTAGAGCTGTACTGCTTTTGCCCATTTAAAAAAAAATAATTTCACCAAATAAAGGTTAAAAAAGCAAAACAGCATTTAATTTGTTCCAAAATTATTTTAAAACAACAAAACAATGAACATGAGTTGTTTGTTTTCAAATCAATCTAATGGAAGTGCGCACGCTATGGTAAAGTGGCATAGTGTTGTGTGTGTTTAGGTGACCATTTCACTAAGATTCTTAGAGTACTTAAACCCGATTTTGCTCCATAAAATCGAGTGTTCTCCTTACCTAGGAGCGAAAATGAAAAACTGCGTTTCACTTACAATTCATCATGGATACGGTCCATAAAAATGGTCGTAAAAATGCCAATTTCTAAGACGACGTTTCACCACTCTTTAATTATCATAAACCGCTATTGTGGTTGGTCTGTTGCTTGCAGGCCTCATGTTACGGCGTCTCCTTAAGAGTGCGTTTTCAATTTGGGTCCACCTTCATGCAGAGAACCGGTTGTTCACAGCCAAATAAGTCTTCCAGATGTTAGCGATTAAAAGTTTGCTAAAGCATGATTTGGTTACACGACATTAGCGAAATCGATTATCGTGATAGAAATATCGCTCTGTGCCTTAAGAATAATTTAATGATCACGTTATTGAAACGCATTTTGAAAATACTTCTTGATTTTTCTGTCAGATTCTATTCTAGGATGGATTTTCCTTAAGAAGTTTATATGTTGGTGAAACAGTCCCCAGGTCTTTAGAATGAGTGTCCACAGTGTGTGTTGTGTATGTTCAGGTCTTTAGAGTGGAAGTGCCCACACTGTGGTAAAGTGACAGAGATACTGCTGCCAGTCACCGAGGCATCAAAGGAAACTACAAAAGAAGCTGAGGAGCTTGCCTCGCAAATAGCATTCCAGGTAGACACCAATTTCTCCTTTTCCATGGGTTGTGGAGATTCGTATCCAGTAAATTCTGAATGGTCTTCACTGCATGTAAGAAGATCCAACAAAAAGGATGGAAGAGTTCCTGTTATTTTAATACCTTTGTAAGAACTAATGGTTATATGCATCTGTCTCTTTGTGTGTGTGTGTGTGTGTGTGTGTGTGTGTGTGTGTGTGTGTGTATGTGCATGTTTTAAAATAAATATACTTATATGTATATGCACATATGTATACATAAACGCATGCTCCCAGACATAATGTAAACACATGCTCACAGGCAAAATCTTCGATGATCTCCTTTTATCACATGACATGTGACAATGTATATTTCCCATTGTTAGGGTGAGAAAGACAAATCACCAGCTGACTCCAAAGACAAGACTAGCGCGCCTCCCACCAGCCAGCCACCCTTGTCTGACGCGAGCGCCGCGTCACCGCCGACCGTCACAACACCGACATCAGTGATGTCTCCTGCTGCCGCGACAAACTCGCCACCGATCCCACCCACATCTGCCTTCGCCTACATGCAGCGGTTCAACCCACACATGTACCCCATGCCCTTCCCAGCCCCAAGATTTGTGCCCCCTGCTTTCCCGGGGGCCAGGTCCCCGAATGTGGGGACACAGCAGCTGCAGCAGCGGTGGCCCACCCAGATCCCTGGCGCCGTGCCCCGGGGCAATGTCATGTACTGGTCATACAACAATAACCCCCTGCAACCCCCGGCAAACACAACTACTGCAAGACCATCTAGCAACAGTGCTGCAACAACAATGCAAGCATCCAGCGCTGTGACATCACAAACCACCCCCACACTGAACACCACTGTGCCAGACTTGGGGCTGAGACAGAGACATGTGGCGCCCCCTGTCTCGACGCACCACGCCACCGAGTCAGCGGAGATGGCTCCTGTACGGTCAGCGCATGATGGGGACCGTGTCCTGCTCTTGCTCACTATTGTGATTGGTTTGTTGCTTGCAGCCCTCATGTTACGACGTCTCCTTAAGATTGCCAATGTGCTCTAGACCACGCCTCGCACAACCTGCCGTCTTAGTGCTGTGTCTTCCCTTAAGCAACTACTAATTCAATATATCACCCAGAGGTGTCACTGCGCGAGACCAGGCAATACTGTATCAGTTGTTCATGTACTTGGTCCATGAACCAACGCTGTGGTTCGCAAGGTACATGTCATCTACTTTACAGTTACTTCAGATAGCATCTGAATTCATTTTGGTTTGCAGAGGAAACTTTTGAGACTTACGTTTAATTGTGAGTTGTGGCTAAATTAACATGTTCCTGTTGTGTGCATTTCTACCAATACAAGTAGTACTACACATTTTTGTTGCTGTTATGTGCATTTCTACCAATCAATACAAGTAGTACTACACGTTTTTGTTGCTTTTATGCAAGATTATAATTTCATTGTATGCTTTTTCTCTGATGGGCTAAGTTATCTTTTGAGTAGAGGTTTCTTGTGCCAAAGTCAGAGTGACCAAGATATTGTAATCGACACTTATGCAGATGACATATCACCTGCAATCATGGTTGCAAAAGACTAGAATTCTTTGAGTCTTGTTATGTAGCCTACCACAATACATCTTTCATGTGTAGCTCTTACATGGAAATGTGAATTATTCCAGCTATTGTCATTAGTGAATCATCCTGCATCTAATATTAATATGCAGCAATGTGTTTAGCTGCAATACCAAATAACTGTCTTTAAAAGACGTGCATTTAATAGTTCGAATGACCATTATGCTAACTTCATGGTGTTTGCTGTCCTTAAGATGTTATCTACCGTTATGCTTATTTTGTTTTGTTTGCTGTCCCTAAGTTGTTATGTACTGCTATGCATAATTCATGGTGTTTGCAGTCTCTAAGTTGTTATCTACTGGTATACTTACTTCACAGTGTTTGCAGTCCTGAAGTTGTTATCTATACTATGTTTTGTTGTATATTCTTGTGATATTTATTGAACAAATTTGACTTGCAAATATGGACGTGTATAACTCAAATTATATATTGGTATAAACTAGAGGATGGATAAAGGGCAGTTTATTCATCACATGTCACAAATTCCATTACGTCAGCTGTTAAGATTACGTCTAGTATATAAACTTTGCTGCATATAAACCAACCAGCTACAACATATAGAAAGCTGTAAATTATGGCCTAATAATGTATATGTATTATTTTAACAAATATTTAATTATGGGAATGTACCAATATTAACTTACAAAAAACAGATTCATAATACATACATGTACAATACATATCAAGACATTAACCATGTACATCAGCTGTATCACTTCAGGTCACTTGCAGGGTTATCACTAGGTCTTTAAACATAATGGTTGCTTTTCCAGTGTGCTTTAAATTGAAGACTGACATACACACGTTAGACATGTAAGGAACCACTAAACGTACCTAGGCAGAAGATGCCTATTTGAGAACCGCATTGCAGATTAAATTGTGATTGGTTTTATTGTCACTGAGTAACTGATTGTGCAAATGAGAGAAAAGCTGTAGGAAGCACCAACCCTGAATGTGGCAGTCCGACAAAGCTAGGTGTGCACAACAAATGGGTGGTCTCATCAGTTTTGCAAAATCCAGACAAGAGCGCTTTGTATTGGTTCAAACCACCACCTAGCCTGTCAAAATCTTGCTGCCTACTTCAGGTATCTACAGTGGTGCCAATGTGCATTAAAACCTGTTCAACAGGATAGATGGCACCATTGTATCAATTTATTTCCCTGCAGGCCATAACACATGGTGACATCCAACCCACACACAATGCTGTAGGGTTTACGGACTATGAACTGGCGTGAAACTGATAGTGATGAAAGAAATAAAGCTGATGACATAACGGCTGTCTTGCTGTCAGCGAGTAGCAAGTGATAGCTTTAGTGTTCACAGACTTGGCCATCCATTAGTTGTTGCATGACCAGCTTCTTGTGTACAGTCCATTGAGAACAACTCATCGTGCAATATTATATTAATATGGTAACTTGTAGGCACAGTAAGTGAATTTCCTCCCAGGTGCCGAGGTACACTCATCTCTTTGTTAATTACCTTTCTAGGACCATTTCCTTATAATCTACCAATGGACGATGCCTTTCAAAAACCATTAAAAATGTTATTTAGTATTTCCTTATTCTGTAGACAGTTGTAGTAGTCAACCATTCCCCATGTGGTACACAAGTGTTAAATATTGTAATGGTGATAAGCAGGGGACTTGAAGAAGAGTCTCCATAGGCTAGTGGAAAAACGCAGCCGCTGCCTATTAATTATGATAATTGCTGCCCTTGGTTCATTGCTCCATGGGTGGGTATAATCAAGTCTATAATAGTAGACATACCGGGTACATAGGTGGCATATTTATATAATATTTGCTTTTGTTCAGTCAGTCAGTTTTTGGATATCTGTGGTTGGATCTCTTCTGTTGAAAACTTGAATACTGTTTATTGATTTTTAGACTGAGCAACCTTTTTCCCTTGATGCACCTCTGGGTTTGGTTTCCAAAGATTCAGGTCAGATAGAAGTTACATTATTTTTTACCATCCTCACAATGGTCTGAGGCTGCTTTGCATGAAATGGTAATGGGTCTCTCCATGTTTGCCCAAAGGAGCAACCATGTGGCAAGCCTTGTACAAAGCCATTCTGAGTGACAAGCTACCGACACATGTATTACATAGTTGGGCTGTGAAAGAGTCACGATTGAGAAAGTTCCAAGTCACATGCTGTGATGTGTCATGAGTGCTGTAGTTTGTTTTTTCCTTTGCAGGTTAATGACCTGACTGTGGCAATACATTATAGAATAATAATGTCTTGTGATGAATGGTTGTCTTGAGCAAATAAACATGTCTGGGTCTGTGAAATATCACACGAGTACTGATAAAACTTACTTCGAACATTCCACGACATCTATCCAGTCACCAGAAAGAGAGGGTACGACTGCAGTCTTTCTTCCTATTGGTTTGTTTACACATGCGTGTGTATTGTTTCATCAATATTTGTGAGACCCAACTGAATGTATATTGTTTTAAAAGGTTAGTTATTTCTTAATAAAACAATGATGGTCATATTTTAACAGCAAGAATTAAGGGGTGGTATGGAAGCTAATATTACCTTTTGAATTTTTAAAATATGTAATGGTAAATGCAACAATTTTTGACACATTTTGGGACATTACTCCAAAGAAAATGCAAATATTTGTATACAAATGGTAGAGAATATCCAGGAGGACACAACAATCCAAACCAGATTACCATATCATGTTTAGTTCTGGAGTGTTTTAAGTTTATGTTTTCAAAAATGTGGTTTTCTGTAAAATGCCCGTCAAAGATTGAATAATCGCATTGATTGCATGAAAGAGCCACACCTCATCCATGAATAAAAGTGTTTTATAGTTATGTATTTGTTATAAAAGGTACCTTTATTGATAGTAAACATACACAACTACTGGGATATGGAAGAAACACATTTTAAGTATTTTTGTTAAAAACCACCATTCTAGCTGCCAGTCCGCCCCTTAAACTTACACTGGAGCTGTATGTTTTTAAATATGCAACATTTGCAAATTTAAGTCTGAACATCAACAATATCTTCCAAATGGTGGTTATACACCACTGATCATAGCGGCCACGCCTCCGTGTAAAAGTTGATATAAAAGCAAGTTAACTCATGATCAGACATGAATAACTCAAAAATGTGCCTCGGGTACTCGGAGAATTGAAGACAAATGACAACCTAGGAGCAACTACGAACTGTAGTGTTTTTTATTTACGATGGTAGTTCTTAAAAAATGTTTTCATAGAAAAATTATGTTATAAAGTATAAACTATACCAGTATTATATATTCTAACATGTTGACCAACTGTTTAAATGAAGTGAACCACAATGTTATTAATGTAAAATGACCCTTTTGTTTAATTTGAATATCTTGCTTTGGATATCGTGTTTACACTGAATACTGAACAACAAGGTCAATATTCATAACTAGATAAAATTCAAAACATTTGGGTGGTCAACATATTAGAATAGCTATAGTTTATACTGTATCATGATTTTGATAAAAATGATCTTACTGATATGTCAAGTGCAATAGTTAACTTGGGCTTTCAGTGTACAACTTGCCCAAGTGCTACACAGACACATGCGTGTAGTGGCGCCATTGCTGCAGCTACCAGAAATGTTCACGTATGAATGTGTTGGTTTGTCTCCTGTTGTCTCCTCACCATCAGTGGAATAGGCAGAAGCAGGATGCTTGACAACAACATCCAAGCGCCAGCAGCGTAGAAAGACTGGTCATAATGTCCCGTCAAGTCAAATATCCAACCTGAAAGCATTAACCAGATTAATATGTGTGTTGGTTGCTGAAAGACATCTTGCTTTCCAAATTCCTAGTCATTAACTAAGATATAATATTCTTTTTCGTATAAATCAGGCTGGTTTAGAGGTGGTCAAATGTAACTTGTTTCCACTCTATAAAGCACATAAACATGTTTAACAGCTTCCAAAATATCTGGGGTCGGTTTCATGAAGCGGCTAAGAACGTTCTTAACACTAAGATGATTGTCTTGTCGTGATTTTTTTAATATAAGCGAACATAGGAGTTTACTCAAACATGTGACGCTAAGTAATTGCATAACTAAGTATGCTTCATGAAACCGGCCCCTGGCCACATAAAAGGGGAGCCTGGGCCCCTGACAGGGTGCCCACGGATCCACTTCATCTCTATGCACAAGTGGTAAATATTGGTATTACTAAATAAAAACTTGGGCCATTTATGTTACAGTCAATACGGTGAACAATGTGTTTGTTGCCTGGATTAATTTAGGAATTAATTTTGAAACAGAAGCAGGTGGACCCTAGTTATCTGTAATGAAAGTCTGGCAATCAAATCTGAGCTACACACAGAAATTTTTTGTTGTTGGTAATTTGGCATAAAAGTTAGCACTCTATTATCATGTGCTATTTCACACTCGCACTATTTCAACCAACACTAATATACATTCAACCAGTATTTGCATCATTTAACCCAGCAAGTGTGCAACCAGTACTCATGTCATCTCAAGCAGCATTTTCACCATTTCAACCAACTCTCGTTCAACCACCATTCGTGATGTTTCAACCAGCAGCTGGACCATTTCAGCAAGCAACTGTGTCATTTCAACCAACACCCGAACCATTCCAACCAACACTTGGTGTACCATTTCTCAACTTATATACACATGTGATAAAATTACTTTAATACCTCGGGAAATCGATTATGATTAAATAATACTGACTGGCTCTGCAAGATTTAGTTTCACAGAATAAAACTAAATGTATGTGTATACATGCTACAGCAGCCACTTGGTGCAGTTGTAACTTAGAAGGCGAATAATTTAAATTTGATTAGATAATCCCCAAATCTGTCAAAAACATTGGATTGCTTAGCTACTGAATCTTTGAAATAATACAAAATAAAAATTGTGACATTTATAATGTACCGTTCCAACAATCACTGCTCACAGTGCTGTACAAAAGTTCTAGACAAATCTGTAGAATACCCCTTATGTTAACTGTTGATAAAGAAGACAATGACCAGAGAGAGACACCAACCTGCTACTGGAGTTCCGAGAAGAGTAGCAATGCCCTGGAGAAGTTGCAGGAAGCCAAACGCACTGGTGACCGTATGCAGACCAACAAGCTGCACTAGAATCACCATCTGTAGGCAATAGGTGACACTCACACCAAACCCAAACACTATGGCAAACACACAAAGCATGCTGTATGTGTGACACAATGGCAACAGTAGTGTTCCCAGTCCAGCTGCTGCTGTCACCACTGCATACAGCAGCACTGTGTTGAACTGCGAGTGGTCACCTAGGTACCCTGTCACTACTTGACCAACAGTTCTCGCAATGGCAATGACAGACAAGAGAAACACAGCAGCCTCATCTGGTATCTTCATAATTTTTGCTTTGTCTACCAAGTACAGATAGGGTATCCCAATCCAAAGATATAAGGTGAAGCTAGAAAAACAGAATAGTAAATAAGGTCGGTTGTAAACCAGTGACTTATTAAACATGCTCTTAACCAGCAATAGCAATTCTGACTTGAATCTTGTCAACCAAGTTGTGTGTATGGTTTTTGCCTCTGTAGAACTAACTTCACACTCTATATGTCTGATTTCTATAATGTGCAGCTCTGGACAACTTAACCTATGATCTTTTTTATGAAATGACACGTTGATAGGATCATTTGTTTTTTCTAGAGACCCATATGATGTTCCACAATGACGCTGTGGTATTGAAGGTGACCGTGGAGTATCCAAGGCACTGGTTGATTGACTGAGGACCTTTATGATTCTTTTTTGTGACCAATCACACTCAGATCTCACAGCTGTGTACTCCCCATTTGTATCATTCAACTTCAAAATGTCTTCTGAAGAGTTCTGCTTTTCATTTCTTTTGCTAGATTGGCGAGTCCGATATAACATTCCAGAAGGAACAATATGAAAGGCAACAGCACCAAGCAACAGTAGCATGCCCCT
Source organism: Paraescarpia echinospica (assembly GCA_020002185.1). Taxonomy (NCBI): domain Eukaryota; kingdom Metazoa; phylum Annelida; class Polychaeta; order Sabellida; family Siboglinidae; genus Paraescarpia; species Paraescarpia echinospica. The sequence goes on from CM034542.1 coordinate 42,377,488, forward strand.
CCAGCCATACATCCGCACGAGGTATTCCACAAACATAGGGAAGGCAAATGCTCCAAGTCCTGAACCCACAACTGCCAGTCCCGTGGCAAGACCACGGCGTTCGTCAAAATAATAAGTCACGATGATAAGTGTTGGAACATAGGTCATGGCCATACCAACACTGCCCAACATTCCAGTAATGACACACATTTGCACGATGGAGGTAGCCAGAGAGCTGGCAATGAAATACATCCCTAGCAGAAAACCACCACCTATTGCCACAGTGCGACAACTGTAGACATTTGCCAATGCACAGACAATAGGACTGAGCAACAGAGGCAATCCATACAGCAGTGCCGCAATCACAGCAGTTACACCCTTCCCCTGCTTGAAGTGCTCTAGCAAATAGGGATAGAAAACACCAAATGAGTATGACCAGCCGTCTGTAATGAAGTATGCCACAAATGCTCCAAGCAAAATAAGCACCCCCCATCCTCGATCTTGTACAGCAGGGGTGGATGGAAACCAGCTACTCTTTTTGCTGTTATCTTCAGTTTTCAAATGTGCAGAAGTAGAAGGGCCAGTGGAATGAGAAGTTCCTGTCTCCATGTTGGCCTCCTGAAACAACAGACCAGGTATATCACTGTTGTAGCAGTTGTCAGCATTGACATTACATGTACTAACAAATTACCCATCCTCTAGTCTAGATGGCACCACATACACAGATGCAAGGTACAATTTCCTTTAGTATTCACACTGGACGATTACATAATTTGAACTGTTGTTCGCAATGTTACGCATTTTTTTCTGCAACTGTTCCAAGAAAATCATCCACTGATCAGCTGTGGACGGAAATATATCTTTAGAAGGCAATCTCATTCATTTTTTTCAGTTACATTTGTATATATTATACATATATGTATATTCATCATCACTTTCAAACTGCTGTATCTTTGAAATAAGAAACTTTTCATTTTTCATATCCAAGATGTATTTAATTTACCTGGTAAATCTTCATCAGTACCGATGTCGCTGAATGACGTCATGGTGCAAGTGAGGCAGTTCGTAATTGCCCTCGTCTCTGTTGATCGGTGTTCTGGTTTTCGTGCTCCAGATGGCTTCCTTGATATGCCCGATTCTACTGGGAGGGAGTGAAAATTGTAGACAAGGAACCCAACAGAAGAATCCGGCATATCAAGGAAGCCACCTGGATCAGGAAAACCAGAACACCCATCAACAGAGACGGTACTGATGAAGTCGACATGATACGTTGATGAAAGCCTCTACCAGGTAAATTAAATACATCTTGGATATGAAAATTTGAAAGTTTCTGATTTGAAAACGAACTATTGCGTGCTAACTGTTGTTATTTTTTGATAAATTTATATTTCCCTTTTCGTATAATACAAACACTAAACAGTGAAACATGCAACAAGTTATGTAGGTACTACTTCCAGGGACAAATAGTAGAACAATCGTCTCACCTCCTTACAAAGTCAAAAGTGCCGAAAAGGTTAATATGACTACAAGTTGCATGGTATGCTGCCAGTATCGTCGCTTATGTAAAAACAAACATTGATCTGTCCCCAGTTTACTGTGTCTGTGGCACGTTACAGGCACGCCGCACAGCGGCAGCATGCGTGCCAATTTATCACTCAGCTGTCAGACCTTTAACACTAATGTCATTGCCATCCTAAGCATCAAATCCATGTGGCAAATGGACATGGACGCCATTTTTCTTACCACTGGATGAACAATCATTCGATATTATAGATACAGCTTTTCCACTTGGATTCCGTCACCTCCAGACTCTGGACCTAGACTTAGAGCGTACGACTTGTCTTGGTTCAGCTATCGCCAAATACCACACTTGTGTCGGCGGCGATACCGCATCGGCAAGGAATTCATGGACGCTTTGACGAAAATATTGGTAGCTTCGGCGGCGTTAATCAATCAATCAATCTTTATTTCAGACAAACAAAGCATACGTGTAATATGCATTATGTCCATAGTAAAAAAAGTAAAAAAGTATACTATAGTGTATATACTGCACTAATCCACTTCCTACGTAATACAGAGGTGTTATAAACATCGCTGTGTATAATACTCTCAACAATATTGTTCGTCGATGCAGACATTCTACTCATAAGACTGTACATGCATTTTCTAATTCTAGTATTGCAACAGTCCGTGTCAGAACTAACAAACATTAGGCTAGCACTACACCTCATAAGGAAGCTAATACTACCTTATTTTGAATTTTCAAAATATGTAATTGTAAATGCAACAATTTTCGACACATTTTGGAACATTACTCCAAAGAAAAAGCATAAAACCAAAATGTTTGTATACACATTGTGGAGAATATCCAGGAGTACACAACAATCCAAACCAGATTACCATATCATTTTTAGTTCTGGAGTGGTGTAAGTTTATGTTTTCAAAAATGTGGTTTTCTGTAAAATGCCCGTCAAAGATTGAATAATTGCATTGATTGCATGAAAGAGCCACACCTCATCCATGAATAAAAGTGTTTTATAGTTATGTATTTGTTATAAAAGGTACCTTTATTGATAGTAAACATGCACAACTACTGGGATATCGAAGAAAACACATTTTAAGTATTTTGGTTAAAAACCACCATTCTAGCTGCCGCCCCTTAAACTTACACTGGAGCTGTATGTTTTTAAATATGCAACATTTGCAAATTTAAGTTTGAACATCAACAATATCTTCCAAATGGTGGTCATACACCATTTAGGTTGGAAACTGGTTTGGATCATGCTCCACTGATCATAGCTGCCACGCTTCAGTATAATAGTTGATATAAAAATAAGTTAACTGATAATCAGACATGAATAACTCAAAAATGTGCCTCGGGTACTCGGAGAATTGAAGACAAATGACATCCCAGGAGCAACTACGAACTGTAGTGTTTTTTCTGTTCATAATTCTAAATGCATTATTATAGGAAACAATAAAGTGCTGCATAGCGGCTTTTCTGTAATTAGCCCATAAGGAACATAAATACACATTACTACAGTAGGATGTGAAAAGTTTGTTCTTCACCTTCACTGAATAAAAGTGAAATTTCCTGAGTAGAATATTGCTTCTGCCGTACAGACTCATTTCTTTGGATTTCATATCCATTTCATCCGACAGATCATCACAGATTATATGGCCAATGTATTTATATGCCTTCATTGTATTCAGAACTCCATCAACAAGCTTAAGAGCTACTTCTAAACCGGTTTTTCTTATTTCAAAAAACATTATCTGCGACTTTACTCTGTTAAACAATATGTCATTGTCACATCCATAATTGTATGATACATCTAGCAGTCTTTGCATCCCCTTAGCCAATGGAGCCAGTAGTACAATGTCATCAGCAGACATGAGGTGATTAGCATCTGATGGGTTGTTTCATCAGTAGCAAACTGAAATCATCCATGTATAAACTAAATAAGAAAACAGATGGCATACCCCCTTGTCTAACTCCATTAGTCATAGAGAAGAAGTTGGAAAATACCGAACCCCATTTAACACACATAGTCTGATTACAGTACCACTGACATATCACTTTAATTAAATATTTAGGCACTGCAAGCTTAAGTATAGCTTCATAAATAATTTGTGTGTGATCCACCCTGTCAAATGCCTTGGTGACATTGTTTACGATTTGCGAATGAAGAATTTCCTGATGTATCCACCAGCAGGTCATCTTTGGGGGTCGTAGAAATGTTATAGCACATTGCTTCCACGTTAAAGGAGGCGTAGGTGTCATGTTTGGTTCCCAGCTGGGTGCATTTAAGAGTGCACTTAATGTAATGTTAAGTGACTAGGTGACATACGTGCATGGATCTAACCTCGATTCGAACATAGTCAGGAATCGACCAGGTCTTGCTTTCAGCGTAGTAGCTCATTTCTGGTGCCAATCACGGTACTTGGTTTGCTCCGAGCTGAACGTTTCTTCTTCTCCATCACCGTGAAGTCTTCGTTCATTTTGCTGACTGTTGTCGACGATGCGGCAGAAAAGAACCACAGATCTTGGTCTCTTCAGCAACACATGGAGAATCACCAGTCACACCATTCATCGATGTGGTTACTGTCGCCCCTGAAGATGGCGACTTAGGTGATAGGTCCTTCTTCCTTCTATGTGGGACAGCCGGTTTCACGGCTTCATTAGTCGGAACTGGAGGCAAATCGACCACCTGGCTTCGTTACATTGGTGCTGCGGTTGGCCCATACATACTGTGATATGTTGTTTTGCTGACAAAGCTTGATCTCCTCTCTCATTGAGGACATTTCGGCACGCATTCCCTGAAACTCATGTACCAGGAATGCAAAGTCAACGTTACACACATCTAGTGGAACAGGCGGGACAAGTAACAAGCCACAAACTTAGGTAGCATGCTGGACTGCGAGACGCTTTTATGGAGAATGTGAAGAATGTCTTCCATGTTTGCTTTGTCTTTGCTGGGCCCGTGACGCTTCATCATTCTTACCCCAGTTGCACTGAATGCAGAGCAGCTAAATATCTTCATCTTCGCATCTTCAATTTCCTTTTGATCCGTAAAAGTCTGTACATATAACTTCACTAGAGTACTTGTACTTCACTAGAATAAGCGTGACGATCAACGCGAAAAGGTGTTGGCTGGTTTAGATGTTAGTATATCAGATTGGTGGGAATAACTGCTACTTAAGTATGTGTATTTTAGGGTATAGCTCGAGCGTGTCAATACAAAAGGAGCTCCTATCATCTCATGCAATCATTTCACTGTAGTTATCATGTTACACGATGCTTGTGTGTGTGCTCGAGCTCGCGTGCGTGCGTGCGTGTTTATAATATATGGCACCGGTACAGCCCAGAGAACATCCCTGGCTTGCGAGGATAAACGTAGGCCTACACCACTTTTGGTGTTGGTGGCGATACCACTTCGGCAAAAACAAACAAAGCCGGTATAACCGAAGAGACAGTGAATGCAACCGAAGCGTCCCCTAAACACTAAACGAGTTCGCCGTATAAATTAAGCGACTGATTCCAGCTCACGATGTGGCGCCATTCGTATTGCCTAGATTACCCATATTCCGCAGTTAGGCGCCACTTGTTTCTCGCTCCTATAATTATTGCCAGGGGACCGGTTCAAGAAATATTTCCTCTTAAACATAACTTTTTTGTCTCAAGTGGGACTCATTTGCTTCAGCGGGGAGGGAGGGGGTTGGGGTGCATATATACGCACCCATCGCGCCCCCAACCTACGGGCTTGTGCTTGGAAGGCAGGTACCACGTTGAAATTAATCATCATTACTTAATGATGATTAATTTTCATACCAATTGTTGGCAAATATAAATAGCTTGGTAATATATATATCCTATATACTACAATGAAAGATGATTTTGATATCACGAGACAGTGTAGTCAGATCTATGCTCAGGGTAAATTTTTCCGGATTTAGGACTGACGTGGAAGCCCCTGGGTAGTGATTGCCGGGTATATCGTATCATAATAGTTCCCACTCCTCTCTACGTTCAACAATAGGGACTTCACAGCAAGATACGACTTTAGTCCATTTAGAACACCAATTTGCAACACATTAAAGCACTCGAGTTACGTTTTTTGAAGAGAGAAAAAAACTTGGTAATATGGAAGTGAAATATACATTAAAAGCAAATTGTAAATTAACACTTATTTGAGAGTTATTTAGGATTTTGTCATTAAATTCAACTACAATATAACCCCTGTTGGCAACGTTAATTAATTAATTAAAATGAATGTAGTTTTTCTGGAAATTCTACTTAATTAAATTAACTCAACTCAATTATGTTAATTCAATTACCAAATTAACAATTTAAATGAACCCGTGCCTGTTGCAACATCATCTGCAGCCCTGACTCCTCAACCACAACAAATGCTACGGGCTTAAGCACAATTTGCAGCGAGGTTGTCAGCTCACATGTCAGAGCACAATCTCTGTAAGCCAGTCAGCGTACAAACCGAATCACAGCGTTGAGACGGCCCTTGTCTGTGTGCAGAATCACATCATGCACGCAATGGACAATCATAATGTTGTCATCATGGTTCTCTTTGATTTATCGGCTGCGTGTGACACCGTCGACCATGAAGTGATGTTGCATAGACTCTCACATGATATCGGAGTGGTCCAAGATGCACTGGACTGGTTTAAGTCATACCTGAGAGACAGTCTGTCCATATTCATGGTGCTACATCACCTGCTCGTCCTCTGGCATACGGGGTACCACAAGGCTCCGTGCTGGGTCCTCAGCTGTTCTACCAGTTACTAAGATTTAAATACGATGACCCTCGCACCAACAATCACGATGAAGGGTACGCTATCTCACGCGACTCACGAGAAAGGCAGGCAAGATACACCCCAATATATTTGAGTTGGTTGAGCTGTTCAACCAAAAAGAGGCCTCATCACTCGTCTCCATCCTCCAGCTAGAGTCGGGTCAGCCTGCCCTCAAGCGCAGGAAGAAGTACACCAACCTCGACGCTCGTTTGGACGAACTTGGATTAGAATACATGCTGTGTGACCAGGGAATTGAGTCACTCTCAGTGCCATTGGACACATGATGGACAATTTCACTTAATTTAATTGACTAGTTATGCATATATGTGATATTATGTGTGCAAACAAACAACTGATTATCAACTTTGATCACACAGTTTAATGTTTTCTCACAACACCAAATTGATCAATGCTATGAACACAGTAATGTGTTTATTTTATATTACTATTTAATGTATATTTCCTTTAGTGGTTGGTTACCTAATTGTACCTGTGTATGACAAATAAAAGAGGATTTTTACGTTTTTTAAATGTGCACTAGATATATGACTATTTTCTTATTTCATATCAGGTACCTAAAATTATGGTTGGGTAGAACACTGAATGGAACAGCCAGGTAGGGTTGGCAAAAGGATAAGTAGTGGCACTAGTCCCCCGTTAGTGCCAGTAACCCCCGGGAGGTTAGTGGGACGGGGGCTAGGGGTAGTAAACCCTATGCAGTTTACTACCCCTACGACCTGGTCCCTCATTCACACTAGTGACTCAGTCTTCCGGTGTCACACAAACGTAATTAGCTAGCAGTTGCACTTGACCAACATATGTAAATTAAAACTCTTGTCCATTAAGACAGCGAGATAAGGCCTGATCGAGTGGTCTCGCATATTTACTTAGTAAGCACGATTAGCCGTCTATGCTAACTGTGCGATGATACTATCAGAGCAAGATATCCTCTCCTAAGTCCAATATTTGTTTGAAGGGACAGAGCGCGAACAAATTTACGGACGTGGTTGTTCTCGCAAACTTGCAGCTTCTGTTGTTGTTCTGTTAATGCCGCGGCATCCAGACCATAAGGGCATGCCGGTGTAACACACGTTCTCAGGAGTTTTTCTTTAAGCTTTTTCGAGATATTTCCGTTCATCATGACTCCCTCTTTCTTTCTCCAAGCATTATATCCACATCTCTTCCTTGTGTCCTTTCATACGTTGCTTCCACCATCATCGCTTCTGCTTATGGCATTCCCATCCATCTCACAGTTAAAAACAGACGACCTTTTTAAACTGTCATGCATGACATTTTTCTACAGATATAAAAATGGAACCGTTCCAGAATATTTAAAGATATGTTCACTGCTAATGAAAATGTATCAAATATACAAAAAAGACACGCACGCACGCACGCACGCACGCACGCACACACACACACACATTGTATTCACACTATATGTAGTAGTAGTAGTGGTAGCAGTAGTAGTAGTAGTAGTAGTAGTAGTAATAGTAGTAGTAGTAGGATTGGTTTTGTTAGTACTACTGCACAAATTGCAACTCATCATTTTTATACATGTACACTCTAGTCAAACAGCACCAATAATGACCACTGCACCATATGCAGTAATAGGGAGGTTTGCACGATAGCGATCTCTCAGGTCTTAGTGCAGGCCTCTCTGGATCATAAAGACCATGTAAAATGTGGTTTCAAGTATCCACGGACATTTATCAAACATATTTACTGGCGTCCAGTGATCACTGCACTGAAACAAAAGGCTGACTCGATCAGTTCTCTAGCTGTGTGTAATAATATCTAGTTGATTCACTCGAGTTGTTGTTAATTGCTTCCGTCAGGTAGATATAAATTACTGACTCACACTGTCCCCTCATTGAGTGCACTGCATACGCACACACACGCACACACACGCACACACGCACACACGCGCACACATGCACACACGTACACACGAACGTGCGTAAACGCACATACGCACGCACGCACACTGAAGACCCCTTTAATTCGTATATTTTGGAGATTTTGTAGAAAAATACATAAAATGTTGCTATTTTGGTGAGATATAAAAATACACTTTTAGCCAGTTAATAAATTGTATTTAAAATCTGATTTGTAGCGAGTATGAATAACAGAATTCATTTAGTGATACATTACAAACATGTACCGTAATTGTAAGTATCATATCACAAAAACCTATTCTCATAAGTATTATGGGATTGGAATTCATGATAAAAATGATGGTTTCAGACAGTCGAATACCACATAGCCGCTAAATTTTAAGTTTTGGTGGCTACACATAAAATAAATCACACATGTAAAACAATTTTAAGTTACAATAGCTAATCAACGCCAACCCGTTACATATTGAACAAGTGGTTGCGGGGGTACAGTCGAACCCGTCAACATCTGCCATGGCACAGATACTATTGTATATGAGATTAGATAATTATGTTCACGCGAATACGGCGTTAAGTGAAGGAGAGATAAGCTCAGTGACATAATATACATGTACCGGGATGGAAACCCACACCAGACAGTCTCATTGCTCCAGTACTATTCGTTTTAATGATGCATATTTTAAAATGGTTATGTGAAGCGGAGCTTTCTTGTCTCATCTAAGAGGATGCGAACGCACCCAGTGTACCCATGTGACCTACGCTTATAAATAGTGCTGATGTAGAGGTTGTGCTCTGGGCGAGGCTACTTAAGGGCTCAGCACACTGTCAGTTTTCCCATTGGCGACCATGTTAATGTTGTGTGTGATTATAAGAAAACGTGACCTATAAAGTTTCTTAAACTTCCCACCTGCTGTTATTATCATCTCATTGACATGCGGGTCGATTTTAGTCAAAATCTAATATCTCTAGCTCTTGCAAAATGCCTGTATGTATGACACCCGTCAATATTTACAAATGCATGCAGGCAGTAATCCGGCTAAAGTGTCAACTAGCCAAATTGCTGCCAGATACCCTTCCGCTTAGTAAAATCAGCTAAAAAGACACCATTTTACTGTCAACAGCTGCAACAATCACATCTAGAAATCTGACTACTCAAATGCACTTATGTCAGAGCAAGTGAACATTGTAAAAAATCATTTCTCAAAAATATAATGCACTTTGTTTCGTCTGTAATCAAGCAGGAAGTCCAACAGTGTGCTGACCCCTTAAACCACAGTGACTTAAACCCACCAAGCTTAGCAGGATATGCAAATATATAGTACGTGACCCCATCTGACCACTGGACTAGAATAAGGTCAACCATCTTAACGACCGGGGCAGCGTGTGGATGCTGGCTGTGGCAGATGTTGCGGTCGGCTAGGGATACACTGAAGCATTTTGTCGAAAGATTGTAGGCCTACGTATTAATTTAGGATTCTACCCACCTACTAAATTCTGGGCAACCGTGCGATTCGATTTACATATACACGGCACTTGGGTGAACAGGTAAGCAATGTGTTTTATTAACTATTCCTTATATATACATATATATATATATATATACATATATATATATGTATACATATATATATGTATATATATATATATATATATATATATACATATATATATGTATATATATATATGTATATATATATATATCTTCTTCTTCCCCTTGCTCCCTTGCGGGGTGGGGTCCACGTCACTTGGTAGCTTCTTCTACTTTTCTTGTCAGTTCTTTCCACCTCTCTCTCTCATCCGCAATTGCCATCCATTCATGGCTGTTGACGCCAGCCCTCCCCAGGTCTCGTTTTATGCTGTCGTTCCATCTCAGCCTTGGTCTTCCTGTCCTTTCGCCAGTCTGTCTTCACCCATTCTATGTACATGTCCCGCCCATCTCATTCTGTTACCGGCTACTTTCCTCTTCAGGTGTTTTTTCATTCCAATCTCCTCTCTCAATTCCTTCATCTTCCTTCTATCCTCTCGTGTTACTCTACATATTCTTCTGACCCAGTTGTTTTCTGCCACCTGTAGTTTCTCCTCCTGTCTCTCTGTCAGTGGCAGTGTTCCCAACCCATATATACAGGCTGGTACAACGCAGGCTTCTAACACTTTTCCTTTCAATTGTTTCTTCGGTGTTCTGTCCCACATAATGCCTTCTACCCTCTTCCATGGTGCTGCTCCTGCTTGCACCTTCCTCTGTATTTCTGTACTACTCCTTCCATCCTCACACACTGTACCGCCCAGGTACAAAGCTGTCCACTTGTTTAATGGTCTTTCCGTCAATAACTACATGCAGATCTACCTCCTGTTCACCTATCCACATTACTTCAGTCTTCTCCAGGTTCATGTGGAGGCCGTGTTTTATGAAGGTGTCACTCCATTCTTGTAAAGCTTTCTGTAGTTCCTCTTTGTTATCAGCCACCACTGCTAGATATCTTTCCACTGATCAGGTTCATCACCATAATGAAAAGCAGGGGACTCAAGGCACTTCCCTGTCTGAGTCCTACTTCCACTCCAAATTGTTCCGATGTTTCTCCTTCGACTCTCACTACCGCTGTTGTCTCCTTGTACATTACCTCCACCATTCTGGCTTCTGCTTCTCCAACCTCCATCCATCTCATGACTGCAAATGCAAGTTCTCTCGGCACGGTGTCAAATGCCTTTTCCAGATCTACAAAACCGAACGCTACATCCTTTTTAAATTCTCTCTTCTTCTCGATAATTTGTCTGATGGCAAACAATCCATCATCTGTTCCTCTCCCTTTCCTAAATCCCAGTTGATTCTCTCCGGTTTTGCTCTCCACCGTAAGCCTCATTCTAGCATCCAGTATCCTTTCCAAAAATGTCAGGGCTTGGCTCAGTAATGTGATGCCTCTGTATCTCCCTGGGTCATGGATGTCCCCTTTCCCCTTCCATATCGGCACAATCACTCCTCTTCGCCACTTTGCTGGTATCTCTCCTGCTGTGAAGCACACATTAAACAGCCACTTGATTCCAACTAGTCTGTTTGCTTTCACCATTTCCACTGAGAGTTCATCCACTCCTACAGCCTTTCCAGTTTTCGTCTTCTTTACTGCTTTCTCCACCTCTTCTGTTATTGTCCTCATCTCCAGCTCTCTCCTTACAGTATGAAGTATCTCTATCTCACATTCTTCCTCCGGATTTAGTAGTTTCATGAAGTACTCCTCCCAAACACCCAACACTTATTTTGTTCCAGTGACCAGTGTCCTGTCGCTTCTCTTCATTGCTGATGTTCTTTGCTGCCTCTTTCTCTATCCCTGGCAAGTTTGAAGATCAGTTTTTTCCCTCCATCTTCTTCAATCTTATCACATAATTCCTGCTGTTTATCATCTCTTGCTTTAGCAACTGCCTTATTTGCTGCCTTCTTCTTCTCCCTGTACTTCTGCTTTAGCCTTGTCTTTTCTTCATCACTCGCTTCTTCCGCACACTTCAGTGCCTCCTTTTTTTTATCGTATTGCATGTTCAACTTCCTGGTTCCACCACCATTGTTCTTTCTTCTTTCGGCTTTGTGTCGACTTTCCTGATGTTCGGCCACATATCTCCTCAGCTGTTCTAACAAAGCCTTCCTTAAGTGCTTTCCACTCTGATTCCACATCCTCCCTTTGTTCTTGGAGTAGCCTGAACTTCCTCTCTACTTCGGTTTTGTATTAGGTCATCACCCATCATATATATATATATATATATACGCACACGCGCGCACACATACACACGCACGTACGCACACACACACACACACACACACGCATGCTTATATCCGCCATTTTTAAAGATGCAGCCCTTCAAAGCATATTATTCCCATATCTCAAGAACTACACAACATAGAATCACAAAGTTTATGTCCAAATGAATGTTTTTAGATGTGACGATTTTAAATATATTACTTTTGGCCTGCGTTGACTTTACAATAGATCCGCCATTTTGAAATATCCGCCATTTTGAAAGATGGCGGTAGACAAAGCCCTGTTATTCCCGTATAGTCCAGCGGATAGGTGAAAAGATTGTTTATAAAAGCACAGATAAAAGCAAGACACTTTGCTCATCTATTCTATACAACAATTGAACCATTATAAAGATTGGAGGCATTCCAGATTTTGCAGCGTTCAGAAATGGCGGCCAGTTTAAGATATATATATATATATATATAAATAATATTATATATATATATATATATATATAATATTATATATATACGCACACACGCGCGCGCGCACACACACACACGTATGTGTGCGTGCGTGCGTGTGTGCGCGTGTGCAAGTGCGTGCGGGCTGCGTGCGTTTGTGCGGTGTATGTGGGCATGAGAACGAGGGAAGTAGTAAGTGAGCAACTGGTGCGTGTGCGGTGTTGACCGATAACGGCTGTGTCCGGCCTGTAACACGATGCTATCTGTCCACTAACACAGTTAATTTATGGGTCAGTGCAGTCACGCTCTCAGTATGGTTAGGGGTTATGTCCCAGTTAGTCTTCCTGTTTCGTTACAGTTTTGTTTTGTTTCGAAAAAGTGCAGTGTTTTTTTGTTAAATGATTTTTACAAAATTCACCTGTTTTGAGTAGTCAGATTTCCAGGTGTGATTGTAGAAGCTGTTGACAGTAAAATGGTGTATTTTTAGTTGATTTACTAAGCGGAAGGGTATTTGGCAGCAATTTGGCTATTTGACCCTTTAGCCGGAGTACTGCCTGCATACATTCGTAAATATAATGACGGTGTCATGCATAGAGGCATTTTACGAGAGCTAGAAATATTAGATTTTGACTAAACTCAACCAGCATGTCAATGAGGTAATGATAACAGCAAGTAAGAAGTTTAAGAATGTTTGAAGGTCACGTTTTCTTATAATCATACAAAACGTTAACATGGCTACCAATGGGAAAATTAACTGTGTACTCACCCCGTTAGTCGTATTGTATCGTAGAATCGCTCTAATAAAGCTATTTCTTGCCATCAACATGACTCGTGTCATAGTGGCGAATGAATGAGTCTGTCTCTCTTGAGCTATCCTCTACCAGATGGTGCCTTTCCAGTACTCGTCTAGTTCGTTTCTCCACCGTCTCGCCTGTCTTCCTCTAGATCGTTTTCGTTCGTAAGGTTTCCAGTAGTGATACGCGATGTCCATCGGTTATCTCGTAGTCTACTGATGTGCCCTGCCCAGGTCCACTTCTGTCTTCTGATTTGTTTTATCACGTCTATGACCTTTGTCTTCTCTCTTACCCAGATGTTCGTTTTTCTCTCCCGATAAGTGATGTTTAACATACTTCTTTCCAACTGAGTTACCAACTGAGTTACCCTTGAAGATGTTGCGGTGTTTTGCGAATGCTGTCCAGCCGGCAGTGATTCGTCTTTGAATCTCCTTGTCTTGGTTTTTTGTTTCTGAAGCTGTATCTCTGTCCCAGATAGACATAGCTTTCAACGTTCTCTATATTCGTGGTGGTGATATATATTGATGTGTCGTTTTCTAGCATCACTTTTGTCTTGGAGATATTAATCTTCAGACCTTGTTTTTTACGTTGATCAGCTAGCTCCTGCAGCATTTGTTGTAGTTCTTGCGGTGTAGTAGCGCATATGAGTGTATCGTCGGCAAAGCGAAGATGACTGAGATATTCTCCAGGCCGTCTATCCTCAAGCCTCTGGTTTCCCAAGTCAGTCTTCGGATTATGCTTTCGAGTATTGCCGTAAAACAGCTTGGGCTATATGATGTCATTCTGTCGTACTCCTTTCTTGATGTTGATCTGGTTGCTTGCTTTGTGTAGGTGGACTCTCACCGAGATGTTGGTGTAGATGTTTTTCAGGAGTTTGATGTGCACGTCTTGTATCCCCCATTCTTGAACTGAGGTCAGTATTGCTTGAGTTTGCACAGAGTCTAAAGCCTTCTCGTAGTCGACGAACACGATGTAGAGCGGGATATTATATTCTCGGCATTTCTCCTTCAGTTGGTTTACGACATGGATGTGGTTTGTCGTTGAGTACCTGCTTCTGAATCGTGCTTGCTCTCCTGGTTGGTTTTCGTTGAGCTTCTTCTCTAGCCTATTCGTTAGTATTTGTGTGAGTAATTTGTAGATGTTTGATAACATACATATGCGGCTGTTGTTCTTTAAGTCTTTCTTAATTTTCTTCTTGAAGATTACCACCGTTTTTTCGTTCTTCCATGCGGTGGGTATTCGTTTTTGTGATAACCATTTACTATACAGTCTAGCTAGTGTCTTCTTTGAGATGGTATCTTCTTCTGCTTTTAATATTTCAATGTTTAATTGGTCGTTGCCTGATGCCTTCCCATTCTTCACACCCCTTATCGCTGTTTCCACCTCCCATGGTGTTATGTCTGGTACCTCTTTCGGGTCCGTGTGAATTATGGTACTCTGTCAACTCTCGTCTTTATTTGATTGTTGATTGCTTTGGCTACACATGTCGCACTTAGTTGGATCATCTATGTGATGTTTTCGCTCAAGTTGTCGATGTTGTCTAGTTCTTGTAGTACTTCGAATTGATTTTGCAGTTCGAGTTGGAATTATATATTTTTTGTTCCTATTTGTGTGGTATCTATTCTAGGCGAGCGGTAAATCCCCCAAAAGTGCTTTATTTCAGGAATTTAAATGCCCCCCATAAACACACCGAAATGTTATATCATTTGAAAGCTCCCCGTCCCAACGAGGCCTGTCGTAGAGCTGCCAAATGGTGCAGTAAGCATGAATTCAAGGTCAAACAAGGTCACCGTCAAATGATGAATTTTCGAAATTGTGCATTTCCGCAATCGTCATAACATTACAATGGTCGCATATCTATTTTATTTAATTACCAGATGGCCATGTAATATATATGTTTGGAAAGCTAATTGTCTCCCCGTCAAAATGTGATACGACTTGGAGGTGATACCTGATACGATAGTGGAGCTAAGGTCAAACAAGGTCACCGTGAAATGATGTACATTCTTTTTTGTAATACCGCGAAAGCCATAAAGTTACAATGACCCTGCAACTGATTCATTTATATGTACGAGTCATATACTGTGAAAAACCGATTTCACCCCGTCAAAATGAGATATGACATGGAGCTGTCAGTTGATGGAGTAGGTGTGGAGCGACGATCAAACAGAGTCACGTTCGAAACTGTGTCATCCCGCAAACGACGTACAGTATAAATGGCTGCGTGTATCTACTTTGCTTACCTACTCATGGCAACGTCGTACACCTTTAGGAAGCCCACTCTCTCCCTGTAAAAGTAAGATACGTAGTAGGTGTGAAGTAAAGGTTAAACAAGGTCACAATCAAACCACGAATGTTCAAAACTACGCCATTCCACAAAAGTTCTACACTTACAATAGTTGCGTAGCTACTTTATCTACAAACACTAGGCCATGTTATATACCCTTTGATAGCGCATTGTATCCGCGTCAAAATGATGTATTGCATGAAGTTATAAAGTGGTGCTTGACAGTTACGTCTACAAACATGTCTGGCCTGGTTGTCAGGATATAGTCAATTTCATTCTTTGTTTCTCCATTTGGGCTTTTTGACGTCCATCTTCCCCCTGCTTTCTTCTGTATGTACATATGCATATATATTATACGTACACAAACATGGAAATTTGATGTTATTGTTTATTATGAATTATACATTGCCTATATTCTATAAGTGAACAACGAAGTAATGAATGTAACGAATGAATGTAAAGTCGACGTTTCTTTCTCAAGACGAACGTAGACTGGGGAATACAGGCCAACGTTATGAAACATTTCAATGCGGTGGAGTACTCAAAAAGTAAAGTAAAAATAGTGTTACTTTTAAGGATACCTTTACCTTTTTATTCGCCGGTATTGCATTAAATATAACGGTATGTTCTTATATAGCTAGGCATCGGTATTGAGTGGGGTACCACAGGGATCAGTATTAGGACCTATATTATTCTTAATATATATCAACGATTTGGATGACGAAATAACAAGCAAGGTGTTGAAATTTGCGGATGATACAAAAGTGTTTAGAAGGATTAAAAGTGATGGAGATAGACAGCATTTACAAGATGATCTTGACAGGTTGATCAAATGGTTTGAAAAGTGGCAAATGCTGTTCAATTTTGGGAAATGTAAATGCCTCCACACAGGACATGGGAACGAAGAGGTAGAATATACAATGGGGGGGGAGTACTGTACTAAGTACTACTGTAAAAGAAAAGGACTTAGGGTTAACCATTAGTGCTGATAGGAAGGTTTCAGAGCAGTGCGGAATTGCAGCTTCAAAGGGAAATCAAATCCTTGGATTAATTAGGCGAAACATAACGTATAAGGAAAAAGAGTTAATAATACCGCTGTACAAAACAATAGTTAGGCCTCATTTAGAATATTGTATTCAAGCGTGGAGGCCATATCGCAGGAAGGACATATATATGCTAGAAAGAGTGCAGAGGAGAGCAACTAAAATGATACCAAAACTGAGGGATCTTAGTTACGAAATACGCCTAAAAAATGCGGTTTAATAACACTAGAGACCAGAAGATTGAGAGGAGATCAGATAGAAGTGTTTAAAATGGTTATGAAAATATTGATAGAAATATATTTTTTTCAGTTAAGAAAGATAGGACTAGAGGACATGAAGTTACATTAGCAAAGGGGCAGAGTAGATTCGAAAGAGTCTCGCGATTGACAGTCCGAAGCTCTAGGCATTATGCCACCACGCTCCACAATATACAAACATACATTTACAACTGAACTAGTTTGTTTATATTACTGCATAGTTATAGTGAAGCCTAATGTTTTAGTGACAGCAAGTCAATCATTTTGTTTGATGCAGATATGAAGGACCAAGGTGACCTGAGTAAACCCGCATATGCACCTGTTGCTGTGACAGACACAGTGGCTACGGGAGTCAAGGACAATATTGATGGTGAAAAAGAGAAGAAAGATGAAAAACCACAAATGGTCACCGTCAACGATATGGTAAGTTTAGTGCAAAAATATGTTTATTATACATATATTGTTTTGCAACGAACCCATAAATTATGTTATGGGAATATATATATATATATAATAAAGTATTTTTAAGCATGTGATTTGCATTAGATGAGTTTGTATCATATAT
Organism: Paraescarpia echinospica; assembly: GCA_020002185.1. NCBI lineage: Eukaryota > Metazoa > Annelida > Polychaeta > Sabellida > Siboglinidae > Paraescarpia > Paraescarpia echinospica. Next base: position 42,394,809 of record CM034542.1, read on the forward strand.
ATATATATATGATATTGTTTTATAACAAACTATAGCATAGTTTTTTTACTCAATGACGTTGATTCCACAGTGGTTTTTACACCACTGTTTGTATTCATCATGTTACAGTTCCGATTTGCAACCAAAGGTGATGCAGCTCTCATGATCACGGGCATACTGTGTGCAGTCATCCACGGAAGTGCCATGCAGTTCCTGATCATCATATTTGGTGACATGATTGATTCATTTGTCACCAATGAAAAAGAAATTGCAGTCAACTACACTGCATTTGGAATGACAGAAAAATATGCGAAGGGACATCCTAATGAACTTAAGTAAGTGTCCTTAATTTGTAATTTAAATGTTTGTTATTGTCTTTTCTCGTTACGCTGGCATAATTCATTAATTTATTTTCGTTTACATGACCCCTAAAGATCATGATGATTCGTTTCCCAACGATCGGTCTGGGACTCTATGCATAAGTTGAAAGTTCTGAAACTGCATATGTCCTAAGCAATCGGTTTCTCGTGCATTACTTATCTTCTTCGTGTTGAACAACAAACGTTTGCCGTTAATGATAATGATGTAAAACTAAGTGACATGTTAACTACCCTAATTAACCACCCGATCAACAGCATTCTGTTGTATTAACTTTAACAGATCACAATATACAAATATTCGAACGCTAATAACATGCCCTATCGAATGCAAGCACAAATGTTCCGGTCATCGGCTATATATATATATATTTTTTCTACTCAAGTACAGTAACGACGTCCCAGCTCTGTATATATGCATTCGATAGGGCATGTTATTAGCGTTCGAATAGTTGTATATTGTGATCTGTTGAAGTTAATACAACAGAATGCTGTTGATCGGGAGTATATATATATATATATATACAGAGCTGGGACGTCGTTACTGTACTTGAGTAGAAAAGTTAACTTTTCGTGAGTAATGAAGTACATTTTTTAGGAGTACTTTTATTGTAACGAAGTACAAATGTGTGTACTTTTCATAGATGTAATGAAGTATCCATAATTTATGCGTTAAAAAAATGGAGCTCCAAAAATATTAGTAACAATAATGCATGAAGCCCGGAGCTGGTTTCCGCCAGCATATATCTATAAATAGATGCTCAAGCTCAACAAGGTGTTTGTTTGAGGAACCAGCCTGTCACTGTATCCTGCTGAGGATTCTGTCCTGTTCAATAAAGTGTTTGTTTTGCACACTACCAATATTTTCATAACCATTCAATATTTTAAACACTTCTATCTGATCTCCTCTCAATCTCCTGGTCTCTAGTGTTGTTAAACCACATTCGTTTAGGCGTATTTCGTAACTAAGATCCCTCAGTTTCGATATCATTTTAGTCGCTCTCCTCTGTACTCTTTCTAGCATATCTATGTCCTTCCTGCGATATGGCCTCCACGCAATACAATATTCTAAATAAAGCCTAACAATTGATTTGCACAGCGGTATTATTAGCTCTTTTTTCTTATACGTTATATTTCGCCTAATTAATAAAAGGATTTGATTTCCCTTTGAAGCGGCAATAAACTTACTGCACTGCTCTGAAACTTCATATCAGCACTAATGGTTAACCCTAAGTCCTTTTCTTTTACGATAGTACTTAGTACAGAACCTCCCATTGTATATTGTACATCTTCGGTCCCAAGTCCTAGGTGGAGGCATTTATATTTCCCGAAATTGAACAACATTTGCCATTTTTCAGACCATGTTATAAATTTGTCAAGATGATCTTGTAAATACTGTTTATCTTCATCACGTTTAATCCTTCTAAACAATTTTGTATCATCCGCCAATTTCAACACCTTGCTTGTTATATCATCGTCCAAATTGTTGATATATATTAAGAATAATATAGGTCCCAGTACTGATCCCTGTGGTACCCCACTCAAAACTGATTTCCAGTTTGAATCCTCCCCGGCAACTACTACCCGTTGTCTTCTGTCAATTAGCAATTTTTTATCCAGTTAATTAAGCCATTTCCTATGCCATGGGCCTTTAATTTAAGCAGTAATCTTTGATGTGGCACTTTGTCGAAAGCTTTCTGAAAATCTAGGTAAATGGTATCTACTGGTGATCCCTCGTCTACCCACTTAGTGATATCTTAAAAAAACCATAACATATTTGTTAAGCATGACCTCGCATTTAGAAACCCATGTTGAGATGGGTTTAATAAATTTAACAAGAAAATCCACCATGTGATCTTAAATTAGTCTTTCTAATAATTTGCAAATCATTGATGTTAAACTCACTGCTCTGTAGTTCTCTGGCTTGTCTCTGGAACCTTTTAAAAAAAATAACGGTAAAATGTTTGCTTCTTTCCATTCTAAAGGAACCACTCCACTTAGCTACCGTTTCCGGGGTTACAATTAACTGTCCTAAATAGTCTGATTTCGCCCCCTGAACTTAGCCTCTGGTACTGGCAGTGAATTAATATCTTCCCTGGTAAACATCGAACTAAAATACTCTTTCAGGTCTTCTGCCATTAATAATCCATCTGATATTATATTTCCAGCACTATCTTCTAGAGGACCGACCTTATCCTGAACTTTCTGTTTGCTCCGAACATATGCATAACAATTCTTGCTGTCTTGTTTTATATTACAAGCTAATTTTTTTTCGTAGCTTCTCTTCGAATTTCTAATTTCAGTTATAGCTTGGTTTAGTGCTTCTTTATAAATGTTGTAGTCTTCGTCATTTCCAGTACGTCTATATGACGTCCACGTCATTTGTTTGTACTTAATTTTTCTAATGGCTTCTTTCGATAAGTAATTCTTTCTGGATCGTTTCCCTCGTTTTTTCAAGGGAACAAATTTATCAACGATGCACTCAATTTCACTTGTTAAGATATTCCAGCATTCTGTTGCTGTCATATTCTTCAGTGTGTTGTTCCAGTCTATCTTTGCTAAATATTTCCTAATTTCCTTACACCTTCCTTTGTGGAAAATTTTATATATATATATATATCTGTGTGTGTGTGTGTGTGTGTGTGTGTGTGTGTGTGTGTGTGTGTGTGTGTGTGTGTGTGTGTGTGTGTGTGTGTGTGTATTTGCGTTTGTGTAGGCTTGCTCTCTTAAATAACCTGAATATATATTGGTTTCCAAAAATCTGAGGAAACCTTCGTGCGAAAAATTAATATTCTGAATTACTAATAGTTATCGATTGAGTATAAACAAATTGTTAACAAAATGATCTTAATTGTGAAAAAATTAACATTATCTAACACAAATAAACGTAGCGAATTAATTATACATAATAAGGCGGTGGATACCAACCAGTTATGTTATTGTAAGTTCACAATGATTAATGTCGTCAACAGGTTATGCTTTGGTAGGGATGTTAACAAACGGAACCCAATTACATGATTTCACACTTATTTGGGGAATACTAAATATTTCTTTGCAACTTCAACGACTTAAGTAAGAGCCCATTGAAGTTGCAGCCTCCCGGGACCCAGACGATTTTATTTGCAACGCTGTATTGTGTCATTTTTTGTCAAACCTAAAACTTACACCGAATGATGGCACGCCAACCAGGTTTATTAAAAGTGGTAGCTACCAGTTTCACATACACTTTCACCGAAGCAATCAAACAGAAAAACGAGACAACGTCCAAGGGGACATCGAATTGGACAACCAAAAAATGGATATGCAATCTTAAATTTTCATCGACGTCCCTAGCTGCAGCAAGGTCGATAAATAATAATGATTTTATAATAATAATGTTGTCAATGAGCGTATCTTGAATCAATGTAGCTAACTTGCTAGTCCCATAACTGCAATGCTTGAGGGTTGTCGGGACCCGGGTGCAAAACATAATTGTGTGTATATATGTATATAATATATATATATATATATATATACGTGTCATCAAATTGTTAAGGACGCATTGTATGTATATTGTACGTTGATCACAGCATGACTCACATTGTCCCTCTGTCTGTATGGATGTCCTCGTGCATGCATTGACCCTATGTCTGTGTGGATGCCCTCGTTCATGCCTTGTCACCGTGTATGTATGGATGCCTTCGTTGATGCCTTGACACTATGTCTGTAAGGATGTTCTCACTCATGCCAGAATGTTTCACCTTATCCCTGTAGAGTTGTATTGGCAGAAGCCGGCATGGATCACCTTGCAGACGATACCTACAAGAAACTCCAGCTGCAGTTCATGAGTAAAATGTCAACCATTGCCATATATTATATTGGTAAGTACAATAACATCGCGTAGGCGGTAATTAATTCATCACATTTCATTTAATAATACTAATAGTAATACTGTAACATTTATTTGTTACACTGTTAGGTAAATATGTTGTGATATACCCGGTAGTTGTAACAATAATTAACCCACTAAGATGTGCAGATAACCTTGTAGTTACAATACTTCTGTCGTGTTATATAATATTTTATGTGTTATACTATAAAAAGCCATCGAAAATTATAGCTAGTAGCAATTCAAAATAGTCCAGCTGTAGCAGTGTTACAAACGCCGCCTTGTCCAATTACTTGTTCTACTTCGCCACTGTCTTTGACAATTACAGCAACGCTAATGGGTACAGCTGCTTTTTATATAGAAGCTAAACCTGTCCTTAAAACTGAAGCCAGTGACGAGTGACAATTTATCAATGCGGTAGGCTGCAGGAATTTGGGATGGGCTCAGTTTAAAATGCACTGAATTCTAGGGGTGAAGTGTTGAGCGTTTGTGGTTGGTTCTATTTTCAATATTCGGAATTACTCCAACTGTACCTTTGTATACTAAATGGGGGTTATAATTCAGTCTAACTGATTGGAGGATGGTCACATTCTAGTGCCCAAGGTTGTGGGAGCGCTCCCTAAGGTTACAGTTATCTGGAAAATGTAGGTTTATTTCGTGCAAAGCGGGGTAACTTAGCTATTACTTTATGCTCGTAGTGGCTCTTTTATTATGTAACTTGTGACATGTATTTTCATTCTGCATACAGTGGTCGCCGCTGCTGTATCCATCGTCGCATACGGCCAAGTTACGTTCTGGGTATTGTCAGCGTCACGTCAGGCGGAAATGGTGAGAATTAGCCTTGTTGCAGCCATACTCAAGCAAGATATCAGTTGGTTCGACACCCATGCAATTGGAGAACTCAACACAAGACTCACAGAGTAAGTATCTTATTTACTACCTACAGCCAATGATCTATATGAATTCTTCCTCTGTCCAATTACATGAGCTTACATGAACAAGCGGGCATACAATAATAATAATAATGAAATTACTTCTTTAGCGCATTTCATAAGAAAATCCGAGTCCAGTGACGTAACATTTCCAAAGGATTAAGCGTTCTCATTGTCAAGTACAGAACAAACGTCGTCAACATATGGATGGAATTGCTAAGAAGCTAAAGAGGATTTGCAGTATTAAAAAGATAGGTGTTTAGATGACGACGAAATGAAACTATATTTCTTACTGACTTAACACCAATACGTTGGTGCAGCAACCGAAAAGGCTCTAGTTCCAGCAGTCGTTTTAACTATAGGAATAAAAGGTAGACCAGAGCCTGCCGACCGAAGCTGTTTAGGTTTCTTTGCTGGAGTAAACATAGAATGTAGGTATGCAGGTTGTTTTGATGACATGGCGTGATACGTAATTGTACAGATCTTAAAAATAATGCGATATCGCACAGGTAGCCAATGCAGTGATTTTTATAAGTGACAGTGAGCGAGAAAAGTTGAAGTTTCGTAATGTCCTTGCCAGCGATATTATATAAAGGAGGGAATAGTAATAGTCAAGTCTGCTGCTAACAAGAGCTCTTACAATAGTTTTAGCAACACATAATGACCTATACCGGCGAAAAAGGCAATGATCACATATATGATAAAAAATAATAATAATAATAAAAGTGAGTACAATTCCACCGAATGCCCACCCAGAAATGTAATTACTGTATCATTGTACTAACGCTGTTAATACTATTACTGAAAAGCATACGGAGCTCACAAAATTAAGAACACATTTGAATAAAGACGACGTTGTAATTAAGAATACGTTATCAAAACCATTATGTAATTAATACAACGAAACAACACGTAATAATTAAATACACGTTAGACTTATAACTACATTAAATAAACCCTCATTAGTATTAAGACAACCTTAGAACGAATGTCGTCGTAGAATTAAGACCACATTAACTCATTCAATGGCAGAGACAACCTCCCTTTAAAAATATATTTATTTTATTTTACGTGACTCTGTAATCTCTCATGATTAGTTAAATGAATAGCAAAATGGTTGTGTTATCGGCGTGCAGCGACGTGGACAAGTTCCAGGAAGGCATCTCAAACAAGATCAGCAACTTCTTCCAGTGCTTAACCACATGCATCCTTGGCTTCATCCTCGGCTTTGTTTACGGCTGGAAGCTCTCTCTTGTCATCTTGGCTGTCAGTCCCTTGCTAGTCTTCTCCGGCATCTTTATGACACATGTGAGTTAGATTCCTCTTGCTGTAATTTCGAAACGTGGGTAATTTAATTTACTCCGCGTTGTTTTAGTTCACTGAGCTGTATAAATTAATAAATGACAACAGACAGCAGGGATATATGTGTACGAATTGTCTTTGTGAAGCTATTAGCTCAGTGGTAGAGCGTTCGCTTGGTAAAGGAAAAGTGCTGTGAGTAGGCGTCTATGTGAAATGCGGGATTTGTAAGTAATACGTTTCAGTTAGATATTTTAAGTCTTAGAATACATAATAATAACATAAATGTAATAACACGAACGGTCCAGTAATGTTTTATTGCTACATCTTAGCACTTAATAATATTTTATGAACATTATCTTATGAAATGTTTTTATTACATTTTTATGGTCTGGTCAAACGGAACTAATTTGTCTCAGCGGGATACCATTAGTACCCCAAGCCAATGTCAGCCATTAATCAATCATTTTATTGTTTCTTGCTAAATGACCGTTTTAGTATTAAAACAACCTTAGAACGAATGTCGTCGTAGAATTAAGACCACGTTAACTTGCCTCATTCATACCAATGGTGGGTTGCCTTGTAGCTGGTGACAGGAGGGGCGAAGAACGAGTTGAAGGCGTATGCGAAGGCTGGATCGGTGGCGGAGGAAGTCTTCAGCTCCATCAGGACTGTTGTCGCATTCGGTGGCGAACAAAAGGAGTGTGAGAGGTAACCATACAATTACATTTGTTTTGTTAGATTATTCATTATTATTTTGGAATACAACATGTACTTGATAAAATTTGGTAGTGATTAGTGGTTTGCTTCTGACCTCCCGCGTTCAGCTTCAGTCACCATGCAGATAGCCGAATGCGTGTCTTTCCTGTTGGTACCACATAGAGTCTCCTCTAGCAATATTCGTGCGGTGAATGTTAGCGACACCATGGGGTAATTGGATACATTGCAGCTCCAGGCCAAACCTGGTTCAATCACAAACAAACCTTGGCGAAGCAGCATGCACTCATTGCGTATGGGGTGCATAGCCCACCGGCGTATGGACGCGTCCCAACACTATAGGTGGAGACTGGATCTGTCCCCGAAGGGCAGACGAAACATCGAATGGTTCAATGGTGAACACATCTCAATGCAGGATACTCTCACTGTTAGGATAGAGGAAAGCGTCGGATCCAACGATATATCATCCCAAACCCAAATGGAGACCACGTGGGGGAGGGCGGCACTCAATAATACCTTTGTCTGAGCACGGATAGACAGTGATATGAAGATGTCCTAAGAAAATACCTTTCATAGAAAGACAATTTCACAAGCGGTGTGTGCAAACTAAATTCAGTTCTTAAAGGACTAGCGACCCGAACCATTCTGTTTTGAAGAAATAGGAATAAAAAATCGGACGTAAAACATATAACTGACCTCACGCATAGAAATGGCTAACTAACTTTTTGCACAAAGAAACGCACAATAGAAACACGGAATATACACATTGATACTAAGCCTGATTTTAGTGCACGACACAGGCTAAACTAGACAGTTACATCACGGACTACAATCCAAGCGACAACTTTGACAGGTTACTCATTGACTCGACGAGATAGAGACGTTGATTAATTGTGGATGGGCTGGACTGACCAGTCTAATGCAAGAGCAGCATCCCTCTAAGGAAGATGAAATACATGAAACTACCCAACAACGAGACGATGATAGTTACAGTCGAACTATAGTCGAGGGGCAAACTCAAAATTTATTCCAAAGGTTTAATCCCATTACAACCATGAAAGGGTGAAAGGCATAGTACATACCAGGATAGGCATATTCCGCAAAACAATCTCTATGGCAAAGCTAAGTTTCATAGGATCAGTATGACCATGCAGATGACAGTTATAGTTAATGCTAACCAAACAAATAATACCGTTTTGTTTCAGTGTCTTGCAGTTACATGAATGATTTATTTACCGTTACCAGGTACGGGGCTAACTTGGCAGAAGCAAAGAAGTTCGGAATACGGAATGGCATTATTAGTGCAGTTGGCATTGGTTTGATATTCTTCATCATGTTTTGTGTGTATGCCCTTGCGTTCTGGTACGGATCCAAGTTGGTTCGTGAAGGAGACATGACGCCAGGCAACATGATTACGGTGAGTACTCAACAGTCAGTACTCATACAGTCAGTACTCATACAGTCAGTACTCATACAGTCAGTAATACAGCAGCACAGATGAACACAATTATTATGATTAAAAGGAGGCTGATTGTTCCGTTATGCAGAATAAGCCAGGGGGGCATTAATTACAGGAATTTCGCTGAATTGGTTGTCTTGAATGTGTGAAAAATTGAACATGTCGACCCTGAAAGGGTCTTGCGAGTAACCAGCCGGCCTCGTATTCTAAACATAGTTTGTTTAGAATATGAAAGGTTTGTTTAAAATTTGAACATTTTGCGGACGTTATTGAAGAATACGACAATCATTCCTCTGCCTCTGCTGATACTATGCTAGTAAGTTTCAGTTTCTAAGCTTCGTTGATCTTGCATTGTTTCTAGAATAAACTATACACATTTATTGTGATAAGCAACCGCACTGTTCATGTGCACGTGTTTACTTAATAACTAATGTTTCCTTTTAAGGTGTTTTTCAGTTTATTAATCGGGGCATTCTCACTGGGAAATGCCACACCAAACCTGCAAGCGTTTGGGTCAGGACGAGCGGCTGCTTACGAACTATGGCAGATCATTGACAGGGTAAGGTCGGGGGTTAAATTACTCTCAGTTTTACCTAGTAATAACAAATTATGTCAGTTAGTATTCTGTAATCCTCTTCGCTTTCTAATTGGTCCCATGGAAGTCGTTCACGATACATTTCCACTTGCAGACGTCATTGAAGAAGCCCAATCAGAAATGCTTCCTATCTCAACAGGCGTACCAAAAGGATCAATTCTAGGCCCTTTGTTGTTTATAATTTACATTAATGACTTTGCACAATCTAGTAAAATTCAACTTTATTATGTATGCCGATGTCGCGACCCTCTCAAGTACGGTAGATTCTTTTGTACAATATCAAAATAATGAAAATGTAGAATTCTGAATCAACTCAGAACTGGATAAAATTAGCGAATGGCTTAAACTAAACAAATTATCTTTAAATGTAAAATTAATAAATCAAAATATATGATTTGCAAAGCAGCTAGAAGAAATAATAATGAAATGATAAACCCACCTAATCTACTAATAGACAACACAAACATTGATAGAGTATATGAGTTCAATTTCCTAAGGCTAAGCTTTAATGAACAATTAAACTGGCAAAGCCACATTGACAAAATCTCAAATAGGTGTTCTAGGACTATAAGTATGTATGCTAAATAAACTCAAACGATTGTTACCTCTGAATATAAAGATTATGTTGTACAACTCTCTCATATTGTCACATCTAAACTATGGTGTAATGGCCTGGGGCTATAGATATGACAGAATAAAAAAACTTCAAAAGAAAGCCGTCTGTACCGTAAGTTTAAGTAAATATAATGCTCATACTCATCCACTGTTCAAAAGTCTTAAATTACTAAAAGTAGAACATATTCTAAAATTGCACGAACTAAAACTGTACCATAAAACCTGCAAAACTTACCGTTTGTCGAAAACAACAGTATTCACAACTGAACAATGTGCAATTCATAATTGTTATATATGCAATACATGATTTAATAACTCTTTACCTCCTTGGTTATAAATAGCTTAATTTAAAAACCGACTATATTTAGTACGTGTGTAATATACAGGCATATATTATACATTTATTGCGTTAGATTCACTAATTATACTAGGGATTTTCATATGTTTATATAAGTGAAATAATGGTTCAAATTGTTTCATAGGGTGGCTCTTACAATAGCGACTATAATTATACTTAGTAGGAGTCTCCCGTCCCTTATATGACGTAATCCTTTATTTCCCTATCATACATTATATACTTACCACGTTGGTCATGTCGATTCGATTGCAAAGTATTGTATGGTCTTTTTGTTATAACGATTATTTTGTTGTATTATGTATTTTGGACAAATAAACATTTTCTGTTCCTGTTCCTGTGTTTGACTTGCAGAATGTTTTTCAAGTTTATGAACAGTTATCCAAAAGTTGCTAGTTGTTTTGGATATGTTAGCGGTAGACTGCATGGTATGGTCTTCCACGTCCATTTGATCGTTGCCTCTCACCTATTCCCCAAAGCAAACAAAAACATCCATCACGTTACGCCCTTAAGGGTGAGAGACAATACACACACATGGGCGTCGGAACCTGGGGGGGGGGACTTGGAACTTACTTGTGAAAATGTAAAATGCCAGTGTGAGCTGAATCTTAAAAAACCCTGTTTGTAATTATTGCAACGTGAATGAAGTCGACAGTTGGTGACTGAATGAGCAGGTATGTCCAGGAGTGGAATGTAAATTGATTAGAGCGATCCTTAGGATCATAGTTTATACATACCGATTATATATTATACATGTTACTGACGGTTATATTAAAATAAGAGTTATCTATAACATTTGATGTTATATGAATTGTGTATGTTTATGTTATGGATTAATTTACTTATGGTAACACCCATGTTGTCTGTGACAGTTACGTCAATAAAAAGAGTTAGTGTAAGCAATATGTGAATGGTATGAACAATTGCATCTGCTTATGTCTGACAGAAGCCGTCGATAGACAGCAGCTCTGATGAGGGTGTCCAGCCAACAAGCATAGCGGGTAACATTCACCTCGAGAATGTTGTCTTCACCTACCCCTCTCGGCCTGGGGTACAGGTCAGTCCCAAGGTCATTTAGCCTGTGTAAACCATGACATAGGCCGTCTTTCGGAATCGGAATCGGAAGTGTTTATTTGACCCACATGTAAAAACAAAAACGGTATCATTATCAAAAACCCATAACTACCTGCAGCTCAATTATGAAATACTGAATATGTGTTGAGATAATAAGTACTAAATACATATATTATAAAGTAGAATATATAACATAAAAGTAAAAACAATCAATGTATGATATAATCAATTAGCAACATCCTAATCATGAACTATCAGGTAGCTGTAGATAAACAAAAACAGGGGTCAGGGAGACTGCCACTAAGACCATTATTGGTCGCTCTCGTAGCAGCCACCCCATTAATTAATTTTCAACAAAGTATATTTGGCTTACTTAAACACTTTCGATAAAATGATAACAACACAAGTGCATACTATCAGATGCAGTAACGGTTACACAAGCATTAGAATTATATTACCAAATAATTGATGTCAAAATCTCAAGAACAAAATATAAAAAGTTATCTTACTTTGATAACTGGCAGATGGTTACAACTACATCAGACATATTAATAACAGTATATTGTGTACGTAAATTAACATAAGTAATAAGATTAAAACAAGATATAATTATTTGTTAATTATTCAGAATGTCCACATATATAACAATTTGGCAAAGAGCACTGTATTCTGTAATTTTGTAGAAAACATATTTTGGCATAATTAATAAATCCTTGTAGGCTATGTGTTAAAATGTTGTTCCTTATGTGAGGTGCAGTATTGTTTATTAATAATGGAATATCAAACCGAATGCATCGTTTGGCAAAGTCATGTTTTGCTCTATTTGTATGGATGTTGTCATGTATCCGTGTATTAATATTGTGAACATTTTTATTTAGCGTAAATGGTAAATTTTGCAATATGCTGGTAATGTTATATGGACATATTTATAGTACAATTTCAATTTCTGTAAGTGCAGCATATCTGTTACATTAAGAATGTTTAGTTTCTTGAACAGCGGCTCAGTATGTTCATTATACGTTGCTAAACATATTATTCTAATCGCTTTTTTTGCCGTTTGATGATTCTGTTACATTTAAAACCCCATAATTAAAGGCCATAATTAATGTACGGTAACATCAAAGAGCTATACAAAGTAACTTTTATATTTACTGGTAAAATCGTTTTAGTTTGTTTAATATACATATCAATTTAGAACATTTGATTGAAATATTTTTAATATGAATATCCCAGCTTAGGTTTTCTTGCAAAGTCACCCCAAGAAAATTAAAGTTTTAGACTCGATTCTGGTTTCATCTACATTAAGCAGGAAATTGTTAACTTGTTTGTTTCTTAGTTTGTGTATTATATATTTGTATTTTTTTGTATTTAAAGACAGTTTATTTATTTTCAGCCATTCATTTACCTTGTTTAATTCTGTATTTAAATGTTGTTCTCAGTTGCCATCTGCAATGGAGTATAATCGTTAAATAGTAGCCTAGATCTTTCATTTTCCTAGACTTCTTGTGTGACTCGGTGCCACGGACAACGCGTACGACTAACTCTGGTATTGTAGTCCATAACATCAAACTGAGAAGAAGCATACAACACGAGTGTTGTAGTCCTTCCTTTTTTGTATAAAAATATAAGACAATATGTCTACTTTTCACAGTTACCCTACCCTGAAACATATTAAATTTATGAATTTTATTAATGAAAAGAGTTGAGCCAGAATGCTGATTTGAAGGGACGGTATTCATGCAGAGGTTGTCCTACAAATGGACTCGTGACCAGAACAGCAAACAACTGATAAAATAAATCGTGCATGTGAAGACAGAAGGAGCAGTCGAGCAAGTAGATGATAAGATTGTTACAGATACTTCAAATTATAATTTGGATCGACGGCATCAGGGAACCTAAGGGAAGTTTGCAACATGAATAGGCGAGGTCTGAGAGTTAGGATTGGCACGGTTTTATCCGGAGAGTCAGCCATGGCAGAAAGCTGTTAAAGGCAACTGAATGCGGAGGTACACTACTCCAAAAGTGTAGGCTGTACAGGTAGAACTTGTGAACTCTTGAAGCGTTCCAATAGGCTCGTGGTTAGCGTGAATACTTGCATCTATGCAACCAAATTTATCGGTAGTGAAATGGAGCTGCCTTTGAACCTTCCAGTTCACCACTGGTATTCACAGTAAACACGAGGTGACCGGAACACAGCACGAAACATTCTTACAGATGTTGGTCGATGTAGTTACGATTTCAATACCGAATAACATTGTTATAGTTTACTCATAAAACACACTTTTCACATGTCGCTTGAAACGGAACAATGAAAGGCATATTAAAATGCAACTTTTCTACCAATTAATAAGATGCTACTTTAGCGATCGTGTCGTTTATGTTCACACGCAAAACTAGACTGTTAACCACCATACTTGTCGGTCCCAGTCTAAAAGTGGCCGTGGCCCAGACTGTGGCCCTGGTCTCATGGTGACTGTTCACCACTACAGGTGTTGAACGGCCTCAGTTTAGACGTGGCCGTGGGCCAGACTGTGGCCCTGGTCGGGGCCAGCGGCTGCGGCAAAAGCACTGTCATCCAACTCATCCAGCGCTTCTACGACCCGCTTGGTGGCGCCGTCTACATCGACAACCAGCCAATCAGCGAGCTCAATGTGCGCTGGCTGCGACACCAGATTGGAGTGGTCAACCAGGAGCCAGTGTTGTTCGCAACAACGATTGCAGAGAATATCCGCTATGGCCACGAAGGCGTCAGTCAGGTCAACATTGAGAAGGCAGCCATTCAGGCAAATGCACATGACTTCATCATGAAACTACCTAAGGTTTGTGTTGCTTTAAACAACATATAATATTGATGTTGAAATTGTGCTACAGTAGATTTGGCTGCGGGATTTATATGTATATAATATAAACTTTGTGTACAGTTTACATGTTTAATTTTCTTCTTACAATCAAGCTTGCGTATATGTGTACGGGTAGATTAGCGTTTTCATCTTAGACGACTTGAACATCGAGCGCCAAACTTTCAAGGATTAATCTACGAACCTTAGAATAGAATGTAAGACGTATATCTTTCCAAATCCTTTTATGAGGTAAATCAGTTGTTCGGAACGTAAAACGTAATGTGCGCGTAATACGTAAAACGTAACAATCGCAGGAAACACGCGCACGGAAAATACTTCGGGAAAACGGCCCTTCAAGCCAATAATATAGCAATACGAACATTATTTTACAGTTCTACACAGTCACGATTAGTTAGGGCCTATCGATGGACAACTTCCGTCATTTTTAATAGACTACAAGCACCTGCGAGCGCGTTACGGTGTCAATGTAACGATGCTGTGTGTTTTCTAAAACACAATTGTAGATATTACTATCACGACTGTCATCTACCAAGGCACCACGTCAGGTGAGGGACATTTTTGCTAGGATACATAATGAAGTATTATGAATAATTGTTTCTTCGCAGAAATACGAGACATTGGTTGGCGAGCGGGGAGCACAGCTGAGCGGGGGACAGAAACAGCGTATCGCCATAGCCCGAGCTCTCGTCCGTGATCCCAGAATCCTCCTGCTCGACGAAGCGACATCCGCTTTAGACACAGAAAGCGAGGCAACTGTCCAATCTGCACTTGATAAGGTGCAGTGCCTCCATAATTGCCTTCCGGTATAGCTTTAATTATATTTGAAGCTATAGCAGGCCAAACGTGTAATGTGTTTATGTGGTGTGTGTGTGTGTGTGCGTGTGCGTGCGTGCGTGCATGCGTGTACGTGCGTGCATGCGGTAACGTGCGTGCGCGTACGCGTGTGTGTGTAGAAATTGCTACCGAGATTGAGGGTTTTGTTTTTAAAATCCACATGACCTGTTATCCGTTTTTAACTCTACTGTCTTTGGCCATGTGGGTGTAAGCTAACGATACTGTCATCGTGCAGGCACGCATGGGGCGCACCACCATCGTGGTGGCGCATCGTCTGTCGACCATCAAGACGGCCGACATGATCATTGGCATGAAGGATGGCATGGCTGTGGAGCAGGGCTCGCATGACGAGTTGATGAACCATCAAGGCATCTACTACGATCTCGTCACACGACAGGTAAGTAGGGCTCACATGACAAGTTGATGGCCCATCAAGGCATCTACTACGACCTTGGTAGTTTATATACACAACTACAGTGGAGTGCAGTGGCGC
The DNA here is from genome assembly GCA_020002185.1 of Paraescarpia echinospica. Lineage (NCBI taxonomy): Eukaryota > Metazoa > Annelida > Polychaeta > Sabellida > Siboglinidae > Paraescarpia > Paraescarpia echinospica. The sequence goes on from CM034542.1 coordinate 42,410,267, forward strand.
AGTGCTAGAGCATCGAGAGAAGATCAAGAGAACCCGAGTTAGAATTCACTCAGCTGTATTAATGAGTACCTGTAGATATTTGTGTACGAATGGTCTTTACACATTAATTACAGTGTGCTTGAAATCGAGATGGTGTTCGATTGAACAGGTCTGTCAGGGAATATAAGTGTAAACACGTTTTGAGCAGTTCTAAGAATTGGATACTGCGTTATATAAAATATAATAATTTATACAAACACTTACCACACACACACACACACACACACACACACACACACACACACACACACACACACACACACACACACACACACACACACACACACACACACACACACACACACACATACACTCATATATATATATATATATACATATATATGAGCGTGTATATTTCAGATGAAGTTCACAGATCAAGAGGATGACGGAGCAGCTGAGGAGGAAGAAAATACTGGTAAAATGTTACACTTACGCAACGTGTGTATTTTGTGTCAGTAGCTTGATAAGTAAAACCAAATTTTTTGTTTATTCTAGTAACCCTATCTGCGTTGACATCACTTATATTTAGGTGAATAAACATAATCATTAGTATACCATGTGTACACAGAGAGTAGTAGATATGTACAACGCGTGTCGTAAGCATATTATCGTGTATGCATACAGTAACAAAGGAACCCATATCTCAAGCACATGTTGTGTACAAGCATACACGCTTACAACGTATCACAACAGGCTCCAATCATGCACACATTACAAATACAAACATGACATAAATAGGAACTACGTTTAGGGCCTAATTATTCCTGTATGTCATTACACTAGTATCCGTTCTTGTAGCCATGTTTCCTGAGAGAGACCTAGATGACACAGACCATTCGATGGCCGACAAGCAGCCCACATGCCGACTATTGTCATCGGAAGAAGATCAGAACAAACACACAGCTGACATGGTGAGACGTTGTGCTCACATATGGCTTAAATGACGTGCCAGTTTAAATCCAGTATTGCAGTATTTGACTGGCAAATACTTCCAATTAAAAATAATTTCAAGATCAATGTGATACAGATTTAATTTATGTACTATACTGTATATAGGCAAATGCCAAACAAATGAAGTTGTTCAGGCGTGAAAGCCGAACGGAATCAACACTTTCCTCGTTGACATTCTTTATGCGTTTTGTCACCTTTCCTACTTGCATACTTGACGTTTCCAGTTGATTTCTTTTGTTATATCTTTGTCTCCCTACTCTCTCTATCTTGCTCTGTCGTGTTTCTATATCTCTGTGTCTCTGTCTGTCCCTCTTTTATTCTACCCGCACACGCACACATGCACGCACGCACGCACATATGCATATATATCCCTATCTCAAGTGGGGTTTTGTAAGATTGAAACAATAAAACAATTAAAACATGTTGTTTACTGAAGAATAATCCAACGCTTATTTTTATGATTATAATTCGCAGGTGGTTTAGGTTTCTGCTGTAGGCTGAGCAAATGGGCGTTATTACATTTATCACACATAACAGGAGGACAATCTTCCTGAAGTTTCTATGCTGAGAATTCTGAAGCTCAACTGCCCTGAATGGCCATACATCACCGGCGGCCTATTAACTGCCCTTATTATGGGTGCTCAGAATCCATGTTTTGCCATTGTCTTCAGTGAATTTCTTGATGTAAGTATGAGTAAAACATACTGGCTTCTTGTCATTAGTGGCTTTTTGTGAACTTTGGTTGAGCTATAACATTGTATGACAGAGTAAGAACAATACCACAGAACTAGACAAGATGAGCTCAAATACAGCCAATCATTTAATGATAACAACGTTTTTTGTACAAATTGTGCAATCGACACACATTTATTATTATTAAATAAACGTAATATTACAATCATATAGTATTGTTCGTGAACGTTTGTACACTAGCTTTTTATACTTCGAACGTTATCGACTGGAACCAGTAAATCGATTATCGTTTGGGTTGCAGGTATTCAGACGCCCGGATCTGGATGAGCAGAAGCGACTGTCAAATCTGTATTCACTGATGTTCTTTATCATTGCCACTGTCACTGGAGCATCCATGTTCTTCCAGGTCGGATCATTTTGTCAACTGCATTTGTTGTCCGTTCTCATAACAAAATATATTTGTGTCCACAAACATTTAATTATTATAAATATCCTTTATTTGTTTTAGACTGAATATATTAATTATATAGTTGTAGGTAACGTTACAACAACATGATTGTTATACGACGAGCAATAATATTTACTCTTTGTACATTATATATTCATTTGAATAATCATGGGTGTGTTTTATGATGGTTGAAATACATAATGCAGACTTTAGGTTTCAGTTGTATTTTCGTGGTCTCGTGATTTAATACACACCGAAGCCTTCACAATATTTATTAATACGTTCAGAATATTTATATTATTGAACAGCATTAATTTTTATTTAAGTGAAAACGTCTTCCTTCAGATCTTTCTCTTCACCGTCTCGGGTCAATGTTTGACACTACGACTAAGACGGAAAGTGTTTAGAAGTCTGCTGCGTCAGGTAAGATCATTTTAATTGTTTTCTTCTGCCATGCTCGTTTCCCTCAAACAATGACAACTACGTTCAGACATTATTGTTATTAGAATGACAAAAGACATCTGCAGAACGACCGGCAAAACGCTTAAAACAAACATATTTCCACTGATGACATAGTTCCCTATGTAAAACATCTTATGTTGTGAATTAACATTACATCAAATGTTAAGATACACCATCATGACACTCGGAAATCTAAAAATATACATACTGTCAGAACTAAACATAAAGTCTTAACAGTGACGGAGAAGATGAGTAATGTAGAAAGTTCACTGTTTATTAAATATTCAATTGTGTTATATTGCATATACTTAAAGATGTTAAAGTAGTAAATAACGTGGTGTCATCTGCATACATTATAAATTTAAATATGCTACTAGCTTGTGAGAAGTCATTTATATATATATATATACATGCTATTAGCTTGTGAGAAGTCATTTATATATATATATATATATAAATGACTTCTCACAAGCTAGTAGCATATTTAAGTTTATAATGTATGCAGATGACACCACGTTATTTACTACTTTAACATCTTTAAGTATATGCAATATAACACAATTGAATCTTTAATAAACAGTGAACTTTCTACATTACTCATCTTCTCCGTCACTGTTAAGACTTCATCCTCAGGGACTGTGGAATGAATGTCTTGATTCAAGAGATTGGCACAATAATGTCCGCTCGATGTGAATTCAAGGTCAACTGGTTCATCAAACATAACGGCCTTGTCATTCTTCAGATCTGACACAGAGCCTGTTCTCTTGATTGATGTTTTGCTGAGTAATAATGGCATGTCAGATTTCACAACTTCAGTGTCAATGTTGCAGTAAGTGTTGCCTATCTTCGCTGGAATGACAACTCGTTTGAATGAATGAACAACAGTGCCATCACCAAACCTGAAACCTTTCTTGCTGGCCGAGGTGGAAACATATTGTCTGCTACTTAAACCCTTCACGTAGTGGTTTAACCATTTCTTTCCACAAACTGTTCAGAATGCACGTCACAATGTTCATGGTTACAGTCCGTGTCACCTAGTGTTTAGATGCACTCCCAACCTTCCAAGTGTACTGACCAATACACCTCCAGCTTTAGAGGGAACAACTATGAGCAGCACTGTTGGAAATCACATTTCGGCACTTCATTTGGTTAGGACAGCATTCACTCAGAATAGAAAGGACCAGGAACAGTTATCGGCCAGGCATGACTCCTTCAGCTGATTCAAAACCTAGTGTTGACATAACAGAAAGGGAGACATCAATAGTAGAGCAACAAAATGAAACTTTGAGACTGACTTTTCTGACGAGGAGGAACAAAATGACAACATGGATTCTGTGGGTGAAGAACATCAACCTGAGGCTGTGAGCATTCAAGTTAAACCAGGATAAACAGTGACATATGTTGACATGCAAACGGGGGACCTGTGTGTTGCGAAGTACTTGGCCAAGCAGGCAAAGCCACAGGAAAGAATAAGAACTGGTTTAATCTCAGCTATTCTGCTCCAATTGTCATGAAAGGAGCTGAGGCTGCTGTGGATTTGAGCAAAGTGAATGAATTAAAGTGTACAGATGAGGATCCCTGTGTTGACTCTAATAATCATGAAGAAAAGGTGATGACATTTGAAGATCTTTCATTTGCGACAGCTAAATCTGCTGAATTGGACAGTCGGAGACACAACCATGTGTACGTTGAAAAGAAAGCCGTTGGTCAAAAGTGTATCTCCACGCTGTGAATATGCACCATCAAAGAGACCCCTGAAGGGATAATTTCCAAAGCTCGGTTAGTTGCTCGGGGTTTTGAAAAATTGGAAACTACGGACTTGCCAAAAGACTCTCCAACCTGTGCAACAGAATCTCGTAGGCTTGTTCTAGCTGTTTTAGCTGCAACACGCTAGAAGCCTCATTCGATGGACATACAGATGGCCTTTCTGCAGGGGTCTGAATTAGAGAGAGACATTTTCTACGTCCTCCTGCAGAGGTAAATGTCAAGGGAATGGTATGGCAACTGAGAAAATGTGTCTGTGGACTAGCAGATGCTTCGCTCCAGTGGTATCACAAAGTGCATGAAATCATGCTGCAAAGTGGAGGACAAATCTCTCTGTATTCTACTGGGAAGATGACAACGGCAATGCTCAAGGCATACTGGCATGCCATGTAGATGACTTTATCTGGGGAGGAACAAAGAAGCGCCAACAGAAAGTCATCAGCATGGTCAGATCAACTGTCTGTGTGGGTCGCGAACATGGGAAAGAAAACGAAACTTTCTCCTATGGTGGTATCGAGTTGTCTTGTTCTGAAGAAGGAATACTTCTTCGACAACAAAAGTACCTCAACAATCTACACCCGATTCATCTTGAGAAATCCATGATGCTGCAGCGTCACTCAACATTGAACAAATGTGAATTTGAGGCATATCGATCCAAAGCTGGTCAAATCCTGTGGATTGCCAGATAGATTCGACCTGATGTCACTAAACTTAGCAGCTTCAGTGAAAGGTGCTCCAGTTCACTCAGCTGTATGATTGTATATTTGTGTACGAGTAGACTTCGCGCATTAATTGCAGAGAAGTTGAGATGGTGTTTGGTTGAACAGGTCTGCTAGGAAGTAAAATATAAAGCGCCTTGAGCAGTCCTGAGGACTGGATACTGCGCTATATAAGAACTTACGTTTTGTGTACTTTTCATTTTTTCAGGAGATTGGCTACTTTGATGATCCCAGAAGAACTACTGGTGCACTGGTCACTTGTTTGTCCACGGACGCTTCAGCTGTTCATGGGGTAATTCTTTTTTTCACACGCACGCACGCACAAATACACACACAAACATGTGCGTACACGCACTCCCGCATACACACACAAACGCACACACGCACATGCACACTCATACACATGTACACACACACACACACACACACACACACACGCACACACAAACACACACACACACACACACGCACGCATGCACGCACATGCTAGCTTAGTTATAGTTTCATTCAGATTCGATTACAATTTGATTCAGTTTGATTCCTCCTAACAAAACAAATGCATTGCGTTGTGGAAACATAATAGTTAGCTATCTTTCCTTAAACTTCCTTACGAACTGCATAGTGTGTATGCTGTCGTAGGCTTCAGGCGTCAAACTGGCATCAACGCTGCAGGGCACCGTGAGCATCATTGCTGGTATCGTGATTGGTTTCATCTACTGTTGGGAGCTCACGCTCGCTATTCTTGCTTTTGCTCCCTTCCTCGTCATGAGCGGCACCCTTCAGGTTAAGATGATGTCGGGCAATATAGGAAGGAGCCAGAGCGCACTTGAGGGGGCCGGCAAGGTGGGTCAAGTTGACGCTTCATTTCAGTCAGTCGCCATCTTCTAACTGTGATAAATTGAAATTGTTGCATTCAGTAACAGTCAGGAGATTACGTCATAACAGCTCATATACAAGGTACAACAGATTACAGTTTGTATTTTGTATTGTAGAGGTTCATACGAGAAAAATGTATGTGGTGATCAAATGTTCTACCACTTCGCCAGCGCCACCATGATAATTATATTCTACTAACAATTCGCTAACTTAACAATGTTAGCCAACGTTTACAGCGCCACAATCATCATGTATTTGAATTATGGAATATGATGATGATGATAATAAAAATAATGTAATATTGTATTGTTTAATTATGAAGTTATTTCATTAACATGTTCACACACAGCTTCTTACTTTATTGCAATAGGTCTCCACCAGGAAAAGTTTGGTTTTATATGACGGATTCTGGCAAACCTATGAATTATATTATATATATCGGCAATTTTTATATCTCATGTCAATATGCAATTCTTCCTTCAGATCGCGACGGAATCGATGGGTGCTATTCGCACAGTTGCATCTCTGTGCAAGGAGAAACACTTTGTGAAAGAATACAAGATGTTAACAGACATCCCGTACAAGTGGGTTCAACATGAAATGAATATCAATAATGATTAATTGCATTCAATAAACATGAATATAAATGCTATTTATACACAATGATTACATTATCCAGATATAATTCTAATAGTATTATGCATAATGTGTCATTTTTATTTTGTAAAATAAAAAGATAAGTTATGCTGACTGGTTAACGGATTGAGAAGAATTAATTACAATGTATATATACACATATTATATATACATATATATATATATAATACACCCATTAACATAATTCGATGCCATGGTATGCAAGGAAGCCTTTCCCCTGGGTACGATGTAACTACAACACAGCCCTAAGACGAGGAACTATTTTGGGGCACATAGAGGAATGTCATAATTCATGTCCACTTACCTCTGTGGTTACAGACAGAGTCTGAGGAAGGCACATCTGATTGGGATCGCCTTTTCCTTCTCGCAAGCTCTTATCTACATAATCCACGCAGTTGCTTTCTACTTTGGAGCTTGGCTCATCGAACACCGCGGACTGCAGTTTGTTGATGTCTTCAAGTAAGTATGCAACAGGTTCTGAGAATGTAGATTTCCGCCTTATATAGTAAAAGATCCTGCATTTTATTTGCATATAGCTATGATCTATTACCGTATAGTCCAGTAAATATATGGTTTAACCTCAAACAAATTGCAATTGTACGTGTTGTGTCATTTTTTAGATTCTACTGTATGTTCGTGCTATCAGAAAAAAAGTCCACCAAAATCCACTTGGTGGAACATTGTTATTTTCATATATTGCTAAGTGTTCGTAGATTTCACTGGCATTTAGGGGGGTACATGTAATTCATGCTAGCATATTTTCTTTGAGACCACTATAAAGATGATGTATATCATTGGAAAGGTAATGCATTTCGCTGTGTAATGGTACCTAACAATGTCATTGCAATGCAATATTAAGGTCAGAATCGTATTATAAATACATTTGCAAATTATCAAAATTTACATGTACCTCGATTTTCGGCTTATTCTAGTCAATCTATGGTTTAGCCTCAAGCAAATTGTAATAGCAATCATTATGGCGTTTTTAGTTAGCACTATATCTCTGCATTATTAGATAGTGGTCGAAAGTATCTGCTGGTCACTTTTGTCATAGTAAAATTTAGGGAAAGGTGCCATTTAAGCTGAATATTGTATATTCTTTGCGCAATTTATACACATTGGAAAGGATACGGATAGATTAATACAACGATATACATCAATTTAATCCCATATAGTAATAACATGAAAATAATTTTCTAAACCCAATGAAACCCGAATTTTAGCCGCCGTGGGGAGTAGCTTTGCGATCAACCTAATTTTGCTTACATTCTGTAGTCATAAACTTATTTATTTTAACACAGTTTATGTCCTTGTCTACTGTTTCTAAATAGTAACACCGTTTTCATGAATATATTAGTATGTTTTGTATTTGGTTGATATTTTAACTCAGGTACTTATTCCAATATTAATTATCTTCACCCAAAGCATGTTGAGAGCTTCCACGGAGATATTAGTGGAAATTTGACACACCACGCACACACAAAACTACACTCAACTCCGTTCTTTCTGCAACTTAATCGAAACATATTGTAGTTTATCTTGCCAAAGCCAACAGCTCACTCGGTTGCCTGCTGAAATGTATACGTATGACAGAATCACTCGCTGCGTTTGTCAACAAAGGTACAAGTATACAAGGCTGTCGTCGTCACTACCCTTTTGTATGGGGCAGAAGCGTGGTTCTTCTACAGAAAGCAAGTACAATTGCTTGAACGGTTCCACCAACGATGTCGGCGCTCCATCACGGGGCTGCATTGGCAGGACTATGTCTCCAACAAAGAGATGCTGGACAAGGTAAACCTCCAGAGCATCGAAACCATGTTGATGCTCAGACAGCTTCGCTGGGCAGGCCACGTTTTGCGAATGGATAACATCAGAATGTCATAAGTTGTATCTTATAATGAGCTTCGTCAAGGCAACTGAGATAGGAGGCCCTCACAGACACTAGAAGGATCAGCTGAAGCGGCACCTTACCCTGGCAAGACCACAAAGGTTGGGAACAGCTAGCAGCAGACAGAAACAACTACAGAATGACTAACATGATATATCCGCAGGCCACTGAACATTCCAGACGAGAGGCAGTCAGGGAGAAGCGTAAGCGGAGGAAAGAATCTGCGTCTCGGGCACGTTCAGGCCAAGTAAAACTTTGTCCAACCTACTCCAGAGCCTGCAAATTCAGGGTAAGCCTCTGCAACCACCAGAATGCGTGCCGCCGCCCCCCCAGAGACAGGGATCTTCCCACTGATCTTCACAAGCGAACAATCTGCCCACACAACGGGTGACTGACAGCAAATGGGCTGGTGTTGCTGGGAGGCCAGTCATCTTTGGAATATGGTACATGTCTTTGATAATCCAGTTCTAGTACGTGGCTTTTAGAGTTTTCCTGGATCCTTTCCACTGTTGGTTCTGAGAGTTGATCCTGAGGCTGTGATAGTGGGCAGCAGTTCAAGTATGGGGTAGATTTATCCCTGTGCGTAAGCTGCGCTTGATGCTACATTTTCAATGAAGTGCTTGTACAGCAAACCATCAAGGTTTTTGCCAATGTTGCCACATTGGAAGCACACAATCGCCTGTTTCCTGCAGTAACCAATTCTTCAACTGTGGTATAATATCTTAGCCCACAGCTGGGCTCAGACATTCTGTGAGAGCTCTGGTGTACCAGATCGTTATTTACTTGTTGTGCTATGCTGTTTTAGGCTCTGGCATTAAAAACACATCAAAGGGCTCCTATAGAAAGTGGTACCACAACAGCACAAGCAAATCGATGTCTTCACCAATGAGGATAGAGTCGATTTTGTCTATAAGTTCAGTGCTGTCTAACGATCATTAGCTTAGCGTCCTCTGCATGAAAACAACAGCACCCAGCTTTCTCAAGCTCACTGCTCAGTAAGTTGATGAATATGTGCTTGTTTTCTCTGTTGGCTAAAAAACTCCTCCTCTAGGAGGACGACTACTTTCGCCTCCCACAGCATCATCTGAAGATGTGCCCTCCGCACGTAATCTGTGGGAGGCATGATGTGCACTGGCTTCCCCTTCTTTCTCCCACACTCATCTTCAGATGATGATGTGGATGGTGGCTGATCAGCAAGGTCCTCCTCATTTGGATATCACGCAGTTTGTGTGGGAGGTGAAGGACGGTATCCCGTCACCCAGCTTTGACATTTGACTCCGGGACCCTCCAGGTCTGACTGATGTCATAAGCTATGACTGGAAAACAGAGAGCAAGGCATGTAGCACTGACTGTTGCAGTCTTCACGGCAATAATATGTCATGTACCATCTATGCGTATGTACAGCTGGCGATGGGTATTGTAACCCTCTCACAATTGGGACGATGCATATGTAATATATTTGAAATCACCGCACCTGAAAATATATCTTTTTGTATCAACATTACAGCTCTAGGTGATGTGGGTCTTTACTTATAGCGATAATTTGTTTTGATGGACGCCATCTTTAAAAATGACAGATATATGAATGGTACCAAAGTTCTACACACTAACATATACTTTGTGTGACATAATTAGTAAGATATTGTGAAATTTGTTTTGATGACCGCCATCTTTAAAATGGCGGATGCGGCAGACGGTGAAGGCCACATGTAAAATATTTGACACCTCTGACCTCTAAAACCCATGTTTTGACACCAAAATTAAGGTTGTAGGTGACGCAGTTGTTAAGATATGCGGAAATGTGATTTGGCGGCCATTTCTTTAAACACAAAATGTACAGTTGCCACCTCATATTTTCTGTTGACTGAAACATTATAGCAAAAAAAGCCTTTGGAAAGCAAATTGCACGGGAAGACATGGTACACCGGCACTATATTGAGAATTTGAATAGACACTTGTATGCATGCAACCACTGTTAACTATTTTGATTCATAACTATTTATCCTATGTTGTGCAACAATATTACAGTGAGATTCAATATTGATTGTGCTATTATTATTATAGAGGCATAGACAATAGATGCGAATCAAAGACATGGGAGATATGCATAAAAATGCATTGGAGATAAGCATGTAATAAAATCTAACATGGCCGATATCTGAAAGTTTTATGAAATGACAAACATGCAGCCGTTATATACATCTGGGGATGTGTTTATCTTAACCATTGACCATGATCGATCTTGACACCACTTTTGTGACATTATAATGCATAGTTGCAAAGCTATTGAAGAAAATAGATGTTTCAGTAATGAAGGCCCTAATTTGCATATTAAAAAATGCCCTAGGTTGTCCCAAGGACAACCAACCTGAATTGCTTCAGGGACCCCATGGGATAGAAAATCCACCAAAACATGATACTATAGGGCATCCGTTTATTCAATTGCAAATGGAATACGTCAACGTTAGATCGTAACACTACCTCCACAGCGGCTAAAAAGCGGGGTCCACTGTATTTAAAAACAATTGTTCACGTTAATATTTAACGAATTTATACTTATTACATATCGTTGGGTAGACTAATCCATTATCTTGCCAACAATATGAAAATGTATATGAAATATGCAAAGAAAATATATATACCACAGCCTAAATAATGCCTACCCCTACATTTCACTAAGCTAAAACGTCACTGGCAGCGACTTTTGACCACTTGTCATTGTCGTCAAAAATGTTCCATCACGGATTTCGGTGGACTTTTTTCTGGTAATGTAGACATATAATAATAACTAAAAACAGTGTCATAATTACTATTGCAATTTGTTTGAGTTTGACCCTCTTTTGGGCATAGATTGACTGGACAATTGGCTTAATTCAGTATTTGTCAACATTAGCTCTGAAGGTACTTTTTGTATATTTCAATTGTTTCACACAGTTGTCGTTAGTGAATATTGATGTTGAAGAGTCACATCTGCCGACATGCCCTGACTGTGGAGGTCATCTGACTTTTTGTTGTGTATTTGTTACTCCAACTATTGAGACATTGTTTTCGATGAAAGGTTACATGATTGTACTACATGTGTTGCATTCAGGGTTACTAGTATGTATTCTAGCAAAGCTGAGAGAATGTATTTTAACTAATATGACAAAAAACAACAGTAATGGGTGAAAAGAAGGAAATAGCGAATTTGTTACCATTTTGCACTTTGACCAATCTCCAGTTGACTACGGAATACCAACTCCAAAGAACCAAATTTTCTGAACTCTTAAAAACACATAGCTTGCAGCCTTGCCTTGACAAAGGATTATCTGAAGAAGTGACAAAATCACTAAACTGGAAATATTATGATTTGATCGAATTAAACGAATCAATTCACATAACTGATGGACTAATAACTGTTATCCATATCAACTTACAAAGCTCTTTCAAAAACTATAATCTACTCAAAGCACATATTGACTCTACAAATATAAAATTTGATGTAATTGCGATCACTGAGGCAGGGATGAATAACCAAGGTAGATGTGCGAATATATTCAAAGAATATAATTTCTACTATCATGGACCATTAGATAACAATAAAGACGGAGTTGCTGTTTATATTAAGAATGACGTGTACGTCCACGAACGATTTGACTTAACGCTATGTCATAATCCTAGGTGGGACAATTGTGGCTTGAAATAATTAAAGATGGCGTCCGTTTTGTGATTGTCAATATGTATAGACATCCAAACTATAACACACACGTTATTTCTGATCTTATTGGATCAAACTTGTCTATTATCAAGCACGAAGGTAAACATTGTATTATATGTGGTGATGTTAATATTGATCTTTTACAACAGGACTCGTGTCAAACCAAGATATACATGGACACGTTAATGAGGGAAAATATGTTACCATGTATCACACTGCCAACAAGAATAACAGATCACTCTGCAACTCTCATTGATCATATGAATATATTTCGACCTTTAAAAATTCATGAAAATGATATAATTTCAGGAAACCTGTTTGTAGATATATCAGACCATTTACCCAACTTCATCATTATAAAGGGTGTATACAAAACTCATGACACCAATGACAGACCTAAACTGAGAATATATAGTGAAAATAATATATCAAATTTCACTCGGGAACTGGAGAATATAAACTAGGACAATATTATGACATGTAAACACACGGATGAATATTATATTGTAACCAAATGCGACACAATTTTCCAAAAATGTTTCCCACTTACCAGAATGTCAATTAAACGCTTCAAGGACAAAAATTGGATGACTAAAGGCATTAGAAATAGTATTTTAACAAAGACTAGGTTGTATAAGAAATATATCAATAGACCAAATTAATACAATAAAACAGAATATCGACAGTATAAGAATAAACTTACAATTATCATACGGCAGGCGGAGAAATCATATTACAGTAGCTTACTCTCACAAGCAAAACAATCAACCAAGGCATTATGGAAGATATATGAGGAACTTGTGAATAAGGACAAAAGGAACATACACAACGTTAAAAAGCTGGTCATCAATCATATAGAATTTAACGACAACGAAAGTATTACTAATGCAATGAACCAATATTTCGCTACTGTAGGTAAAGAATTGTCAAAGACATATACTCAGGGAAACGAATATGGACAATTTCTGTCTGACCCGATACACAATACTTTGTTCCTGTCACCAGTTTGTTAACAAGAAGTGATCACTGAAATTAACAAGCTAGCTAATTCTAATGTATCAGGTATTGATAATTTTCCTTCAAAAATTGTCAAATTGTCATGCAATTTCATTTGTAAACCTCTGACTTACATTTGTAATTTGTCGTTCTCCGAAGCCACGGTACCACAGCATTAAATGTGTCAAAAGTAATACCTATATATAAGAAAGGATCAAGGTGTGAACCATCCAACTATCGACCAATTAGTCTGATGAGTGTATTCAATAAAATCCTAGAAAAGTTAATGTTGAAGAGGTTATTAGACCTTATGGATAAAAATGATGTTTTTTACAAACATCAATTTGGATTTCGTAAAGATCATTCGACTACGTTAGCGATTATTGAAATTGTAAAACATATTAGAAATTATCTTGAAAATGGTGAATTAGTTGTTGGGGTATACCTTAACCTAAGTAAGGCTTTTGACACCGTTAATCACAATATATTGTTGTATAAGCTGGATCATTATGGAATATGAGGTCATGTATGTAAATGGTTTAGACATTAATTAAGAGATAGACAGCAGTGTGTTAGCATTAATGGCACAGTTTCAGAATATGCTCATGTTCAAACTGGCGTTCCGCAGGCCTCCATCTTAGGGCCAGTTTTATTTCTATTATATATTAATGATATATCGAGTGCTGTGGATCACGTATCTTTGCGATTGTTTGCTGACGATACTAACTTATTCATTAGTGGAATGGGTGCCAATGATACTGTGTATACGGCTATGGAGACGTTAGAATCGCTTAGTGTCTGGTTCCAATACAATCAACTAACTCTGAACTTGAGTAAGACATGTTATAACATTTTCAGTAGACATATTGAACGTGAAGTCGTGCCATTGTTGTTGCAGGGCAAACGCTTTGAACGGGTTAACTCAGCCAAATATCTGGGTATATATCTAGACTGTAAGCTGTCATGGTCGGAACATATTAAGGAACTTTGTTCAAAGGTGACTAAGTTATCATGTTTATTTTATCACATGGCCTCGTTCATAAATGCCGATATGGTCAGGCAATTATATTATGCCTATGTATTTCCCCATATTAATTATGGGATTGAATTATATCGATCGGCTTGTAAAACTAACTTAACTAAAATACAAGTTTTACCAAATTTATTACTTAAAACAGGGAACTTAATATACTTAAAGTTCAGGAACTATTTAAACTAAATGTTCTAATAGTTGTATATAAACAACGTACGAATCAACTTCCTAGTCTATTCCACCAATTTTACCAATGTAATAGTGACTTCATGACCAAAAGTTCCAGACAGGAGAACAATTTATATATACCTAGATGTAATTATAGAACTGGAGAGAACTCCTTGAAAGTAATAGGGGCTCGACTTTGGAATAAACTACCTGTAGACATTAAACATTCGAAAACGCTAAATATTTTAAAGCATAAAGCCAGGAGCTTTATAATTGGCATTAACTAAAGTTTAAATCTAATTACATATTGTAAGAAATTCGCTTGTGAATTCTGTTATATTGGTACAACATATCTAGCTTTAATTTACGGAAGTCGTTAAACTGAAGCTATTGCAATTAAATGCACTGTATAACCTTTATATACGTAATATTATGTATGTGGGAGTATATGAGTGTGATTTAATTGGCTACCAGCTCGATAAGTTATACTTCTCTGGTAGCCACCTCATCTGTGTTACATTGCTCTTGAATTGTGTTGTATATTATTTGGATGAGGAAAAAATTTACTTACTTACATACTTACTTACATCATCCACCAGGCATCTGTTTGAGAATATGGATGACACATTCACAATGCTACAGTACATGCGTGAAAATTAGAACAATTCACACATCATTTGATCTCATTGGATGAACACGTCAAGTTCACAATATAATTAGAACAGGATAACAGATTAGCCATTCTGGACACTTATTTATGTTTGAAGGACAATGTATAAATCAAGGTGACACTGTGTCGAAAGGAACCACATACAGATCAATATTTGAAGTGGGACTTGAGCCAACAATAAAACTTATTTGATACTTTTCGAATTTGCTCTTTCCAGTTTAGGATTGTATCCAATCCAATCTTAAGATGTTAAATTTATCTACGTTTTAAATATTTGTATAATCTATTTTAGGCGTAAGAATCTCTAAGACAAATAGAGCCTTTTATGCTGGATTTGGGAGCACAGTGGTGGCTAGGACTTCGGACTCTAGACCGAGAGAACCCGGATTCGAATTCTGTGCTGCGGTGTCGGACCTTGGGCACGTTCGTTCACTCTACATTGCTTCAGTTCATTCAGCTGTATGAATGAGTACATTGCTATAAACAGTGGTGGATATTTGTGTACGAATAGTCTTCGCACATTCAATTCCCAGAGAAGCCGAGATGGTGTTCGATTGAGCAGTTCTGCCAGGGAGTAAAGTGTAAAGCGCTAAAAAGCTGTCCTGATGACTGGATACTGTGCTACATAAGAACTTACTTTTGATGTAGAGGTGTCTATTGGGGATAGTTTTACTATTCGAGAATACTGTCTGCAGTACAATGTCGCAGTGTCCCACAAAGCTACGTGCAGAGTAGACAGAATGAAATATACTGATTTTCTACTTCCGCACTCCATTGGTGATTTTGAACCGTATTGTGGCTATTTGTCGTTATCAGTAAGCTGTGTTTTGCTGTTACAGGGTGTTTGGAGCGATCGTATTCGGAGCTATGGGCATGGGACAAGCGAGCAGTTTTGTTCCAGACTATGCGAAAGCAAAGTCTGCAGCTGCCCGAATATTTAACATAATTGATCGTGAGCCTGAAATAGATACTTTCTCCACCGACGGCCTCAAACCGGTGAGTTTTCTTGCCCTTACACTCGTTAGTTGACATTTTCTATAGTCGCATGTTGCTTCTGTGGTAATCGTAATTTAGGGGGGGTATAAACATAAACTATTTGTGTACGTCGACATAAGCATTTATATATGTTCGCAGACTGTGACGAAATCAGTCATACGGTGGATGGTACAACAGACTCTGGTAGTAAATTAACTACCCTTTCACGACCTGACTGTACTGCATAGAAATCATTGGCCTTTGATTTATATAGTGGAATGGGTTGATCTATTTTAATGTTCGGGGTGCAGATTATCCTCATGCGTTAGGGCCAGTCATAACACACACTAATGCGTCATAGGTACCTGTCATTCAAAAGTCTTGTGCGTCTTTAAATGTAACCTTGAATATAAATCAGACATCATTGTGATATAATTTGGAATACAAAGGAACCATGGCGATTTACCACAATTTTATGAGCCAGTTTTAGTGAAGTATATAGATGCACTGATACTACCCATTATATGGTCAAATTAAATAAAACAGTTTCACATTTATTATTTTTTTTTTCTGTTAGCTAAAGTGCAGCGGGTCTGCTAGAAGTGCAAGGACAAATATATGGTTTACCAGTTATGCCATATCTACGTTTATTGTACTGTTGAATCACATTTGCTACCAATGTGTTGTATGGACACACACACTGTGACTGTTTTGGAAGAAAGTGATTAATAACTTATCCTATTTCCAAATCCCCCAATTTCCATTTGTAAATGTTTTACGTTATTATTGTTGTGTGCATACAAAATTGTGTATATAGATGTTCAACTGTTGACTCGCCATTGTAGCAATCGACAGCGAAAGGGGCCATAGAGTTACAGGAGGTTCAGTTCCGCTACCCAAGTCGTCCGACCGTGGCCGTCCTAAAAGACATGAGCATTGTGATTGAGCCGGGGAAGACAGTCGCTCTCGTCGGGCGCAGCGGCTGTGGCAAGAGCACCATCGTGCAACTGCTAGAACGCTTCTACGACCCCAATCACGGCTCCCTTGTAAGTAGTCTACTATTCTGACGTCACCATATCGGGTATCAGTTGTAAACGGACACTTTGTTATCTGGTAAAATACACTTATTGTAAGTGGACTGTTGAGGATAGGACTTTTCAACAACCTCGAAAATAAGATTGGTCAAATGTTGGAGCGGTGGTCGCGCGGTAGAGCGCCGGACTGTCGATCGAGGGAACGGTGGTTCGATTCCACCTACCACCGTTTCGAAACTTAGGCAAAATGTGTAACCTGTCGTGGACTCACTGAGTGGTGGTCTCTATCTCTAACACACTGGATCTTACTCTCAGCGGCCGGAGTTGCTTCCCCGTTGGGCGTGTCAGAGACGCCGAGTAGGCATTGTGGACAATATAATATACTGTATCATTGGATCAATTGGGTCCTACATGAATATATATATCAAATCAACCAATGAGTTGTTATCTATTTATAATCCAATCTATCAGTGGCAAAGCATATGTACATAATTTACATCATCTATTAATGTTTCTAGGCAATTACTATATTAATACATTCAATATCTAACTAGACGTTCTGCAAATTTTAAATAACATTGACTTTAAATCAAACAAAAGTGCTGTAAAAGGCAGGAAAAAAACGAGTAAATATCGTACGTGTCGGCTACATCTCCTTAAATTTATACTACATAAATCATGCAATGTGGCTGTAGCTGATTGACGGACATTGCCTGGGCGAATACACCGTGGCGTGGCTGCGATCCCAGATTGGCCTCGTGTCGCAGGAGCCCGTCTTGTTCAACTGTAGCATCGCTGAGAACATCGCGTACGGCGACAACACTCGCGAAGTACCAATGGATGAGATCACCGAAGCTGCGAGGCAGGCCAATATCCATAACTTCATCGCTTCACTACCACAGGTAACGGTTTTTTCAGGCCAACATCCATAACTTCATCGCTTCACTACGACAGGTTGCTTCATACCAACATCCACACCTTCATCGTCTTCTTACCATGGGTAATGGTTTCTTCAGACCAACATCCATAACTTCATCGTCTCACTACCACATATACTGATTTCTTCAGACCAACATCCATAACTTCATCGTCTCACTACCACAGGTTTCTTCAGACCAATATCAATACCGTCATCGTCCCCTACAACGGGTAACAGTTTCTTCAGACCAATACCCATACCTTCACCGTCCCCTACCACAGGTAACGGTTTCTTCAGACCAACATCCATAACTTCATCGTCTCACTACCACGGGTAACGATTTCTTCAGACCGGCATCCGTAATGTCATCGTTTCACTACCACAGGTAACTCTTTCTTCAGACCAACATCCATACTTTCATCGTTTCTTACCACGGGTAACGGTTTCTTCAGACCAACATCCACACCTTCATCGTCTCCCTACCACGGGTAATGGTTTCTTCAGACCAACATTCAAAACGTCCTCGTCTCACTGCCACAGATAACGATTTCTTTAGACCAACATCCATAACTTCACCGTCTCACTACCATGGGTAACGATTTCTTCAGACCCGCACCCATAACGTCATCGTTTTCACTACCACATGTCAAGATTCCTACAAGCCAACATCCATAACTTCATCGTCTCCGTCTTTCCACATGTAATGGTTCCTTTAGGCCACCATCCATCATACTTTGTGATTTTCGAACAACCCCGGATACATTTTCCAGTTGTTTGTTTAATCAAAATTACGTATAATTTTGATAGGGCTACGAAACAAACGTGGGAGACAAGGGCGTACAGATGAGTGGGGGACAGAAGCAGAGGATCGCCATTGCCCGCGCCCTCGTACGCAACCCAAAGATCCTCTTACTGGACGAGGCGACATCAGCACTTGACATGGAGAGCGAGAAGGTGGGATGTATTGATTATAGAACTCAGCATTAGACGGTACGGGCGATACGAAGATGTATGGCACAATATAAATGTCATCCTTAGAGGATCATTTTATGCCTTTTAGAATACAATGTCAAACAGTGATTCTAATCCCACACATCGTGCGCCAAACACACAAATGTATTGAGCAATAGTCGCCTGGACGAGAATGCTGTATTCAACCTAGGATGCTATATTCTCACAAGAAAGCCATATATTATATACACTATGAAGAATATTATATAGGAATGCAACTAAACTGGCTAAACACACACATAGGCCTACACACACGCGCGCGCGCGCACACACACACACACACACACACACACTCACACATGCACACACACCCGTACGCACACAGGCGAGCACACACATGCACACACATGCACACAGGTGGCTTGATATAGTCAAAATATTATTAAAACAAATTAAAGCACAATTTGGAATGCCTAAAGATCATAATAAAATCTAGACTAAGTTGTAAACAAGTGAATGAGTGAGTCACCTAGAACCTAGACCAAGTTGTATACAGCAATGGCTATAAACTTATTGAATTGTGTAATGCTTAAGTGTGTGAGTGAGTGATTGAGTGATTGAATGAGTGTAGTGTATTCCCGTTTTCGGGTAGCCGTTTAACGTGCTGACTTTTCCGTCTATTTGGAGCCGGGTTGTTACTGTAGTGCGCTGGCGAATACATATGTGAACTCGATGTTGTCATTTGTCATTCCTGCGTATTCTAATCCCAAGCAACACCACATTTTGGTAACGAGGATGACCAAAACCGGTATGAACATGTTCTAAGAGATATTAAGCACACATACACGTCGATGACATTTTGAACTGACGTTCCAAGCAACCGTAATTAGCTACAAATGGCGAGGGGAATCATTGTCGTTGCTGAATTTGACGTGCCATCGTTGCTTCCGGGCATCGCCATATCGACGTTATCTTGTTACACAGTTCTGATTCAGCAGCATTATTAAGTGGACTGGCGGGTGTGCCCGTGTTCGAATTTAACGTAACGGATATTTCTGGATTGGCGAATAAATGAAAAAATTGGAAGTGTTCCTTCGAAATATGTGTCATTGCATCTGGTGTGACGGATAATATACAGAAGAGAGCGCTATTTTTCCAGCTGCAGTAGCAGTTTCAAACCCTGCCTAATATTGAGGACGCCAATATCTATAACAAATATCTACAAGCACTGGATAAATATTTCGAGGTGAAAAACAATGTGCCCAAGGAGCGACAAAACTTCCTGGTTATTGGAAGGAGGTGAAATTATAAATAATTTCATTGCCAGACTGAAGAAAAAGGTCAAATATTGTGAATATAGAGATTAAGAAAACAACCAGACCAAGGATCGGGTCCTGTACTTTATACGTGACAAGGTGTTATATCGACAGGAAGGTTTTAACCCTTGCCAAACTTCAGGAAGTCGTGAATATGTTTGACGAGCCGGAGGTCTTGCTCTTGGTGCCCACTGGTGCCAGGGAGGAAGCAAAGGCCATCTCCACCGGACAGTCCGGTAGTTTCACCGCTAACTCTTCCAACAGCAAATTCCAAGGAAAATGTTGGAAATGTGACGGTATTGGACACATGGGAACATACTATAGGAGGTCAAAATATCACAAATGTGCGAAGTGTGGGAAAATCGGACATTTTCCGGTTTGTTGTCACACAAAGCGTCTACATTGCAGCGCCACCAGTGCTGGTAGGCCCTAGCGTGGTCGTGGAAGTAGGCGGAGAGGACGTGGACGTGGGAAACAAAAGATACAATAAAGTAGAGGAACGTGATACGTTCTATGTGTTCTCTCTGAGTCCCAGTACACCTGCAATTCCAATCAACATCGAACGGAAGTGTGTGAACACGATTGTTGACTCTGGTTCTAGCTGCAACATAATCACGGAAGCCGTATTCCGCAAGACTTGAAGTTGAACAGCTGTAGTAGTCAAGTTTACGCATACACCTCTCAGAGCCCTTTGGAGGTAATGGGCAGCTGTGAAGTGCGCATGTCAGTTCAAGGAGCTGGATAAGTCGATGCCGCACGACTGTTGGTAATCAGAGGAGACCATGCAGCTCTATTGGGAAGTGAGACCGCCGAGGAGCTCGTAGTGCTCAGAGCTGGCCTGACAGTAAACACATGCTCAGCAGACAGACTAACCAAGGAGGAGCTGTGAGACATCTATCCACAATTGTTCAGTGGTCTCGGCAAACTAAAGAATTATCAACTCAAGCTGAACATAGATGTGAGTGTGACGTCAGTGGCTCAGCCAATCAGAAGAATACTTTTCAGTAGAAGAGAGAAAGTTGTGCGAAAGCTGAAAGAGTTGGAAGACTTGGATCTCATTAAAAAGGTGGATGGTCCTACACAATGAGTGAATCCCCTAGTCACTGTGGAGAAGGCGAATGGAAATGTCCGGGTGTGCCTGGATATGTGAGAGGCGAACGGAGCCATAATAAGGGAGCACCATCCCATTCCCACAATAGAAGAGACAGTGCAAGAGATGGGGGAAATGAAAGTGTTCACAAAGCTTAACTTGAACTTGGAGTTCCACCAGGTGGAGCTACACTCAGACTTCCGAGATATCACCATATTCGCAGCACCAAATGATCTCTACAGGTACACGCGTCATGTATTTGGACTTAACATGGTTAACATCATCAGACAGGTGGAGCCATCCGTGATGATCTGATCGTTGGAGCCGTCGAAGATGACCAGCACGATGAGTGACTGCTGGGGTTGGGAAGAAATTTGCAGAAAACGGTCTGACGTTCAACTTCGAAAAACTTAATTTCAGAGTGAGGTATGTCAACTTCATGAGTCATACAGTGTCCGACAAAGGTCTGCGGTGACGGATAACAAGGTCATGGCAATGGCACCAGCGCCAAAGCCAAAAAACGCAGCTGAAGTAAGAGGCTTTCTGGGTTCAGAACTGTTCAGCTCCAAGTTCAGTCCAGACTTTGCTACCATCACACAGCCGCTGTGGGAATTGACACATGACAAATTGAAATGGAAATGGACCGATTAAGAACAGACGGCGTTTGACAAGGCCAAGAGACGACGCATGGAGGCGCCGACCATTGCCTACTACAGGTTTGACGCAGACACAACGTCGTGACTGATGCTTCACCTATTGGTCTGGGAGCTCTCCTTCAACAAAGGCAAGAAGATGGACAGTACAAGCTAGTGTATTATGCCAGCAGGAACCTTCGTGACCCAGAAACCAGGTATTCCCAGACAGCCAATAGAAGGAAGCGAGACAGAGTCTGACTTCAGTGTCGAATATTACGCCTACTCCGTTGTGATGGACTCTGTCCCCGCAGCTCTGACGGCCAAGCAGATCGAACGCGAGAAGTTGCAAAGGAAAGCCTTGGTCCTGGCTCACGAGGGACACCAAGGCCAGTTTGCGGGAGAAAGTGAGGTGGACGAGAATGGACAAGGACGTTGAAGCGCTTGTCAAGAGCTGTTATCCAAGCCAATTGGTGGGTGCCCGACTAAGACCCAGCCAATAAGGTCGACCCCGCTGCCACAGGGACCTCGGGATGACATCGCAATTGATATCTTTGAACCACTGCCAAACGGAGAAAGTCTTCTGGTGGTCGTCGACTATTTCTCCACGTGGCCAGAAGTAGTGTGGATGCGAAACACGAATGTGCAGAACATTGTGATGTGCTTGGAGACCCTGTTCGCCACACATTCAACGGGACGAGTCACAACGGATTGAAGTTTGTTGCTGCAGAATTTGAAGGATTTCTCGAGTATCTAGGGATATAGCACTCAAAAAGCATCCCGTACTGGCCACCGAGCAACGGAGAAGTGGAACGTTTGAACTCTACTCTGGTGAAGACCATTAATATCGTAGAAGTGGAGAAGAAGGACTGGAAGAAGGAACTGCAGAACTTCCTGTTCCAGTACCGGACCACCCCACACACAGTCACAGGTGTGAGTCAAGCAGATATGTTGAGGTAACCCCACGCAACACCACAGTGAGTGCTAGTGTAAGTGAGTGAGTGCATATGTGCCGGGCGCATGCGTGCGATGTGTGTGTGAGTGTGAGTGCGTTTGTGTTTACGTGCGTGCATGCATGCGTGCGTGTTTCTTATCAGTGCTTTATTATTGGTAAATCTAGAGCATTCTGTAGAGACTAATGTTGCACCTATCTCTTTTCTTCAGATTGTTCAAGACGCACTTGACCGAGCCCAGCAAGGCAGAACGAGCATTGTCATTGCCCATCGTCTGTCCACAATTCAAAAAGCAGACCGCATTTTTGTCATAAAGAATGGTCGCATTGTGGAGATGGGCACGCACTCGCAGCTGATGGCCAACAAAGGAACATATTTTGAGTTGAACAGTTCATCTATCTAGCGATAGATGAGCAGTAGCGCAGCGGTAAGAGCTTCGGAATCCCGACTGAGAGAATCCAGGTTCGAAACATGTGCGGCGGTGTCGAACCTTGGGCAAGTTAGTTTATTCATTGCTTCAGTTCACTCAGCTGTATGGATGAGTACCTGGCTATAGATAGTGGTGGGTATTTGTGTACGAATAGTCTTCGCGCATTAATTGCAGCATGGCTGAATGCTTCCCAGAGAAATCGAGCTGGTGTTCGATTGAACAGGTATGTCAGGGAGCAAAATGTAAACCGCTTTGAGTAGTCTTGAGGACTGGATACTGCGCTACATAAGAACTTACGTACCTTTAGTGAACAGTGTCTTCAGTTGAAATGTACTAATCAATAGGTTAAATATGGCACAGACTGTTAGATGTAGGCGGTTTTATTCATAAGCAGACAGTAGTATTTTAAATGCAGGTATTGCTTTCGGTCAGAATTAAATTCGCGATAGCTGTTAGCAGTATTGAATCAGTTACGGTAATTTGGTAGTTAATTGAAAACTTATTTTCTTTGTATGAATAACTATAGGTTTTATGTACAGACTGGTAGATGCAACTGCAAAATAATGCCCCTTTTTACAGGTGCTTAAATGGTAGCTTAATTTAACAGAAACAACTAATTTTAAGTAAATACTTTCTACAAAGGTGTAATTTAAACATTCAGAAATAGCTAACATATTCTCGTGAACTTTTCTCCTTGGCGTATATGCAAGGGAAGGTCAAGCTTCCACGTAGGTGGTAATTAATGTAACATGTTGTGGAGTCATCAACTGTAACACAATGCGAGAATGGTCCAGAGTGGGATATGCAGTATAGTTGAATAAAGAAATGTATACAGGCATACGTACATCTTACCCTCGGCTGTTGGGCCGACGGTGGCTGATGTTCAAAATTACGGGAGAGGCGCCGGCTTTCATTAACCCTTTGTAAATTTTATTTCGATCGAGTTAAAACGTGTAATACAACGGAACGGTGACATAATGTTCTTTATAGCGATAGCAATTCTGTAAAATGTGTTATTTAGTTGCTGGACTGATTGCGCATGATTCACATCATCCACAACCGAAATGTCAGTGTTGTTTGTAACGATATTATATGCGGCTTTAAGTAAATACCATTAATTACGCCTTTTCCCTTATAACGCCGGGTAACTCATCTAGTTATTAGTATTTATGGAATATGTACAAGCACACATATCTAGGAAACTCAGGTTGATGTATTCTGCCATAACTACCTCAAGTACGCTTGTAATCTTCATTTGTCCAGTGAGGTTATACTTAATTAAGGCTATCATACGTTTTGTATTATAAGGTAAATGTTGTACACTGTGCAACATGTATGGTACATGTTGTATGTACTGTACGTTATGATGTATATCTGCTGTATGGTGAATGAGTTGCACAGTGTGGAGTATATCTGGTCAGTTTTACATATATGTACAGAATGATGCATGCATTATACAGTATGAAGTATATCTGGTCAGTAGAAGGTATGTGCTATACATCATGGTATATATAACTGTATGGTCAGTGTGATGCATGTACTGTAAATTATGATGCATATCTGGTCGGTGTGATGCATGTATGATATACATGTTTTATAGTGTGGTACGTGTATATCTGGTGAATACGAGTTATTACGTATCGTATAATATGATACTTGCAGCAGCTATGGATTTCATGTATCATGTAGTATGCCACCTAGCGGATTAGTTACTAGTTAGTTAATTAGTTCTCCTTTTTTCTGTTTGTTTTTGCCATTTATGAAATAATTTGGATGAAGCCACATTTAGGTGCTTTCGGGTAAAGTAGACATGGCAATAACATGATATATTAAGTATTGTACTTCAGTATTCATGTGTGTCATTTATACTCAATGTTCATGTAGAATTGTACTACAAGCTAATTTGTTCGAATAAATGTTTTTGACTGGCTGCTTTTAGGACTACACTGACATTGTTGTATGACAGAAAACGGTCTACCATGGACAAAACAATAATATACATGACATTTGTCCAGTATGATTTTTAAGATTACTGAAGATTATAATAACCCCCGTCTAAGTGCAGCATCAATAAATTTCTCTACGTCATATGCGTATGAATTAATTTATGTATTACAAGTATGATTATACATAGCCTATTTCATGGTTCGTGGCCACAAAGATATCATGAAGAAGACAGCTATCTATTGGGTAATCATCACTACTAGCTTACTCATGGAGCCATACAACAAGGGGCGGGCGTCAGTAACCACGATTACAGTAGCGATAGTAAGCTAATTCACAGTGGCGTCATCTGGTGAGTTATAACTTTACAGTTGCCATATTTCTCCGATAGATGGACAGTCAAATTTTTGAAATACATCGCTAATTCGGGGTTGCTGTGTTTGGCAACAAAGAGAAGTAGGTCGCGCATGCGCATGTTCGCGTAGGGCAAAAAGACGTAAACAAACAGACGCGCTAAGCCGGCGTTTATTGTGTTACGTAGGTTAGTTGTTAGTTTTGTAGTTGTAGTTTATCAGTTATTTGTGTGGATGGGCACATGTGAATAACAACGCAGTTGGATGACCAAATAAGCCACCTTGTCGGCGTATCGTTTAATCGTTATCATCTTTGTCTACACACTGACACCGTGGGGACTGGATAACGAGGCAGAGGCCATCACTGTTTATGAGACAACTGTCAGACCATACCACACTGAGTCTGAGGTCAAGCTGAAGAGGACTGGTCTATTTGTGAATGAGAAATACTCCCATCTTGGTGCCTCTCCAGACAGTGTGAGATCATGTGGTTGTCACAGCGATAATCTGTGTCCATTTTCATTGAAGGGACAGGATCCTATAACATTTGGTGACAGTAGCTTCTGCATTGACAGACAAGGGAATTTGAAGAAAGGTCACACGTATTACTCCCTGATTCAATTGCAGATGGAAGTCGCTGGTACAGCTGTATGACTGAAAATGATCTGGTCATTTACACAGGTGTTGCCAACACGATTTACATAACTTCAGTAACAATAAATGATGATGACTTTTGCAGAGACATGGTTAATAAAATTAAGGGTTTTAATCATGTGAAGCCTGAGTTGCTGTCTAGAACAACTGGAAAAAACTTGGGCAAACCAATAGAGACCATGGGAATGTGCTTTTGTGTTTTCTCTTCCTCGTTTTTTTTACCATTCTTCATTTTGCTCTCTGGAATCTTTCCTCACCCAGGTGGTTGTCGGTTCTTAATTTTGCATACATATGTAGCAATTTTGCTTTGTGCATGTTACTTGATAAATTTGTAAAAAAAAGTTTAACATACTTGGCAAATCCTTGTGAACTAAGTTTTTCTTTGATTATTTCGGGAATGTTATTTAGTAAAAGTGGCAAATTATGCCTAAGACATTTCTTTTCAAATTCATGTTTAATTTTATAAGTGTATATTTTATTATTGACTCTTGTATCGTGATTATGTACCTCATAGTTAAACAATATCCACCAGTTTTGTAAATAAATTGGTATGTCATTGTGTACATATTTATAATAAAAAAAAATTAATTGTTGTAATTTAAGGATGTCATCTACTTTTAACAAGTTGATTTTTGTGTGAAGTGGTTCTGTGTGGGAAATATTATTACTTAAGGTGATAATTATCAGGGTTGTTTTGAAGTTTTATTATTCTATTTGATTGAAAGCCCCCTATAATGCAATCATTAATGTGTGGCACTATTAAAGAATTATATATTATTTTAATATGAAGAGGTAACACATGTTTCAATTTGTTTAAAATGCCAATTTTTTAGAGCAAGCATTTGATATTTGTTCAGTGTTTTTCCAGTTTAGATGTGTATCTATAATTAAACTTAAAAAAAATAATTTCTTGACTTGTTCAATGAAACATGTGCAGAAGTGATCGCTACAAATCCTGGTGTGTTCTTTGGGGGTCCAATGCATACGATGGATAGCTGTGATCCATTTCGCTCTTATTTCACAATCAAGTGGTATTCTATAAAATCTAACAGTACGCATGTTTGATAAACGATTTGTACATCCAACAGCACAACAACTTAATGGCATTTTGAAGTATATTTCACGGGAGCGCCAAAACAAAAACACGAATTTCCCGTGTTGCGCGCCTGCAGCGAGAGCGTTCTGCCCTACAAACAAACCGCCACGTGCTTTTAATTTATTCATGACGTCAAAACGCAACCCGAATTGGTTGATCATAGACCGGTGGGCGTCTTTGCGATTCACTTATGAAAAGCTAACAGGCGCTTTTAAGCCACGCCCAGAGCGCTCGTGATTGGTCTCTAGGTCATGGAGCGTTTGACACATGTGTCACGCAGGATTCATTTATGAACAGGTAGGCAGGGCTATACGTACACAGACTAATTTTATGAACAGGTAGGCAGGGCCCTACGTATACATATGTTCATCCAGATTATATTATTTAACGTTAAATTTAGACTGATGCTGATTAGGACAGTCGCGAAATCCATTAATTGTAAATGTTGTCATACTGTTATCTTAACACATTGTAAACACGAAGCAAATGGGTGCAATGTGGAACAACAATTACTTTTGCATTTATATAATAAAATGCGCAAATCGCGGTCTTCAAGCTTTATTATGAATATTTGCGATTGGATGGGTGTAAAATTATTAGAATGTTGTTTATTTGGAAGAAGGATACATGTGGAAATATTTACAAATGCTAGTCAACTAATGTGTTGTAAGTTGTATTCAGCACACATAATCTACAAACTGCCAAAACACATATTTGGTGCTAAAATAATTGAAGTTTGTTTAAAGGTAGTTAACAATATTTTAGCAACAAATAATAAATGCGTTCTTGTAGATGTATAACATAATGTATACTGAATGAAATCCTGCAAGAATTATGATATATTCGTTCACTCACGTACCCATTTGGCATGTTTACTACTGAGCTCGACTCCACTGGGCTTTTGCTTACATCCGTATGCCCATGCAGACATTCAGAAATGTATACATGCATACTTAGGTATAATTAAATATGTAAATATCATATGGTTATTAGGCTGCACTTTCTCAGTTTGTAAAGTGAAAGAGCCTCAGTAATGGTGGATAATGGCAATCCCATTTATTTAATAAAACATTTGAAAACGTGTGTACAGTGTGTATTAAACATACCCCAATTATATTACATAATCACATTCATTATACAATTACTATAATTTAAATTATTTGAAAACAAAAGTATGGTATGCATTAAATATACATGAATTAACGTAGTTTATGTGGATTGTATATTTGGGTAGTGTATAAGTAACTATGCCTACAGTATCTTTGCTTCATTGCTAGCATCAAACCAACTATACTGTTGTGTACTTGTATGCCAGTGAATATCACCATCAAACATTTGTATAATTCAAGAAACATTTAATTGGCAGAACAACTGAAAATACACATGTGGTCACTTCCACAAAACAAGATGGCAGACACTGTAAAAGCAATTGGTCAGAGTCTGGTCAATGGTCACTAGAGGGTGGTCCAATAATAACAATGAGTGCTACTGACACACAATAGCATGGACTGCAATGTCAGCTAACACAACATAGTTCATATAGCATGGAATGAGAAACATGACAGTCCCCCCTTCCAGATTGTTCGTTGCTCATTCCTCAATGAGCCTCTTCGGCGGAATACCAAAATTAACGCGGGTCGAACGACGAGGTATCACGGGCTAATCAACAGGGACAGGTGGTTCATCGTTCATGGCTTCGTCAGGCAGGTGTTCGTCAATTTCGGGAACGGGCAAGTCGGGAACACCGTTGTCGTATTGCTGCTGATCCGTCTTTGTAGGACGTTCAGTTGCGAATGCAGCAGAACGCTTCAGATTGCGTCGGCGGTTCGTTGTTGGAACGGAACGTGACTTCAGCTGATCTTTGTGTCGGCGGCAATGTCCATCAGGTCCTTGGACAATGAAAATTTTCTTTCCGATATGACCAGTCACTTTTCCAGCCACCCATTTTGGACGATTTTTGGTGAAATCTTTGTAATGGACATATGCACCGATTGAGAATTTCGGCTTGGCTGGCAATGTTGATTTCTTTTGTTTTCACTTTGTGCACAGGTGGTTGTAGAACGGAGAGAGAAGACCGCAGCTGGTGTCCGAGCATCAGTTCAGCTGGAGTACGACCAGTCGTGCAATTTGGAGTGACACGGTATTACTGGAGGAATTCTCGCAATGCCAGATGTTTCGACTTCCTCTCCCCTCTGACAGCTCGTTTCATGGCCTGTTTGAAAATGCCAACAAGCCGTTCAGCTTCACCGTTCGATGGTGGGTGAAATGGCGCAGAAGCACCAGTCAGCGAACGTCTTTGACGCGAACTGCGGGCCATTGTCGGATACAATTGTCTCAGGCAGGCCCCAGATAGCAAACAAGTCATCGAGTGCGGACGTAGTAGTCTCAGATGTCGGTTACTTGTTTAATTTAAGAACGTCCGGCCATTTCGAGTGGGCATCCATCACGACCAACCACATGTCATCTAGGAACGGACCGGCAAAATCAATATGAATGCGCTGCCATGGGCGGTCCGGAAAGGGCCATGCATACAGATTTTCAGGTTGATTTGGGCCTGCTTCGGCACAAGCTGTGCAGTCCTTGCAGTGGACGGCGATGTCGACCTCGATATTAGGCCACCACACATGCATGCGTGCGAGCGACTTCATGCGCATTATTCTAATGTGCGTCAAGTGCAGCATGTTGAGGACCCTAGCACGACGACGATCAGTGGCAAAGACCGATTGGCCCAATTGCAGGACACAGTGACATTGCATTGTCCTTTGACTGGAATCGGTTGCTTGCCATAACCAAAAAGTCGGATCTTTGACGACGTCAAATGTGGCGATCCGGTGCGCTTCCAGATATCCGGGCCAACGAACGACACAGCAGTCCCAGTATCCACTTCGAAGTGTAGGTCGACGTTTGAGATTTGCAGTAAAATCTGCGGTTTATCGACGCATGTGGAAGTGGAGAGCACCTCAACTGCGATAGTCTCTGAACTATTTTTTTGACCGTGTGTTGAGCCATTTTTCCTTTTCTGACGGGCTTTCCAGAAGAACTGCACACAGCCTGTATGTGTCCCTTACGATCGCACCCGTAGCAGACGGCGTCGATGAATGGACAGTCTCTGTGGTGATAGGCAGGCGAACCACACCGACAGCAGGCTTTCTGCCCTCTCCTGTTAGGTTGACTGTTAGCCCGGCCCTTTTCTCCGTGATCAGGTCGCTGTTTAACTCGGAAGCGTTGCTTCTGGCGAGACGGGTGACTTTGACGAACAGCGTGCACGTCCTGCTGAGGGTGGCCTGTTGTTTGTTCGTGCATTTTGTTTAGCTCTTTGCTAAGTAGTTCTGCCATTTTAGCACACTGTAGTACGTTCGTCAGTGGAGCGTCTGTTTCTTTCAGTATTGCCTGCTGTATAAAAGTGTGCCTACAGCCCATGACAAGCCTATCTCGTAGTGCATTGTCCTGGTACTTCACACAGCACTGCTCTTCGAAGTCACACTCTTTGGCTTTAGTGCGCAGTTCGGCCAGGAAATCAGTGATGGATTGACCTTCCCGCTGAACCGTGCGGAAGAAGTCGAGATGCGCAGCAAGAAAGTTACGCTTTTCCTCGAAATGCAGTTTAAGCGCCGCTTTCACTTCTTCGTGGGAAGCTTCTGTCACTTCCTTAGTCAGTAGATTCTGAAGAAGTGCAAATGTTTCTGGTGACATGGTTGAACACAGAGCAGCCTTTTTCTTTGAATCTGTTGTGATGTTGTTTGAGTCGAAGTAGAACTCCGCACGCAGCAAGTAGGACGACCATCGCTCCTTTTCTGGGTCGAACCGGTCAAACTGGCGTGCCATGCTTGAATGACAGTCAGTAAACAGACACTCAGACAGTAGGCTATTGTCTGCAGTTCAGAGCCAGTTCAGACATGTACTCACTGAAGCATGTCGACACAGTTTGTAGGTAGTTGAAAACAATCCCACCTGCTGACACCAACTGTTGTGTACTTGTAGGCCAGGGAATATCACCATCAAACATTTGTATAATTCAAGAAACATTTAATTGGCAGAACAACTGAAAATACACATGTGGTCACTTCCACAAAACAAGATGGCAGACACTGTAAAGCAATTGGTCAGAATCTGGTCAATGGTCACTAGAGGGTGGTCCAAAAATAACAATGAGTGTTACTGACACACAATAGCATGGACTGCAATGTCAGCTAACACAACATATAGTTCATATAGCATGGAATGATAAACATGACATATACCGTATATATAATTGTGTGGTGCACAATGCACATGCAACATTTATCAATGTATACACATATATATCATTAAATTTCTAGTATAAAACACATTATCATTACAACAAAAGGAGTTGCCAAATTACTTCATGATCTAAAAACAAACAAATCAACAGGACCCGGCCAGGTGCCAGCCATAATCCAGCGTGGAAATATGATATGACACATGCAATGTATTAATAGTTGATTTCTTATAATTCCACCATAACTGCAGAGAATACATAGGTAACCATACCTTTCACAATCTGATAACAACTCCCTCAGGCTTACACTGGAAGAATATCACCAGGTCATCTGCATACATTACGTGATTAATAGTTACTCACCTATATTACAGACAGTGCAACATTTTGATACTGCATTACATTACATTAATATAAACATTAAACATATATGGAAAAAGTATTCCACCTTGCCTTGCACCGTTTGTAACACGAAATACCATACAACAAACCTACATGTCTTACAGTGTTATATTACACAACAACGTACCTAAACACGTTACAGTGCGTTTTATGATACAAACATGATATTTGGCACACACACTTACAGCATATAAAAACAAAAATATTTGGATATAGGGCCATCTCAGATTTTGCCCTGGAAGACGTTGGCGGCCATTTTTCAAGATGGCCGCCGAAAACCTATTTTCCCCATATCTTAATAACTGCGCCACGTAGAGCAGTCATTTTGGTACCAAAACATAGGTTTTCGGGTTTAACGATTTCGAATATGTTACATTTGACCTTCTCCGACATTCACATCCGCCATTTTTAAAGATAGCGGTCGCTAAACTCAATATCCCCATATCTGAACAAATTAAGCATATAAAACCGTAATTGTTGCGTCACTGTATTGGCTATAGGTCAAAGATGGCACATTTGTTACGATTGGTTTTTGCCGACATTCTTATCCGCCATTTTAAAGATGGCGCCCTTAAAAGCGAAAGTGACAAAGTTAAACATAACAGCGGATTTGTGCGGACATTTGCACACTGTTAGTGAATGTCCAAAAATGGGTTTTTGGCTTTAGAGCAATCGTTGATTTGCCCCATGATACAAATGCTGGCCATGTTGCAGCCATTTTCCAAAATATGTTGCACAATTTTGCAAAATGGCCGCATTTTCCAAAATGGCTGCCAATGATGTTTAAGGAGATTTTATTTATGGTATTTATGTTGTAGTGTGAATGAAATGGTATGTTTTTTGTTCTTATGTCTATTCCAGGAGTATCCGTAGTGATCTTCAGTATCCACATGTTGTCATATTTACCGCATGTAAAATATTGTTTTAATAACATTTTAGTTAAACTTTTAATGTGCACACCCATCAACCTTACAAAATTAAACAAAATATGTCATGTGTTCCAAAGATGTAATTCGTCTTAAGTGCTAATGTGTTACTCCAATTCAGTTCCAATAATTACAATAATTATGACAGGTGGCAGTACATATTGATATATATATATATATATATATATATATATGTGTGTATATATAGATATATATATACATGTAGTGTTAGCATGAATCGGTAGGGGCCAATCAATCTTGATCCAATCAAAGAAACAACCTGCCACTGTTCAGCCGGCCCCCAGTGCGAGAGAAATGAAGAGCACAACTACAACTCAAGAATGACTGTTCTCTCTTCTTCAGGCTGTATATAGCATTGCAAATACGTAATTGGGATCTGGATCAGTTCTTTTAGCATGAAAACCAGGCGTATCCACTAACGCTATCACAAATGGGCAAACTGTGAACTGGGACAAAGTCTGATCTGGTCGACTGTTTGGAAGATCTCGTTCCTGTACTAGACGATTCCCCCACCCCTACGGTAAAGTCGTCATCCTTGATGGAGCCGCAATCGTCAACATGCTTCGACCGGGTTTTGCAAAGACATTCTCTGATTATGCGACACAGGTGTTCATGCCATAAATCACATCACATCACAATTGCAACATGCGAGCAGATTAGATGTTGTGGGGGACGAGTATCTCGCAGATAGCTTGAAGGCGGAAACAAGAACCAAGAGGGGAAAGGAATTCGCAGACGCGTAGAAACATCTAACACAATTCCTGGAAACTGGCAGGAGTTTCTCCGCATTGATGACAACAAGATCGAGTTGTTTTCGTTCTTGGCGACTAGCGCAGCAATCATTCCCACCGACAAACAGGTCATCAGCACACATCACACTGATGTACTGTGTACCCGAGAAGTATCAGGTATTGCTCCGTGCACTCATGACGAAGCAGATACACGAATCCTACTCCACCTGGAAGATGCTGTGAAACAAGGGTATGACACGGTGTCCATTCGCACAGTTGACACGAATGTGGTAGTTCTTGCAGTGACATCAGCCCAGCGCCTCAACATCACCGAACTGTGGATTGCTTTTGGTGCTGGGAAGAACTTTCGGTTCTTACTGGCCCACGAGATGGCCAAAGCACTGTGTCCTGATCGTTGTGTTGACTTGCCAATGTTTCATGCCTTCACTGGTTGTGAGAAGGTTACTGTTTTGGAGGCACGGGCAAAAGGACTGCATGGGACACCAGCTTTGTGTGCCTTGGCTGCTACCCCGGAGTCCGTTGGTGATTGGCTAGGTCCACTGGAACGATTTGTGGTCCTATTGTACAACCGTACCAACAGCCAGGAATTTGTAGATTTAGCGAGGAAGCAGCTGTTCACACAGAAATGTAGAACTATTGACTGTCTTCCTCCAACACAAGCAGCACTTATCCAGCACACCAAGCGGGCTGCTTACCAAGCCGGTCACTGCTTCACAGACGATGATCGCGGCTCCTGAGCTTCCATCTCCAAGTGAATGGGGGTGGAACAGGGATGAAAACGGCGGCTGGAAAATATCCTGGACAACTCTTCCAGAAGCGACACAACCTTGTTGAGAACTACTGCGCTGTGGATGCAAGAAGGGATGCAGAGAACTATGCAAGTGCCTCAAGACAGGACTTCAGTGCACTGCTCTTTGCTACTGTGGACTGTGTGCTCCTAGCTAACGTGTGACACACTAAACGTTGGGACGTGCAGTAACTGTGAACTGCCACATCTGATAGAGAACGTTTCTTACGTGGACAATGTGTACACAGTTATCATGTAACATACACACACAACATGCATAGTGAACTGTCGCACACGACGGAATAAATTTTGTGCTATGGATTGTTTCTGCTGACAAGTAAGTTTCTGCTGGTTCTGAACTGTGTCTGCTGACAATATGTCACAAAAACATTGGATAAAATAATGATATTCCCTATGTTGTACTTTATAAAATAAAACATTTATTAAACTTGTATGGCGTTTTGAGGAAAACGTAAACTTTTATAACATGAAAATAGGAAGGAAAGGAACGAGCTTTGATACCCCTATCATGGATTTAGCTTAGCGGGTTATATGTAAAATAGCAATTGATGGCGACCATTTTGGAAAATAACTGCCATTTTTAAAAAAAATAGCCGCCATTTTGGAAAACATGGCCAATACGAATGTCCAACAAGATATATATATATATATATATACATATATATATTATTTGAAACAACCTCACTCAAAAAACTAAATTTTGACACCACACTTATCTCTCTGGGTGGTTTAGTTCTTGAGATATGAGGAAAATTGGCTTTGAAAGGCGCCATCTTTAAAAATGGCGGACAAGAATATCGACGAAGACCAATTATAACATATTTGCTATCTTTGACTTATAACCAATACAGTGACACAATAATTACGGTTTTATATGCTGATATTTTTAAACATCAGCAACCAAAATTTTATTATAAATTAGTCAATGACGTTCTACTGGAATATTCCTGTCACATCCCTTATTTACACAATTTTGAAATCCATCGTTATGTAGGCATCAACACTGCACACGAGGAATAAATAATCTGTTTATTCCCATATGCAATTATTAATATATGCAAAAATATATACAATAGAAACAGTTAACAGTACTCCAAGCATTATCATTGATGAAAATTACACACATAGTTTACGTGGTGTTATAACTTATATTAAAAATTACTTAATTATGAACTTTAAATCCAATTGCCCTATCAATAATTGTCAAGGTTGTAACACATAATACTATACAATATATTATGTAATTATGTATTAATTTTGTTAAATATTTACTAACATTGAATTATATGATTACTATTAATATGTATTATTATTATTATTTTATTAAAAGTGGGCTCCCATGTTAGCAACATGTTATGTCTTAATGGGAGTCTTCTTGACCTGCACATTTATATAAATTATTTCAATTTGTACATTTGTACATGGCGTATTGTCAAAATAAATTTATGTTTGTCATAACCCTATTGAGCGCACGCAGCCGACTTCTGACTTCTGTTGTGTCTGGGTGTTTTCGTGCGGCGTCGCTGGTGTCTCCTTGTCGTTTGATAAAAGTCAAATATTATTTACTTTATTCTTTGACCCAACTGTATTTCTTTACAGAACCAATCCCTAGCACAAATATGTGTTAACCCTTTGGGTCAATGTTATTAAGCATGGTATAATTATCACCGCTAAGGATATAAAAGTATTAAAACGTCAGATTTGTTTAAAAAGGTGTATGCTGTAGCGTCGCGCGTACTAAACGTTTAATCTAGTCTAAGATTCTAAATGCACGATGCACATAATTAGTCATGTAGATTTATAGCGATACAAAGGGGGTGCCTACATTACACCACTTACTCTCAAAACTTCGCTCCAGTTCATAATTCGTTATCAGTCTGTCCTTAATATTTAAAAAAATTCTAAATTATTTCCACTTCGCAAATAGTACCCAACGAAAAACAAACGTAATATGCGCGCGCATTCGTTTTTATTTTTAGAAAAACCAATGATCAGCAAATGGGGGGCGTGGCTTAAAAGCTCCTGTTAGTTTTTCATAAGTGAATCAGTATCAATCTAAATTTAACGCTAAATAATATAATCTGGATGAACGTACGTATACGTAGGGCCCTACCTAACTGTTCGTAAAATTAGTTTGTGTACGTACAGCCCTGCCTACCTCTTTGTAAAATTAGTTTGTGTATGTATAACCCCTTGTTAACAAATAACAAAACCTGGCGTCTTCCCGCGAAAAACTAAATTAAACGCGCGTGACACAAGTGTCAAACGCTCATTGACCTAGCGACCAAATCACCAGCAAATGGGGCGTGGCTTAAAAATGCCTGTTAGTTTTTCATAAGTGAATCGCAAAGACGCGACCAGTGGTCCAAGGAAACGAATGAATATCGTAAAATTACGTCATAAAATGACATCATAAGCTAGCTGGCTGCGGGGAGGCTGTAGTGGACGATTGGTTGTCATCCCACTGCATGGCAGGAACTGTTGCATTCGCAGGCACGAGATACAGCATAGAACGGTTTGACAACAATTATAACATGTAATAAATATCTGGCATCGGAAACGTTTAAAATGAAGACGTGTCATTGTGTTCCGTAGATAATTCCACTGATGATTAAATAATGGAGTAGGCTGGCAGCGACTAGCTTAATCATCAGTAATAAAAGAGTCACAACACGTATATGTATTTTGTAATTGACTGTCTGGTGTGTTGGCAGATAACTGTTTGCAGACGGTATAGTTATGTTATAAAATAGTGGTTCTTAATTAATACATGGGGCGCGACACAAAATTCGGTCGCCAGGC
>CM034542.1:42452625-42495125 GCA_020002185.1 Paraescarpia echinospica
TTTGCATAGATAGCGAAATCTTCCAATCACAAGTGACCAACACAACAACATTTGATTGGCCAGAGCAGGTGATAAAATACAGACGTTCTCGAATCAACTGTCCTATTCGGCCGTTTGGTGTCCTCCATCCGACGAGTGGAAAGTATAAACTACAAATACAACCGATTAAAGGTAAGATAACTTACAACATATCGCCGTCGTTTTTGACCGATAACAAGTAAGGTATTATGTTCGTTTTCACAAAAATGTAAACTAACATTTGTTGCATGTTTCAGATAACTACAAAATGAAAATTCCGGTTTTCCTGTTCGGCTGTTTTTTGGGTGAGTATCCGAAAGTCTATTCTTCTTCCATTACAGCTCATAGTCTTTATGCAGGTAACATATTGTGCCACTAGAGTATTGATTTACGTATTAAACAAATACCAGTTCAGTGATGTAAACTTGAAAACAACATGCACTATGCACTGCACCACGAGAGCTTCAAGAACATCGACAATTCCCCGGTAGCATCATTTACGATTGTTCTCGTCTTCCCGAAAATGGGTAATGGAACTTAACTGTTGAAAGGGTTATCTGTGGCGTCCGGTTTGTTTACTTACCGACTTCGTTTATTTGTCTTTTGTTAAAAATGAGTAGTAGACTTGTGTTAGGATTCAGAATGTAATATATTACATATAGGAGCGAACAAGGACAATTATAACCACTTTAATCCCGTATGATATATACTATTATAAGTCTAAATTAAAACAAAATAACACCATCTTAGTATACACCATCGCCGCATGTGGTCAATGAATGTTCTGACTACGTCACTGAATTTCCTTAATCACAGTTCGTGTGTATTCAGCCATGTTGGACGGATGAGATGATACGGGGACGCTCTATACGATACGCAGTTGCTGCTGCGTATCAACTTATGGCGAGATGTCTTGGTGCCATTGCACCGAGCTGTCACGTAGTTGCGTAGTTTGATCCGAATTCATCTATTTCACGGGCTATGCAAATACATTGAACTATAATAAATAATTGCTGCGACCGGCGCACTTAAATGAGACCACAACTTGCAAACGAATAAACCCGATATACTCGGTACATCGATACAGTACACATTTTAATGACGCAACAGTTCCACCGTAGTGGTGTTTCCTAGGCATGCCATTAAACCACAACAGCGTAATTCTTCATTTCCTAAATATCCAGTAAAGACTACAATCGTCGTAACGAAACACATTGTAACTTTCGTACCACTTCGTTCTCAAGACACGTACGTGTGTGTGTGTGTGTGTGTGTGTGTGTGTGTGTGTGTGTGTGTGTGTGTGTGTGTGTGTGTGTGTGTGTGTGTGTGTGTGTGTGTGTGTGTATGTATGACTGTGTGTATGACTGTGTGTGTGTGTGACTGTGGTGTTTGTGTGTGTGTATGTGTGTGTGTGTGTGTGTGTGTGTGTGTGTGTGTGTGTGTGTGTGTGTGTGTGTGTGTGTGTGTGTGTGTGTGTGTGTGTGTGTGTGTGTGTGTGTGTGTGTGTGTGTGTGTGTGTGTGTGTGTGTGTGTGTGTGTGTGTGTATACATATATATATATATTAATACGCTAACTTTGGGGCAGTGTGGTTGTATTTCCTGCAGAGGTCAATATGTACACACACACACACACACACACACACACACACACACACACACACACACACACACACACACACACACACACACACACACACACACACACACACACACACACACACACACACACACACACACACACACACACACACACACACGTGTGTGTCTGTGTGTCTGTGTGTCTGTGTGTCTGTGTGTCTGTGTGTCTGTGTGTCTGTGTGTCTGTGTGTCTGTGTGTCTGTTTGTCTGTGTGTCTGTGTGTGTGTATCTGTGTGTATCTGTGTGTGTATGTGTGTGTATGTGTGTGAGCATGTGTGTGCGCGCGCGTACTTGTATGCTTATGTGCATGAGCGTATGTGTCAATATAATTATGTTCTGCGTGCACAAATCCATACAAATTAGTTGACTTGTTTCAGCCATGTCCCTTCCGTCATCTGTCCGAAGCGACGAGCCAGGAGGTAGGTACACCTTATGTGCACCAAATGTATGATTCTTCTAATATCTCTTCTTCTCCAGATGTAACACACTAAATGTAATCTATGCGACTGTACATGCAACTTTAAACTGAATTTTAAATTGCACTAATTGAAATATTGATCTTTCTATTTATGTGGTATTAATTCATTAATTAATTATATTGCGATGTATACATGCAATAATAAAATATAAATACAAATATTTTCATTTGCTAATTTTATTATATTTAATAATAATACTTGCTAATTTAACATAATGTTATGAATAATATGAAACATTGTTTAACGCGCCCTCGATCTAATTATTTGAATAAAGCACTATAATAATTGATTATTATTATTGTGTATGTCATTAAATCGTGCTGTTGTTATACGAGAATGTGCACTAGGTGTAACATTGTGTTTGTAGTGTGGGGTAATTGGACGAAATGCTCTAAGAAATGTGGCGGCGGCCTGCAGTCGAGAGATAAGTTCTGTCCCTACAAGTGCGGCACAGTCGAGGTTTCTTGTCACATTATGGATTGCGCCGGTGAGTCAGTCGTTATTCTGTGACTGATATCGAACAATCGTGGTTATGCATTTGTTTCTTGATTAAGAAATATATAACTGGCCCGTAGTGACTTTGATTGGGGATTTTTGGAGACTTTACGCGGTGCCGAGTGGGGGCATAGGTGAATATT
Organism: Paraescarpia echinospica; assembly: GCA_020002185.1. NCBI lineage: Eukaryota > Metazoa > Annelida > Polychaeta > Sabellida > Siboglinidae > Paraescarpia > Paraescarpia echinospica. The sequence continues at coordinate 42,455,399 of CM034542.1, forward strand.
TTTTCGCGGTGTCGATATTTTTCGCGGTGTCAATAGGCGGGTAGTGTAGATTGTTTCGGTATCGAGGGAGGTAGTGATGGACATTTTCCGCAGTTTGTTTACGTCACGATTGAAAAACCAAAGGGAACTAATTCTCAAAGCGGATTTCTTTTATCTCACCGGGTTCGGGGGCATACGTACGCACCCAGAACAGTGTAGATTATACATAAGAAAGTATTCACTCTCACAAATGATTACAAAGGAACATTACACATGATTTGCTGTATAAATCCTATGATTTACAATACAGCGTAAATATGGTTGAATAGAAAATCGAGAAATATTTTATAAGGGTGAGATACCTATAGATACACAAAATGTTGGACTTTCAGTAAACCAAAAACGTCCGTGTCGATTTGCCATATATTTGTTCTGAAGAGCTGTCTTGTTCAATCTGGTAATATGGTGAAATATCTTCCTCTACTACTTACGACACTGCACTGCACTGCAGTGCTCTGGAGTGCAGTGTAATGTTGTGTAGTAGATAATAGGGGAAGTATATTTCACAATATAACCAGATAGAATAAGATGCAGTTAACTGCACTGCACTGCACTACACAGCACTGCAATGCACTGCATTGCACTTTACTGCAGTGCGCTGCACTTCACAACACTACAATACAATACAACAAGTTACACTACACCGTACTACACCGTACTACATTACACAACATTACATTACATAACACTACACTACACTACACTACACTACACTACACTACACTACACTACACTACACTACGCTACACTACATTACACGACACTACACTATATTACACTACGTTACACTACACTACACTGCGCTACGCTATACTACACTACACTACACTACACTACACTACGTTACACTGCACTGCACTACGCTACGCTACACTACACTACACTACACTACACTACACTAGATTACGCTACGCTACATTAAACTACACTACACTACACTACGCTACGCTATACTACACTACACTACGTTACACTACACTACACTACACTACACTACGTTACACTACACTATACTACACTACACTACGTTACACTAAACTACGCTACGCAATACTACACTACACTACACTACACTACACTACACTACACTACACTACACTACACTACGCTACGCTGTGCTACGCTACACTACACTACACTAAACTACAATACAGATAGAGTGCACAACACTACTCCGCTACGCCTCGTTTCGGAACTGCAACACAGGAATGATCATCTTGTATTTCTCAGATACGAGAGGCCATTTTGCTTTCCTATCAATTAAAAATGTTTTAGTGAATGACCATTAGCGAGCTTGCAACAAAATACGTTGACGTCACAAATACCTATATCAACCGAAACTATTGACCGAAGCGCGTCGTAGCGGCCATACCAGTACTCGTTTCACTAATTATCACATTCCACCCAAAACGTTTGAAAAGTTTATTCTAACGCGTGATTCTTGAAAGCAAAGGACGTTTCGGCCAGACATGTCATAGTGTAACCTATTTACCAATCAGGAATCGTCATCTAGCGACCGTATAAGATAATAAGTACTCGTGTCACCTATGGTCATCGATCGTTGTTGTCTTTGTCGGCATAATCGCCATCGTTGTACTTCAAGTCATCGAAATAGACTTGGTCGAAGTAGACATTTCGTCCCAATCTGGAGACGGATTTTTTAATACTGGTGCGTTCTGCAAAACAGCCACTGTGCGAATACGCGAGCGATTAGCGCATATATATTGTTACCTCATGAAAGATCTAATGCAATAGTACATTCAGTATTCACCGGACCGACAAGTCCCATGTAAAAGTGCTCAACAAAATTCACACATCACACCAAAACACTATTTTCAAGGGCACTTTTTCATTCGGTAATGGCGGAGGAATAATTAATGTGGGCTTTCGCCTATTGTTGGCCCTCAGTGCAGCTTCTGTTACAGTCAAGGTTTGGCACAATGCTATCAACGTTCCCTCTGGTATGGCAGATGTGGATTCGTCGTGGCAACGAATAATTTCCGCATCAGTCGCTGTTGGTCTATGCGCTGTGTGTGGCCCAGCTACACCCATACGCGCTTGTTTGCTATCTTTGTGATGTCATCACCGTAACCTTCCCATAGGGCCGTCGCAATCCAGGTGGTTCTATTTTAGATCTGTCTGTATATCACGGTACAGCTTCGTTCAACAGTTTCGGTTGACATAGGCATTCGTGAGAGGTAAAGTAATTGAGTTACAAGCTCGCCAGGGGTTCTTCACTCAAACATTTAGTCTTAACGGAAAACAAGATGACCACGCTCCTGTTGCATTTCTAAACGAAGTTACAATGTTAACATTAAAATACAATGGATTATGTGTGTTTTTTGGCATAATATTCTCGGAGGTTTTCTGAAATAGCATTATTTTTTATGAAATATTAGTATATGGATTTCCCACTAGGAGCGCTGCGTGATATTAAAACAATCCGCTACTTACATAGACGCAGACAAGTCTCTTGCAGATTTGAGATAGACATTAATTTACATTTGTTTGACCCTTTGTTGTGTTCAATAAGTGTTCAGTACCAATAAAATAAAATAACTGTGATTCGTGTCTTTTCAAAAGAACTGTGTGAAGGTTCAATGTCGATGTTTGCGCTGACAGACCCGTATCAAAGACAGCCGTGGAGTGATTGCACTGCAACTTGCGACGGGGGAACACGGAGGCGGGAGAGCGCAACGCCTGGAATGGAACCACAGGTTATCAACTGCAGCACGCACTCCTGCATCCCGAGTGAGTCATTGCTTACTGCTCTCTAACTCACAGTAAACAGAGCTGCACAAACTGAACGGAAGCAATTTATTAAAAAAATAAGTGTTACCTTTTTTCGTTTTAACATTTCCTTACATATAAACGTGTGTCAGTTTCCTGTTGTGTCCATGAATCTTAATCTTACTGATACTACATGTTACTAGAAACCTCGCTTTATCCGATTATAACTAACAAGATCCGCCAACCCATCACAATGGCTGCCGAACATGTGCAGCTGCCGGACTTTCCATCGTATATATTTTGTTGACATTCTTGCTACAAGTTTTTTTGCGACAAAAACCTAGGACAATGTTGTTTAAGCGAGAAGAGCATTTGGGAAAGATTAATGTAGCAGATGTCGTGCTGCCCTTATATACATAACGCATATAATATAAACATCGTTGGCTAGACATTGTTTGACGGAGATCACGGGCATACATATGACTGTAACTTAGTCAAACATGGACGTATTAAACCCATGAAGTGATCTATCCATCACGTGAATTGTTGCCTAGCAATATGTCCGTTAAGTAAAGAAAAATGAATGCCTAACACGTGCAGCGTTCGGACATTCCGCCGTATATTTTATTGACATAAAGGCACCAAACGTATTCCGTTATGACAAATTAGGCAATGCGTTTTAAAGCGACAGCGACCTTTTTGTTATGCAATAGGTCAAGTGATAGGTCGGTTAACTGGTAGGTCAAGTGATGGATTGTCGAGCTGCACTATACGTTTTGGAGACTGGGAATTTAGGTAATCTCCACTTATCGTGTTGTCTAGGGCATTTTGTCGTTGTAAACATAAGCTTCTGATTACCTTGTTCATCCGATTGCAAGTTGTTATTCCTTGTTGCATCTGTAACGAGGTCCCAGGTTCGTTATTAACAGAACCGCAACACAACACTTGTGTGAGCCATTCCACTCTGGCAACAACACGTTTTTATTCAACAACTAATGCTCTCTGGCTACACGGGCCCACGTCGTTCTGTCACACTACAACTATCACCGTCCGCGCAGGCCGCCAACTCATGGTGCCTGGATAACAAAAAACAACTGCATTTTGTTTGAACGCCTTATTTTGGTCGTCAAAACGCGCGTTTTTAGTTATGAAACGACTGTGCAAGGATAATGTGTAGTTAGCACATGGGCAGCAGTTTACGAACAAAGAACACAATCAACCGTTGACACTAAGATAGCGTTGCCTAAAGGGCCACTGCCATGTTTTTGGAACGCAGACGAAGCATGCTATTCTGCGCGTAATATTTTCGTGAACTTGATCTTTCGATAATCGAGTCTATCTACGTTGACGTTTTAGACTAAATATCCGATGGATCGACTGTTTGTAGAGCGTTGTAGTCAACAATACATGTTGTCTAGTCGTTGTCTTGTTTCAATTGATTATCTGAAGAAAGTTGTTAATGATTTTGCGCGATTCATTTCATAGAAAAAACATAATTAAAATTTTTCGCCCAGTGAAATATGATAACATTTACAGGAGTGGAAACTGGAGTTATATGATAGGTTAACTTTGAAACTATTCAAAGTTTTTCCATATACATAACTCATAACATATGTACATAGATCATTACTACTCTCCTGATCTAGTAAATCAGGAAAAACTGGTCATCAGAAAATAATGTCAAATTGTATGCGTAATTTTCTAAGTACAAGAGTATAAACAATCAGGACTACCAAATATACCCCCCGAACACATCCGTAATATCTGACATAATACAACAGAACCTCCTAGAGCAGCATTCCAAGTGAAAATCTGTAACACTTAATAGTATATCTATTTTAAAATGAATATTGGTCATTATATACTACAATAACTGACCACAGAACACAGTAGACGGGTGGCCGGTTTTCATAATAAATTTGACACGCATTTCAATTGTGTAAATAAACATACTGCGATAGAGTGAATGTTTTCAAGAGGTGGCAGTTTCAGAGAGGTTGCCGCTTTGCGAGATGTTACTGTACTGCTATATGTTATAATACTTGTTCTCACCAGTGAAGGGAGACTGCATCGCTGACGTCGTGTTCGTGATGGATTCCTCGGGAAGCATCGGCAGCTTCAACTGGTTTATCTCCCTACAATTTGTCATCGACGTCATGCAAGGACTGAAGATTACAAAACCGGGAACTCGTGTAGGTGTTGTCATTTACTCGAACGAAGTCGAGCTCAGTTTTGGTCTGACCAAGTACTACTCGGTGTCCGATATTAAGCCTATCGTCTTCGATCTCGAGTACATGGCTGGCGTTACTAACACCGCTGACGGTATCAAGGTGATGCGCGAAGTGTTCAACGCCGAAGGTCGTGGGCCCAACAAAGCGACACCGATCGGGATTGTCATCACTGACGGCGAGTCTAACATAGACAAGCCAAGGACACTCACTGAAGCACAACTTGCAAAGGACGCCAATATCTTAATGTTTAGTGTCGGTAAGTGACGCTTATTGCACATTACCATTTCATTAGATATTATAACTTTGTGCATGTATGTGTGTGTGTGTGTGTGTGTGTGTGTGTGTGTGTGTGTGTGTGTGTGTGTGTGTGTGTGTGTGTGTGTGTGTGTGTGTGTGTGTGTGTGTGTTTGTTTACGTTAACTTTGGAGTTTTGTAACTGTATCTCCTCCACGTGATACACCAATTGTGATAGGTAAATACAATAACTTAAATTTTCAAATTCGGTGTATTGTTTTCGGTTGCTTAATTAGCTTTTAAATATATTCTGAGTAAAAGTATCTGAGCCATGATATCTTTATTTGTTTAAAGGGAGGTAATCCGATCGTTTTAATCATCTTTTAATGATCTTATTGGTATATATATATATATATATATATTACGAATAGTAAGTTCTTAGATACGTTGCTTCCAGAAATTTGAATTATTAACCCCTCCCAAAATTCGTACAGGTTGATAAACTTTACTGCTTTAATTCATAATTATATTTGTTTTCTATGTATAGTATTAAACCTCCTTTTTCACTTCAATGTTTTACATGACTTATTAAATCGTATCCATGTCCAACTGAATTGAGATAAATCATCATCATTGAACTTCCATGTATCTTACAAACATAATGGTCAATTTAAAATTTATAGTATTTAGGAGCTATACGAAAATGTCAAATTAATCAAATTTAGCATTAATGCATTGGTTATTTAAGTTTAAGATACTAAATGATTTGTATTACTACTTGCTAATAAGTGGAACGTATCGATATCATAATATGAAGAGCGGGTTATCAATTTGGGTCCGTTTCGTTCGGTACTATTTTCATTTATATCTAGACGATTTGTTAGAACATTATTTTGGATACCTCCTATTAGTAGGATATGAATATCTCACCCGAAGTCATTTGTTAAGTTAGGACCTAACGTTAAGGTAGCTAATACACATGAGGTATTTTGCAATTGGGGGACGTCGCGTGTATTTATATATTGTGCATGTATCAATGATACACCATATTACGTAAGTCAGTGCGTAATTTGGGATAATCATAATAAGACGTAGACTAAATGAACAGAAATAACATAACTAATCACATATTGCGTCAAGACAACGTAAGCACATTTGCTAACTTTGACGAAATCAGTGAAGTGGTGGGTGAAACAAAATACCCAGCGTTGAAAGGACTGCCCCGTTAAGACAGCGTCAACAGCTGACGAGTTTCTAGATGAATCCATGTTTCACGACTCAGCGATGGTCAATGTAATCCAATATATACAGCTGCATGACTGTATATCTTTCAGCAATCGGTAGTGGTATAAACGAAGACGAAATTAACGGTATAGCAACACACCCAGACTACGTATTCAAAGCGGCCACTTACGGTGACGTTCAGAGACTGTCGAACGAAATTGCCGAGAAAATTTGCACTGTTGGTGAGTAAAATTGTGGTTTTAAAATGTGAGCAATTTTGCTTTCAGTTTTAATTTAAGAAAAAAAGGCAAATATGGAATGTAATTGGTCACGTCATCATTCTGATTTTGAGCATTTCGCAAAACAAACAATATTCCCAGCCCTCTTCTGAAGTTAGTGCGCTTTAGTTATCAACTCTTTATAACATTGAAAATGAAACAATTCTTCTTCTTTCTTCTTCTTCCTTCTCTCTTCTTGTTCTCCTTTCTTCTTCAGACTCTACTTCCTTCTTCTTCGTGCGTCTTCTCCTGTCTTCTACTTCTTCTTCGTTCTTCTTCTTGTACTTCCCTTTTCTTCTTTCTTCTTTTGTCTTGTTCTGTTTTCTTAAAATCCTTATTCTTCTTATTTCTTCTTATTAGTATTGTTATTCTGGTGTCCAAGGAAAGCACTGATGTAGTGAGTGTAATTTTTACCTAATGGTCATTATGTTAAGGCATAATTTCCCCACAGTTATCCATATGTTGTTCAAAGGATTGTACTGTTACTCCTTCCACTACCTCCTTTCCTAAACAGTTTCACATATATGCTCTGATCTGTTTACGAACACGAACGTTCATTCATCTATGATCTAGTCGTGCTCTCTTTTTGAATGTGTTCAACTCCTCTTTTCTTTGGAAGTACCCTGCATCAAAGTCAAACCCTGCTAATCATGTCTTTGCACATGTTCAACTTATTCTTTGCACTTTTCAACGTTGACATATTAATCGCACATCCATTCAACATTACCGTTATGTATTCTTGGCTCTGGTTCCTGCATCTAATGTGATTAAGATGATCACTGTCTACATCAAACCCACTTATTTGACGTGTGCCGTTTTGTTTTGATGTTTATCTCACTGCATTCGCTTTCTAGTCTAAATTGCAAAGCATGTGTCAACATGGTATGTTTTGATTGTAAGCAGATCAAATAAGTACTACTTGTTCGTAGCATTATATAATAATAATACTTGTGATGCTAAACATTCATGGTCTCTTTCTGACAGCCAACACAGGAGATTGCGGTCATTGTGGAGACTACAATGCATGCAGCGAATCGTGTGGAAGAGACGGCATAAAGTACGGAACGAAAGAATGTTGGCTGGTTAGCGGACTATCTGGGAAAGAAATCCCCAATAGTAGAACATCGGAAAACTGCAACGACACATGCCATATTCACTGCCCAATAGATAAATGTGATGACTGTGGAAACTTCGGATCGTGCAGCGAGTCATGTGGAAAAGACGGCAGAAAGGATGGCAACAAAGAATGCTGGCAGATAGACGGGGAGACCAGAGTAGAAATCGCGGGCAAAAGACACAAGGAGAGTTGCACTGATACCTGCCATAATCGATGCACTTGTGAAGACGGTTGTGCAGACTTCGGCCCGTGCAGCGAGTCGTGTGGCGCCGACGGCACAAAGGAAGGTACCAAAGACTGCTGGGCAATTGATGAAGTGACAGACAACGAAATCACCGGTAGTAGACACAAGGAGACATGCTCCGATACATGCAACATTCCCTGCCCGTACAAGAAGTGCGAGGACTGTCGAGACTTCGGATCTTGCAGCGAGTCGTGCGGCGCTAACGGCATGAAGGAAGGCAAAAAAATTTGCTGGATGGTAGACGGGGTGACACACAGAGAAGTCCCCGGTAGTAGATACGAAGAGACGTGCACAGATACCTGCCATAATCGCTGCACGTGTGAAGACGGTTGTGGAGACTTCGGCCCGTGCAGCGAGTCGTGTGGTGCTGATGGCACAAAGGAAGGCACCAAAGACTGCTGGGCAATTGATGAAGTGACAAAGAACGAAATCACTGGTAGTAGACACAAGGAGAGTTGCACTGATTCCTGCCATAATCGTTGCACGTGTGAAGACGGTTGTGCAGACTTCGGCCCGTGCAGCGAGTCGTGTGGCGCCGACGGCACAAAGGAAGGTACCAAAGACTGCTGGGCAATTGATGAAGTGACAGACAACGAAATCACCGGTAGTAGACACAAGGAGACATGCTCCGATACATGCAACATTCCCTGCCCGTACAAGAAGTGCGAGGACTGTCGAGACTTCGGATCTTGCAGCGAGTCGTGCGGCGCTGACGGCATAAAGGAAGGCAAAAAGTTCTGCTGGATGGTAGACGGGATGACACACAGAGAAGTCCCCGGTAGTAGATACGAAGAGATGTGCACTGGTATCTGCCATAATCGCTGCACGTGTGAAGACGGTTGTAGAGACTTCGGCCAGTGCAGCGAGTCCTGTGGCACTGATGGCACAAAGGAAGGCACCAAAGACTGCTGGGCAATTGATGAAGTGACAGACAACGAAATCACCGGTAGTAGATACAAGGAGACGTGCACCGAGACCTGCTTCAACGACTGCCCGACGACAACCACAAAACCATGTACGTGATTCTAGATGTTAAATCTTGAAGATGTCCAACTAAATTTCTTCTCATCAATGTGTTAACGTATATATTATTTATTTTGTGTGAAATTCTTGCGTAGATGATCGTGTTTGTGTTGCCAACTGCATTAATGGGGGAGCTACATAGTTAGTGCACAACGAACGAACAAACGAACGAAGAAGTTTATTTACCCCATGTATATAAAAAGTACAATTTGTTTTTCATACTTGATTGTAGAAATACAATAAAACATAAACAAACACAAATATATATACTACGCATGATACATAAGTATGTAATTCGGTAATTTGCGGAAAAAAATATAATTAATATATTTGCTAACATAATGTATACATCAGACGGGGTCGGTGACTCCTATTAAGACAAAATGTCGCTAACATAAGAGCCACACCATTTTCGTAAATATAACATATTTTCTTTTAATCAACAATAAAGTCCATCTCAAACGTGTGCGTGTGTGCATGTGTGCGTGTGTGCGTGTGTGCGTGCGTGCGTGCGTGTGTGCGTGTGTGCGTGCGTGCGTGCGTGCGTGCGTGCGCGTGTGTGCGTGTGTGCGTGTGTGCGTGCGTGCGCCCGTGCGCATGTGCGTTCGTGCATGCAAGTGTATTATTTTTTGTTTTGCATGTACTTGTACACATGTATGCACTCTTATGCTAGCGTCTTTGTAATCGATCACACATTCTCAATACTTCATTTATTGTATGTTTCGCTGACATGTGTAACAGTTTGATAGTGTGCAGCTATAATCGTATTTTTGTTTTAAAAAATTGTTCACATATATTTAAAAACCTCGCATACTGTGGGTGTATTTATTTTCTTTAATTAAATCAGGCGTGTTATTTATAGCGTGTGGCAAGTTGTATTTCAAACATTTCAGTGCAAAGTCATGCTTAGTTCTGAAAGTATATATATATATTGTGTGTATTCCTATTGTCGTAGTTGTGTATGTTGTCTTTTGGAACAATTTGCCATTTTAATAAATAATCCGGTAGATTTTTTTAAACATATCTGAAGTAAAATTTTACCTCTTGTAGCTTTAAGATGTCTTCAACTTTTAACAGGCATAGTTTTTTTTAAAGTGGTTCAGTAAGTGAGTTTTATTTGCTTTGTGTTATTATTCGCATTGCTTTCTTTTGGATTTTCATAATTCTGTTTCCCTGATAACCCCATGCCATAATGCAATAATTAATGTGAGATAATAGTAACTAGTTATATAAGAGAACTTTTATTTGTACTGGTAGTGCGTATTCAATATGCCAATTATTTTGGAACATTTATTTGATACTTTTTCAGTGTGTTTTTTTACAAATTAAATTTGAGGCCAAAGTCAACCCTAAGAAGTTAAATTTGTATACTTTTTCAATATTTATATAATCCATTTTAGGTGTAACAGTCGTTATGCGTTTATTTGGCATATGGGAAATCGTATATTTCGATTTGTTTTTATTCAGCGATAATTTATAAATTTTTAGCCATTCAATAACTTTAGAGAGTTCTTTATTTATTGAGGATTGTATGTTTTTATTTTCGGGGTTGTCACTAAAAGAGCTTAAAGTACTACTTTAAGCTCTTTTAGTGACCACTCCGAAAATAAAAACATAGCGTCATCTGCATACATAATGAAATCGAACTTATGACTGGCTTGTGAGAAATCGTTAATATATAACAAACAATAGTGGTCCGAGTATTGAACCTTGAGGAACGCCAATGGCTACTGATAAAATGTCTGACTTTATATCTTCTATTTCAATGTATTGTTTCCTATTTTGTAAATAACGTTTAAGTAATTGTAGTGTTGAAGGCCACAGTATTTTAATTTATTTAGTAGAATATTATGATCGATGGTGTCAAATGCCTTAGACAAATTTTTCGGTCTAAAGGCATACTGGTTATCAAAAAGAAGTTTTAAGTCGTTAAAATATGATGATAATTGTGTAAAAATTATCTTGTAAAGTATTTTTGATATAGAAGGAAGAAGAGAGATTGGCCTGTAATTTTCAAATAATGACGGATCGCCTTTTTTAAATATTGGAATGACTAGCAATTTTGAGTTTGTCAGGGAACATTCCGGTGTGTAATACTTGGTTTATTAAAATCGCAAATGATTTGATAATGACTGGTTCAATTATGTTTAGTAATTGTGAAGATATACCATCATATCCACAGCTGTTTCTAGTGGGGAGACTTTGTATAACTTTCTTTACAGTATCTTCATCTACTTAAAAAAAAAATTAAAGTAGAATTTATTTGTTTATTTAGAAAAGAACTCTAGGTTTTGTTACCTGCATATTTAATATCTTCTGCTATAGAGTAACCTATATTTGTAAAATATTTATTAAATTTGTTAACAATACCTTTTTATCTGTTAATTTGACACCGTTATCATTAAAAAATAGTGGTAATTTATGCTGTGTAGTTTTTTTTGAGATAAATTCATTAATAGTTTTCCAAGTGTTTCTTATATCGTTTCTGAATAGATTAAAACTGTGTTCAAAATACATTTGTTTTGCTTCACGAATGTTTTTCTTTAATATCGTTATACGTTTTAAGATTAATGTTAATAGTTTCGTAATTTAGCGAATTTGGGTTTGTTACTTTTAATTGTCTATATAGTTTGTCTCGATACCGAATTGATTTCAGTATTCCTTGAATAATCCATGTTGATTTTTTTGTTTATATCTATTAATTTAACTAATTTGGTTGGCACATGCTTTTTGTTGCCCGTGAAATTTCCTCGTATATTATCTCGTAATTACGATTTATATCGGCATTCAGATTTCTATTTAGTTTATTGTAAATTGCATCTGAATTTATTTCAAGTTTAACCTTACACATAGCTTCTTCATTTGATATGTTTATTTTTACGTATCGAGGAGAAGTAAAATGTCAATAATCATGAAATACGGTTGATGGTCAGAGAAACGTTTGGTTAGAATACTCGCAGTACTATGTAATATAAATTTGTTTAGTTTACAAAACAATTATCTATGAAAGTGCCTTTTGTTCTAGTGAACCTGGTAGGAAGAATAATCTGAGGCTATATATATCATGTTCATTTAATTTCAGCAAATTTATATTAAAATCCCCTGCAATAATAAGATTACTGTTACAATTATTTTCTAATGCTAATATAGTGGATGATAATTAGTTTATAAATGCATTTATGTTGTCATTATTTTATCTTGGAGGTCTATATGTTTCCTATAGTAACATTCTTAGATTGGCTGCCACCATTTATTTGGACTACTAATCCTTCCCAGTTTTTATACATATTAATATTTAATTTGACTTCCGATCTATGTGTGTTGTCAACATATGTTATTAACCCTCCTTTGTCGCTACAGTGGTTGCCCTGTGCTAAGCAAATGTAGCCACGTAAAAAAAATTGGGACAAGTCATCTGTTTCTGCCTTCCATGTTTCTTGTAAACATATAATACTAAATAAAAAAATACTACTGCTTAGTTCCTCTACAAAAGCCTCTAATTCATAAAATTTTGCATTTATCGATTGTATATTAGTGCACAAGATACTAAGGCATTTTGTGTTATTCTGAGCTAATTTAGTAAACGTATCAAAGTCGTAATAAGATGAGCGACGTATTATTTGAGGTTCATTATTTTCAGTATAATTTATATTTAGAACATTTATTAAATCATTGTTATGAATACCTCCTAAATAGGAGAGGAATGTTTCGTCAAATGCCATGATTTAGTCTGGGTGTTTTTTTTTAAATATATGTGTACATTGATTCATGCTCTATTTCAAGATAATGTGATTGATTGTGATTCAGTTTATCAGCTGAGATAGACTTCTTGTGGTTTTGTATGAGAACAAATAAAAAAAAAACTGTGTTACCATCGTGAATACAAGATGGCCCTTTTCTTGGAAGAACATAATATACATTGTATTTAAACGGTGTTGGACAGCGTGGGTTTATGGCGTACACAATATACATTTTACTACATTATTTTACATCTATTTTATACATTTATTATTATCTTTACGTATTTACGTCGACAGGGAGGGTTGACTGCTCTCGGTGCGACTTTACAAAAGGACAGATATGGCTGGCCAACCCGTTCAACTGTCATCTGTATTACATATGCGAGCCGCTCGGCAACGGGGACTACCGCGTTCATAGCGGCACCTGCGGAGAACTCTTCTGGAACCAAGCCTACCACACTTGTGTGCCCGTCATGCCGGCGGATGCAGACTGCGAAGTTGGACCTGTTTCTCCCTACTCCCAGCCATCGACTACTAGAGGTAAATCTATAGTGTCAGCGATTGGTAACTAAACTATAAAATCAATTACTAAGAACGATTGTGTATCTGCAAAAAACAGTATATATTATTTCGCACATATTTTATCAGTCTTTTGCAGCGCCGATTCATAGTGTATGCGGTGGCCAATGTTCTGAATAAATATGTCATTGATTCATTCACGGTCTGGGACAATTGTAGCACAGGTAAATTGTTCAACTCTCTTAATGCAAATTATTTCTCATGCTCGCAGCATGTCAGTTGTTTATTTATCCTTTGATGAGTGTCCGAACACAAGCGGAACAGTAGATTTGGTTTTTTACTGATATGTAAGTCGTCCCCATCATCTAACATCATTTGGACGTAGATCAACCATGGCAGTTCAGTAGAAATAATGCATCTCTCATTTTAAAATTGCAAATGAACAACATGAGTTTCTCTTATCAACACAGTATTTTATTCATATCCTTGATACCTTTAAATTATTAACATCAACTCTTGCTACTATAAATATTGTACGTAAAACGTCACGTTGAAACCTTCGGCATCACATTGTACCGCGCGACGCCACATTGTAACGTACGACGCCACATTGTAACGTTTGACGTCACATTGTAATGCTAGTTCAGTTGTATCCAATGTTTACAGTGTCATGCCCGTACGAGCCTTACCCTGGCGAACCATCCAAGTTCTGGGTTAGTGGAGATCCACTGACAATAAGTAACTGCCTCCAAGGAATGGAATTCGTCAATATGGGTGATATTTGCGACTGTCTCCCAGCCGGACTACGTAAGTACCGTGTGACTGTTCTGTGATTACCTCCGTAATGTACAACAGGTCAGGGCGTTTTATTTACACACACAGTGCCTCAGAGCCCGTTCAGTTGCCTCGCCCGTTAAGCCAACTTGCTCCCCCAAATCCGGTCCTACCCTGTTTTATCACAATGCATCTGCCCATTTCTAAGTAAGACTATTTACAAGATCAGTAAAACAAGACTGGCTCTAATTATAATTGGGGAAAACATAATCTTTAGTATTTATACAATCGACACTTGCTAATTGTACAAAAATGACACCATTAGCTAACCAAATTAAGCTCTTGTGCGACTCCAGTTCTGAACGCGATCGGGAAAGCTATTGAGTGTTATGTCCCAGTTTTTTTACAGTCAAATCAAATGTCAGCCCCAGATGTGCATATCGACGTGCCATTCGTTCCCGAGAAATGGATATTCGGCGTATGCACAAACGCAGCATTATTCCATACGCAACTAGTAATATTAAATGAACAATAACGAAGCAGTTTAATATTAATACTGTAATACTAATTTTCTCTTAGAAACACATACACATATACAAGTTTCAGTTTGAAAAACTGTCAGTACATTTGACGAGTTGTTAAAAAACCTACGAGTCTTTTGTTGACAACTACAGTGATGTAAGCCAGTCGCTGAACCAAGCCAGTCGCGGTGAAATAAACTGACTTTTTAAAACTCTTTTAGCTTTGTTTTAGGTCTACGTATTTTCGTTGTTAGCTGTGAATGTTCTAAACATAACTTTTGGTTATGCACATAATAATCAGGGAGTCGAACGCCCTTTTGAAGGTACACCTTGCATTAGGGTACGCACGATGTTTGTTGCAGTTTTGTGACCTTCTAACCTTCTAGGTCAATAATCCGACGAGTGTCACTCAGGCACCCTTGGGCGTTTTTGTATAAACCCACTAATATGCATATTAGTTATCGCCATTTAAATATATATCGAATTGTAAACATCCAAACAATCAAAATGATGTGTCCAAACGCAAGTTTTCGGGTAACTGGTTATGATTACGTCAGTGAAAAAACATAGTATACAAATTTGTTGCATGAATATGCAAATTAGTATATATAACCTCACAATTAGTGTTTATATCACCTCAGTAGACGAGCGGTAGGCATCACCTAACGGACCGACTTAAATGCTTCCCCCGAATAATCACCCAAACGGTATATCATTGATATCCTCGTCACAACGAAGTCTGTCGTAAAACTGCTAAATGCAATAAGCATGACTCCAATGTCAAACAAGGTCACCGTCAAATGACGAATTTTCGAAATTGTGCGCTTCGGCAAATGTTTTAAAATTACAATGGTTACATATTTACTTTCTCTAATAAAAAAATGGCCATGGCATACATTTTTTGGAAAGCTTATTGTCTCCGCGTTAACACGAGATATGACGTGGAGCTGTTACCCGGTACAGTAAGTGTGCAACTAAGGTCAAACGATGTGACATGATGACTATTCGAACTTTTGCAATACCGCGAACGTCATAACGTTACAATGACTCTTAACTACTTCATTTCTATTGACACATGATATACCGCGTGAAAGAATAATTTCTTTACGGCAAAATGAAATATGACATGAAGGCGTATGTTGATGGAGTTTATATAGGGCGACGGTCAAACAATGTCACCGTCAAGTAATAAAGATTCGAAAGTGCGCCATCCCACAAACGTTATACAATATAACTGGTGGATTATATCTACGTTACCTTGGACTCACGCTTACAACACCACTTGACTCTACGACGGGTCTCGTTGTGATGGGTATATACAGGAGTTTCAAATGTTATATCATTTGAGTGTTTATACGGGGAGGGGCGAATTTAACTTGGTTCGTTAGCAGTGCCTACCGCTCGTCTATTAATGATATATAGACGAAATCGTCAGGTTGTGTTGGTTAGAGCTAATTTGCATATTCATGCGAAAAATGTTGAAACTATAATTTGTTCACTGACGTAATCATGACCAGATACCCTGAAAACATGCGTTTCGACACATAATTTTGTTTGTTTGGATATTTACAATTCGAGATATTCAGAAAACTAGTATATATTTTAATGGTGATAACTAATTTGCATATCAATGGGTTTATACAAAAACGCACAAGGGCGCCTAGTTGGCACCCGTCGGATTATTGACCTAGAAGGTGGGAAAGGTAAACAAATGCAAAAAACATCGTGCGGACCCTAATGCACGCTGCACTAGTTAACACCCGGACTATAAATGTTCAACTATAATGGACTTACGTTTATTTTTTATTGAAGTCGAACATAAAACCATCTCGTTTTACTTAGGAAACTCAGAAGCTTTGAGGCACTTCTCTAATGTTCTGGGAATGCTTGGGTTTGATAAATTTTAGGCCACATGGTATGCTCGGAAGAACTTTACATTTAGTCAATTGTATGTTTATGTGTTATGTATAGTTTTCGTTTTAGGATACTTCAATGTGTTATTTATATACATCTTGTTTGTAAAATTGTACATGTGTGGGGATTTTACACGTGCATGCAATAATGTTGTGTGTTTTGATAACTTTCTTTTTCTTTTTATTTATTATTATTATTATTTAGAGCTAATTACTTGATTTGATGGTTAACGGATGAGCCTAAAAACAATTTTCTGTTTTAAAATGTATTGTTTTGGGATTGACAATAAACTATTTTTGAGTTGATTTGATTTGATTTATGGGCAGTGAGCAACTACTGTTTTACTAGACGCCGACGCGAGGTTTGTAGTTTGCATCAAATCTGCCGTCGCGATCGACTTTTGCGTACGGGCTTATTTCCAACTACAAATCCTCTTTAATGTGTCAGGGAGACTGAAAGAGACTTGCCACAATAAACAAACACAAAAATAAAATGTGCAATAAAATCACACGAACGATTATTTGTTTTAGTCTGGACATTTAGCAGTTGTAATAATAATAATAATATAAATGTAAAGCACAACTCATAGGAGAACACCTGAGTCTTGTGCCTTTCTCCTCCATAGTCTGCTGTCTTAGGGTCAGGTTTTTAACAATATGTTCATTTATGGAATTTAATAGATACTAATCAAATCCTGATATAGGATACACATTTTGGGATTCGTTAACTCCCCCTAATTAGGCATAAATCCAAAATGGCCGCCACCGATATAGGCTAAAACCTGATTAGGTCATATCTCAGCTAATAATAGGCCGATTTCGAGTTGAAAATGAATTGTTCGGCATAGGCAGCGAAGTCCGCGAGGCATTCGACGAGCTGGCGTCAATGTTCCGGCGGACGTTACTGGGATGTTGCCAGCGATCTTCACTCATACTGATGAACTGCCCGAGCCATCTCCATCTCCGTGTCTTAGGACTTCCCCGACGTCGCACGATGGTAATGACGCTACTTCGAATCTAGAACGAAGATGCGTATTTCCATATATTCCATATCAACGTGGATATGCTGACTGCGATATATGTGCATACGCCACCACCTACTGCGCGGGATCCATGGTACTCGACATTTAGTACTGTCTTGAGTAACTCACCTCGAATGGAAACAATACCGGTGCGTTTTGCATGTGTTATCAAGCGATCTGACTTCGTGTCCTTCACCAGTCGAAAGAATATAATAGGCCTTTCGTACAGCATCTTGGCAGAAGTATAGTTGTGGGAAATGTTGGTGAGCTGACCTCTTATGTTTAATATACTAAAACGTCATGTAGAAAACTACACAATAATATGTATACCAAAGTAATATACACATGTACTATGGATATACAAGTATAGTATTTGTGGACATACTGTTAACATATAGCCTATATGAGGTCCCGCAAATTGTCTTAGATGTGGGCCAAATTTGTTCTAGTTATCTCTCTGTGGGCTAAAGCTTTTAATTAGGTCAGACGTAAAATACCTTTTCGTAGATGCACATTAAAAAGTGCGTTTTGTGCTACTCAAACCACATTTAAAAAGTATTAAATCACACCATTTAAACGCCATGTAAAACAACGTCTAAACAGAACGGTGACGTTGTCTATTCGTTTACAAACAATGTCTAGTACTGGAGAGAGCAGAAAATTCGTAAGTCGCAAAACAACCTTCAAGCAATATCGAAGGTGTTCTGGATGTGGATGTGATTCGTCGTTGGGTATTCCAATATCGATCAATCAAATGCTGCTGGAAATATGTATCAACCATTTCTGCTTTGTCTCACGCATTGCAGAAAATCAGCACTTTTACAGCAGTAAACGAACTTGCAAGGAAGTAGCGAAGTCAGCAAATCGATCACTGAAGACAGTCTGTAGGCTGTCCAGCACCCCGACAAACACGGAATTGGCATCGTCGATACGCGAATCGTTTTTGACGCAAAATTATCCGATGAACAATTGTCGTTCTCAATTTGAAGGACGACAGCTTTATGTTGAAACTTCCACGGCTTCATACACGTTGCTAATCAGCTTTTGCACCATATGAATTAAAAGAGCAAAAATTGAGCTGAACTCAAAATTCACTATCCCCCAGCTGAGCGACCGGCCAGCCAATTAAACATTTTTTTTATGATAACTGTACAGCACACCAGAATCGTTCCACGGTTCAACAAACGAACTTTGATGGATGATAGAACATGACCATTTGCTGTTGCTGGTCTCGCAGGCCAGTTGGAAACCGTCCGCGAGCCAAATTTGGCCCGCAGGCCAGGGTTTGCGGAACGTTGACATATATGTAAATTCGCTGTCATGTCTGTAATACCACGTAACGAAGAACACACACTGATGCAGTACAATTATTATTATTAGGTTATTAATATTGACAGTAAATATTTAAAAGATTTATCCTGGTTGCAGAATAACTGCTCATTTACTACTTACTAATCTGATTGAAGTGGTCCCGAAATGTGAGGACGATTTGTTGCTCCACTTCCCCTACGAGGACCACTTCAATGACGTCACATGTCACCACGCCATTGCCACCCAGTACGGCGACGGAGTCTCACTACAATATGACGCACAACGACAAGGAAACGTCGCCTGTTTCACCGGTGGTACACACTTCGAAGTAAGTGTTAACCGAGAAGAATAGTTAACGAGGAATTTGGTGTGAATGTGTAAACATTTGTATATTCGTTAAACAACCATCCTGCCAGTAACCAAACACCTTATTTATACTTCTAAGATTGCTATAACGCACAGGGTACACGCTGTGTCAAACGCATGGCGTGTGCTAATTTAGTAAGACTAAAGGAAGCACGATAATGTGCATATCAAAGTTCGTAGTTCAAGATCCGCTATCACATTCTAATCACAATAAACACACTAGTCAGTTATTAGAACGTTGTGGAGTGCTGGAAACAACTAGTACCGACTATAAATATATTTCAGGTTAACTTCTTGCGAACTTGGTTTGCCAACAACAAAGTTGACAAATTCTCAGTGTCGGTGTGGTTCAAGCGACAGGGTGAGCAAATGTCTCCTCAAGGCATTGTCAACAACGGAGACTGCATAGACACGGCCGGCTTCCTCGTCGGTCATACACAGGACAGTGTAGTCGCCAACATCACCACGGAAGTTGATCACGGGCAGACTCCGTTGCAATCGGTGAATATAATATAATAATATAATGTAATTAATATAATATTATACACACACACACACACACACACACACACACACACACACACACACACACACACACACACACACACACACACACACACACATTGATCCTTGCAAGGAAATCAAAATATCACATAAAAAGTCACGCCCAAATATATATATATATTGTATATGTAGTGTATATATATTATAATATATATATATATATTTGGGTGTGACTTTTTATGTGAAATTCAAATATATTGCCACCTGCTTGTAGATACTAGTTCTAGTCAAGGGACATGATTGGCGAACCATGCCTTCTGACAGTTACCTTGTGTTAGAGGGGGTCTAAGTGATAAGATAAAATAAATTAAAAACGAAAAATAAACACTGTTCATAGTAGGCTTGGATTCAAATGCAATTGAATTTGAAAATGCGCATTTGTATTTGAATCAAAAATACTTGCACTTGCATTTGAATAAAAACACTTGCATTTGCATCAAAACATTTGTATTTGGTTAAAACAGTCTAGTAGTCCAGATGTTTTACTGGTGATTTGTTTACTTGTTTGTTGTCTACTGTTGTCCATCTTAATTAAGAATCAGTTGACAGTCAAAAGTCTGGATCTTGACCCTTAAGTGCTGGCAGAGGTGAAACATGTACTTCACCTTATGAAATGCAATCAGTGAAGTTCTAATATGCTTTTAAAATCATAATTAGTCTATAGCCAGTCTCAAACATTTGACTCCAATTTACTCGGAGAAGCCATTTAATTTAGCAAATATTTATGCCAATGTGATGATGTGGAATGCACTCAGAAATAACTCACTACAGTTTGTTACCAGACAGTGTCAGACCTAAGTGATTGGTTGTAGGGTTTTAACTTTGTAATGATTCCAAATCTCCCATAGAGAATACTGGGTATCCAAGGTATACGTGATTGGTATGTTAAGGATTCAAATTTACATGATATCTAATTTGATTATATATATATATATTATACCATAATTGTTACAAATATAGGAAATAAACTGTCAAAAAACGTATATTAGTATTCAAATCAAATCAAATTTACTGAACTCATTACAGTATTTACAGACACAAGTCAAATTAAGACCAATCATATATAATAACGTAATGAGAACAACTAGGGAAGAACATTATATAATGTTATACTCCCCGTTGAATATTTCAATATATATACATATATCATAATATTGAAAACAAAAACAGCGTGCAGGTGTAGAAGACATAATCGTGATTGAAATATATATTACACATTAACATCATTGTGTAATATAAATTGTTTAAGTATACATATGTAATTAATTACTGAATAAGTCGTAAACTTAAGTCTTGTATTGAAATCATTCTAAATGATAGCACCCTTATTTCTTATTGAACGAAATCTTATTCAAATAAAGCCAATCCGTGAGTGCATAGGTAGATTGTCTATATAATGTATTACAATTATGAACCCCGTTGAATATTTCAATATATATACATATATCATAATATTGAAAACAAAAACAGCGTGCAGGTGTAGAAGACATAATCGTGATTGAAATATATATTACACATTAACATCATTGTGTAATATAAATTGTTTAAGTATACATATGTAATTAATTACTGAATAAGTCGTAAACTTAAGTCTTGTATTGAAATCATTCTAAATGATAGCACCCTTATTTCTTATTGAACGAAATCTTATTTCTAAAGCTGCCACAGATATGTGCATTTGTGTAGATTGTCTTGTATTGCAATTATGAACATATTGATTAAAGGGAATAAAAACACATATTGCTTGAATTCATGTTATATTACATCCTGCTATCTATTTCCATGTCCACCAAGCCAAAAAAATCAAAAAAATCAATGAATTAGAAATTCCACATTTTATGCTGTGCCTCCGGACATTTTCGAATATGCATATTTTTGGCGCGCTTTTCGGGATGCCGAGATGTGTCGTCACTTATGACTCAAACTCGCATCAGGCCGACCCTTTCCATGCATTCAGAGCATGTTTACAAGTATAGCTGTTGGGTCGAAACGAGCGTCAGAATGAGTTATTGTGCAATATTCCGATGTAATACAAACACTTGTCATCATAGAGGAACAAGCAGTTATCTTACGGTTCCACATGAATCGAATTTTATTCAAAACAATGAATGCGATTGCGCCTACAACTAGTACAAGTCGACTAGGTTTCGCCGAGCTTGGGCTCGTTTTCAGAATAATTATATCAAATGCAACCAACGGGAGATAATCTACACCAATAAACATACATAGCAAACAGATAGTGTATCCAGCTACATAAAGTAACGTGTATAATGTCATAATATCACTAGAATATCGATATATGAAGGAATTGTACAATTTAGCATAACAACTTAAATCAGTCAGCGAATTTCCGTTGGTGCCGCTAGCTCAGTTGGTAGGCGCGTTGATTTCTTGTCACTTATTATACAATCGGGCGACGCCGGTTCAATCCTGACACCATGCAAATCATTGATTTTGTTTACACTTTTTTTGTTTATGTTTTCACCAAATAATATAAACCAAATCATTTTATACTATAATGCACTGTTTATATGGAACCGTAAGATACCTGCGTGTTCCTCTATGACGACTAGTGTTTGTATTACGTCGGAATATTGCACAATAACTCATTCTGACACTCGTTTCGACCCAAAAGCTATACCTGTAAAGTGCTCTGAATGCATGTAAAGGGTAGGCCTGATGCGAGTGTATGTCATAAGTGACGTCACGATAACACGTGATCGCCTAGCTCATTAAAATTTTATTTTCCGCGGGAATCGCTTCACAGACGGGTTTAAAATCGAATTTATGCTACAAATGTATTTTTCTGTATTTTTTTAATGTTGTCAAATGTTACATACAATGTTAAACTTTGCGTACACTTGGAAAAAGGATTTTAGCTTATGCCTTATTTTTATTTACTTTAAGTTTAAACATATTTTCAAAGTTAATAGGTAAAAGACCCATATTGTATGTATACGTAAACATTTGTATTGAATATACGTACAATTGCTTAAACGTCAACAATAAAAACGACTAATATAAGGCAACAAACATGATCTAGTTAATAACCTTTTGGCTTTGTTGAGAATTCCAACACCTTTGGAAATTTTACATTTGACTTGGCTTAAAGTGTTTAGCCCAGTTGAGTTTGTTATCAATAGTAACACAAAGAAATGTTGTACAAGATACTTGTATAATAATATTATCATTAATTTTAAGTTGTGTCGGTTTGGTATGTTTCTGTTTGATGTTCTAGATAATAATAATATATATTTTATTTATATATCGCCATATCTCTGGATATAAAAACCTGTTCAATGGCACTTAAAATACAATATCGTTAAAACATACAATACACTGTAATTATTTTATATATAAAAAGTATAATATAATAAGAACCTAATGCGCACTTTAAATATATATTTGTAAGTAAATAACTTATATAACATATATTATTAGCTAAATATTGACTAGATTTAACTATTTAAATATTAAATTATTTGTTGCTTTAAAATTAATCAAGTAATTTAATAAAATAAATACTTAAAACATAGAAGGCGCGGTGCCGTCACGAAGAAACCCGGTCGACCGTATCTTTCCATGTCGTAGAGTAGCACAGTTAGTAGATCGCGCGGTATGTCAGGAGAACAACCTTGTAGTTGATCAGCCATTGGACCAGGAGCCAGTGAAGCGCAACGAGGGTGTGCGTGATGTGTTGATGGTCGCGACGGCGTTAATTGTCTCATTATTAGGTGAGCCGCCGAATTTTGCACCATTTGTAGCTTCTCGATTAAACACACGTTCACTCCAAATTGCACAGCATTTCCATAATCCAGTCTGGAAGTAACACGTGTGTGTACTAACGTCTTGCACGCATGGGTTGTCAAACACTTTCTGATTTTAGCGATCTTGTGGAGCTGGAAATACGCCGACTGACACGTGCGAGTGACTTGTGCCGTTCCTCGAAGACGCCTATGCCCCGAACAAAAGATTTAGGTGATATATCACACCCACACACGTTGATTATGTCAATAGTGGGTGGAGGCTCAGAGTAAGGGCACATAAGACAATTGCCTCTGTCTTGGCCTCGTTTAACATTAAGTGTTTGTCAATCATCCATAGTTTGATGTCAACGGTACACCGCTCATTCTTTCGATAGCATCGTCTAACTCACAGGGTTGGTCCCGTGGGAATTCCGCGAAGAGTTGTGTATTGTCAGTGAAAGCTAACGTTTTTGGCGAATTTGGCGCTGATTGACAGTAGATAATGAACAGCAGGGGTCCAAGAACCGATCCTTGCGGTACACCACAACAAAGCTGTTGTTGACGAGATATTACATCGTCAACTTTCATCGCCATCATCCTGTTGGACAAGTAAGACGTCAGCCATGCTAGTACCCGGCCTCGTATGCCGATCAAATGCATCTGTTGTAGTAGCATGGTGTGACCCACGGTGTCGAATGCCGCAGGAAGATCGAGTAGAATGAGTACTACTCCCTTTCCACGATCGAGTGCCTGGGTGAAGTGATGGATATGGCAAGAGCAGTTTCGGTGCTATGATGCGGGCGATATGCGCTCTGGATCAAGAAGTTTGTTTTCGTCGATGTAGCGCCGAAGGTCATCCGCCACATGCTTCTCCGACAACTTTGAAACAAAGCATATAACTTCATACATTGATGGCGCTTTAATTAATGAATATACCAGTGTTGCATCTAACGAATAACATTTAGAAGGGCCATTCAGAGCCAGACTATCTTTCTGGCGAAGTCACGCAACCAGGCGAGAGTCGGTTAAGCGATATTTCGTTAACATGACGCAATACTACTTCAATACCCTCAAACGACTGGGCGGGTATTGGTGTCGTTGAGCATAGCTGGTATGACGCCTTAATAATCACCCCAATTCCGCCGCCTGGACTGTCGCTCCGCGGAAAATGGCGGAAATTGTATCCTCTGGGAGTAACGACGTCTGTGAAAGCAGCCACGTCTCAGTCATACAAATGATATTAAAGTCGCATTCGCTGATGTAATCACAAATGGCTTCGGCTTTGTTACGAACTGATCGGGTGTTCATCAGTGCCAGGGTGGTGTGGGCCGAATTGAATTACAGACTTCGGATATGACGACGGTGTCGCACATTGTATTATGTTTGACATGTTCACTCTTGATTGTTTGTATACACGTCTCACCTCACCGTGTTATGGCTTGCCGCACCAGTTATGTGCCACCTGCTTGGCACCTTTTTTCATTGCCGGGATCTTCTCATCCCGGCCTTTGTCTGGCCGGTGGTCGGCGCACCGCTCGATTCTTTCGATAGCATCGTCTAACTTACAGGGTTGGTCCCGTGGGAATTCCGCGAAGAGTTGTGTATTGTCAGCATACATGTGAAAGCTAACGTTGTGTTTGGCGAATTTGGCACTGATTGACAATAGATAATGAACAGCAGGGGTCCAAGAACCGATCCTTGCGGTACACCACAACAAAGCTGTTGTTGACGAGATATGACATCGTCAACTTTCATCGCCAACGTCCTGTTGGACAAGTAAGACGCAAGCTATGCTAGTACCCGGCCGCGTATGCCGATCAAGTTCGATCATCATGTCTGGCCGGTGGTCGGCGCAGATTTAGTGCAGCTATCGTTGTTGTCCACGGATGGGTTGCCGGCTGCCAGCATTGTCTTTGTCCGAGCAGCAACGATCGCGACAATGCCATGCTCCGGCAGATGGAGCACAGGTCCAGGCAGCGAATAAACCGGTTACCGTTCCACTCAGGTGCTTCCGTCGGCCACGCCTCAGGTTAAAAGTCCAGATAAAATTCATTACAATTGAAGATAAAAACGCACTAAACCACTAAAAAGTGTTCCGCAGAGAATCCTTGGTTGTTAATGAAGCATATTGCATTGATAATATATGATATTTCCAGGAGCAGCCAAACACAGCAGCGCTACAACCTTCTGGGTAGTATCTAAATACCATATATTGTGTCTTAACAATGTTTATAGATAGTTTGTTGGCATTTAACCAAACTATTTTTTTTAATTCAATATTAATTGTTTTAGTTATATAATCCAAATGATAACCATTTATAAAATTTATAAATGATTATCATTTGGATGATATTTAATAGACTAGTGTCATTAGCAAATAAAATGTTAAAAACAATATATGAGACATTAGCAATATCATATTTATATAATAGAAAACGCAAGGAACCTTGTGGGACACCACAAGTATACTACATATAATATATATATTGACTTCTATTAGATAAATAACTTTTAATCAAACCATTGGCTAAGCCATATATATACCATAACTTTGGAGTTTCTGACACAGTGTCTCATGGTCTCATATCGAATTCTTTAGATAAGTCTTAAGAACACCTCTAGCATAAATTGTTTATTTTGTGAGGCTTCTGATATTTTGTCTACAACAGTTATTAGTGCCATGTTAGTAGAGTATTTTTTTCGTAAACCAACCTGGTATTTATACAGAATATTATGCTTATTAATAAACTTTAACAACCTGTTATACATTAGTCTTTCCAATATTTTAGAAAAAGTATGTAATATTGAAATTGGCCGGTAGTTAACTTTAGCTTTCTAATATGGTATTACCTCTGCTATTTTTAAGTCATCTGGGAATATCCCAGTATTTATTGATACATTATATAAGTACGTTAAGGGTTTAATAAAACTGTTATATGTTTGTTTAATTACTTTACAAGAAATGTCACCCTATCCAGGACAAGAATTTTTGAGAAAGTTTAATATTACTGATACCTCTTCTTAAGTTATCGATTCAAGATAAATATTTTTCGTATTACAGTCTTTGATGCATGGAATAAGATATGTTTCAACTTTAATAATAATGATTTTTTTCTGTGTTATGGTTTATGGAGCGCAGTGGTGCAGTGACTAGAGCTTCGGACTCTCGACCGAGAGAACCCGCGTTCGAATCGTGTGCTGGGGTGTCGAACCTTGGGCAAGTTCGTTCACTCTAGGTTGCTCCAGTTCACCCAGTTGTATGAACGGGTACCTGGCTATAGGCAGTGGTGGATATTTGTGGAATAGTCTTCGCGCATTAATCGCAGCGTGCCTGGATGCTTCCCAGAGAAGTCGAGATGGTGTTTGATTGAATAGGTCTGCCAGGGAGTAAAGTATATAGCACTTTGAGCAGTCCTGAGGACTGGATACTGCGCTACATAAGAAATTACCTTTACTTTTTTCATGTTTCTTGTATGTAAGGTTATGCTTATTTTCTTCAAAGAGAGTTACATAATGTTCACGTTCAAATTTACTTAGTAAGCGATTCAATTTTTGTAAACTTTATATTTAGTTTTATTGTATTTGAACGTAAGAATAATACAAACTTTTCTATTTCCAAATTATTTATGTAAAATAAAATACTGAATGCCTATTACGGCTTGGAGAAATACCCGTAAATGACCGTACATAGAACAACACGAGTGACATGCAGATGCCAGACAGATATATTATTTGAATATGCAACGCAGTTTTTCAAAACAACATTTGTTATACTGATTACTGAAACATAAAACATATCAATATTTTCATTTGTTCAACAGTTATTAGTGCCATGTTAGTAGAGTATTTTTTTCGAAAACCAACCTGGTATTTATACAGAATATTATGCTTATTAATAAACTTTAACAACCTGTTATACATTAGTCTTTCCAATATTTTAGAAAAAGTATGTAATATTGAAATTGGCCGGTAGTTAACTTTAGCTTTCTAATATGGTATTACGTCTGCTATTTTTAAGTCATCTGGGAATATCCCAGTATTTATTGATACATTATATAAGTACGTTAAGGGTTTAATAAAACTGTTATATGTTTGTTTAATTACTTTACAAGAAATGTCACCCTATCCAGGACAAGAATTTTTGAGAAAGTTTAATATTACTGATACCTCTTCTTAAGTTATCGATTCAAGATAAATATTTTTCGTATTACAGTCTTTGATGCATGGAATAAGATATGTTTCAACTTTATTAATAATGATTTTTTTCTGTGTTATGGTTTATGGAGCGCAGTGGTGCAGTGACTAGAGCTTCGGACTCTCGACCGAGAGAACCCGCGTTCGAATCGTGTGCTGGGGTGTCGAACCTTGGGCAAGTTCGTTCACTCTAGGTTGCTCCAGTTCACCCAGTTGTATGAACGGGTACCTGGCTATAGGCAGTGGTGGATATTTGTGGAATAGTCTTCGCGCATTAATCGCAGCGTGCCTGGATGCTTCCCAGAGAAGTCGAGATGGTGTTTGATTGAATAGGTCTGCCAGGGAGTAAAGTATATAGCACTTTGAGCAGTCCTGAGGACTGGATACTGCGCTACATAAGTAATTACCTTTACTTTTTTCATGTTTCTTGTATGTAAGGTTATGCTTATTTTCTTCAAAGAGAGTTACATAATGTTCACGTTCAAATTTACTTAGTAAGCGATTCAATTTTTGTAAACTTTATATTTAGTTTTATTGTATTTGAACGTAAGAATAATACATGCTGATGCAGTCATGCAACATTTGCATTATTTTGAATTATTTGAAACACTTGCATTCGAATAATCTCAAACACTTGCATTTGTGTTTGCATTTAAGTGCAATCACGTATCATCGCACTTGCATTTGAATTTGTTCAAGCATTTTCATTTGCATTTAAACGCGCTCACATGCATTTGAACCCAAGCCTGGTTCATAGTGTATCTAGCCCTTGCAAATCGAATGCAAATATGGCGGATGGACTTGGGAATATCGTACGATTTCTACACATTTTCAATTATGTTCGATAAGTTACTCGATGCACACTAACAGCAATATGGAGGCAGACTATTCGGCATACAGTATGATGTGCTTGGAAATGCTTAATAAAGCTGCATTTTTCAGTGAAAGTGTATCCTTCACTCCCACAATTCTTCTGACCCAGTTTTTTTTTTTTTTCCGCAAATTAGCACCCTCTCCTTTTGTTTTCCGTCATTACTGTAATAGTCTCTAGGCCACATAGGTATGCTGGTGTCATACCTAAGAAAATCACCTTTTCATTGCGTAGTTTCGTCGACATTTCGATGATCGGTCGTACTTGACAGATCCAAAACCTGACGTAACAGTCAAATTTGTGCGCGCGACATCTGTCAAGCTTTACGTTAGCAACAATGTTTACATCGGCCAGAAGAATCGTTCCCGCATACAAAACAATGTTGCCCTATGTTTCGCAGAGAAGTCTGGATGGTATTCAATTGGACGTGATCTGCCAAGGAGTAATGTGTAAAATGCTCTGAACTGCCATAAGGATTGGATACCACGATGTATAAGAACTTATCTTTGTACGCCACCCTTTTGTAATATTGACGGACCGTGTCGCTACGCAACATGTCACGTGTTGGTTCCGACAATTTCATAGCGATGTACTCATATCTGTACGCCCCTATTTATCAACGCTTATCTTGTACCCAGCTCGAAACCCTATAAGCGAGCAAAGCGAACACGTGTTCATAGCGGACATAAATTGTCTTTATTACTGAGTGAATGAGTTGTGCGACCATAGGTATACATGTAGCTTGGATACTACAAGACACTTCACACCCGGGTGACTGGCTGGAGTGAATACCCTTGAAAGATACACTGACACTAACGTCTGGATTACACCAATCTTGCTACCATAATGCAACGGGAGTACAATACCCATCGGTGATAATAGTAAATGAACGCATGAAGTTGTTCACCTGACTGGATGCGTTATAGTTGCTGGCGTGATTTAGTGCTACACTTTGCGAGCGTGGTAGTAAACACATGCAATTAAATTAAGTATACCCAGTGAAATGTTAATAGAATGACGACAATACATCCTATTTGTTGTGCCATCTTTTAGGTTACGAGTGGTGAATGGCATCAGGCAGTCTGGGTCTACGACGGAACACAACTCAAACTGTACATCGACAAAATCTTGACCTTGCCAACTATTCCAATTACAGGTACTGGGACTGTGGGACACGTGCACACACCGGCACACTCGCACGCACGCACGCACGCACATAAACACATACACATGTAGACGCGCACAAGCACATACACAAAGGCGCGCACACGCATGCACACGCATGCACACCACAACACACACACACACACTCACACACACACACACACACACACACACACACACACGCACGCACACACGTCTGGCTGGTAAAAATGTGATATTATTATTTTCTATTTTGAAGATCCCTCTCTAATCCCTGTAACTGTGCATAACAATTATTTATAGTGAAAACAATTAACTGCGAATAGTTGTTTTGCGATTTAATTTAAATGGTAGTAATATTGTGTGATGAAAAAATATGTATCGATATGCTGGCTGGGCATGTTTTATATATGTCTACATAGGTGTGTCTAGGCAGGCCTGTGGGGCACGTGCCCCCTTGGGAATTTTGCGTGCAGGAGACCTTTTTGAATGGGCCCTCGTGACCGTGTCCCCTTTGACCCTTGGAAATGTGCTCCTGTTCAGGTTACAGTTATGCTGAAATTACGCCGATGCAGCGGTGAACATTTTTCAACAGCACCCCTTCCCCCGTCTTCCGATGTCACCAGTCAAGTCGAAACAGGCGGAGAAGAGATAAAGTTACGGCGGCGCTGGAGCGAAACATTTTCTACACCATTTGGTTAGGTCGCCAGTAGAAGTTTTTGTGTCCCCCTAAACAATCCTCTCTGGACACGCCCTTGGTCTAATCCTAACAATGAATTAAGCTTCGTCACAAACCATGCTTTATACCAGTTAAGTTTACACCAATGCGCAATTAGACTAATTTCACAGAAGATTCTGGTGACATCCGTAGATGTGAGCAGGCAAACAAAATCATTAGTGAGGTCATCGACTGATGTTGTTCACGTGTTGCTCACGTAATTATATCTTCTTTTAAGAATAAACACGTACATAATTTGTATATATATATATATATATATATGTATATATATATATATATATATATATATAAATATAATATTATTGTTATTAGGTTACCTGACGAACAACGACGTGCCAATGTACATCGCCAGCTGCTGCGGAGAACACTTCTTCGTCGGATGTCTGGATGAGGTGAGAATAAGACTTTACTGCATACCTTGTTAAGGAATATTACACGGTTTGCGGATTCCACAAGTGTATTATCATCCAGAACAAAGTCACGAGTGCTGCAAGTTACAGCACATGCACTCGGGATGCATCACTAAATACTTAATGATTCGCGTTATATATAGGAAAATTGTAACTTGAATGAACGCACACACACGCACGCACACACGCACACACACACACACACGCGCGCACGCACGCACGCACGTAGCCGTAATTGACCTGTTCGGAGAACGCCAATTGTCGCGACTGCGTATGTGCGGACATGGAATCTTGAGGAGAATTTTGTTCAAATTGTAAATGTAAACAGAGGAATATATAGCAAAAATGGTTTATTTGCATTGGAATTGGGTTGCCGATTTATTTTATTAAAAATAATTGTGTATTGCCTGTGCTATATCAAAGTCACTTTGAACGCAATTTGACCGCTATGGACAATAACGCAATTTTACCCAGGATACATTGCGTATAGCCGAAATGAACTGATCTCCGCACAAATCAATTGGCAAGCGTTCTTACGTCTGTCAATGGCAAGCGTTCTTACGTTTAACGGAGATTACATTACATTGAACAGTCGTTCGTTACGCGGGGAGGAGGCGTTTTCTACGACTGTTTCAAGTTACGTAAGGGGCTTATAGCTTCAACATAATACAAACTGAAATTGGTGTATCCAGTAGGCCTACGTCGAGGTTTGTGTACATTATAATCAACATTTTGCGTGACCTCCATCAAGCTTTACTTTTGCCACCAACGTTGATAACGGTCATAAACGTGAACTACATTACCATTGCTGCATGGCATCTCATAAATCAAACATTCCCGCATACAGTTGTCACTTTAAAAGCGACAGAATTCATGAACGCACTACGTGTTCGGCATCCATTTTTGGATACTTGAACGAGCTTTTTCTAGGCAACAGGTCCCGAGATGGATGGGTCAATTGTGTTCCCGCAGGCAACACATGTGACGTGTTTAGAGCAGCGGTTCTCAAACTGGGGGTCGTGGCACCCCGGTGGGCCGTTTGGCAATTTCACGGGGGTTGTGGGACGACGCCTTGTAAAAATAATTCATGTACTATTAAAACGTACAATTACTTGCGCTTGATATTCACAAAACGCGCAAATCAAATCGTTATGCCGCAGTAGCGTCAAGAAACCTCACAATATCGGAGAGCAGTTGATTGCCCCATGTGCCAAGACCATGGTCAAACTTGTTCTGGGCGAGGAGAGTGCTAAAAAACTTGGTGTTATTTCTCTTTCCAATGATACTGTTCCACGCAAAATATGTGAGCTTTCTTTGGACATCAAAGAAGAGGTGATCCAGGAATTCAAAAGTGCTGGTTTGTTCAACAAACAATTTGATGAATCGACAAATGTTCAGTCCTGCTCTCAGCTGATGGTGTTCGCCAGGTACGTTCACAATGGAGACCTGGAGGAAGAATTCTTAGTTTGTGATGACCTCGAGTTACCATCCAAAGGAAGAAGGCGTGATGGACAAACTGACTGAATTCTTTGAAGCCTTGACTGGATCTCTGTGATGTGTGTACCGACGGGGCCCCATGCAGTGCTTGAATTTCGATCAAGATTTGTAACCCTCGTCAAATTAAAAGCTCCAAGTGCCTTATCATTTTATTGCATGATACACATCGTCAAAGACACTACCCCGGGCGCTCCTGGAAACCCTTGACACAGTCATAAAAACTGTGAACTTCGTAAAAGCAAGTACCCTCAACTCACGCTTGTTCAAAGAAACTTTGTGGGGACGTGGACTCGATTTGTCCATGAAACCCTTCCGCTGGCTCTCCAATGACAATGTTGTCCGACGTGAGTTTGCCCCTCAGGGAGGAAACAAGGTCATCCTCAGTATCTAGAACAAAGTGGATCTTCTTTCAGCCTGGACAGAAGATGGATGGGAACTACGACTAGCGTACTTCGTAGACACCTTCGGACATTTCAACATTCTGAACTTTGGATTTCATGGAAAAGAAACCTTGATAATTGATTTTGTTAAAAAAAATTGGAGGCGTAAGATTGGCTTAGACATCTTCGCAATGTTTGAAACGGTATCAGAAGTCGCTGTAGACTATGGTGAAACAACGCAGAGTTTGGTAATTGAACACCTGAAAACACTGGAAGTGCAATTCACAAGACATTTCCTGGAGATCTAGTCAAACAACTCGGCTGTTGAGGAATCCATTCATCACGCAGTTATATATGTATACCAAACGCAGCTTCTTGGTCTCCAAAAAGATTTAGGTGCCAATATGAAGTTCGAATCTGAAACTGTATTCTCTCATCCATGGAAGTTACGTACCCTAACTTGTGTGACTTTGCCCTGCGTCACCTGCTACCATTCGCTTCAACCTACCGCTGTGAGGCTGCTTTCTCTGACCTCGTGCACATTAAAACGAAACGTGGCAACAAGCTCAAGGTGGAGCGTGATCTCCCGTGTGATCTCCCGTGTGATCTCCCGTGTGATCTCCCGTGTGCACTCGCTATGACGAAACACAGAATCAATAAACTTGTCGATGCTTTGCAGCACCATCCATCCCATTGAAGTTTGAACCGACCAACACCGACAGTTCTTTGTGCCACGCCAATAAGATACTACATCAAATAACTGTTGGTGTTATAGAGCGTCATCTATCTGATTGAACGAAACAAAACAGTCATAAAGTCATAAAGATAAATAATTCACAATCACGACGCTTGTTGGTGTTATGCAGCGTCACGTATTTGATTAACCGCAGCATCTTTTTAATATGACTTCAAATAAAGGTGTATTAATCTCTAACTGGCTTTTGGACTTGATAGTAAACATTGGTTATTATATATTTATTTTGGTTGGTGGGGGGGGGGCGTTGTGATGATTGTCTGAGAAAAAGGGGTCGTAGAGCAGAACTGTTTGAGAAACATTAGTTTAAAGAATATCGCATCGAATTAACGACAGTAGTCATATAAAATAAACAACTGGCTATCTTCTTGTGTCAGCCACATGGGTTTCCTGTGGATCTTTCCCCTGTCTCAATGCGCCTTGTAAACACTGGCATGGTTATTTAATTTTACCCCAGTCGTTTGTCTTTACTCATCTATAAAATGACAATGCAATTCCAATTTCACTCTAATAGTATGCCTAGGTGTTACGACCCATTTTATAATAAATGAACAATTTTGTAATAACGACCCATTTTGTAGTAACAGCAGGCCCATTTTATAATAAATCGATGAATCCATATTGTAACAACACGAGGCCCATTTTGTTATAATATCAGTGGTGCCCATTTTGTAATAACATGTAGGCCCAACATGTAATAACAATGACTGATCATTACCTCATATCAAAAAGACTTGAACATATTGAATACAATACGTACATCCTACACGCGAGCAGCACGAACGCACGCAAATACACGCACGCACGTACGCACGCACGCACACACACGCATACGTGATAAATACGATGATGATGACGATGACGAAGTTGAAGAATAGTACGAAGGTGATGATTACGATTATAAAGATTACGATGACGATTACGATGAAGAGGAGCAGGAGGATGATGATGGTAATGATGAAGAGGAGCAGGATGATGATGATGGTAATGATGAAGAGGAGCAGGAGGATGATGATGGTAATGATGAAGAGGAGCAGGAGGATGATGATGGTAATGATGAAGAGGAGCAGGAGGATGATGATGGTAATGATGAAGAGGAGCAGGAGGATGATGATGGTAATGATGAAGAGGAGCAGGAGGATGATGATGGTAATGATGAAGAGGAGCAGGAGGATGATGATGGTAATGATGAAGGTTATGATAAACGATGACAAGGAAAATGAAGATAGTGGCTAAGGTGAAGATAACGAACGTGATCAAATGATGTTGACAATGAAGGTGAAGAAGAATAAGTTAATAACGAAGAAAAGGTAGACGATAAAGATGCATTATCAGCCAGATAATAGCCACTTGTGACATCCACAAACGTTGTATTACTACTTAAATATATGATACGATGTGGAGTTGCGATATATAGGAACGGGCGGTGCGCAAAGTGATTGCGCAAGAATGAACTGTGTGCGCGCAGGTGATCAAGAGACAAGGGACCACGCCACTGTGTATTGGTGGTCTAATAAGAGGTCGTGAGGCAGCTAATAGTAATTTCATATTTTGTTATTAAAAATATCACTATATATAGCCCGTGTACATCTGCCAGTAATAGTATACTTCTTACTAAAGTAAAACAAATCATACATTTGAGGCATTCCTTATTCTTGATCACTAATGTTGCTTACAATAATTTTTTTGCTTTTATCTTTTGCGAACATTTTTACTGTTGCAGTTGCGTGTTTACGAGAGAGTATTGATGTAACTACGAAGAGGTAAACTTCGCGAGGATAGCAACGAATTGACGATTCCTGGGATTCTACATGAAATATTATGCACAGGGGTGTCATAATACACATATTTATACATATTGATTGGCATATGAAAAGGTATTAAAATAAATTTACGCAGATGAACCAATACCGGCTTCGTGTTCTTTTTGTTCTTCTTAATTGTTTACTGTGTAGCATCCGTTGACTTCGAAGACCGGGTTGAGGCTGAAATTGATACATGTCTTCGATTTGTGTATTCTGTCCTTCCCGTTAATGTTTTTCCAAATGTATGCCTTGATCTACTCCGCATCTTCCTTAATAAACGGATGTTTTTTTCATATCAAGCTACGCAATACGGCGTTACTGTAGTCTTCACTTTCGATCAGCACTTACACTGGAAAATGTTATCAATTATTTTGTTTCAACCAATTGACAGTTCTCTCAAATGCATAATCATCAGACTCGGAGGATTTCACATAACAAGACTTCCTGGGTGACATTAGGCACCTAGGATGCAGGACCAGGATGCCAAAGCCAATTGTCAGGCCGACTTGAAAACTGCATGTTTCGGTCACCAGTTACAAAAGTCGATCAACCTGCAATCAGGTCGCATGCAACGGTATCGCCTCGTGTAGGGCCGGCTGAACCCGCCTATATACAATGCATTGTAGAGAGAGAGAGAGGAAATAGAGAGAAGGATATATATGTATCTACCACATTTTCGTGTATCCGTATATCAGCATCTACCATGTCTACATGTATCCATATATCAAGCGAACTGCAACTTAGTCACACCTGCGGGGCGGTTTGGTGTCAGTGTACGGAACTATGTCAAACCTAAATATATCAATATCACTATTAAAGTTTCAATAACAATGTGGTACTATGCATTTAAATAGCACAGTAGTGATGAAGTAGATTATATTATCAACACAGTTCAAAGCACACAAATGCAACAATCGGATTTTTATTCAGCTCCAGCATGATACATAAATGTCACCTTCGTCAGCAACCGAATTTTGCCTACCCAGACAAAATAACATTTCCCTGCCTCAAAGCAAAACAACTCACAAACCATCATATTACACCATTAGCCCCTAGTGTATGTATCGTGAATCACTAAATATAATTGCTATTTTCTATGCGATAAAATGTTCCTCTTTGATAAACATTGTTGTCTGACTGATCAATATTAGTAAATAGTATCGTTCAGTGCAGTGCCACTGGCTGTTCGGCTATCCTAGTGATGTCAGCATCTTAGGGTAGGTCACTTATTTCCTGATCGGTTAGCACCCTGTCGTATACGCGTAGCTGAAACAAGACACGATTCGTTTTGATATAGGTTGCTTGCTAACACAAGTCAGCTGTTCTTCAACTAGCCCATCACGAACCTGGCTCATAGATATTAAAATATGTAGTAAAAATAAAAGTAAAAACACGATTGCATGAGTCCAGGATTGATAGGTTAATACTTTACTTTACACAATCGAGCCAGCACGTTGTGATGGACCTGTGTAGGTTTGCTCTTGGATCAAATTATTTAGAAATGAGACGAACAAAAACATATAATCGAAGAGGCACCTTTAAAATTGCAATATTATCGTCATACTGCAGTATCCCTGCATTTATGCTACCGTCAGCATTATATTCACTGTTTTCATATTTATGGCATACATCATCATCATACTGCAGTCGAGGCTGGTAAGTACACATTGCTTATACACCAATTAATATAACGTCAATATTAAATATAAAGTGTTATTATATACATACTTACATGTATGTAGAATACTTAATACGGCACTAGTTTGTACACCACCATTTATTACTTGAACACATCCGCTATTGTGCTGATGATAATTGTAACTTGAATAAATATACGGCACGTCCTATCGGCATTGCCAATGTATGTAAAGCATCAAAGTTTGCGTTGCATATGGGTTAGACCTGGCAAGAGGAATGACAGAGATAAAGAGAAAATGCCATTCTCACCTCGTCCAAACATCCAACGAAGAACTTTTCTCCGCAGCAGTTGCCGATGTACATTGGCACGTCATTGTTCATCAGGTAGCCTAATAACAACAAAACCATTGGTAAGTCGTTGTACATCAGGTAGCGTAATAATCACAATAACAACAACATTGAAACGCCGTTGTTCATCAGATAGTGTAATAACCGAAATAGCAACATCATTGACCCGTCGTTGTCCATCAGGTAGACTATCAACAACAACAACAACAACAACACCAACAACAACAACAACAACAACGTAGGATGCCAATCAACGTGACAGGAGAGTTTCGCATGCATCACAAATCACCATCAATTGATAACATAACTTGCCATCGTCGGTTCCAAATTCAATTCAATTCTTTATTTCCAATTGAGAATAATTCAATTCTTTATTTCCAATTGAGAATACAACGTACAGCATATAGGCTCTATACATATTACAGTTGACACAATTCAAAATGGAAAGGGGGAAAGTAGAAGCTCATTGCTTTTTATTCACTTTCACTGTAACACGGCCGTCATAATATTAAACACAGTGTTAGTAATATAATGAATATGCTATTGCTAAAGTGAGACCACTACTACATTCGTGCTTCCAAATACTTTATGAACCTTAACAATAACCAAATTAATTACATAATTTATACTCTTCAATTAAGTAATTTTTACATAGTTTTTTTAGATTTGCTATAGTAAGTGATCTTTTTTATGTGATCGTCTAAACAATTCCACAATTTAACACCATAACACTTAGCCATTAACTTGGTTTGGGCATAAACATGTTTTAGTTTATTTCTTTGGCGTGTTACATAGGGTGTAATATATTTGACATTGAAAACAATTGAAGGTTATCAGGCAACAAATCATTGTTAGCTTTACACGTTATGATAGAAATGTTTTTTTTTATAAAGTCATAAAGTGTAAGAATGCCTAGATCATAAAATGATGTATTACTGGCTTCATGTATGCTTATTACATATTATTCGTTAATATATGTTTTATACGCATTTTATTATTATTATTATTTCCCCAAACTTCGCAGCAGTACGATAAATACGGGAGAAATAATAAGCTAGAAGGAATGAAGCTAAGAATGTATTAGATGTATGAAAGATATTTGTTAAATCACACTAAAGCTACGTATGAATATACGATTTCATACTCATATGTTATGATATTTTATACACATAGACATACTAGCGTACGTGTGTACATGAGTACATAAAACAACATAGTATATAAATACATCATTCATTTAAATACACGCATATACGCATACACGCACACGCGCACACTCGCACACTCGCATACACGCATACATGTATACAAACATACATAAATAAATACATACCTGGTATAATCTCACATTGTCCAGTTTCATAGCAAGCACCCAACACAAGTAATGATTGCCATGTCTGTATCAATAATTAACTTAACATCATGTAAAAAAAGCTGCTAGAAATTATCGACCAAGAAGAAACGTGGCTTTGTGAGTATTTTTATTTCTATGTTTCTCCTTTCGAACATTCACCAATACGCTCTGTATACATACGTGCATGCATAAGTGCATACGTGCATACGTGCATACGTGCAAACATGCATACGCACACATGCATACACACACTCACACTCACACACACACACAAACACACACACACACACACACACACACACACACACACACACACACACACACACACACACACACACACACACACACACACACACACACACACACACACACACACACATACACACGAACACACAAACACACAAACACACACACATACATACATACATACATACATACATACATACATACATACATACATACACACATACCTACATACATACGTACATACATATATGCATGTATTTTACAAACAGGCAATTTAACATGATAGATACATAGGTTAACTGTGGCAATATGGGGAATTGGATCATTTATGAGTGAAATTACCGTTAACTTGGGTTGTCTTGTCAAGTTGTTTGTCGATGTATAGTTTAAGATTCGTGCCGTCGTACACCCACGCCGCATGATGCCATCTGTTTCTGCTATTAACCTGCAACGCAACTAACCAATGAACACCGTCGACACACTTATCCGTCATATCCTTTTTGGGAAAATGTCATAATTGTTCATTGTTTTGTTAGTACGCACAATGACAATTAGCATCGAGAGTATACGTATTAGCGATATAGGACAAGGGTGTGCATACACTCGTGTGTTTGTTTGTGTGTGTATTTGTTTGTGTGTGTGTATGTGTGTGTGTGTGTGTGTGTGTGTGTATGTGTCTGTGTGTGTGTGTGTGTGTGTGTGCGTGTGTGCGTGTGTGTGTGTTGTGCTTGTTGCGTGCGTGTGCACGCTTT